>BTHU01000016.1:111257203-111957203 GCA_036184795.1 Tokudaia tokunoshimensis | reverse complement strand
AGGTCTCTTGTTTCTGCCATGCTCTATGCTCCAGGCTAGCTGGTATCCAGCTTCCAGGTAATTGTTTCTGCTTCCCATTCTGATGTCAGAGCTCCAGGATCACAGATGTGCCACCATGGCATCCAGCTTTTAAAATGTGTTTTTCAAAGCTGGAACTCATGTTGTCATACTTGGATAGCAGGGGTATATCCTCTGGTCAGGCAGGTCTAACCCATGACCCACAGGCCATATGTGGTTAGCTAAAAATAGCTACTACTGTGGCCTAACACATAACTATAAATGTGGAACATAGTTTTTGTGTGTGATTTTGTATGTGGTGTATCTATGTGCCTGTGGATGGAGGTCAGAGGTCAAGCTTGGCGACTTCCTCAGCCATTTCCACCTCAACCGTTTTTCTAAGGATCATATGCATGTGGATGTGTGCATACGAGTGCAGATGGGCCCAGAGGCTGAGCGTCAGGGATCAGGAGCTGGAGTTGCAGGAGGTTGTGAGTCACTTGACATAGGTTGACCTTTGCTGGAAACTGAATTTGGGTCTTTGCAAGGGTATCCTGTGCTCTCAATACCAAGGCCTCTCCAGCCCTTCCCTTTTCTGAGACAGTCTCTCACTGAGCCTGGAACTCCATTTCTCCACTTTCTAACAAGCCCCAGGGATACAACTCTGTCTGCCTTCCTCTAAAAGCACGGGCATGCCCCTGCACCTAGTTGTTTGGCATGGACGGGTGCTGGGATCTGAACTCAGGTGTTCATGCTTGCATGGCAGGCACCTTACTTAGGGGGAAGGGGAGAGAGGACAGAGCTGGAGCAAGAAAGCAAGAGAAAGGGGGGTGGTGAAGGGAGCGTGGTGAGCAGTCTTTTTTTATAGTGAGTCAGGCACACCTGGCTATTGCCAGGTAACTATGGGGCGGAGCTTAGACAAAATGCTAACACTCTCTGCCCACTGCCCTCAGTTGAGCAAATGCTAGACACAGGAAACCAGGTATTCCCACTAGTCTCCTGATGGACCTCACTTGGCATTCATGCAGTATGGCTACAGTCAGCACCTGTCAGCACCAGGTTGAATTCTGCCTGGAAGACAGGAGGGGGCACTGCTGAGGCTGAGAACTAGGGAGCTTTCCTTGACTCCCCACAGCCAGACCGGGAGCCCTGGAAGGCAGACTCTAACAGCAACAGCGATGGTCTCCTCCTTGTAGTCCTTCTGTGACTAGACACCGGCTAGCTGCCAGGTACATAGATAGCATCCTCCTGCCAGGAACTCAGCCCTTCTACCCTTGGGGTACTGAGACAGCAGATAAAAGCCTAAGTCCTGTGAATGGCTGGAGGGTGTCAGCTCAGATGGAGACATCCCTGTAGGACTCCAGCCTCCAGAGGAGTGTTATTTTAGTAAAGTTGGCTTTCAATAGGCTCCCTTACCACACCCCACACACACTTATTTGGAAATAGTTTTATTCTGTATCCCCAGCTGACCCGAAGGTCACTATGACTCATACTGGCCTCAAACTCATAGCAATCCTCCTGCCTCAGCTTCCCAAGTACAGGGTTTATAGGCATGAGCTGCCACACAAAACCTAACCAGAAGACAGGGCAGGGTCATCCAGGGAGTGAAGCACCCTCCTCCTCTTCTCCCTCCTCCCTCCTTGCTCCTCCTCCTCGCTCCTCCTTCCTCACTCCTCTCTTTCGTCTCCCCAGCCTACCCCCACCCCCCACCCCTGGCGGCTGGGCCTGGCTCTCACTCATTCCTCAGGTGAGGGATTCATTTTCTGCATGAGAGATGTGTGCATTCAGGGGAATTCTCTCTCTAGATTGAACTGAGTACTGCTTTGCTTTGGTAGGACTTGGTAATAAATGTGTGGAGACACCATGTGACACTGGGTGGAGCCCAAGCTGGATCAGGCTCAGCCCTTTGACAGTCATCTCGCTTGCACGCAGCTCTGCTCAGCCCTGACTTCTTTGCTCATCAGGACTTTAAGTTCTTGCTTTTTTGATAAGCCTGGTGTTGAGGGAAATGAGTTAGAATTATCATGGTCTTGTGCACTTAAGGAGAACCCTAGGATGGCAGCAATTTGGGGGCAGAATTAAGGTTCCTAGTATCCTGGGTGAATCATGGTAACTGTCACAGCCTCTGTCTCAGTGTCATGTGCTAGGCCCTGTGCTAAATCCTGGGACCATAGATTGTGAAGGTGAGGACACCATCCAGCTGTCCAAATTGCTTCATGCTTCAGAAGCAGGATTGCTCAAGCCCCTTTGGGTAGATCCCAGTGGGCTTCACAGAGGAGGCGGTATTAGAACTAGACTGCAGGAATGGGTGCTGAACGGGTGGTTTCAGTGGGCAGGCACAGCACAGCCAAGTCAAGTCAGGGAGGCTCAGGTCAGAGCTTGGCACTCTAGTGATGGAGTAGGAACTGGATAGCAGAGGAGGCGAGGTTTGCTTTTATAGACAGTGGAAAACCGGATTTTTAAACTGGTGTATATGAGTTATCCAGAATGTTCCATGACATGATCATATGACTGCACCATGCTCTTGGATCTTTCCTCTCCCCTTCCCTTGTTTTATGTGAACGCTTGAACACATATTCGTATGTGGAGCGTAGAGGTCAAGGCCAAATGTCTTTGTTACTTTCTACCTTCCTTAGACATGTTTTTGTGTATGGGTGTTTTGCATGTATGTCTGTGCATTACACACACAGTGTCCAAAGGTGACAGAGGGTATCAAATCCCTGGGACTGGAGCTATGCATAGTTGTGAGCTGCCCTGTGGATGTTGGGAATTGAACTGGGGTCTTCAAGAGTAGCCAGTGTTTGTAACTGCTGAACCATCGCTCCAGCCCCAAGATTTTTATTTTGTGTGTATGAGTGTTTGTCTACATGTATATACGTGTATTAAGTGAGTGCCTGTGTAACTGGTTTTTCATAGTACGGATAGGGCTCAGGTTCTCATGCTTGCTTGGCAAAGCATATTACCCACAGAGACATCTCCCAAGGCACTCTGTGCCTTTAAGAAACCCACCTCCTGGGGCTGGAGAGATGATGGCTCAGTGGTTAAGAGCACTGACTGCTCTTCCAGAGGTCCTGAGTTCAACTCCCAGCAACCGCATGATGGCTCACAACCATCAGTAATGGGATCTGATGCCCTCTTCTTGTGTGTCTGAAGACAGCTACAGTGCGCCTACATACGTGAAATAAGTAAATATTTGTTTCTAAAAAAAGCCACTTCCTTCATTTCTTCTTTACCCCATCTTACCCGTTCCCCAGAAGAGTCTCTCCCCTCCTGATTTCACATCCTATTTATTTCTGGTTTTTTTGAGACAGCGTCTCACTGTGTTGCCTAAACCTGACTGTCCCAGAACAGTAGACCAGTCAGGCCCTGAACTCACAGAGATCCTCCTGCATCTCCCTCTTTTTTTAAAAAAAGATTTATTATATGTAAGTACACTGTTGCTGTCTTCAGACCCCAGAAGAGGACTCAGATCTCAGTACGGATGGTTGTAGACCCACCATGTGGTTGCTGGGATTTGAACTCAGGACCTCTGGAAGAGCAGTGAGTGCCATCTCTCCAGCACCCCTGCATCTCTTTCTTCAGTGCTGGAATTAAAGGCATGCACCACCACAATTGGCTCATGATCTTTCTGGGGAGTGAGGGGGAGGGGAGTCCATATTCATAAGGCGTTGGGAGAAGGCTCAGGAGTGCCAAGCAAGTGTGAAGATTCGGGAATCCTGAGAGCTCACATAAGTGCCAGGTGACTGTGGAGGTGTGCCTGCAATTCTAGCCTCAGATGGCAGACACACGGTATCTAACCCCAGAGCAAGCTGGCAGCGAGACTAGCCATATGAGTGAGCTCTAAGTTTGATTGAGAGAACCTGCCCCAGTTATGAGTTATGGGGAGCCACTGAGGTCGGTTCAATGTCATTAACCTCCAGCCTCTACTTTGTCTATACAAAGGTACCACACACGTACAAAGCATGCATCCATGCACGTCCCATATAGGAAAAATGAAAATAGATTTCATATGTGAGGAAATGTGCTATCAACTTCCAACAGCCTCTCAATGTAATTTTAAAACGTATTGTAAAATATATCCAAGCACTTTTCAGTCCTGTGTTTAAAATATTAGCACATTTTCTTCTGCAAGTTCCCGGCTTACTGTTTCCCCCCTGGGTGGTCTTTCTTTGGATGTGCCTGCAGGCACAAGGTTTCCCATTGGTGTCTTCCCCACATTCTAGGACAACCTTTAACCTTTGTCCTGTGAAAGACCCTCAACTCTTTTTTTCCCCCTCGGTTCTGTGGAATGCACGTTTAGGCTGGCTTAGAACCCGTGACCCTCCTGCCTCGATCATTCCATCACATCTGCTTACTGCCTGCACCTACATCAGGGTTATCCAGATGTTATCCTTAGGAGGACTGACATGGAGACTACTAGAATTATTTTCTGTGGGGCTTATTCTATGAAAACTGGTCAGAAAAGGCTGAGAAATAACTTTTTTGGGGGTGTGTGTGTTCTGGTCGCCTGCTCTTGGGTGGAAGGAGAGCACGTATTTGATGTTTGATCTGTATTTTGTAGATCTTTAAAGCAACTCTAGACAGTGGGCTAAATACAGTGGCTGATGGTGCCTCATACTGTCTAGCCTATGTCCTGGGACATATGAGGCACCAGACTAATGAAAGAGGAAGGTGGCCTTTGCATTTGTAAGTAGAATGTTTTCAGATTGTTTGTGAGCACTTAGCAAGGGCTTTTTAGAATGCCAGTTCCAGAAATGTATTCAGAGGAAGGAAGGGGCGGTAGCTCTTGGCTGAGTCACTTTGGGGGCCACCTCAGACAGGCAGAGACACTTGAAGCTGGAAGTTCCTCCACTGGTGATCTGAAAGTGTGGGGAAATGGTGTTGGTTTCTTTCCGGTCTGTGCCAACTGTAGGGGCAGCCAAGGGGTCTTCACAACAGCCCTTCACAAGCCAGCAGTGAGGCCAGCGGCCTGACCCTGAGGCTAGCTTGCTTTAGAGACTGCAGTAGTCTTAGCTTAGCTTAGTAAGCTTAGCTTGGCATTAGCTTCATGGTAACGTGACTCATCTATGACGTGAGCAGTGCTGAAAGGACATGTGATGGAAGCTGGAACCAGACTCACACTGTTTTGGAGTGTTGCCATCTACATCCAGGAGGCCCCGGCTGTCTTCCCAGCTCTCCCTGGGTAATCAGAGGCAGCTTGGCTGGAGTTCCTTCAGAAGATGCCAGGCAAGCTGTCTCAGGCTCTAGTACTGTTTACACCCCATTGGAGACAGTGCCTCAGTTACACAGGCACAGCCTTTTGTAGTTGATCAAAGGTCATGGAAGCCTTACACGGGGGACCTGGAGACGTCTGAACCTCGTTTTCTGTCTCACTTCTAGCAGAGGAACCCTCAGAAGCAACCCAGGGACCATCTGAGAAGACTCCGCTAGAGTCCACCAGACCCTCGGAGGCCCCCACTGAGCCACCCCGGCTGACCCCACTGCCGGAAGACCCAGCCAGACCACCACAGACAGGCCAGCGGCCAGTATTGCCCCAGAGGCCCCTGCAGCCACCACCTTTGCTTGCCTGGCCTGGTCGCAAGGGGTTGCCCTTCCTGCCTGGCTCTAGTGGAGTCATCATGGAGACTGGAGAGGCTGGGCCTCCAGGCAGGATGGGCATGTCCGGAAGGGGCCTGCCTCAGGGAGTGGATGGACAGATGGGGCAGGGGCCCATTCCTAGCTCAGAAGGCTACGCAGGTGCCCCAGGTAAGTCTGTCCTGCAGAAGACACATGGTGGAAGACTGTTCTAGCCGGTGCCTGTTGGTGTGTTCTGTGGGTCCAGAGGTCCAACTTTAGGGAACAAAGTTCAGAAAGGTAGCTTCCAAAGGGCGTGAGAGTTCAGAGGAACCTCTTTTTGCTTATCTGACATGTGGGTATCAGGAGCACACCCAGAACAATAAAAGAAACATTTAAAAGTGTCATTTCCTCAGGAAAGGATGAGAATAGTGAGGTTGACGCAGCAGAGTCAGGGACAACAGCCATCCTGGAAGGGAGAAAGAGGTCTGAAAAATACCTGTGCCGGATTTGACATTCCACTCTTTGTTTTCAGGCTACCCGAAGTCACCTCCTGCAGCTACCCCAGGTATGTCTACGCAGAACCCTGCTCTCCTTGGTGGTCTCTGCCCTGTGCTTCCTGTCTCCTCCCTTGGCACGAGTAGACAGCCTGGAGCCTAGGCCCTTCCACACCCAGCAGACTCCTCGGTCCTGGCCTCTGTAGACTGAACCTCTAGAGAGACTCAAGAGGCAGGAATTTTCCCTCCCACATGGTCTCTGTTCATGTTTTTCGAGGGGAGGCTGGGTGGGCTATGCCCTGTGTGGTCCTGATGAGCTTTACTGGCTTACAAGCAAGCAGCTCCCTAGAAGATTCTCTAGGCGCCCAACACCAGTCCCTGATGCAGTTAGTCAGCACACAGAATCACCTTTCACACACACACACACACTCACTCTCCCCCCCCCCCCCCGAGGCTTTCGTATGCAGTGTCTGTGTCTCACACACATGTCCAGTTTCTCTGTACTAACCCTTGGTCTGACAAGGGGAGTCCCTAGACTTCCAGCGGGAGGCATAGTTTGTACCTGGTGTCCATCAACACTTTCAGAAGACAGGCAGGTCCACGCGTTCTTGCCTCTCTCTGCCCTAGGGGTGCCGCTGCCTGCTCTGGTGTCCTTTTCAGCTGGTCTTACCCAGAAGCCTTTTCCCAGTGATGGAGGCGTCGTCCTCTTTAATAAGGTGCTGGTGAACGACGGGGATGTATACAACCCCAACACTGGTGAGTATCTAAAATGGAATTCTGTCTTGTTCTACGGAGGCTGGGGAGAACCTAAGCTGGGCAGTGGTTTGTCACCAAACCTCCAATGCTTGGGCTGCAGGTGTGGGAGGGCAGCACATGGCCTCACCACACTTTTGGAACTGCTGTTCAATTTTTAATGTTTTTTTTTTGCCAGCTATGATCTGTCACACCCAAGCCCGCCCCCCTTCCATCTGCCCTCTAGTGGTTATTAAGCATGCTTTACTACAAATGTTCAGAGGCAGAGACTCCCTTCAGAATCTTATTTTTATGATGAGCCAAAAAAGGGCTGTGTTCTCTCGAGGGGACTGAGCCTAGAGTGTGGGGCTACATACACTGAGACAGAATTAAACAGTGTACTTTGGAAGGTGCCTGTGGCACCCATGCCTGATCCAGGGAACCCTGGAGACAGTGGGAGAAGCTGCTGTGAGCTCCAACAGCCTTCTTTCCCTTCCTCTGGCTTGTCCTGTCTCACCTGTTCCCAGACCATCACCTGATATGCTGACACAGAGCCCTTCCTGATAGCCACACATGGATGGGCCTTTCCTTCCACTTACAGGATATCTGGACCTCAGGGCAACCCTCTGGGGCTCATGGGAGTTCTAGCCTTGACCAGTCTCCTTGCCTTTAGCAGCTATTGCTCATTTATGTAGACCTTCACAGGGAGAGGGAGGGCCCTGGTCATCTTCTTGGTAGTTTTTAGCCATTCCTTCCACAATCCCAAGCCCGGGTTACCCTCTGGCTGAGTCACACTAGTTCTGATAAAGTCACTGGCAGACCTCGGAGAAAGCAGCCAGGTATCCCAGACTGCCAAGCTTTGCTCCAAACAATCTTTCTAGTCTATGCTTTGAGGTTTTGTGTTAGAGTTGGGGGTTTTGATTGGGAATGAGGGGACTCTTTCCCTTTGGCTACATTGGTTGTGGGGACCCCTTGTCCACTCACACAGGCTGGTGATCTTCACGAGCGGGCTGGTACTATCAAGGAAATTCCAGGAGATCCCTGAGCTAGGTTTGCCCCAGTTAGACAGGCAAATGGAAGCTTGGTCCAGTACAGAGAGTCAAGATTCCAGGAGTTATAATCAGGATACTATTTAAACAGTAAGCACGGAAGGGCAGGGTGGACCCAGGCACACTTGGAGGCTAGACTCTTAAATGGGTCCTTTTTCAAAAGTTTCAAGACCCTAATTTCATGGTGACATCTGGCTTACTGTTAAGTGCGGAGGCCTGATATCCCCTGATACTCCTGGGAATGGATGCTATGGGTAGTAGAACTGGCTGCCTGTCCCAGCCGGGCCATGGCTGGTTTCTGTTTCCTAGACTGTTGTAAATTTAGGCAAGAATTACTCCAAGTCCTGGGGTATTGGAGCTCTTATTCTTTGGATGTTACAAGCCCAGGACAGTGGGCTCTGAAATGAACTGAGTGGCCTGAGTCTGTGGTTTACATGTGTGAGAGGCCATCCTGGAGCTGTTGATGCGCATGGTAGAATGCCTGTCTAGAATGCACCCATCCCTGGGGGTTGACCTTCATTCTGGAAAAACAAATGTGGGCAGGTGGTACACACACACACACACACTCACTCTCTCAAGTCAGCCTTCCTTCTACAGGTTTGGTGACTAACCACCCTGACCTGTCCAAGACATTGGGTGCTAAAACCCAGGGTCAATCAGAGGCAGTCTAAAGTAGCCTTGTGTGAGATGGGTTCAAGTTAGTCTGTAAAACCAGGGCATGGGCGGCCAAGACACCAGATCAGTTCACCTGTGTCTGGCTCTTCGTAGGGATCTTCACCGCACCATATGATGGGCGCTACTTGATCACGGCCACCCTCACGCCCGAGAGAGATGCCTACGTGGAAGCTGTCCTGTCTGTTTCCAACGCCAGTGTTGCCCAGTTGCATACGGCTGGGTATAGGAGAGAGTTCCTGGAATACCATCGTCCCCCCGGGGCTGTGCATACCTGTGGGGGCCCGGGTGCCTTCCACCTCATTGTGCACCTGAAGGCGGGAGACGGTGTCAACGTGGTGGTGACTGGGGGCAGACTGGCTCACACAGACTTTGATGAAATGTACTCTACCTTCAGTGGTGTTTTCTTGTATCCTTTCCTTTCTCACCTCTAGGGAGACCAGGAGGGGAAGAAAAGCTGTAAAAACTCCAAAGCTTTAATATATTGTTTATGTAACTGGAGCACTGATCTAGTTTGCTGCATACACTCTGCCTTACCTACCCCCTGTAGAGACTGCCACCCCTCGTTTCCAGACAGCTGTGGAAGTGACGTATGGTTAATTCTGTCACTGTAACTGGACAACCAGCAGATTCGTTAGGTCCCCTTGGCTGGAACTGGCTTCTTCTGTGCTGTCTATATGCCAGCTCTGCTCGAGGTTCCTGGGTTGGACATACTTGGTGCTGCTCCCTGACTGGCCTGGGCCTGATGCAGCTGGAAGACACTAGCGGATGCGCCTCCCCACACTGCATGCAGAAGATTTAAACACTGAAGTGCTGATGTGGCCTGGACCCAGAGTTTAACGTGGGCTGTTCCACACTTGGTCTCCATTACCGTCTGGTACTGATCTCTGTTCGCCTGGGCCCTGCTAATGTGAGAGACATTATTTATGAAACTTGCCGGGCTCCTTAAATGACATGTACGATATAAGTGCGAAGACAGGGAGCATCAATAAAGATGTCAGAATCATTGTTCCTTTTCTGCATTTGGTGCCTTATGGATTGGGAGTTACTTGGGTGGTGAGGCAAACTAGAGCACTGTTTATGGCTGTAAAAAGTAATCCTGTGTAACTTGACCCCAGTAGTTATGTAAAACATCCCATACCTGCCAGCTTCCAGGCTTTACACATTTGGCGTTTGATTTTGGCTGGAAAACAAAGTCCAGATGTCCTTGAAGGTCAGGGCCTACCATGGCCCTGTAGCTGAAGAGGGTGTCAGGGGAGGTGAGCTGGCTGCAGGCTACTGAGACTGACTTCTCACTGCTCCACTGCATGGCTCACTGGCAGAGATAGCACTAAGAGCTCTGGTTCCTAAGCAACAAGAGGCCCCATATAAAACGGAGGGCTGACTGGAAACTGAGATCATTTGAGAAGACAAGCATATTTCGGTCTGGGAGGCCTAGCAGAACACTCCTTTCTCAGCAGCCACACGCAGCTCTAGGCACCGGGGCATCTAGCTCAGGGTGGCTTTTGCTAACCAGGTTTGGGGAAATCCGGTCAGCCAGCACCTGTAGGGAAAGGCAACTCCCCCAGGTCTCTAGTGGAAGGTTAGGGAAACCAGTTTCAATAGCCTTGTCTTGATCCTAACCCAGTTGGCAGAAGAAGCTAATGCTGTAAAAATACATTGGGTTTCAAGGACCGTCTAAAAAAAGTATTATGGGATATTTGGAAGGAGGGTCATGGACTGTACATTTTCCACAGCTGGGGAGTTGGCTACAAAGGTCAGAGTGCCCTTGCCTGAGAAATGACTCATGGAAAACCCTGAGTAGCAGTACTTTCAGGAAAGCCCAGCTGGCTCACACACACGTTTCTGCCCGTTTCCCTCACTCTTCTTTGGGGATCATATTCAGTGCCAAAGTGGCCAAGTGTTCAGTGACTGGAAGGCAGGGGCCTGACAGGAGATGCACAAGCACTGTATTCCCCACTCCTAGACAGGTCTCTCGAGCATCCAATAGGCCTCGATCGTCCAGTGTGTGGGCCTTCTTTACCGGAAGACGTGCACTTAGCTCTCTATATTCAACAGGCAAGATGGTGTGAGCTCAACACAGTGGCAGCCATGCGCTCACTGCAAGACAAACCGGGAGGAAAAGCAGGCACAGCCAAAAGCTTGTCTGGGGGAGAGGAGTTTGGGGCAGGGCCCCCTAAGTCATCACACCCCCTCTAGTTATGTGCCCATGAGTGAGTCAGAGGTGGAAACTGAATTCAAGTACTTACTCAGTACTTTTAATTGAGGCTGGTCTCAAGCAGTCCTCCTAAGAAGCAGGAGTGACCCGTACATACCACAGGGCCACCAGGCTCAGGGTACAACTCTAATCGAGGAGCCGCGGTGACCGAGAAAACGGCAGTGCTTTGTAAGAATTGGAACATTTTGCTCTTGATACGTGTCACCACCAATCGGCACCATTTAAATGACGAAATACTATTAAATGGAATCTGCAAGGAGGAATGCTTGAGGTGTATTTTAAATCACTTCCAGATTAGCATATAGTCAGCATTCCCAGGGACGACTGGTCTTGTCTCCCACACGTATCTGCTTCATAAAAGGAAGTGGACACCTTGACTCCAGGCCTACGGTCGTGAGAGTGGCGTTGTGTGCCCCCCCCAATCCACTTTCCAAACATAATCTGTGCTTCCCTTGTGCCTTCTTACGACGGAAGGAGCTACACATGCAGGTACAGGGGTGAGGGCTGCCAAATGGTATCCTCTCATAGCACAGAGGAAAACTCCATTGCCTTTATAATCAGATATTTTCTAGGACAAAAATATAGCCCCACTCCCAAGACTTGTGGTTTCTGTGCCTCTAGTCAGGGAAAAGCAGCAAACAAAAATTTCATTCAAGATGTGTGACCCAGCAGGTGCAGTTAGTATCTGCTGCCCAGGAGTCTGAGGGAGGATGAGGTCCCATTAGCTTTTGCCACCACTTATATGATGTGGGTCATATCTACTCTATTAATCTGATGGACACACCAGGTCTGCTACCTGCTGCTACCCAGGAAAGGCTTAATAAAGGTAGGGTATTAAAGCTGAGTAGCACTCTCAGAAGACTCTGAAGGGCTGGTGTGGGAGCCACCAGGGTGTAGGGAAATGATGTATGGATGAATCACTTGACAGAACCTACAAGGCAGACACAGTTCCTGTGGCTTCACTTCTGGAACCAGGGTTTGCACGTGAGCAACAGGAAGAGGTCCCTCCTTTAGACAAACATGTCAGCAAAGCAAAAAGTAACGCTTATGTATAACTGTAATTGTAATTATCAATCTCTGGCACTGATACCCTCAAATGTCCCTGAAGGAAGAAGCCCAATGCACTCAGTTTATGTTAGTTTATTATTGTAACATTTTTTTTGTGAACATCAAACACCGCACCAAAATATGAGCCACTCATCTGAAGACAACATCTTTACCATATTGAAGGTAGTGCACTGATGTTTACAATTAATTACTGACAACTTAAAGCTGCTTAGTGGCACTGCTCTCTAATAATCAAGTACTGCATCAGCTGAATGTAATTATTAAAAGGGAACTCTTTCCTCTGCCTTCAAGTCAAAATAAGAAATTTTCACCTGGAAAGAGCATTTACTGGGGTTTTAAATAAACCCAAGCATGTTCTCAAACAAGGTTTCCCAGGGCTATGTGACAAACTTGCTCATGTCGCCTTAACCGTTTCTTCTCTCAGGTGATGGCTTTGAAGAGCACTACAGAAGGTTGGACCCGCCCGCCCCATGGGCAAGAGGCTGAGGAGGACAGAAACTCCCTGCTGCTTAGCTCTGGTCCTGGTCCACTAAGTTGTTTTTAGCAGCTTTTGTTACTACAACAGCACATTTCTTTTTCCAACTGACTATGCAGATGGGTTAGACCACAGGAAATGCAGTACTGGTCTACGGTACGTGTGCATGCTCCAGGTCCACATGTACACCCTACTCAGCCTGACGGACAGCGGCCATCAGTTCCACAGCAGTGCAAGCTTCAACACTCAACACCAAACACTAAAATTAGACTGATCTGGAGAGACATGGGGCCATATTCACTGACGCAACAACTGACGGAAGGACTGGGTGGCCGTTCTGCCGTAGTGTCTCTTCAGCGTCACCTGTCACTGAAGACAAGGTGACACTGCAACAAGCCATCTAGGGGTTTGTGTGCAAACACACTTAAGGGCATCTCTCTTTCACAGAAAGAACAAATGTCATTTGTAACAAATGGCAATGGATTTTCAGCACAAACCTAATACTTCATAACACTACAGTAATAGTAATCATCTACTTTCAGCAAGGAGACTCCTTTAAATAAGGAAAGAGTTACATTCATTATCCTAAATACCCACTGATCAATGTGCAGTGACAAGTGTTGGGCTAACGGACACGCAGACAGAAGGACCAGCCATCCTCTCCACACAGGCCAGGAGACCCAGAGCCTATGCTGGACCTTCTGAAAAGGCCCATGTGTCCAAAGAAAGAGTTTGTCAGGAAAAGGAAACTGACTAGCTAGGCAAAGACTCCCTAAAGGACAAACAGAAGTGGTCTGAGAGAAAACATAAGATTTTCTGTACCACAGAGATCCTACCAAGCTCAGGTTATGTGCACAATTCTCACTGTTCCCCTAAAGCTAAGATATGCTAAATCACCAGGGTGCTGATGGCTTAGGCATCAAATCCCACGTGGCTGCTTTAGTAGAATCTTATTTCACTAACTGGCAAGAATTTCACATAAATGTAACTGAGTTTCCCTACTACCTAACACAAATAACTCATGGAGAAGTGAACTGCTTCTGGGAAACATCAGCACTGTGGAAGCTTGTGTTGCCCCTTGTCTGGGAGCATGTACCTCCAGGTTTTGCCATGGAGAACTAGGTTTCAAATAGTCTTTTTTTTTTCTTTAATTAAACATTGTTACCACAGTCTCTGCATTCAACTGCAATACTGAAATGAGGCAGGGACACTCAACTCTCCAATCTGGAAAATAACCACCCCTTTTCTGAGCCAACTCTAGGTGAGCATTATTTTGAGGGAAGCAAACTAAAGCATGGTCAGGCCAGCCACCCAACTGCAGGGGCAAAGCTGGGACCATCTTTAACGGCAGCTCTCTCTCTGCTCAGAAGCCTCCACTGCCATCCTCCCAGTGGAGGGCTGTGATGGAACCACTGAGGTCTCTGGAACACCGTCCCTTCAATACCTCTCCTAATGTTAGTACTGCAGTGACTGTCCACACCCAGCTGGTTAAGGCCCTGCAGGTCTGAGGACATAACTCTCCCTGGTGCCATCTGTTCCAACATTTCACAAAAGCACTTAAGGAGGCCAGTGTCTGAGGCTGCCAGGGAGGTGCAGGGGTAACCCCACATCCCCATGAGGCCTCATCTGCACTACCAACTGCATGAGGGTGAGTCAGAGTAATGGGCTGGGACTACTGCTGAGGCGCTGGCTCTCAACAGGCACTTAGTAACCTCTCTCTCCCATACCTCCATGGACTTCACTACATGGTTGGAATCCAAATGACTGGTCAATGCCAGTAGCCAAAGGTTTTTTCCCTAGCAATTCTGAAGCCCAGACTTTCAAAAATCCTGTCCTGAAATCCCAAGGGCCACCTAAGGCAGGTGACAGTGTAAGAAAACAGGACCAGGACCCAAGGCAACTGCCTGCCGTTCTACACTTTTGAGGAGAAGCCACTGCCTTTCCTGTGATTTAAACCGAGGTCTCACCATCACTCCAAGACATGACATATGCATCTGTTCTTCTGCTAGGTCCTAACAACAACTTAAACGACTTCTTTCTCACTGCGGCAGGGACAGGTGAGGGGATGATGTTAGGGTGCTTTCCCCCAACTTTACAGCCCACGCTGGTGCAGCTGGGCCAACGGTGCTGGCACACGCAGCAGCTGTCCTAGTTCAGTGAGCGAGAGCAGAGATGTCCCAAGGAGGACATGTACACACAGCTGGACCTCTGGAGAAAGCCCTGGTTAGAGAGAGAAACGATCCCAACTGACCAGTGGAGATTTTAACTCTTTACTTTGTGCAGTAATGTGCTGGTCTATTCTTTTTCAGTTTCTGGTTTCTTCCTTTTTAAATTATGCACCTGAGTGGTGCACAGCACACAACTCCACGAGAAGCACGGCAGAGCCCACAAGTAATGGAGCACGGGCTTCAGAGCACAGGCTTCTAGTGCAGGCTGAGTGCCCCTTGTTACTCTGTCTAGGTGCTGAGTGGTGGCTTAGGAAGCTGAAAGAAGGTGGCAGTGCCAGCTTCGGGGACCTTGTCCCTGTTCTGGAAAGCAGGCTCCTGCCTGTCAGCTCCTGGTCTTCATCTGTAAGAGGGCCAGTGACAGTGCCCCCCACCTTGCCACACAGGCCTTGTTCAAACCAGGTCATCCAGATCCACGTCGGGGATTGGGTCTCGCCAGTAGCAGAAAGAACTGAACTCTGGGCACGGAAAGGCAGAATTCTGTTCCTTATTGAGAAGTGGGAACACGTGTTCAACAAGCTCACTCAGCCTGTGATACCTGGAAGGAATTGGGCCAGAGACAGAGCCATTACTTTACAACTGATACATAAAATAAGACCAAGGGCAGGAAAGCTGGCTCTTCAGCTTAGCACTTAGAGCACCACCCCGGGTCCAGATGCACATACACACTCCACACACACACACTCCGCACTACCCCGGGTCCAGATGCACACACACACTCCACACACACACACTCCACACTACCCCAGGTCCAGATGCACACACACACACTCCGCACTACCCCGGGTCCAGATGCACACACACACACTCCGCACTACCCCGGGTCCAGATGCACACACACACTCCACACACACACACTCCGCACTACCCCGGGTCCAGATGCACACACACACTCCACACACACACACTCCACACTACCCCGGGTCCAGATGCACACACACACACTCCGCACTACCCCGGATCCAGATGCACACACACACTCCACACACACACACTCCGCACTACCCCGGGTCCAGATGCACACACACACTCCACACACACACACTCCACACTACCCCGGGTCCAGATGCACACACACACACTCCGCACTACCCCGGGTCCAGATGCGCACACACACTCTGCACTACCCCAGGTTCAGATGCACACACACACTCCACACACACACACTCCGCACTACCCCGGGTCCAGATGCACACACACACTCCACACACACACACTCTGCACTACCCCGGGTCCAGATGCACACACACACTCCACACACACACACTCTGCACTACCCCAGGTTCAGATGCACACACACACTCCACACACACACACTCCGCACTACCCTGGGTCCAGATGCACACACACACACTCCGCACTACCCCAGGTCCAGATGCACACACACACACACACACACACACACTCCGCACTACCCCAGGTCCAGATGCACACACACACACACACACACACACACTCCGCACTACCCCAGGTCCAGATGCACACACACACTCCACACTACTCCAGGTTCAGTTGCACACACACATACTCCACACTACTCCAGGTTCAGATGCACACACACACTCCACACTACTCCAGGTTCAGATGCACACACACACACACTCCACACTACTCCAGGTCCAGATGCACACACACACTCCATACTACTCCAGGTCCAGATGCACACACACACACTCTGCACTATGCCAGGGTCCAGATGCACACACACACACTCCGCACTATGCCAGGGTCCAGATGCACACACACACACTCCGCACTATGCCAGGGTCCAGATGTACACACACACACTCCGCACTATGCCAGGGTCCAGATGCACACACACACACTCCGCACTATGCCAGGGTCCAGATGCACACACACACACTCCACATTATCCCAGGGTCCAGATGCACACACACACACTCCACATTATCCCAGGGTCCAGATGCACACACACACACTCCACACTACTCCAGGTCCAGATGCACACACACACTCCATACTACTCCAGGTCCAGATGCACACACACACACTCTGCACTATGCCAGGGTCCAGATGCACACACACACACTCCGCACTATGCCAGGGTCCAGATGCACACACACACACTCCACATTATCCCAGGGTCCAGATGCACACACACACACTCCGCACTATGCCAGGTCCAGATGCACACACACACACTCTGCACTATGCCAGGGTCCAGATGCACACACACACACTCCGCACTATGCCAGGTCCAGATGCACACACACACACTCCACATTATCCCAGGGTCCAGATGCACACACACACACTCCGCACTATGCCAGGTCCAGATGCACACACACACACTCAGCACTATGCCAGGGTCCAGATGCACACACACACACTCCGCACTATGCCAGGGTCCAGATGCACACACACACACACCACATTATCCCAGGGTCCAGATGCACACACACACACTCCACATTATCCCAGGGTCCAGATGCACACATACACACACACACACTCCGCACTCTCCCGGGTCCATACACACACACACACACACACACACACACACACACACACTCCTTAAGCAGCTACCCACAAGGGAGAAAACACGCTAAGATGTGTGGCTTTGCTCCTTAGGCTGTGCCCTGTCTTGGTACTTATCTGTGCTCAGTTATAACCTGGATGCAGGATGCTGGCTGCAGCCTGAATGTACTTACGATGACTTGTTTCCTTTGGTCCTTTCTTGTATTAATTCACCCTTTGGATTCACGGTGAATATTCTACAGTCTGGAACTCCGACTTGTGTGTAAGCATAGACATCCTGCAGGAGAGATGGAAACTTAGCTGGTTCCTCATAAGCCAGAGCCATGACATCAACTGAACAGCGGGAGTCTTTACAGAAACCCAGAGTACATAGGAGGTCAGACAATGGCGCCAACAGCGTTGTTAGTAAAACTGAGATATGGAGGCCACCCCCATTGGATGCCGTACAAAAGGCAGAGAACTCACACCATGGTTCTAGTGTGGGTCCAAGGGCATGGCTCAGAACCAGTCAGAACAGTGGTTCTCAACCTCTTTGGGGAGTCAAATGACCCTTTCAGAGGAGTTGTATATAAGGTGTCCTGCGTACCAGATATTTACATTTTGATTTATAACAGTATAAAAATTATAGTTATGAAGCAGCAATGGAAATAATTTCATGGTTGGGGTCACAACACGAGGAACTGTATTTAAGGGTCACACAGCATTAGGTAGGTTGAGAACAACTGAGTTAGAACTTAAGGCAGAGAACCAGTTAGAATATACGCAGAACTGCCTGAGAAAATGTCCAAACTGGGGTGGAGGGTGGGGGAAGACATCCTTCTGTATACAGTCCTGGGGTCAACGAGGAATGCAGGACTTAACCAACTGCTAGGGAATTTGAATAACCCTGCCTCTAGTGCAGACCAATAAATCTTAGCTACTCAGGTGGCTAAGACAAGAAGGATGCCTATGATACAGAATGAGTTCAAGGCCAGCCTGGGTAAGTTTCTGAGATTTTGTCTCAACAAAAAATTTAAAACAGGATTGGAGAGATGGCTCATTGTTAAGAGCACTTGATGTTCTTGCAGAAGGACCTGGGTTCAATTTCCAGGACCCATATGGTGACTCAAAACCATCTCTAACTCCAGTTTCAGGAGATCGTATGCCTTCTTCCGGCATGCACATGGCTTGAGAGAGAGAGCGAGAGAGAGAGAGCGCGCGCACACACACACACACACACACACACACACAGAGCATTCATATACCTAACTTTTAAAAAATTTACAAAAGGGTAAAAGAGTGCGGGATAACACAAATCAATGGCAGAGTGCATGACTGGAATGTGCAAAGCTCCAGGCTCAATGACCAGTCTGGGGGTGGGGACGAGGTGCACCGCCAGTGAAGCCCATGTGCCCATCAGCCACTGTACTCTGCTTATGGAGCCACACCATGGCTGGGCCCTAAAATGTACCTCTTGAATTTTGCTCACACAGGACCCACTGCAACACCACAGATACTTACGTTGGGACGGTTTCCAAAGGCAGCATAGAAGGGCTGCCTGCATGGGGCAAACAAGTTCTTAATATCATTCAGACACTCAATTTTGAACTTCTCTGGTTTCTTTTCTATCACTTCCCTAAAGACAAAAAGATACAATCACCAAATTCAAAATGGTAATTTTTACTACAGTATGTTCTTGGAAAGACTTTCATGCTCACAGCCACCTATTTTCTTAATCCTTGGGCACTGCCGCCTTCATCCTTCCCTCTAGTCAGTCTCCCGACAGAGTATCTGAGTGATGACACTAGTGAAAGAGACACCTGTACTTCATCATCCGACTGAGCACTTCAGAGAGCCAATGAATGAAGAAAACATTCTACAGCCTAGGGACCCTGTCAGAGTTCTGTTCACAGGCTCGCTGGGCCCCGAGTTCCAGCCCCCCGGCCCCCAAGGAGGAGCCCAGCACTGGAAAACTACCTGTGGAAGGCAGAGAACAAGCTGCTGGGAGACAGCATCAGAGGGCCTCGAGGCAAGATTGTGCCCTTGTCGTTGACCCAGTGCAGATAACCACGAGTCATGTCGGCCATGCCGATGGCACGTGCAGAACAGTACAGAAACTTGTAACCATTCCTAAAAGACAACAGACACACACATACATGCAACCTGGTTAGTGTTATCTTTTGGATAAAAAAAAGACAATTTTCTTTTATCAGATCCAAATCAAGTTCTTCTCATTTACTTTGAAATTACTGAACTTAGAATAAAACCAGTTAGGGTTGCACACAATAGGAAACAGAGGAAAGTGCAAAATGGATGTTAAACTGCAAAGCACGGACAGTGCACACGCTACACCGAGCTCAGAAAAAGACCCAGGATGCACAAAACTGGACTATCTTTATGGTATTTGCTGCCAAGGAACTATCTAAGGGGTCTTATTTTGAAAACATTTTGTTGGACACACACCATTCTCTGGGACAGGGAGTAAAGTCACAGCTGAGGAACTGACACTGAGTTGAGCTAAAGCACATAAAACCCATTAATAGGATACCAAGCACACGCTTGAAAACATAGCTAAACTATGCAGGCCATAAATACACAATGTATACAGGCTGACGATTTATTTTTCTCCAGTTCTTAGTCAAGGCTGAGGCAGGACGCTGGAGAACGGTACTTACTCATTGATGGAATGGTAGAGCCGAGCTATGCCCTGATGAGTCCAGTCTTTACCCAGCTGTGGGAGAATCTGTCCCAAAGCATCAGACCTGGCAAGAGGGTAGAAATAGAAGCAGATACCAGAAATCCAACGTATAAAGCCAATCATTTTCCATACTGGCTGCTAATAAGCACTAAGTGGGGGTGAAAGCTGGGCTGGTTTTATTCTGATTTTGCACAGCCGCAGGCAGGCTTTAGCCCTGTAATGATATACACTGAGGCACTCCTAAAAGCGGTGTTACAGGAGAGCCCAGTATTTATTTTTAGAGATAATTTACTAACACATCTTTTCCCCCTCATCCCTAAAATTTTAACAGCTTGTCTTGTTTGAACATTAGAATTTGGAGACTGTATGGTTCCACACAACTCCTCTTCAGCCATCAAATGACTTCACTTGGGCTGCTTTCAGGACATCTTAGGGCATATGGTTTAAGGGACATTCTCACTAGTGAGGACTGAGTGCCTCCCAACTCGTACCCTTCTCGCTACCCTCAGGAGGCTCGAGCTTACTTGGTTATCGTCCCATCAATGTCAGAAATGATGATTTTGTCATTCCAATCCCACAGGTAGATGGTGCCTGCACACCGACAGGTGCCCTGGTACTGGGTTGTAATACTGAATACAACATCATTGGGGCCGTCATGGAGCTTCAATTTCGCCTTTTATAAAAAGCACGACATTAAAGAAAGCTGAAAACACGTACTTTGGAACAGAGTTTAAAGCTTTACAACAAAACTCAGGGCATGTGGTTTCTTTGGTGTTAGCATGTAGTCTAGCCCAAACTCAAGCATGGTCACAATGGTTGAGGAAGTCACACTGCTTGACTACTGTTTTCTAATTCCAAGGATTTTACTGATGCCCCACCCAAAATGAAACCTC
This sequence comes from Tokudaia tokunoshimensis, assembly GCA_036184795.1. NCBI lineage: Eukaryota > Metazoa > Chordata > Mammalia > Rodentia > Muridae > Tokudaia > Tokudaia tokunoshimensis. Next base: position 111,936,648 of record BTHU01000016.1, on the reverse strand, counting down.
CCTATCCTCCATCGTACCTGAAATCACTGCCCTGGCCACAGCCCAGTAAAGCCATTTCCCAGTGAAAAGTGTGGAAGTGCGAGGCAGGCATTGTACTGTAAATGTCACTGCTCTGCTGTCATGAGTCCTAAGAGGCAGCCCATGGTCCTGTGCTGAGTATGAAATAAGATTCACCAAAGAAGGCAGCTAAAAACAGCCATTCCTTGGTTCATTTCCAGACACTGAGGCACAAGGTCTAGGTGGGAAGGAACCCATGTCACAAGCTCACCAGGTGTGGGTGCTGCTCTCCTACCTAGTGAGGAGCGTTTATACAAACACACGTCTAGTGCATACTACTTACTATCTGGTCCGAGGAGAGTCGGAGAGACTTCTTATATGAGGCCGTCCCACAGTGACTCAATGTCTCCATTGAGATGGGGTCAACTTTGATGGTTTCTTCCAACTCCTGTGACCCCTCGTCACTAGAAGTGTCATTCTCTGCAGGTCTATTCAACATCAAACTAGTTACAAATAGGCAGTGTATCTGACTGATGAGCTTTTATAATTTAGGACAAGAAAATAAACAGGTGCCACACGTCCATATTCCTAGTCCTGAGAAGGCTAAGGCTGAAGCAGAAGGAGCTGTTCAAGGCTGGGCTATATAGGAAGACTTGGTCTCAAAACCAAACCCTCAGGCCTTCTAGGTTGGCAAGGACTGCTTCCACCATAGCTTGCCCACATCCATTTACTTATGCCACAACCACTGGGTCACAAGTGTCAAGGTCCACCATCCTCCTCCTCCTCCTTGTAAGTGGCAGGCAGTTGCTTCTCTGTCTCTTAAAACATTGGCAAAGTGAGCAGGTAGACCCCATGGCATTCTCTGTACACAGCAGGGAATATTCTAAAGTTAAATTCACTTTATACTCCTTACCAAAGAGAAAGTAAGAAGACCAAGGAGATAAACTAGGATTGCCATTAGCGCAGGGGGTTGGGAATGCAAGCCCAGGAGCACATAACATGCTCAACTTTCCTCAGGCTCAGCCAACTCAAATGCACCCAACCCGCCCTTCAGAAGCCTTTTCACGTCCCCTCTGACACCTGAAAAGCAGGGGAGCAGAGAGAGGACAATGGCTCTGATGGTGCCCAGGATGACCCCTTCCCAAAGCTCCGCTTTTCCTAGCATCCTGGCCCTGTGACAGGCAGAAAAGTTATGAGTGCTTCTGTGTGTATTTAGTCCTGTAAACTAGGAAAGGCAGCTCTTAACTACCAAGAGACACTGTCAAGCCACTTAGTGTCATGTCTCTCTATAGAAAAAAGGTACTTCTGGCTACATATTCAGCAGAATTGCTCTAACAGTCAAGCGGGAATTGACCAAGTGCTGTGAGGCAGGAGAAAACACAGGGACCCACCTGGCACTGGTTAGCTCCTCAGCACTGGGAGGCAGGTCGTTTGCTGCAGGGACCTCAGATTTCCCCTCCTTGGTCTCTGGCAACTGCAAAGAAAGATACCGTCAATGTACAATGTTTCTCCAGACTTCAGCTGCAGTCCTCACTTGGAAACAAAATCTCAATATATGACTGGAAACTTGAGAATTTTTCTATTTGAAGCTTGAAGAGCAGAAATCATATTCTGCTTATAAAAAGCTGTCCTGGGGAGCTAGCAGGGAACTTAAGAGAACTATGTTAAACCACAACTCTTAACTGACCCAGGTCAGGTCACTAGTAAGATGACCTGGACTGCCCTGCAGAAGTGACTAGTCCTATCTCCACCTGCTTGGCACCTGCAGAAGGGAGAAAGGCAGCCAGAGACCACACTGATATACACATGAATTTGGTGAAGCAGGACCAACCTTCTGCTATCTGAAAAGCAACAGGTAACACTCCCAGAATCCTCTCCCTTTGAAGGCTTTGTGAGTGTGGGTCTCTGAACAAACCTCTTTCTTCTGCTGCTCTGCTAAAGGGATATCCCTCATGTTTGCATGCAGATTTGTGTAGGATTGTAACTGCTTACTCATGCCACAGACGTGACATAGGAAGTAGAAGGAGAAGAGCTCTGGAGTCACATTCAAAGTTAGCCCCAGGTCCACCCAGCTCTATCCCCAAAATGGCAGTTGAAACATCTCCATCGCTCCAATGTAAAAAGCACCAGCATAGTGCAGTGACCCCTCACAGCCACTGAATGCTGTTACTGCAAATAGTGCCTCTGGCCTGCTTTCTTATGAGTGGCAGAAAGAGTTGCTTTAAAATAATCAGATTCATTACCTGCTTGGTCATGCTTTCTTTCTTTCGCCAAAACCACCATCGACCAGATTTCTTTGGCATCTTGTCTTTAACCCAGGACTCGACTGTGGCCTGCCAATAGTGAAGGTCAATCCATGAGATAGATCTAGGGTTGTAAATCACTGCAACCTCACTACATTACCCTGTAGACAGTGCCTTACTACAGAAATGGGACTAGGACCAGCCTCATCTAGACCTGGGTTCCTAAGACAGGTGTTTGGGAGTGGTGAAGAGAATCTGGAAGCCAAATCGTGGGTCCAGGCTGGTGCCTAGGTTCTGCTGAGATGGCTATTTCTAGACTGTTCTCGTGTGTTTGTTCGTTCGTTCTCTCTCTCTCTCTCTCTCTCTCTCTCTCTCTCTCTCTCTCTCTCTCTCTCTGTGTGTGTGTATTATTTTCTACACAGTCTTTTCTTTTTTCCTATTCTAAAAACTCTCTGGTTGAGACAGCCAGTTTTCTGCTTGAGACAGCTCTCTCTGCTAGTAAAAATTCTAAAAGCTGTCTGGATAGCTCCTGGGTTTTCTGACCAGAGTTAGAAAAGCTGCTATTAAAAAATTCTTGATTTTCTGAATAAGTCAGAAATCCTGATAGAAAAAATTCTAAAAGTAATCTTTGAGTTTTCAATCAAAATCAGAAAGCAGAAAAATTCTAAAAGAGCTGTGTTTGCTTTCCATGGATTTTCCAACTAAAATCAGAAATCCTGTTATAAAAAAATTCTTGAAGAACTGTTTTCACTCTCCAGATATCTTCAGACAGCTCAGCTCTCTAGAGAAAATTCTAAAAAAAATGCTATTACTTTCTGCTAGCTCATCTCAAGCAGACCAAAAGTCCCATTTTTTGTTTTATATATCAATTCAGTTATTTATTCCAGGTTCCCTTTTGATTCTTCTATGAACAAGCATCCTGTGACCCCAGTCCCTTAATTTTTAGGAGATAACAAGCACACATTTCAACAGTACAAAAGAATTCAGAGATCTGCCTGGCTCTGTTACCCACACATGCTAAGCTAGCTAAGTGGGACCCTGTCCTGAAATTTCCATTCCTACTATACCCGGGCTTGGACTCCTTGTGTCCCAGGCTGACCTTGAACTCAGGAATCTGCCTGCCTTTGTAGCTTTCTGACAAGCTGGCTCATTAATGCAGCTGCCTCTCTTCAGATTCGTGAAGCCCTCATACGATTCATATCACATCCTTATATTTTCGCATAGTTGAGAAATTATTTATTTTTGAACTCATGTTTTTAAGGGTTCTTTTCCACAGCCTTAAGAGCTCTCCTGAAGGTCCCATTTTGCTGAGACATTAGACACACCTTCACCTCCCAGACTCATGCTGTTACAGATTAACATGGAGTCATTAATGTTAACAAAGAGGACATTCCTTGAAGGAAGGATGCAGAACACGTACATTACTATAACAAGCCTTATGCCCATGGCAGCATTGACACTCTTGGAGGCCCACATCCACTGGCCCTGTCCCCACACCACCAAACTGCCCTGGGGCTTTGTCATTTCCAAAGGAGTATATTGCCTCTCCTCCTGAGCTACTGAGAGCACCAGGTGGGTTAGGGAGGTGTGCACAGCATCGTTCAATCTTGTCGAGTCTAGGGTGGCCTTGGTGGGCAAATATAGCAATTTGGATCTCTGATATAAAATACTAAACTCAAAACCTTGAATAGAACCCAAAAATAGAGAATAGAAACTTTCTGACTGTTGTATGTTACAGATACTTTGAAGGTTTCAAATGCACATCACTCACCTTAGGCAAACTCTTCTGAAATACCTGTAAGCTAAGGATCATGGGAGCAGCCAACGCCCAGTTGTAGTAACTATGAGAAACAAATTATGCAAAACCATTACCCAGAGGGTGTCAGAAGCAAAGCAGGGTTAGGACAGACAGTCAGAGGTAGAGAGAGGGTTGGAAGAGAAAACATAACTTATCAAATTGTTTATTCGTTCCAATAACGAGATGAGCATCTAAATTTTGAAGACTTGCTTTAAACCAAACTTCTCTAAGCTGAGAAACCCATAGAAAAAAATAACAGTACCTCAAGAACTCAGGCAGCAATAACCTGGAGCTCTGGCCTCACAAACCATTGTCTGTTGGCTCATCTATGGGATCACAAACTTTAAAGGAAAACTGTGACAGTAAACACTGTAGAGTACTTAACAATGATCAGAGCATCAGTATTTACCGGTTATATATCCGTATTACGAGGTTTGGGTTGTCGATAAGGCCAGGGTTTTCTGCAAACTCATGGTAAGTGATGATATGCTCCATGAACTTCTCTGTAAAGCGAACAATGGTCAGGTCAGCATGGCGGAGGTGCAGGTCCCTGCAGGATGCTCACAGCGCTCTGCACTAAAGGACTTAGGGGCCTAAAAACAGGCTTCTAAAAAAAGCTATGATTTCCATATTGGTCAAGACACTTCCACATTTTTAGGACTCAAACAAACTAAACCCCAAGTCCATCTAAAATATAAATTCCCAACACAAAAGCTTATAGCATTCTATAACATGCACCCCTGCTTCACTTTGAGGCAGATCTAGGGCCCAGTCTCTCTTCCCATTTTTAGTTCTCTGAAGGGGAGGAGACAGAGGATAGCATTAAAGTGATGGTGTTAGTCATGGGAAAGAAATCTTTTCTCTTAGAAACAGTCATTACAGACCAGTGGGAAACTGAGAAAAAATTAATTTAAAATGAATATAAAGTTGCCAGAGGCAGGAAAACTGAGGGAACCAGATCTGTCCGGACTATGTAGGTCAACCTAAGCAACTTGGTTCAGGGTTATTTAAACTAAATCAAGAGGGATCAGAGGGATCAGGGGCACCTAAGGTACACTGCTTAGTAGCTAATTGCTCTATATTTAATCCTTAGGACAGGAGGTGTAAGAACGTGGGACAGACATCTTTCAAGCAGGAGACAAGTAATGCCACTCCTTTGCTACCATCTATATGGTGGACAGCCACTGTCCACAGTTTCTGAGTCCTGGTGCTTGCTAGGAAGGCAAATGGGAATGTTTACACACAAGCAGGATCAATGCAGTGAGTCCACCTCACTGCTCTGCAGAGAGCGTAGCCTGTGAGCTATCAAATTCTGAATTTGAGATCAGAATCTTCAAGGTCGAGGTCCTCACAAAACTTCCCCACACAAAGGTACTCTAAGGCTCTAATGGTGTGTCTTTATGGGAAAGTACCTATACTCATAATGGCCAGTCAAGAATTTGGACAGCATTCAATGTTTCAAAGTACATTTCTCATTAGATGTTTTCCTCTTGCCTATAATTTATTGAATTAAATCTGTGCAGAAGGACAGACTTTAAATCAAGTGATGACCAGGCATAGCTGTCCCGCATACCTTTAGAAATCTCTCCATTCTCACTGAGGCCTCCACAGAGGGAGAGAGTCACATCAGGCAAGTCCATGGCAGAGTCTGAGAGGCACTCGGTGCCACTGTCTGCAGCTGCACTTCCCACAGACTGTGGGGACTGAGAACCAGAGAATGTGTCAGACTCAGGCCACTGCCTGGAACCTGGATCCGTGTCACTGTGGCAGAGGGAAGGAAGGAGAAAGAAGTGCTTATTCTGTCATGACCTCTTATACTTTTGACTTAGTGTATGGTCCTCTAGGATTTCAAATCAAACAGCTTAATCCCCTAACACGAATAGACAGAAAATCGAATATAACTTCTGAGATGTATGAGGGCATGATGCATGCATGTAAGTGTGGCGTAACACACACACACACACACACACCACACGGCAGGGAGATGCAGAGCATGATGCCAGGCAGGTGTCTTCCTCCATCACTCTCAGGTTCATCTGCCTTCAAACACGTGCCTTCCTGAGCTGCACTTGCCATCTGGGCCAGGCTGGTCAACAAGAGAGCACCTGGATCTACCTACCTGTCTCCATCACCTTATGCTGGGGTTACAGGCATGTGAAGCAGCCACACCTTTCTTTGTGTGTGTACTGACGATTTGAACTCAGGTCTTATGTTATCACTGATAAGCACTCTTCCTCCCCTCACCAAGCCATCTTCCCAGTGACCCTGCCCTACACATTTATAACGTAGTGTCAAAAAAATCACATCATAAATGACATTAGTAAGAATCTGAATACAAAAAAATTAACTGTGAATGTAGAAAACATTTCACAATGGTGCTGGACTTTCAACTGGGGCCTTCCTGACTGTAATTATAGGAGAAGTTTGAAGCACTAACTTAAATTGCCATTATGAAATAACAGGACAGTTAAGAAAAATCTGACATTTGGAAGTGCTTTGATTCTGCATTCCAGGAAAAAGGCATGGTAATATGCAGCCTGCAGAAAATTACTGGGTCAAAGCTGTATTCTTAAATCAAACTGCTCCCCTCAACAACTTAATATACTCTAAAACTGAACTAATTTAAAAAGCAGAAATTACTCAAGAAAAAGTACACAGAAGGCTTGACCATCAGGAAAATGCAGACTGTCTTTGCAGCACGGACCTCACTATTATTTTCTAGACAAGGCACAGAAAGTTTAGTGCTAGAGGGCGAGTGCATTGGAAACCTTTTGGTTTGGAACATAAATGTGAAATAGGAAAATGGAACACTGTAGCTCTTACTCACAGTCATTAACTATGTTAAACTTTGGTCAATATTTAGTATAATATTTGGTATGTTCAGATATTTCCTAGAAGCCAGGGGAAATTTTTTAATACTGGGAATTGAACTCAGGACCCTAAGCAGGCATTTAGTAACTAAATCACATCCCTAACGCAAAAAGGCAGGATTCTTAAAGTTTTATTAAAGCAAGACAAAGCATGACACATCTGGGTGAGATCCACATGAACTTCTGAAAGAAACAAAACAAAAAACAAACCTAAAAGTGGAGTCGTAGGTGGCGGCAGTGCAGATATGCAGACAAGTTCAGATTAGGGAGGAGTTTTAGGTTTGGGGAAATTGTCTCTTCATTAAGAAGGGTTAGCGAGGCGACACCCCACTCGGATGAGAACAGAAGATGGCTGCGCACGCTCAGCTCCTGCACTGTCTTTCCTGGGCTCCTGAGATAGAAGAACTCCTGTGTGGGTGGGGACCCCACCAGCACCAGTGCTGGAACGCTCTCCCCAACCTTTATCAGTTGCAGCAGCTGGAGTCATCCAACGGTTACAACATGTCAACACAGGGATGCCATCTGACTCAGCAAGCTGCCAAACCCACAGGGATGATGGGACACGTGGGAGTTTGGCTGTATAAACTATGACAATTTAGTAACACAGAGGGTGACAAGCAAGGCACAGCACAATTATGACATGTCCCGGTAGTCAGTCCTCAAGCTAAGTGTGGCTAGTGAACAGACAGTAACCCTAACCAGTAAAATCATTACCAAGTACAGCGATATTCCACTGTATTAGTGGCTCTTCCCACCCCACCAGGTTTCTCTATCATATAGCTTTGTATGGCAATCCTGAAACTGGATTTGTAGACCAGGCTAGCCTCTAACTCAGAGTCATAGAGAACTACCAGGCTTTGCTTCCCGAGCGCTGGATTAAAGGGGTGTGTTTCCATGCATGTCTGGCCTTGCTCTCTATTTCTTAGTGTGAAAGTAAAGTAAAAGGATCAGGAAATATGAGACAAAGTCACAAATCTATCTTTCCCTCTCTTCTTCTCTTCCTTCTCTCCCCCTTCCCACTCCCCCTCTCTGTTTTGTTTTTGAGACAGGGTTTCTCTATGTAGCCTTGGGTGTCCTGAGTTTGCTCTGTAGACCAGGCTGGCCTCAAACTCAGAGATCCACCTGCCTCCACCTCCCAAGTGCCAGAATTAAAGGTGTGTGTCACTATTGCCAGACTTGAGAAAGTCATATTTCTAAGAGATTACATTTGAATTTTTTCCACCCTTAAAAAACTGGAGCAATTTCAATTCTTCCATCTTTAAAAAGCCATTTTTCAAATGAAGTATGTATTTTAAGATAAGGTATAGAATTAGGAAGGAACTTTAAGAACCTCCCAAAAATACAAGTTAAAAAAATCTTAAATATATGTCAATCTCATTTTTCCATTCCAAGTAAAAATGAAGTATGTCTTCCCAATAACTTATTTAAAAAAATATAGTTGTGTATAACGCTCAGTAGATTCTTCCTGAGAAGAAAATAGTTTTATAACCAGTGATGATGTAGTAATTCCTCTAAGGTTAAAAGAACTGTTTGAGGTTCATGGTCACACTGCTTTAAAATAGTGAGGGTTGGGTGCTGTGATGTGGCAGAACTGTGAGCAAAATGAGGATAAGGACACAGGGTCCCCTGGAATGAGGCCTGATATGACTACGTTCACAAGTGACTTCACACTCTTCAAAGGAGTGGAGAAAGTCTTTGTAACACGCTTGCAAACTGAGATGTGCTATTTTAAAATATGCAATTACATAAAACAAATACCAAAAAATTTCCTCAAGCATATTCAGTTTGCTATTAACAACTGCAAAGAGCACACTAAACTAGGGCTTCAAGATGGCTCGCTGTGAGAACCTGGCAGGCTGAGTTTGATCCCTGGAAGCCGAATGGTATAAAGAATCAACTGAGTTCTCTATCCTCTGCACAAGGAGACACACACACACACCCGCACACACACACATACACACCCCCCACACACACACACACATACACACCCCCCACACACACACACCCCCACACACCCCCACCACATACACACCCCCCCACACCCCCCCACACACACCCCCCCCCACACACACACATACACACACCCACACACACACACCCCCACACACACACATACACACACCCCCACACACACACACACCCCCCACACACATACACACACCCCCACACACACCCCACACACACACACACATACACACACCCCCACACACACACCACATACACACACACCCCACCCCACCCCACCCCCCCACACACATACACACACCCCCACACACACCCCACCACATACACACACCCCCCACACACACACACCCCACCCACCACCCACCCACACCCCCCCACACACACATACACCCCCCCACACACACACCCCACATACACACACACCCCCCCCACACACACACACCCCACACACACACATACACACACCCCACACACACACACCCACACACACACACACACACCCCCCACACACACACCCCCCACACACACACCACATACACACACACACACCCCACCCACCACCCACCCACCACCCACCACCCACCCACACACACACATACCCCCACACACACACACCCCCACACACACATACACACCCCCCACACACACACACACCACATACACACACACACCCCACCCACCACCCACCCACACCCCCCCCCACACACACCACATACACACACACACACACACACACACACACGAGCATACAGCAGATTGGGCTAGAAGACCTTCACTCTGTTCCTCTTGCTCAGAGTATCTCAAGCTGTTCACTCTCCCACACACTAGCACACACTACCTTTTAGGGAAATAGAGAGCTGCCACTTCAGGCTCAAGAGCCTTTAAGTCATCGAGGTAAATGTCATCAGGTCCCTGGTGCTGGCTTCTTTTGTGAACACCTGTTAATTAAAAAAGAAAAAAAACACACAGAGGTAAGAATTTATTCTCTACTTACAATTCTGTAGTAAAATAAAGTTTTCTAAGCAAGATGGACCACTATGTGCCTAAAGCAAGGCCCCAGGATCAGACCCTAGCCTGCTTTCTATCTTGTCCTGGCCTGTGCTCACTCTGTATTTGTGTGTCTGTGTGCCTATCTCTCTTGTGTGTGTGTGTGTCTATAACAGTACTATAGCTATATGGAGAACATACTTAGGTGGCATGTCCTGGGGTACTTAAGAGTGAAATGTCACAATGTCTAGAACTTGCTTTCTGTTTCTAAGTCAAGAGATGGCGGAGATACAGCTGTGCACTGTAACACATAATGACACTTTAGTGGATACAGAGACAACAGTGGTCCCAAAATACTATAATGCACCTGGAAATGTTTGCCACCTAGTGACACTTGACTACTATAGCATCTTAGGGTGACTTGTTTGCGATGGTAGTGGTGTAAACACACCTATGGCACCGTTACTCCTATGTTAGTATGTACATCTAATTATGTACAGAATATCTTGATAATGATAACAGTGATTTATTTATGTATTTATTACTTATAACTATTTTAGGGCATACTCCCACCTGTCTACTGATATAATGGTGTGCCATTCTATACTGGCAACAGCATCATTTCATGTTCCCTGCGTCTCCCGATTGCAACAAGAAGCCAGGTCAATTGATATATACTGTATAAACCACTACAATGTTCACACAATACTAAATTGTCCAAGGACATACTTCTTAGACAACATCCCTGCCATTAAGTGATGTACCACAGAATGTATAAAACTTTCATAATCACGTTTGGGGGGGAGGTGGAATGAATAAAGCCAGAAATGGTAGGAACCTTTCTGAGCTCCCATGTCTGTAAATTCCTACACAATGTCCTATATCAAAACCAAACATCTACCAAACGAGAATTGGTTATGCCCCTTAACAGTTCTTAGAACAGAATAAACACTATTCTAACACTGTTTTGGTGAAAGCCACCATCAGCTATGTGTCAGATTCAGCCACAAACATCTTGGACAGCCAACACTCTTAGTTTGAACAACTTATTCCTGAATGATCTGAGTTTGTGATAATGGAATGTTTGATTTTTTTTCTTCCTTCAAAGTGAAGCAGTTATTCGGCTAAATATGACAGGTGGAGGTCACTGATATATGACAGGTGGAGGTCACTGATATATGACAGGTGGAGGTCACTGATATATGACAGGTGGAGGTCATTGATATATGACAGGTGGAGGTCATTGATATATGACAGGTGGAGGTCACTGATATATGACAGGTGGAGGTCACTGATATGACAGGTGGAGGTCACTGATATATGACAGGTGGAGGTCACTGATATAGGACAGGTGGAGGTCACTGATATAGGACAGGTGGAGGTTATTGATATATGACAGGTGGAGGTCATTGATATATGACAGGTGGAGGTCATTGATATATGATCTCCAAGCTAGCATTCAGAGTGCGTAGCTTCTGGCTCTCATTGGGTAACTGTGTATCTTTTAGCAACAAGCCTGATCTAAAACAGTTGATATAGTGTAAATGGTTGTGACAAGAACTGGACTGCTCAGTCTGCATACACACCAGTTTAGGAGGAAAATTACTGAAAGAAAGCACTAATAATTAGTGAACACTTAAAAAGTATTTTTATTTATCTTAGGTGTATGCATGTTTTACTTGATATATGGCTGTGTGTCTGGTGCCCACAGAGGCCATAAGAGGACGTTGGCTCCCCTGGAACTGTAATCATAGTCATGAGCTGCCAAGTGAATACTGGGAATCAAGCCTGGGTCCTCTGGAAATGCAGCCCTGGCTCTTAACCATTAGATTCATCTCTCTATCCCCCTAGTAGACGTTTGTTCCTAAACCATACAAAACCTACAAAAGATTTAATTTTGCTTCAGTTAAGCAGGCATCTGAGAAAACACTTTTCTTCTGTTCCATTTTTATTTCTATTTAAGCAAAAGGTCACTTACGATTTCATTCACTAACATTCTTAGCTAATAATTCAAGACAGCACATGACTCCTGGTAGGACCGTAGTGTAAAAGCACAGCACACATACTCAGTGTGCTTGGGAAAGACACTATGGTTTCTTCACGTTGACAATGGTACTGTCACTGTGCTCATCAATAGGTCGAACTCATCCATTTATTTATTAAATACTTCTTAAAAGCCTCCTGAGTGTTGACTTGGAAGACCAAAACAAAAGCATGGAATTTTAAAGTCTTTTTTGGTGGAAATTTAGAGAAGCCCCAACGGATAATTCATGAGGTTTGGGACAGGTTCTTACTGGAGAGCAAAACCACAAAGGGCTATTACATAGTACTTAAAATACTGAGACAAATACCATCTACACTGATGGGCTATTACATGGTACTTAAAACATTGAAACAACATGCTATCTACACTGATGGTATGTGATGTCAACATTGAAACAACATGCTATCTACACTGATGGTATGTGATGTCAAGCAATTACCTTTCTTCTTTGTTGGTGAGTCTACTTTAGCAGCTGGTTTGGGTTCTGAGGGAGCCTCTGCTGATGAGCTGGGAACAGGGTCTGCATCTAATAGAGGTGAGATCTGAGGCGCTTCAAGAGGTGATTCGGGAAGTTCGGTAGAAGCCGCATCGCTCAGTTGCTTACACAGGGCTCTCGGTTTGGGTTTCACTATGGTACAGGTAGTATCTTCAACAGTAGCATCCTTCTCAACTTCTCTTATGAGGCTGTCTTCACTGGGAATTACCCTAAAATGAGTGTTCTCTGATGGTGTAATTGTAGCTGTCCTTGGATGGTACTCATATCGTTCTCTTTTGGTGACCTGCAAAGGTGAATTGTTTAAAAACTAACTTCAAATGTATTTGTTATGGTTAATTGTATATATGGTAACACATTCATTAGCTTCTTTGTGTGTGAAACAGGACACAATTTGTCAAAATAACCGTATTTTGTTCAATGTCATGATGTTTATAAGAGTTATGTTTATAACTATAATCATCAGAGTCCCACACTGGGGAAAACTGTATCGACAATTTTCAGAGTCTACGACAGAGAATGCTCATCTTGAAAGAAACATCTCATAGTATGTATACATGAGAATCTCATCATACTACATGATTCCAGTGCCCCTTAAAACAGTCAATCAAAACCAAGTACACTTCTGTTTTAACAAAACTGAATTCAACAGAAGATCTAAATGATTCCACGAAACAGATCTTTCAGTTGATTATTCTTTCAGTGTGAATAGCTGAAAAGTTTTATGAACTTTCTCCAGCCTAATGCTGGGACAGAACCCAATGTCTTAAGTACAGAAGGCAAACCTTTAGCAATGGAGCTATGCCCCACCCTACCTTTAGTTATTAAGATTTCAGTGTGGAAACTCTAATTTCCTTTAGGTATCTTTAAATTTTTTCTATGTTTATTTGTAATCAACATTATTTGTTAGGTAGAAACACAAAAGATACTGGATCCCTTCAGTTACAAGTAAATGTACAGTGGGAATGTTATGAAAATGTTAGTTTTTATTTACTTTTTTAAACACTTTTTCAACCACAAGAGGGCAATGCCATCATAATCCTGAGTTCGGTAAGAACTCTCTTCCTTCATTTAATGGAGGAAAATACTCTTTACTAGTATTTAGTGAGACATCCTGGTGGACTACTATTTAGTCAGTATTTCCCATGAGCCCCGTACCTTGGTGGACTCTGGAAACCCACCCCACGTCCACTCCATGTGCGACTCAGATCTGAGGAGGCTCTCGGAGGGCTTCACCTCTAGCTCCGAGTCACTCTTGGGGCACACCGCCTGCGGGTAAGTGCTGCAGACACAAGAACAAAGGGGAGCCAGACTTCAGTCTAGGTGAGCCTCACAGAGCAGAGAAAGGCACAGTCAGCCTGAGTACATCAGCTGCAAGCATGCACATTCCCCTGAGGGAAACATCAAGTACAAATTCCACTTGAGTTCTTTAATGAAATAAAAATGCCAGTTAGGGTTATTAAGGGCTTCCTAGGCCCTCTGTAGACTCTTCATGGTATATAAGACAAAAAACACACAGGCAGGTGGGCTCAGCAGTCAGTTAATGTGGGGCCTTGTAAAGGGCTCAGTGGTAAAGAGCTGGAGGACCTGGGTTCCCAGCAACCCATGGCTTCTCACAGTTGCCTGCAACGTCTATAATCACCTGCAATCATAATGTCCTAGGTGATCTGACTTCCTCTTCCGTGGTTTTTGTGAGTACCAGGCATGCACATAGTACATAGACATATATACAGACCAAATGTCCTTACATATAAAACACATCAATTTAAAAAAAATTAAAATCTAAAGGTTTGATCACAGATATTAACAGTATGGCCACATGTTCTCTTACTGTGTTATGACACCAAAGACCTAGAATTTAGAGGTAGGTCGGCAAATTCTCGGTCGATTATTCAACTTTACAACTGGCAAGCACCATTAGAATAAGATTAAATTTAGGAACAACATGGTTTTTGAAAATCAGTTTATATTCATGTTAAATTTTACCTAATGATTATTCTACTATTACACAAATAGAAAGTGGTATCACTATCAAATAACATAAAAGCTACTGATAAGCCTCCCCTTTCCCTTAAGAAAAGAAATTTCAAGAATACTCACGTTTCTACTGGGGACCAATCTCCATCAGATAAGGGGTAGTTATCCCCAGAATGGAAGAGTGAAGGCTCCTTATAGTCCTCTTCCTTTAAGGAAGCATTTGAAGATCCTCTACCAAAGAGGAAAACAAAGCAAAAACCAGTTAGGCAGGAGTGATATGTGAGCTTTAAACCCTCTCCACTAAGTTGATGTAAACAATGTGGTTGTCACAACCTCAGCACAGTGTACTCAGTGGATGTCATTCATTCAGTTCTTCCAAATTTAAGGTGGTAAAATTCCATTGTAAATAGCAGGTAATCAAAGATCCAGAAGTTTAGTATAATAATTTGTCCAAAGTAAAAAAAGCTTTGGCTTCAGTTTTTATCTTTGGGAATTAATTTAGTAGGTGTCCTGTCTACTCAGTCATGAGGAGGTTTATATGGAAGCATGAGGAAAATGCTGAAACCTCTGGAAAGCACAAAGCACTGACTATACTGCAGGCTTCAGGGCTCTTCCAGAACACTCATCTCAATAGTGCACCGAATGTAAACCTTATAGAACATTAGCATTCCGACAGTGTACTGAATATAATCAGAATCACACCACTTACTCTGTAGGGCTGAGAGCAGGGAAAGAAAACTGCTGTTGTTTCTTCACTATTACTTCCCTTGTTGTAACAAACTTTTTATTACTTCTTTAACCAGCCTTTCCATAAAGATATAAATCACTTAGGATATATATGACTATATGTATTTTTTAAGATCTTTCTGTTACAAGTTCTTCCCTCAATGGAAACTCACATACAATCTCACTCAAGGGTGGGGGAGGGGACATACCTAAGCAGACATTAGGAACCAATCATTATCTAATAAAAATAAATCAAATGTTAAACTTTTCCCTAAAGAAAGGGAAAATTACGGCTGGGGGACAACTCAGTTGTGGGTTCAATTCCCACTGCTCATATGAAGGACAGCTTACAATCATGGATAACTACAGTTTCAGGGAATCTGATGCCTTCTTCTGACCTCCATAGGCACCAGGCATACATGTGGTGCAGAGACATACACACAGGCAAAACACCCATACACATATACCAACCAAAGTAAAATTTAAAAAACGAAAGGGGGAAAAAAAATCAAGCCAAACGTGGTGGCATATACCTTTAATCCCAGCACTTGGGAGACGTAAGACAGACCTCTATACTCTGTCTGTTTGGCTGGGTCGCCCAAAGGGCCTCTGGAGATAGTATTTTGAAGATATTCCTGTCTCTGATATCATGCTGACTTAGTCTAGACGACAAACAAGTGTTTGGGGTACCTTTGGGAAGCCTCAAAAACACAGCTCCCAGAATTCACACTGGCCTGGCCATTATGACCAGCCGCACCAAGCTGCAAGAACATGCGGCTGAGGCTCTGTGCAGGGCCAAGAGTTCACATTCCCTGGGCACTGGAAGATCCCTGTCTAAATGAAGTAAAGCTTCAGCAGTTGAATGCGGAGGCTGTGGACTGACTACGTCCCAACCGTGGTACCCTGAGCCTCCACTGTGGTCATCCTCATGTTCATGATGAAGGGCATGATTTAGGACTGTGTCAGCCTCTCTATTAACGCATTTCTCAGCTGCAGCTCAGTCCTTCTGGAGCTTCAGAAGGAAGACTGTACAACACGACTCTCACAGGCCAGGCACCACTGAGTTCATAATACATCCTGAACTCACTCTGACAGCTATCTAATTCTTACTGTCTAGTATCTGTTAGATGCATAATTAAACACAGACTTTTGTTCTAAGGAAATTTC
This sequence comes from Tokudaia tokunoshimensis, assembly GCA_036184795.1. Classification (NCBI taxonomy): domain Eukaryota; kingdom Metazoa; phylum Chordata; class Mammalia; order Rodentia; family Muridae; genus Tokudaia; species Tokudaia tokunoshimensis. The sequence continues at coordinate 111,920,381 of BTHU01000016.1, read as the reverse complement.
AGAGGGGGAAATCCTCCAAAGGGCGACACAGCTCAACAGCAACCCAAAAGAATGAGCAAACCACTTAGTCCTGAATGCTACCAGAGGCCCAAGCACACATACACAGTGATGCTTCTTACCAAGCAAATAGGTGCTGGCAACCATTGCAACTATCACCCCGTCAGGACCCCAACAGATCTATTTGGTCATATAGCTACATGTACTGATTGACACCATCTGTTTACAGAATTTCTTAAGAGTTGCAGCTCTTGTGTGTTTAGCAGAAGCTTTGTGTATGTCTTAGAAATATTGTCACTTCCTGAGATAAAGTTGCTCACTTTTAAGGAATTCTAGAATTTGCTAATTTTAGGCTCTGGGGACAAAAGCATCAGTTCAGACTGGTTTTAGTGGATCAAAAATTTAGCTGCAAAAAAATTTTCAAGACAAGGCATAGAACGAGCATTAAAACACACATGCGGGTAACTCCTACGTGTAAGTATTTCACAGTTTTATAAAAACACATTTCTTGTCCACTGAAACACTTGACTATATATAGAACTTTAAAAGAGCTGCTTCCAGCTCTTTTAAAACCTGTGAGAGATCTGGAAGCCTCACAGGTTTTTATGCTGGACGTAAATGGTCCTTCAGAGACTAGAAGCAGGAAAGAGAGACAAGTCTTGAATAAGCAATGCCACATTTCTAAGCAGGTTAAATTCTTTGGGAATCAGCCTGGTTAGTGTTTTAATACTAACTGAAAGACATTCTATTCAGGACTTAAGAGTTGTTATCAGTATAATTTACCCTGCTCTGGGAGTGACATATTCTCATATTCATATTCTCTCCCTCTCCCTCCCTCTCCCTCTCTTTTAAATACAACAAAATGTTTAATGAGCAAATTCCTATTAGCAAATATGAAACTGCCACAGAGAGAAGGAGCGGGACAGAGACCATGAGTTGAGGGGTCAGGAAAACTAAGGAGAAGAACCAACTACTTAAGAAACCAGCGTGGAGAACAGGGAGAACCAGAAGCCAGAGGACGAGAGCTGTGCTGGTCCTGCAAAGGGAGAGGGCAGGGCACTGAGGGTCAGACAACAAAATTCAAAATAGTTTGGCCATACAATATAAACACACTATATTCCTACCATGGGGGAAGAGAGGAGGAGACGGGTGCAAGGGATAAGAAGAGGCTGTTTGGGGAGGGGCTGTGGGGGTCCTGACTGCCCTGCTGCACACACAGTCCCCTTCCTGCCCTAACCCCCTCAAACACTCTTAATTGCTGCCATTCTAGCTGCTGCTGGCCGTCAGGCTGTCACTCCTCTGCCCATCTTCTTCAGAGAGGGAAGAGGAGGAGGGGACAGGTAGGGAGAAAGTCCCTAGCCAGCCCCACCCCTACCCTCCCCCAGTCACCTCTACCAAGAAGTCCTGATGGTGGTAAGAGTCAGGGTCACAGTATTTTGTGACCACCATTCTGTTGGCGAACTCGTGGCCGGTTAGACCCTGCATGGCTTTTTTGGCAGTCAAACACAGAGGTGAACTCCACAAAGATCCTTCTGCAGCCAGGCTCCTTGACACCGTTCATGGGGCGGGGAATTTCAATGGATCTGAGCAGCCCACACTTGCTTTACTCGTCTCATTCATCCTCTATGATCTCCTCACACTCATCGTCCAGCAGCTCCTCAGGCATCACCATGTTCACGAGGCACAGGACCCGAGTTGGGTGACTGCCCATCTGCACCTCAGAGCTCATCATGCTGGTCACTTGAAGGGTCACAGGTGTCTGATTGATGGTGCTCAGGAGGGAGGCTCACCAGCATGGCATCCTTGGCTCCCACACTCGCCCTCTGGACAAGCAGCTTCTTGTCCCCTAGCTGCATCCCATTCAGCCCCACAATGGCCTGATCTGTGAGTTGATGTCCACGTACTCACAGAAGGCATAGCCCTTGGAGAGCCCTGTGGTACTATCCTTGACCAAGCTGAAGGCCTGGAGAGGCCCAAAGGAGGTCAGCAGCTCTTTTACCTGGTCATCATTCAGGTAGCTGGGCAGACCCCAGATGAGCAGCTTGTGGGCAGAGTCTGGGACTACATGGATACAACTCCAGGCTCATAAACAGAGGGGTTCTCTGACATGCCAGACAGTGGCTGGTAGTCATGAGACCTTCGAATCTTCAATGACTGGCCCTGGACAATGATCTACCAAAGGCCATAGCCTGGGTCATCTCATCCACTGACCTGAACTCCAAATAAGCAAAATTCTTGTCCTGATTTATCTGCACAGCCAAGACTGGGTTGCCAGGGGTCTGAGTCAACCCACCCCCCTTCCTCAAGTGCATCTGGGAATTGAAGAAGTCCATCATTGCCTCCATAGTGATGCATATTCTTCTTCTTCTCATGGCAGGGGGAGCGGGGGATGAATCAATCCACTGTGTTCCCCCTGAGCGCCTCTGGTCAAAGGTTTGCTTCCCTGACTCCTATCCAGAGAGGCACTGCGTTGGATCCGGGTCTGCTGATCTGGGCTCCAGCTCCTGTGCTTTCATCCTGGCTTCAAGAGCGACTGTGACTACGCTTCCGGTGCAGGTTCTCCTTGTCCTGTTCTTGTTTATTCTCCTTGAGCTGCTGCTGGAACTAGTCTTATCCAACATGCTTAGGTGGCTGCGCAGCTCTCGCCTTGCCTTGCCGCCTGCCCACTCCTGCCTGACGTAGTCTCACCATTTCCATCTTTTCTTCCTCCCAAGACAGGGTTTCTCTGTATAGTCCTGGCTATTCTGGGACTCATTCTCTAGACTATGCTGGGCTCAACCTCAGAGATCTGCATGCCTGTGCCTCTCAAGTGCTGGGATTAAAGGTGTTCTCCACCCCACCTGGCCCACTATTTTCACCTTTAATTACTTATGTTTTAAAAAAGTGTAGTGCTTGGCCTGCATGCATGCTACTGCACCATCTGTGTGCCTAGTATCTATAAAAGTCAGGAGAAGACACAGGATCTCCTGGCATTGGAGTTACGGATGGTTGTGTACCACCATGTGGGTGTTAACCAGACCTAGGTCCTCTGCAAAAGCAGTCAGCGAGTGCTCTTAACCCCCCCAAGTCATCTCTCTAGCATTTTTAACTGCTTATTTCTAAGAGGGATTCTGAATTCTATCTCAGGTGAAATAACAATCTAATATATCCAACAGTATGAAAAGTGACTATTACTCAGGGCAGTGAATGATGTAAGAAGAGTAGAAACAAATTCTGTTTAAATGTTAAGAGTACTACCATATGTAAACTTCCAGGATTTATAATCAGATCTCAAAATCATAAGAAATGAGTTAAAAAGTTTACTAAAAAAGAGTTACTATTCAGAAAATAGTATAATATACTCATCATTTATTAATAACAGGTTTCTCATGATTTGACAATTAAAAAAACCTTAATAAGCAAAACATATCAAGGCAAAAGTTATTCTGCATAGTTTCTGTAGCAACTTTCTCTTCTCTGATAGGAAGTACTTCACTTTTCTGTGAAAGCACAATGTTTCCAGATACAAGTGTACCATTTCCTTCCATCAACTCAGCTGAAATATTCAAATGGGTCAACATCTCTCTCATGAGTCCTTCCCCAATTCCATAAAATACACTACATGCAGGCCACCTATGGGCTGCAGCCTCTAAGAGCTGCCAGTGAGAGAATCAACCACTGATAATACTTGCAGATGCCCTTCCAGTGTTTGAGTGACAGGTGGAAGAAAATTCTAAGTGAGAAAAACTGCACACTCAGCCTTAAACTCTACCTTGAAATTTTGGACAGTGCTGACTTGAAAAGTGGTATAGGTTTTGAGATTTCTATTAACTGGTATGTAAGTGGTGATCCAAAATCCCCACTCAAAAAAACAAAAGTCTTCTTTAACTTAATAGAGTATTTTGTTCATAAATTCAAGACAAAACAAGGAGGAGAAAAGTAGGGAGAGAAGAAAGGGAAAGGGAAGGGTGAGGGACTGGGAGGGGAAAGACCTGCGGGTTGGAAAGCTACCTGTTCACTCCAAGCCAATCCGAGCTGACAGTGGAAACCACCAGACTGTTCCAAGGAACATTTAGTAGCATAGCCAAAGGGTAATCGTGAGGGTAGTGGGATGCTGCTCCTACTTGGCCCCACAGTAGTGCTGGGGCCCTCTACTGGGTGCACAGGGTATGGCAAGCACCTGCAGACGCCCTTACCTTGCCGCCTGGGCTCTCCTCTCATCATCAGAGCTCACACCCACATCACCTACATCTTCTGCAACAGGGGAAGCTGCCTGCTCCTCCTTCCTATTGTCCTGTTTGCACTTCTTTCTCCTTCGTTTCTTCTTTTTCACAGAACTCTGAGTGAAAACTGCCTCTGATTCCAAGGTGGGAGAAATGTCTGAACTCTGAGTTGGCCTTTCATTTCCACTTGATTTCACCAAAGGGGTTTCAATATGTTTAAAGAACTGGTCTTCAGTCGGAATTGGTGAGGTGGCAAGATAAGCAGGTAATTTTTCCTTAAAGAACAAAAGAAAAGTTATCTATGACAAACTGGACGTTCCTCAAGTGGACAACTTCTTACAGGGGTAGGGAGGCATACTCCTAAGGGCAGAATGTCACCTGCTAGCTCATTGTCAAGGGCTAGCTCACTGTCAAGGGCTAGCTCATTTGGTATGTGACTGAGTACAGTTGCAGGAACTACTTTTCCAACTGAGCACACAACATGCAAAAGTTGTGGTTAAAGCAAAGCCAATTAAATTCTGCCCCAGTGGCAGCAGCTGAGTATTACTGACTGACACAATGTTATGAGGTAGAGGCCGAGACTGAGGCTGCATCCAACAAGGGCAGAGGGCATGTGAGTAAAACCAGAAAGCAGGCAGATTTAGAGCCATGTGAAGAAAGAAATGGCAGGTGAAGGTGACTGTGACTTAGCGACACCTACAGTGAATGAGGTCAGTGAATGTCACTCCAAATATCCTCTCTCGAATTCAAAACAAAAGGTGATGCATTATTTAGAATAACTAAACTTTCAACTTAATACTGAATAAACTAATCTAGTGAACTTCTTGGCCATGTGTTTCAATCTTTTATATATTCAAAAGAAAGGAGAGGCACATAAGGCAGGCATAAATTAAATCCATAACTTAAAATAGTCAAAATTTACGCAATAGTTCAAAAAAAAAACGTGAGTTTTCATAACTGGTATCCACTAAAAATTTGAACTTGGATGTGGTAAACACCCTGAAGCTGAAAGTTTTGTTTATCATGGTCACCACCAATATACTACTGTCATCATAGCCTGAACATCCCCCAAAGCACCCCAATGAGGCTGATGTGCCCTAATTTCTAAAGGTTTCATTTAATGGGAAGGTGCCTTGCACTTCAAAGCTGTTATGGTTTTCAGGAGTGTCTTCTAGTTTTATCACAGAAGTGTTTGGGGTGAGGTAGAAAGTACCCAGATGTCTATGCTAGTTGGTTTTTGTCAGCTCAGCACACACCTGATGTATCTGGGAAGAGGGAATCTCAGCTGAGGAACTGCCTGCATCAGACTGGCCTTTGGGCAAGTCTGTGGGGCATTTTCTTCATTAATGACTGACGAGGGAGGGCAGGCAGGTGGCTGTATAGGAGAGCAAGCCATGAGGAACAAGCTAGTGAGTGGCGATTCTCCATGGCCTCTGCTTTAGTTTCTGCCTCCAGGTTCCTGCCCCAACTTCCCTTCATATAGTAAGCTGTAAGGTGAAATAAATTCATGGTGTTGATCACAGCATTAGAAACCTAGCTAAGACATCTACCAACCAATAAGATAAGTCAATAGAACCTCATCGTGGAAACTGTGCAGCTATGAAAAAGGTTGTTTCAGAATTGCTGACTGAAAAGGAATGTTGGTTTGGACAGGTATGTGAGAAAAAGAGAAACAAAGACTAAATGAATAGTACCTGATGGGGTTTTGTTACCTTCTAACTCATTTTAAAAGCAGGTCTTTATTTTATTATTATTTTATTCATAGTATATGTCATAGTATAGTAATTCTAATGTTTGTTTAATGAATTTGGATATTTTTGTTTGTATTGTATTGTTTTTTTGTTGTTTTGGTTTTTTTTGAAAGAGTCTCACTATGTAGCTTGGTTTTTCTTTTTTTTTGTTGTTTGTTTTTTAAATAGAGCTTCACTATGTAGCTCTGGCTGTCCTAGAACTTACTATAGTACAGTGAAATCTGCTCAATTTAGTCATATGTGGAACAGAGAAAAACTGCTAAAGCAGGTTTTACATAGAAATGCTGGCAGTACCTGCAACCAGGCGAAGGACTCTCAAGAACCCAGACCCACTGGGCTACGTGATGATAAGCAGCTAATATTTACTATGCTTCACTCTGCTCTTTGCCGCCTCTTCTGAGGAGGTGAAATGTTGTTTAGGTCACGTAAAGGCAGATGAGGTAGGAACACACCAGCAAGAGGTCCAGGAGGACAGCAGCCAGAGGAGGCTCCTTTGTAAGCCGCTCATGCACCTCATGCTCTTAAGCCAAACACCACCCAAAATAAACTAACGCTGTGTTGCTGTTGGTTACTCTTGGGGCCATCAGGTTAGAAGCTCACCTGCAAAAGCCTCAGTGTCCTAATAACTGAAGCTTATTTTTGCTGTAAGATAATTTCTTATGGAAAAAGATACAATGACGCTCCTATAGTTTTAGAAAAGAGCCACAATGACTGCGTCAAGAATAGTTTGTTCTTGTTTCACGTGGGTTATGTGTGCCTGGGAGTGCACAAGGGCAGGGACTTGTATAGATTTTCCCATCTTGTAGAAGAGGCCAAATATATACTAATATATAAAAAGCCATAGGGTCAATCAATTTATATCTCTTTGAGATCATAGTTCAGTGGTTCTTAGTCATGGGTATAATGTTCCTAACCAAACAAAAGAATCATTCCTAAAAACTTTATTATATGCATATGTGTGTGTGTGTGTGTGTGTGTGTGTGTGTGTGTGTGTGTGTGTGTGTGTTGTGGTGGGACTTGTGTGTGGTACAGCATCAGTGAACAACTTTGTGGAGTTCTCGCCATCTTTATGTGGCTCTAGAGACAAAACTCAGGTTTGTCAGGACTATGTGGAATGTGCCTTTAAAACTGAACTATCTCTGTGGCCCCATAAACATATGTTCTAAATTTAAAGGTCAAATATATACACATGCACACTTAGTCTAAAGAGATATGCCTCAAGGCAGAGCTGAATAACTTCAAGTCAAACCACAAGCTATAATAGATCTGAAGCAGGAAAGCCCTCTGATATTTCAACAAGCAGATTTCTGCATGTTCTCTGTACCCTGAAAGCTGGTGTGAGCTCTTTTTTGAGAAGTTGACTTCAATGTATAACGAAAGATTGTTTAGCCAAAAATAATTATTCACACGATCATGGAAATAGCTGACCAGTTGTTTTGTGACATCTATAGAAGCCTGACTCAACATGCAAAGGGGCTTTGAGAACTCACATATTCTTCTTCAGTCTCCTCTACAAAGAAGGCTTCTCCATTATCACCCAATTTCATGTGAAGATCCACTGCATTGCCATTGATTTCTATGTCAATCTGAGGAGGAAACAAATGTGGCTTAGCATAAAGAGTCTTTTCCTTCGGGCTTAGCTAAACCCAAATTCTGGGCTCTCCAACCAAACTTGGCACTGGGTTTCTAGAGCTACAGCCCCGGAGAAACACTGTTACTAATCCCACAGGACACCCCACCCCAATAAACTTGGGGAATACAAGTAACCATAGGCTAAAAGAAAATGTTTTCGCATTTATTTTCACAGCATTTAAAAAGTTTATTTCTTATTCTCCCAGTTTTATTTTCTTTTTTGGAGGACAAGGACTGCCTATGTAGCCTACCCTGATCTTGAACTCACAGTATTCTGCCTCAGTTTTCAAGTGTGGAGGTTACAGGCTGAGCCACCACACCCTATAGAGAAACATTCTGTATTTGCCAAGTTATAGCATAAGCAGGGTTCATATTGCAGAACTCAGACACTCAAATGTTTCAGTGACTCTCGTGTTGAGCTGTGAGCATATTCCCTCCAAGTATTTTTATCCCAGGTCACTATGCAACAGCAGACACTGTCAGGACCAGTGAGTAGTCACTGGCCTTCTGCAACCTGGGCTGATAACTGGCCACAGAGTTTTGCTACTCAGTTCAGCCACAGAGTGAAGTGTGGGCATATGTGTATGTGTGTATATGTATGTACATCATTGTGTATGCATGGGGGTCAGAGGTCAACCTCAGGTTCTAAGTCCTTAGGCATTATTCCCCTTTTCTTTTTTTTTTAATTTTATTTTCTACATTTTTTTTTAAATTTACATTCAAAATCATTTCCCCTTTCCCGTTTCCTCCCTCCTCGTATTCCCCTTTTCTAAGACAAGGCCTCTCACTGGGACTGGGACTTGCCATATCAGGGTAGGCTGGCTGGGCAGAAAGCCCTAGGGATCTGCTTATCTATTTCCCCACAGTGGATACAACAGCACATGCTAGCATGCCCAGCATTTACATGAGTTCGGAAAATCAAAATTGGGTCCACATACTTGTATAGCAAGCACTTTACTAACTGAACTATCTCTCCAGACCTCATGTAACATTTTGTAAAATTAAACAACTCAATGAGGTAATTATTGACCAAGATATGAAAATACAGAAAAAGGGAAAGAACTGATAGTGTTGTAAGGAAAATCCAGCTTTTCCAAGCTCATGTCCAGTAAGTCAGCGTACTTCTCATCAAGGATGTTCTCCTTGTAACAGATGGAGACCACTACAGAAAACCACAGTCAGCCCAAATGCAGAACTGTGGAGCCCAGTCCCCATGGATACACAAAACTCCTGCATGTTGCTGGGACATTGCCTAAGAGGGGGTAGAAATACTGTAAGAGTCAGATAGGCTCAGGAGTTCGCTGTTGGATTGTGTTTCTTAGGAATGTCAGAGGTGTCACCTGTAAAACCACATGGCCACCCAAACATGTGTGTCACAAGGACAACAAAAGCTCGCTAATGTGGATGAGGCCTCAGCTCTATAAAGACAACTACAGGCAACTATGGCATGCAGAGTGTGGGAGAGTCCTCTGTAGGGAAAGCACACCCGTGACTTACCATTATTGGTCCTGAAAACGTACATACAGGTGACATTATACAGACCAAGTGGGTTGTACTTATATGTTTCAGCGCGCGCGCACACACACACATATAGAACAACAATTAATGAAAATAGTCATGAATTTGAAGGAGAGTCAGGATAGGTATCGGCGAGGCTTTAGAGGAAGGAAAGGGAAGGGGAAAATTATGTTATTTACATTATAGTCTCAAAGATTAAAATAGTTTAACAAAAGAAAAATTAAAATCAAATTTGAGAATTATACAAGAAAGCAGCTCATTATAGGAACCATGAGCTATACAACCAGAAAAACTATATATAGAAAAAAGTCTTTAGGTGTCCTTGAAATGTCTTTTATATATGTATATGTATGTATTATTTATTTAATATATTTAAATACATATTTATATAAACATATATAATTTATTATGTGTGTGCATATGTAGGTGTGTGTGTATGTACATACACACACACACACATATATATAAATATGTATATAAAATCTCACATCTCACATGTAGACCTGTTTCCTAATCTGCCTAGCTGGACATCCTAGAACTAATGACACCTCAGTAGTAATGAGAAAAACCTGTGGCCAGATCTTTGCTTCTAAATAGAGGTCTTAAAAACAACTTGAGGGGCTGGAGAGATGGCTCAGAGGTTAAGAGCACTGACTGCCCTTCCAAAGGTCCTGAGTTCAAATCCCAGCAACCACATGGTGGCTCACGACCAGCTGTAATGAGATCTGCTGCCCTCTTCTGGGGTGTCCAAAGACAGCTACAGTGTACTTACATATAACAAATCTTAAAAACAAACAACTTGAGTTCTTTGAATAAGTAAAATGAATGTTTCTAAAGTTGAAGCAGGGGAAACAGCTAAGGGGAAAACTCTACTGTAAAACTAATACCTATGAGTCCACATGACAGAAACTGAAGAATTAAATGGATGATAGAGCAAAGATAATCTTTATTACAGAATTTAAAAATTGGAATAAAAATGAAGATAAATTATAGTTATACACATTAATAATTCTACAGATAAGCTTTATTAATGTATGTTAAAATTTATGGGCAACAATATGGGAAACAGGATTATTTGCATAAACCTAATGAAGAGAAAAGTCAAACATTGTCCTCCAAGTGGATCCTAGTAGACGCCATGAATCGAGGGACTCAGTATCAAGAGTCTAAGGCATGCAGTGCAGATGATGGTGCTGGGATGGGATGTCCTAAGGCAACAATGACCATCAAAGGACCAAGGGCAAACCCAACCTGATGGACCATCTACACAGTAACTTCTGTATCCTTACCAGACAGGCACAAGGAAAGTGCAGTCAACATTAGGAAGGACCCTAGAACAGAGCAGACAGTCCTAGAAACACTGCTGACATCTGGGTAATGTCTCTAGTCGGCAGTGTATGCCACTATAAACTCCTGGTTTTTGGCAACTCTCCAACAGCAATATAAAATGCTAACACTAAAGAGAAGAATCTGGGCAGCAGAATCTCTTAAAACTGTTTTATTTATGAATACTTATTTATGGAAACTGGGAAGAGGGTAGAGGGTAGAGGGCAGAGGCCACTGTGGCCATGTGGAGAGTTAGAAATAACTTTCGGAGTTGATTTTTTTTTTCTGCCGCCAAGTTCTAGGGATTGAACTTAGGTTGTCACATTTGAAGGACAAGCACTGTCACTGACTATTCTCACCTAAAAGAAGCTTTTCTGAATTACATCTGTGACTTGCCTGGAGGTAAAAAAAATAAATATATTCTCCTTACTTTTTAGAGGAAATGGCAACATATGCCATTCTCTCTCTCTCTCTCTCTCTCTCTCTCTCTCTCTCTCTCTCTCTCTCTCTCTCTCTCTGTGTGTGTGTGTGTGTGTGCGCGCACGCGCGCGCGTCTTCCTTGCTCTTCCACTCTATATTCTGAAGTAACATATCTCATTGGAACCTATGGTACACTTTGGTGTACCTACACAGTTTGCTCCAGGGATTGGGTCTGTCCCTCCTATATGCTGGGATTATAAGTGGGTCATCCATCACTCTGCAGCAAGCACTTTTACCCAGTGAATCACCCCAACGCCACTTTCCAAAGAGCATTTACCTTGCCTCATTTTCTAGTCAGCTTTCTTAACATATGTCAAATTGTGCCAGTACTGAATGCACTTAAAAGAATGTGCAAGGTGGATTTCTGAGTTTGAGACCAGCCTGGTCTACACAGTGAGTTCCAGGACAGTCAGGGCTACACAGAGAAACCCTGTCTCAAAAAAAAAAACCAGAACAAAAAAAATATGCAAGAACTTCTTAGGCAAACAAAACACACACACACACCCAAAAAGCCCCAACCTGTGCATATGACCATGAACATGGTTCCTTGGTGGAACTATTTAGGAAGGAATAAGAGGTATGTCTGGGGGTGGGCTTTGGCGTTTCAAGAGCCGATACCAAGCCCAGTTTCTCTTTCTCTGTCTCCAATTTCAGACAAGAATATAAGCTCTCAGCTCCTCCTGCAGCACCAGGCCAGTCTGTATCCATGATTCTTGCCTTGATGGTCATGAGTCCCTCACAAGTCCCTAGGCAAATCTCTTCCGTAAACTGCTTTGGTGATGGCATCGCTTCACAGCAATAGAACAGTAACTAAGACAAGATAGAGCAAGTGCTTCCCAGGCACTACTTCAGGAGGACTCTCAACTTATCAGTCTAGTGACGCTGTCTGATACAATGGTGGCTCATTATTCCCTACAGTTGCATCTCCTAGATTATGCTTTAGTCTTGTTCAGTGTATACAGCTGACGTTAGAACGAGAAGACGCACACAGATACTGGAGGTAATGAATGTCTGCTTGACGTACAGCCTTTAGTTGAGGATATCTCTGATATCTTCTGGAGATCTGCCCATCCTTATTTCAGACTGTACACTTCAAGTGGAGTCTGTGAAGGCGAGGCTTTTGTTTAATCCAGCTCAATGGACTTGTTCCATTCCAGCTACAGTGCCTAGCCTGGGACGGATGTGATCCAAGCATGAAGTCAACACTTCTAAAGGCAGTGTCTGTCTGTCTCTCCTGTGCTGGCTGAGTTAATGGCAGTGGCTTGGCAGCACTGGCTGCTGTCTGGCATGAGGAAGAACTCAATCAGGGTAGAACTCTAAGGCGGGGAGCCAAGATCCTGGCAGTGCCTTTAAAACCTTCCTAAACCAGCACTGACTAAAGTGGATGCCCCTGGACTTTGGTTTCACAAGCTTTTCTGCTTATGACAGTAAAGGGGGGGGGCTTTTGTCACTCATGTTGGGGACAGTTCCAATATACTGGGCATTTACTTCAATAATCATGATACTGACTTTGTGAAACATTAACAAAACATTTACTTTCTGAGACTCAACCCAAGTTACTGAATGTTACAGGAATACTGGTCTTCTATCAAACATGAATACATCACAGGAAATAACTGTCTCTCTAAATAGTAGTTTTAGTTATGATTTCAGGTGTTTCCACATGCGAAATTTTAGTTAACTTAAAAATCAATGAATAGCTTACCCTAATCCAAAAAGGCCTGGGATAAGAGGTTAATGTAAATTACCAGTGTATCTTAAGATAAATAAAGCTTAAGTTTTACTGTCATAAGAAAGCTGTGATTTGGTAAATCAAATGAACAAATTTCTTCTCAAATATATCTCCTGAGATTCTGGGATATGAAGGAAGGGAACAGGAAAGAAGAAATTTTTTCTTTTTTGGGGAGGCCCTGTGTATTATGATCCTAAAAGTACTGGGGGGGGGGTGTGTGTGACAAAGTATTTAACTTTGACTGGGTGTTTAACAGTTAATGGTTAATGAAATTACCCATGTAACCTGGTAAAGAAATTACATCTCTAACTACAAAGTGCACAGAGAATACACACATCTGCTCAGCTCCTCACTTACACAGAGGACAAGTGCCCTCACACATCTGCTACAGCTCCACTCTGAAAGGCCTAAAGCCTAAATCGACCATCAATTAGAAACCCGGTTCCAGGGAATTGTGTGTGTGTGTGTGTGTTGTGGTGGGAGAGAACTTGTTGGGAAGACCCCCAAAGAAATTTTACAGACAGATCCTTGAACTCTTATCGAGAAACAGCTCTAATATGAAATTACTAACAGTATCACTAAAAAAAAAAAAAAAAAAACCACACACACACACACACAAAAAAACCAAACACAAAAGGCACTAACTACGACTAGACAACACTGCCCTAGAGTAAAAGTTGCCAGGTCAGGAAGTAAAACTGTAGCTGCTTCTGCTTTCTAATGGGGTCAAGCAAAGGCTAGTCTGAAAAATCCAGTGGGAAATGATATTATAACACCCCAAAAGATGTTTTTTTCAGAATGAAAAAAACTAAAGTCTAGTTTTGGGAAACCCATTTTCTTTTACTTTCAAAAACCTAAAGCCTAAGCAGAGGGAGACGTATATCCAAAAAAAGCACCAGCAAAAACCTCTTTAACTTATGCATGTTGGTCCTTTAGCACACACACTTCCACCTGTGCGACCCAGTGGAAAGTGCTCCGACAGAGCTCCAAAATCCCATAAGAGTTTCTGACTTTATCTGGGTAGATGATATAGGAGTGAAAAGTTGCCAAATACATGCTCTACAAAGTTTTATCATTAACTCAGTTTTAAAACTTACCACACACACAATTCAAAAACCTTCTTATTGCCCAATACTTGAGGGAGATGATAATTTAAAAAAACCCAAACACTGCCCCCCCCCCATTAAAGCAAAAGAGGAAAAATACAAACATTCAATTGGGGCATTTATTTCTTTTAAATAAACATAATCTATACTTGATTACATGAGCTTAGTCTACCTACTCATAATTAGTACATTATCATATATTTGTATGTATATATCTATAATCAATCAATCAATAAAATAATAGGTTCTCATGTGTCTCAGGCTGGCCTCACATCTGCTATGTGGCTGAGCTGAGAATGACCCTATCCTTCTGGTCCTTCTGTCTCTACCTCCTCAGTGCCTAGATAGGCTTTGTGCATGTTATACAAATATTTTACTGACCAAGCTGTATCTCCAGACCTTATTATTTTTAGAGAGCCTCTTTTTTTTTAAAAAAAATTTGAGGGTTTAAAACGTGCACATAAGCCACAGGGTACATTGGCAGGTCACTGGATGACTTCTGAGTATGTTCTCTTGTTCTACCATGTGGGTCTCAGGGGTTAAAGTTGGGTCATGAGGATTGATGGTGAGAGCCTTTACTCACTGAATCATTTTACTGGCCCTACACTATTTTAAAATGCTTTATTAAGTAAAATCTCTTTTTCAAAATAAGCCCAACTTCCTCGTTTGTAACTATCTTCAGTTTTCTGAGTTTCTTCATAATTTCAGTTTCTTTTTCATTTGGAGATACTTTCTATAAAAGAGTCTTTTGAATTTAGAAGTCACTTTAAAAGCAGTATCTAAAAAAGTTGGTTTCTTACCACGGTCTTCAATAGCATATAAGTTAAAAGAAAAAAAAAAAGAAGAGTAAGAGGACGGCCAGATCGCCTTGGTGACCTGTGCACTCACTCACCACTTTCTCCTTGGACCTCAGGACACCCAGCTTCCCGAAGCGCACGTGAAAAGGTGAGCACTGATAGGAGCCATCCTGCTGCCTCACCACGACCACATCGATGCACCCAGACAATGTGGCTTGGTTAATGCCCTTGTAGAGTTCCTTCACAGTGACGAGCACCTGCCCAGCCAGCTGGCCCACATAATTCATGGTTTGAGACTGTAAGAAAATAAATGATGTCAGCACTAAATCTGACAACTAATAGCAATGACATAGAGAGTTTGACTAAACATATGCGCTCTCATCTGCTATTTGGAGTCCATTACTCTCCTGCGGCCCCAGCTACAATCTCTACAAGAGGACATATGTCTCAGACTTGAAGTGCCTCTAAGTGGGGCCTGAGGCTGCGGAAGTTCCATTTCCTTTCACACCCCAGGGTGGGGCCAACGGTCTTCAAGGACTCCACTGGCTCAGGACCTGCAGTACTGTGTCCACTCTGACCACAGCAGCCAAGTCCAAAAGGCCCAGGGGATTGTCACCTCCAGGAGAAACCCGAGATTCATCTTCCCAGAGAAACAAGGGATACAACCGATAGTTGAGATGTTATGGTTCAGATACATGCTGTGTCAAGCAAATTGTGGTGAGCTGTCCCAGGACTAACACGTTAATATTACTTAAGAACCTCGACAATACACAATGAATGGGACATAACGCTTGTGTCCCACAATGCTCAGAGCACAAAAGGGGTTTTTGTTTCTCAACTTCAACTCACTACTCAAGATCACCAGAGCGCTGCAATTCAAAGGAGAGGAGGTACATCTAATAATCTGGCTTCACCCCTTACTCTAACTCTTCCACTCAACAACCCAACCTACACCAAAACAAACCCTTTAGTCCTCAGGCTGTCAGAGCTCATTCCAGCGGTTGAACACACCATCACTCAGCAGACACCTTAATGTTATGTTAAAGCCAAATCCACAGAGAGTTCTTCCCCTTGATGTAGGATCAGAGAAAACCTCCAGTTTTAGGTCAATCCAGAAGTCAGTTTTTATTGGACTCTAGGAGTAATGAGTCCAAACTATTAACTGCGCAGAGTGGCCTCTCTAAACCAGCTCTGGTTGCCCTAAGCTCAAAGTTCCATCTCTGCAAAGTTCTAGAGAGACATTCTGTGTTGTCAGGTAAGTCCTAGGTGGAACAGGGACAAAGTGCTGATCCCCTAGAAAAATGAAGGGGACCTGCCAGGTCCCATCTGCACATAACTCAGCTTACCCATTAGAGATGGGCAGTGTAAGGCAGGACAGACTCCACTCAACATGTCTATACAGAGATGACTGTAACCAGGGTCTATGTTTGGCAGCCTGAAGCATATAACCCTGATTATTCCCCTGGGTATTCCAAGGTTTCCAATTGCACTTACCAAGAACTTGCTTTGAGCAATGTACACAAGCGGTCAAATTTACTATGACCTCCTAAGGTGGAGAGATGTCATAAAGGAAACAGGTAGCTTTGGTTTTAGAATGAGACGGTTGTTTTAGCTTTGATAGCAAGGCCAGATTAAGCACACATCAAATACTTCATTTTAAAATTTTTATTTTTTTGAGACAGAGTCTTACTGTACAGTCCTGGCTGGCCTGAAATTCAAGATGTAGACTAGGCTACTTCTGAGCTCAGAGGGATCTGCCCACCCCTACCTCCTGGATACTGGGATTAAAGGTGCCACCACACCTGACCAATCTTTCTCTCTAGGGTCTCTTTGTGGCCACGATGGCCTAGAACTCAAGATAATTTTAGTCTCTCAAATGTTGGGATTATGGGTGTGTGCTACTATATTTGACAATAATTATTTCTTGAATAAAGAAAGAACTATCAAATGCACTACCAATAAACAAGCTAAAACCAATAAGCAGCTAAGAATCATTATTATACTGTGTGCAGTAGAAATATTTCCATCAGAACACTCATGGACTATCTCACTGTATTTTTTTCTTTTTGAGACGGTCTTACTATGCAGCCCTGGATGGCCTGGAATTCACCATGAGGACCCTATTGGCTCTGACTCAGAGATCCACTTGCCTCTGCCTCCTGAGTGTCACTATACCTGGCTCATTGTGTTTTTAAAAATTAACATTTCTGGATCACGAGTTCAGAGACAGCCTGGGCTGCATGAGATCCTACCTCTAAAACACCAAATAAACAAAAGTAAACTACTGTGAGATCAGTGTAGACCTTCAGAGCTTTAAGAAAGAATATGGCTGCCCCCAAATCCCTACTGATTGTCCTCTCAACTGAGTGTCCTGTACTTGGTGTTAATTGGAACACACCAGCAAAATATCACAACCAGGATGTCAACAGTCTCAGGTAAGGACCAGAACATGCCAGGCACTATTAATGCGCACCTATAATCCCAGCACTCAGGAAGCAGAGGCAGGTGGATCTCTGAGTTTGAAGCCAGTATGGCCTACAAAGTGAGTTCCAGGACAGCCAGGGCTACACAGAGAAACCCTGTCTAGGATGGGGTTGGGGTTATGAAGAACCAAAATATCACTATCAGCACAAGGATCCTGTTGCCCCATACAGTCACACACATTTTTCTCTTGCCTTCTCCTCCCCAGTCCCTGGCAACATTAATAGGTTCTCTATTTCTGAAATGTCTGCCATTTAGAAAGGAAGTCATAAAAACAGCACCATGAAGTTTGTAGCCTTTTATGACTGTCTTCTTTCCCTCATATTTTTTTGGAGACTTATTCAGATGACTTTATCAATGAATTCATTCTATTTTATTGCTGCACAAACAAAACAAACCCCCCAAACCTCTCTACTTGTTGAAGGACAAATAACTGAAGTTTCTGGCTATTACAGATAAAACCACAGTTGTAAGTATCCACACACTGTGTGTGTACAACTGAGTGCAGCTTGTCAGTTGCAAACAACCACAGGCGTGGCTGTTTTAGAACAGTCAGACTACTTTCCAGAATTGCTCTACCATTTTATCTTCCCACCAGCAGTGTCTACGAGGTGAAATTATCTGGCATCTGCCCGCACACAACGAGGCAGGCATTACTGTTTAGCCACGACGTCTTACAAAGATTTGCGTTTCTTTAATACCTAACAATGCTGAGCATCTCTGCACTGCTCTGCCCCACGGCACTGAAGAGTCCTCACCTCACAAGAAGGGAAGGAAATGCAGATCTTTGTTCCTACTTCTGTGGTTATGGCATACAGCCGTTTTATGTTATAGGCGGATTATCTCTCAAACCAGAACTGAGGTCAAGTTCATCTGGAGGTAGTTCAACTCATCACCTCTTTTACCAGAAATGTTTCTTTGCCACGTACCACACCTGAATATTCCTGTCCTCTTAAGTTGCACACGCTCACAATATGCTGCTTGTGCATATCATCTGCAGCACCACACTAAGCACACAGTCAGTATTCCATGATTGACCAATGGTGGTAATGATAAAATGAATACTGTTACAATTTGTAAAAAAATCATAATAGCATAGACCTTAAAAAAGAAACTGAAAATGGCTACTTTTAAAGCTCTGTATTCAGCCATAAACAACCATGTTCTAAATGTGTAACAAGCTTACATCAACTAGAGCATACAATCCATAATTAAGTATAACAACATCTATTCAGGATGATTTTAATTACTGTGGTTAAGAGATATGCTGTTATACATGAAAATCTATTGTGTAAATTTAAGTTGCTAAATGTAGAAAAATACAGGCTGTTAAGAAACTTGTTTACTCTTGGGAGGTATGAAGCTCTTTAGGTTTAAAGTTTGTAGGATACAAAAACAAAAGTATATGGAGGCCTGGACCAAAACAGCCAGAATAACCTGCTGACTACACAGGAAACCTAGTAGCAGTAACTCTCAGAGAGCCCACTTACTCTTATTTTGAGATGGGATTTCACAGTATGATCTTGGCTGTCTAGGACGGAACTTACTTTGTACACGAAACTAGCCTCAAACTCAGATACCCATCAAAGGTGTGCACCACCATGCCTGGCCTCCAAGTATTTTAAGAAATTAAGAAACTGAAACGTCAGATACATTGGGTGATGTTATAGGGTGGATGTTTCTGTGTGCCTCCTACCCCCACTCCATGCACTGAAGCCCTAATGCTAAAGTGAAGGTATTTGGAGACGAGCCTTCAGATGTAATCAGGTTAAGATGAGGTCATAAGAGTGAACAGAAGTGCCCATCCTCACAGGTGTGCTACAGAAAGTCAGAGAGCCAGCACCATCCTTTTACCTTGCCACGTGAGGATACTGCAAGACAGCTGCAAGCCTGTGAAAGCACCAACTTGCATGCGTGTACACACACACACACACACACACACACTTTGTAGATACCACTACAGTCAACTCAAAGTATTAAAAGGGATGCTCCCACAACAAAAACCGAACACTTTACTCCAAACACTAGTAACAGCCTCCCTGGGGAAAACCTGCATAGATCTAACTTAGACAGTGACAAGACACTCACCTCATAATATTAAGTCTCAAAATACACCTGTGAGAGCAAACGACATCCGTACAGATCATTCTGAAGAACCTTTAAGTGGCCCAGCAGAAAACTGCAGACAAGACAGTCTGCTGGTCTAAAAGAAAGTTCCTGTGGGAGTCATTGTGGGTAGTTAGGTGACAGTGATCATCCCAGACTACAGAGTTACACAATGAAAGGTGGGCCAGGTTTGTCTCAACACACAACATTACAATCTATACAACATGGCTTCTGGAATCTTAGAGCTATAGTTTTAACATTCAACACTGTACCAGGGTATTTTCTTCAGTAGCCATATTTAGAATAGAGTAGGAAAAGTTATATGCTTGCTTATTCTTGAACACATCTTCAGATTTCAAAATAACGAGCAGATTCAAACATGGCAAGCAGCATATAGGAGAGGGAGTATCAACTTCTTTCCTCAGTCCCCTACCACAACACTGACATGCTCTGTCCTTTTTGATGCTTCCATAGCACCACATAAGGAAATCACGTCCCTACCTATATTTTCACCCCATTTCTTTCATTTCTAGCTGCAGGACAATGTCTTATAATGAAATTTCCCAATAATTTAAGTTCTTATCTCTCAAATAAAATATGCCCAGTCTTCATGTCCAATATATGAGTTGACTTATATACAGAAAACACCTAACTTGGCTAACAAATAAGGAGAAATATAAAAAGCAAAATTACTAGGAAATGTAATGAGTTTTAAGATTTTGAAAGCTATCAAACTATTAGTACATCAACCTATGGAATGATTATCTACATAGGAAAAATTTTAGCTAAATGTTTATATTTCTTCTAAAATACAATTTTAAGATTTCAAATAGCTATACCTTAGACTATTCAAAATAGACCTTACCAACAATAAAATTCATTTTCATAGTATATACTTATACATGCTTTTAAAAAGATGTATTTATTTATATATGTACATATGTCTGCATGGAGGTACCACAGAGGCCAGGAGAGTATGTCAGGTATTATGTGGGTGTTAGGATCCTGTGTATTTTAAGTAAGCATGTATATAACCATAGTAATCAAGATACAGAACAATCAGATCAACCCTCCTCCAGTCCCCCAATGCCCCTATTTTCTGTCCTTAGTCTTCTGAATTTATATAAACAGAATCATGTAATATGCAAGAATTTCTTGTATTTATAGCACAATGCATCTAAGATTTTTTTTAAAAAAAAGTTTTGTATGCATTAGTGCATTTTTTGTTGTTGTTGTTGTTATGGTGGGGTTTTGTTTGGTTTTTAGAGATAAGATCACTTTTGTGTCTTAGCCTCAAATTTACTATGTAGAAGAGAGATATCTGCCTGCCTCTGCCTCTTGCATGCTGGGATTAAAGGCAAGCACTACCATGCCCAGCTAGTAGTTGGTCTGTGATTTAAATGTACTCTATATTGTTATTATTCTGTGATATAAATGTACTCTAGTTTACCCTTTTGCCCTGGGTGTTCCTAGTTCTTGACAATTATAAGGCAAAGCTTTAGGATTTTATTTGGTTAAATACTTAGGAGTAGGAACTGCACTGCTGTTTAGATAGAGTTGTTTGTTTTTGCAACTACTGTTTCCAAATTATCTTCACTGTGCTCAGGGGAATTTCCTGTTAAAAAGAAATCACTTCTCAGATTGACGGTTTTCTGTTTTACAGCACTTAATGCACGGTGAGAGATATGCATTGATGGTCAAAGCAATTTATTTCCTCAGACATCCTTAAGAAAGCACATGTGACCATCAGCACTTTAATCTCAGCTTTCCAGATGAGTTTTTAACCCTCAGCATTAGACAAGGCATATGGTATGGACTGTGCTAGGTATAAAAACCAGGCCCACAGAGGACAGGTCTCCTACTTGACGTCAACTCAAAACTCAGTTCCACAGAGACAGGCCCAGTCACATCTCCTGGTATGCCATTGTCTTTTAGGAACTTTCAGAGATATGTGTACAAAGAAATCTCAAGGGCTGGGGAGATGGCTCAGCAGTTAAGAGCACTGACTACTCTTCTAGAGGACCTGAGTTCAATTCCCAGCAACCACATGGTAGCTCACAACCACCTGTAATGGGATCTGATGCCCTCTTCTGGTGTGTCTGAGGAAAGCAACAGCGTACTCATATAAATAAAATAAATCAAGAAAAAGGAGGAATAAGAGGAAGAAGAAGAGGAGGAAGAAGAAATTTCAAAAGGCTTTGGAAGGTCATGATGGGACATAATAGCCATACACCTTTAGCCCCAGCATTTGGAAGGCAAAGGCAAGAGGATCTCTTTGCATTTGAGGCTAGCCTAGTCTACAAAGCGAGTTCCAGGATAGCCAGGGCTACACAGAGAAACCCTGTCTTGAACCCCACTCCCCACTCCCAAATAAAACAAAAAACACAAAAGGCCAGGATGAGCCTCCACATGCTAGTGTACATTAAAGACAGGCCTTTTATTACCAGTAGACTTAGATATAATGTTATGATCAGAAATATATGTTTAAAGGGTCAAGTTCTCAACTTTCTCTCCCCCACACTCCCAGTATTAAACCTTCTACTTACAATGTGATAACTATACAACTAGTCTATTTTGGTAGCGATCATTAACTTCAAGGTCTCTAAAAATAAACATGGAAGTCTGGTCCTTTGGCTTCCACATAAAGTCATCCAGATTCAGTAAGTTGCCATGGAAAACATACTTTCTACCCCAGGGATGACTATTAAATATACTGGTAGTACAATATACAATTTCCTTTGAAGCATCCCTCTTTACTGGAGGTCCTTTTTACTTATGCACTGACCTCTAAGTCAAGAATTAATATGACTTTTAGAATCAACACTTTCCCTGGGCTTACAACCGACATGAAGATTAGACTGTACCCAGGCTGGAGCTGTACTCTGACTATCAAAGAGTCTAATATCCACATAGTTCTAGCCCCAGGGAAAGATATGTTAAACCTCATTTATCTTTCCCTCTTCCATTTCCTTGCCCTCTCTCACCCCCTTTAAAACAGCCTTAGTTAAATCCTATAGCCAAGTGACGCTGGTGCTGAGAAACTGTACAACTGTGTGAATTCTCTCGGCTGAAGGTCTTTCCCTGCATCTGATGGCAACCTGGTAAAGCGCAGCTGGCAATGAGCCACATGAATTAGCACTGAGGTTTAAGCGTAGTATAGCACTTCCATTAACAAAGCATCTATTAACACTCGCAGGCCCAAAGTTCAGTGACATTCTCAACAACTCAAGGCTAAGAACTTTGTTATCAATAAGTCTGATAGAACAATATCTTCTTTAGAAAGAAAGTTATACTTAAGAGTTAAAACAGAATTGGTCTCAGTAAAATTCTGAGTTTGCTGTCTGTTTAGCTGGCCCAGTTGTATTAAGAGCACGGTTCAGGGGAGCAGAACCCCCTAAACACACTCTGGTGGCTACAGGTCACACATTTATAAAAGGGGACAGCAGTGCTCCAGTGCGGAGCCCTCAGACACTACCATAACCAGGAGGCCACTCATTAAAATGGACTCACTGCTTCTGTGGCATTTTGTCAAAACCGCAATCTAACTGTGAGATGAGATCAAAGAAACCAAACTTAAGGACACGGCCTGTCTGATCAGTATTCTCTGAGATGTGAAGACCATGAAGACAGGGAAGAGCAAGCAGGCTGGAAGGGACTGACTGAGGACACACGGCAACCAGAGAGGGAGATTCTGAGGGAGAGAGGGAGGGAGGGAGGGAGAGAGAGGGAGATTCTGAGGGAGGGAGGGAGGGAGGGAGAGGGAGAGAGAGAGAGAGGGAGAGAGAGAGAGAGAGAAAGAGAGAGAGAGAGAGAGGGAGAGAGGGAGAGAGGGAGAGAGAGAGAGAGAGAGGGAGATTCTGAGGGAGGGAGGGAGGGAGGGAGGGAGACAGAGAGAAAGAGAGAGAGAGGGAGATTCTGAGGGAGAGAGGGAGAGAGGGAGAGAGAGAGAGAGAGAGAGAGAGAGGGAGGGAGGGAGGGAGGGAGGGAGAGGGAGATTCTGAGGGAGAGAGGGAGGGGGAGAGAGGGGGAGAGGGGGAGAGAGGGAGAGAGAGAGAGAGAGAGAGAGAGAGAGAGAGAGAGAGAGAGAGAGAGAGAGAAAACAATTCTTGGGCTCCCTACTGCTTCCGTCTGGTACTGTACATGTGTGAGGGAACGTACAGCAGGACTTAGCAGGAGTCCCTGTCCCGAGCTCTGGCTCACAGCAGAGGCCCTGGAGGCATCCCTAGGACCAGCATACAACCTCACAACAGGTACAGTATTTCCAAAGTCCTCAGGTGACTGACTTCAAAATGTCACTTTATTTCAAATTGATGAGCAGAGACAAGCTTTCAGTTCCCAAAGTTGAAGGTGAAACTTCCTTTTTTGTCTTTTCTGCTTCACTGTCTTCGAAGGAATTTTTTTTCCAATGTAGTTTCAATATAGCTCATGAGTGGACATCAGCCTATATGGGCTATGGTACTGTGCTTTCTTAGCAAGTAAAGAGTATAAAGTGACAGATGGCTGCTTCAATCCCAGCTCTTGTACCCCTTTACCTAGATGGAGACCCACTTGTTTTCTGGTCAATCTGTGCATATAATAACACTTCTGAGATTCTGAGATTACACAACTTTGTTCAGGTTTGCCCTGGGGTTCACTTTAAGTGGATTCATTTTTTTCTTTATTTTGTTTTTCATTTTGAGACAGTTTTAACATATAGCCCAGGCTGGTCTCAAGCTCACCAGTCTTCTGCTTCTGCCTCTTGAGCCTAGGAGCCACCATACTTACAGGTACTTACACCATATTGCATACGCACTGCTAGGTACGCTCCTTTCCAGATGGACAGCAGCTAATGCTAAGATGGTCTACCAAAGGCACCCAGTAACAAATAGGATTTCATCACAGCTAAGATGCTACCCTTACAAAATACTATCACAGCAGAACTGATGGCAAGACATTTAGATAAGTCCTCTGGAGCATAAATAGGATTTGAGGAAGAGAGGCAAACGTTCTACAGTAAGACATGAAATCAATGAAAACTAACAAACGTTGCCCTGTTCTCAATTAGGTAAAAAAACATCATCACACAGAAACTATTTACTCTAGAATGTGAGCCTATCTATAGTTTTCTTTTCCTGCTGTGTGGATTTTGTAACCCAGTAGAATTGGGTTAGAATACATAAATGGTATAAAATACTTTTCCAAGAAGAGTGAGATTTTAGACCTTTTAGAGAGTTGTGTCCAATTCCTTTAAGACCAAGTCAACAGCCTGAGGTTCTATCAGAGCACACTTTGTCCAAGTACCTTAGAATACTCTCTCAGATGCAAGGATCTCTGCAGGGCTAGCAAACACCAGTGCTACTCCTTCCTCAATACAAGGAGTGAGGTGGAGGAGGAAACCCATGGAGGAAATTCATCATGGGCACTGGCAGGGGCGGTGGGAGCGGAGTGAAGACATTAAACAGGACTCCAAACACACTTTCCTCAACAAGTTTGGTAGTCAGGAAAACAGGAGACTTCTTGCCTTATTATCCTTCTTTCTGTCTGTCTGCCTGATTCAACACTTAATTTAAAAACCAGGACTCTTTACTGCACACACCCATGTTCGTTCGAAAGTCAAACTCCTAGATAATTATTATAGCTTATTAAAGCAGATATCAAATCTAGTATGCCAGTCACTAGCCATTCAGAAAATTCTCTTGGGGTGGAGTGGTGACTCACGGCACATCAATGACATTAAGGAACTGTTAACAAAATGCAGTCTAAGCAAGCGTCTCTGACTTCCTTGGAAAACATCAGTAGCAAGACATCAAAGAAATTCTCTTGCATTGGGCAATCTGGTCTATATGCGGTACCACTAAGTAGACTTTAGAAATACTCCACAGAGAAATAGGTATGTCCATCTCCTTTCCTCTGACCTTTAAGACAAATGTGCACAGATGCTTATGGACATACCCTTTAGATTATGATAGACTTCAAAATAAAACTGCCTCCCACAGAAGCTTATAACTTATACTCATATTCGCCTAATGCTTCCACTAGTAAGTAAAAAGTCTGGGATGTACACACTGGTGACCTCAGACCTAGAAGCAAATATCAGACAGAATATGGGAAAACTTCAACTAGGTCAATAGATTTCAGAAATTATTATTTTGTTGACTTCATGCTGGTTCTCATAAAAATATTCAACCTAATTTGCTTTAAAAGAAAAAAAAAAGTAACCAAGGCAATTTAATGAGAAGATACAAGAACATCAGTACTTTTATTTGGAGTTCCATATTATCTGAATGTAGTTATTTAGCCTCTACCTTTAAAATGAGCATTTAAACCAACCCTCGTAGCATAGGACTGTTATCGCAACAGTCAGGAGTGCTGAGGCAGGGGGATAGAAAGTTCGAGGCCAACCTATAGAAACAGTAAGCATGAGCAACACACCAAGGCCCTCGTGCAAAACAAAACCAACGTAATTAAAGTAAGAAGTATTCAAACACACTATTTAAGGTTCCACCAGATGAGTTAAATGATATTATCTTTACATCATCTGGCTTTGTTTCCTTAACAGACTTCTTGAACTCAAACTTAGAAGCCATGTTTGACTTTGTACCTTATAGCAAGAGAAAACTAGACTAAAAATATTTCAGGCATATTTTTGTTTGTTTATAGTCATAAAAGTGACAGCCTACAGTCATTCTTTTGTATCACATATCCAAACAAAATGCCAGTTTCAAAATATTTGCTTAGCCTTACAGGAGATTTGGCCAGGACAATAAAAACCATAAAACTTAAGTGCCTTCTACCCCCTCAACTACCACACTGAGATGCAAGAACAGAGCTCAACACATTACTTTGAAATCTAGTTGTAGAAAAGTTCTCAGAGCAAACACATTTTTTTCTAGGCATATAATTATTAAATAATAACAAACAGGATAAGGATAGCATAAAGGCAAGGAGGGAGAGCAGGCAGCCAAAAATTTTTGGTCTATGAAACATTTTAAAAATTAGAAACTTACCACAACAATACATTTTCCAAATAAGGGGCATTCATCACTTTCATCTAGCAGGTGCTGTCCCTTCTCAGTGCTACCCAGACTGAGCATAAAGCAAAGAGAGAGAGACATGGGTGAATGAAACTCACCAGAATACCAGGAGGGGCCTTGCCATGGTAGACATCTGCAGTTTTACTCAATGAGCTTTTCTGAACCTTCTTCTCATTGTCACTGTTATCTTCTAGGTAAAACATCTTAAAACTGAAGAAACTTATTAAGCATGACTCTACAGAGGTGAAGACACCAACGAACGGAAAGTTATTTTGTGAACAACCAAGTGCTAACTGCCGCAAAAAGGGACATGGTTAAAACTGAAAGCAAACAAGTCTCTCTAAAAAAAAAAAAGCAATGCACACAACACTTTACCAATGAGATTTGCTCAAAATGCCTCAGCCCCATCTCTCCACGGATGATAAGCAGGGGCATGGGGCAGGCTGCGCCATGTGTTTACACTGATAGGTACCAAGTCCTGCCCAATCACAAGACGGTCAACTACAGTTTCCATCACACAGAACAGGGATTGAGTTAATGATTCCTTAAGCCAATCACATTTTCATATGTAGAAATAAAAACAGCTATACACAGGGGGTAAAAAACCTCCTGTAGTCATGTGAGGGAAAAGCTTTTCATATGCTTAGACCACATCACTAGGTTCCTATAGTCTAACTACTAAATATTTTTACTTCATTATACTGGAACCTAGCATTTCTCACAAACCTGGGAGATACCCTGGCTCAGCACTCTATAAATGACAAATCTAGACCTGTTCACGAGTATGACAAGGCAACATTCAGTTCTTGGTGTTTACTTGCCAGCTCTCAAAATGCCTACACAGTAGTAACCTCAAACTTTTCTAGAACCCTAAAGCACATAATACACAAAGGTAAGACACACATATATACTTGATTTTTAAGTTAAAACATTTTATTAAAGTAATTTTCTAAGACTCTGGAGTTTATTACAAATAGCCTCCAGCCATACATGCCTATTGAATTTGCAAGCAGGCTAGTACTAAACTCTATTTAATCAGATGAGTGAAGACAGCCACTTGATTTGGAAGGCTTAGTATGAAAAAAGAAAGTGAAGAAATTGTGATGTATACATGTGTTGAAATGATATCCTATATTCTGAACTAAATATATTAATTGATATTTGTGGATTTTTTTCTACATCTTGTATGTTAAAGTATGGTACAGGTGCACATGCTTAGATAGATGTGCACATGTTCAGGGGACACACTAAGTCAGGTCTCCTGCTGTACTACTCTGCTCTTCCTTATTTCTTTGAGACAGGGTCTCCTCACTGAACCTAGAGCTTGTGTGACAGTCAACAAACCCCAGTGAGCCTATCGCGTCAGCCCTCGGCAGTGCCAAAGATGTGCACATAAGCTTTCCTGTGTGCTGGGATCCAGCTCAGATCCTGGAGCTTGCACAGCAGGCACCGCTCACCCACAGAGCAGCCTCCAGCCTCTGTTGCTTCTTTTTATAACGTAACAGGTGGGAAGCTGAGGTTACACATACAGCTCACGTTCAACTTCTGCTGTATGCCACTGTTTTAACACCAAAAGACAATCTGGAGAGGCGAAATGTTTTCCTAATGAGGAACAGAAGATAACAGGATTTAATTCATCAACCGTCTGATCCACTTACATTCAATGAGCCTCAATCAAACCTTTCCTTTTACCTTCAAACTTCACAAGGGTAATCATTTTGGCCAAGAGGGAATGGAAATGCTAACTGCAGCAACACTCCAGGACTCAAACAATCAAACGGAGGGGTGATGGAGGTATCTCAGTGGGTAAAGCATTTCCCAAGCTCAACTACATGAGTTCTGTCCCCAAAACTCTTACGGTGGAAGAAATGACTCCCATAAACTGTCCTCTGACCTTCACACGAATGCTGTGGCACTCCACCCACAAAAGAAAATGTAGAAAATAAGGGGGACGACTGAAAAATCAATCTCCCAACATTAAAAATAGGAAACCCGTTACACTCAAGTCATTTTCCCAGCTGCTGTCAGAGATTAACAAAGTATCCACACTCACTTGTCACTTAATTACACATCACATATACAACTCTCTCCCTTCACAGGGGAACTGAAGAGTTCTGACAGCTGAAATGTTATGCCATGGAGAAAGATTCCAGTCTCTTCCTCCATGACCTGCAGTAGCTCCAGGCCCCTGGCATCAGACAACAGTAATGAAACTTCACTCTGAGGTGAGGGAGACATGAAAGGTCAGGAGAGAAGAATGGGAGAAAAGTGAACAGGAGATTAAGGAGAAATGACCTAAGATGAAGTCAGAGGCAGAGGAAATAAAATGTGGGTAAGAAAATAGAGAACTCAGAAAAGGCAGAACTGAGCAGGAGGGTAGATGGAGACAGAAGAGAGAAAAATCATCTATTTTAAATGTGAGGAAACTAAGGCCGAGAGAGAAGTCAAGCAACTGACTAGAGGTCACTTGATAAAGAAGGCACAGGTACAGGACAAGACTCCCTCCAGCTTCTCCAGTTCTTTCTGTGGTTGGTTTGTTTCACTTGCCAAGTTGAGCCTCAGAGAGAATGTACTAGTGGAGGGGAAGCAGTGGACAGACTCAGGCGAAGACTCAACAAGTGAAGAATGTGGAAACTCAACAGGGCAGTGACAGCTGTAACAAACTCCGTGGGCAAGGTTCACTCTAAAGGCCTCTTACAAAACACACTAGCCACTGGCCTTCCCGCCCACCTCAGCATTATGTCACTGTTTTGAGGAATAACTAACTCACAAAATGTCCTGCCTGCAAAGGAGCATGCACATTGGACCCATTAGAGATGAGCTCATCTTCACACCCAGTTCACCTACGGGTTCCCGAAGACCTATCAGGTGGCACATCTCATCACGTCCAACACACAGTAAAATCACAGGCAAACATTTTCAGTCAGCCCCATACTTTTCAAAGAAAAGCATCAACCTCTTCTGTCCAGGTTAAGGATAAAAGTAAATCCCGAGGGCTTTGGAAGTAGCACGGTTTAGACGGAGCACGCACCTAGGCTTCAGGAAGCCCCGAATCCAGTCCCTAGCAAGCAGTCAAATAAGGCAGGTTTGATGGTGCACGCCTGTAGTCTCAACACTCAGAAGGAGATGGAAAGGGGGCCAGGAAGTCCAACATCATCCTCAAGTATGTGGGGAGTTAGCAAGCTAGCCTGGGTTGAATGAGGTTTTTCGTTTTGTTTTATTTTTTTATACAAGTAGCTGAATCCTGAGAAAAAAATCTCTTTACTTTTGCATAGCATTTTTAAAAAAATACTTTCTGCCCATGGTGACAGACAAGACCCTCAGAGGCAGCGCAGTGTAGGCTCCTCACATCAGGCTGTTCCCTACCACCTGAGTCTCCAGTTCTGTCTTCCTGCTTCCGTCTCTCCCATCTCTCTACCACATACTTGTACATTATAGTGACACCTGTTGTGGGTGGCCTATGGGTGTCTTCATCATGCCAGCTCTCCAGGGAAGCAGGCAGATTTCTCCAGGATGCATTTTTAATAGCTAATACTGTATAATTTTGTGTTCAATATACAAACTTGGCAAATAATAAGTACACTGTGAATGCATCAATCACTCAGTAAGTATTTCAAGACTTCAGGACTATCAATGGATTTTCAATTATTTGGATTATTGGTTGAAATCCTTGGATGAGCTAAGCCACAGGAGTAGATTTTCCATTTAAAGCAACAGAACATGGGGCCCTGTGATCCCCAAATGTGATGATGCTCCTTTAAGTCAAAGCTGCTGGTAAACTGTGGACTCTCAGGTGGAAAAGTCAAATCTCTTAGTCCTTGTATGTATTCATCTCTGATCCTTAGACTTTGGGTGAAAGATACATTTGCTTATTCCTTTCCCTCACAGATTACAGATAAGAGATTCAATGAGATGTCAGAGGAGCTGGAATAATACTACTCTTCCAGAGAGCCAGCTTTGGTTTCTATCATCCACATGGCAGCTCACAAATGCAGTAGCTTCAGTTCTGGGAAGATCCGATGCCCTCTTCTGGCCTCTCCTGCCAAATCATCTTTGCAATGACACGAATGAACATGAATAAAATATGCAGATAGTGTTCTTTTTAAAATTGAAAGCATATTTTCTATCAAGGGGCATTATGAAAAGACAACCTAAGAATATAAGAAAATATTTACAAATCATCTTTGATGAGAGTTTAATATTCAGAATATATAAAGAATTACAAGTCATCAAAATGACAATATTTATGGCTGGGGAGGTAGCTTAGCAAGTCAGGGAGCTTGTGGTGCAAACCTGACAACTAGAGTTTGATTCCCAGAACCCATGAAAAGTAAAAACGAACTCTGCAAAGCTGTCCTCTGACCTGCATGCATGAATGTCCTCCCCTGAAAAAATAATTAAAGGAAGTTTAAAGTATGGGTAAAGGATTTGAATAAATCTTTAAAGAAGGTATACCAACAGCCAGTAAGGAAATGAGAAGACTCATCAGTGAAATACAAGTCAAACCACAGTGACCTATCACGCCACTGCCCACTACAACTACTATAACTTTTTGAATGACAAGTACCAGCAGGATAGAAAAACTTTGTACACTCTTAATGGGAATGCAAAATGGTGAAGCCACTGTGGAAATAGTCTGACAGTTCTTCAGAAAGCCAAACAGTGAATAACTATGAAATTCTCTCATTCCATACTCAGGTATATACATAAAAAAATTGAAAAGAAACTCAAACAGATCCTAGTGTAAGTAAAATTGTTCACGAAAGCATTTAATACTGAATGAATCAGTTGGAAAACTCATAATGTTCCATTAGTAGATGGAGAAAAAAATGTAGAATATATAAAAAGATGTATATTCTTTAGCTATAAAAACAAATGAGGTTCTGACATATGCTTGCCAGTCCCTGAAGTATGCTAGAAGGAACAAGGCAGACATAAAAAGGCATCATATGATTTCAGTAAAAACAAAAACAAAACAAAAAGACCTAGAAAAGGCACGTTAGTAAGTCAGACTACAGCTGGGTGTGGATACACGTTTGCAGTCCTGACCACTCAAGATGGTAAGGTAGGATGAGAGCCAGGTGCTGAGGACTAGCCTGGGCAACAAAGGGAAGTGAAAGATCAGGTCAGACTGCATTAGGACAGGGGACTAGGGAGCTACTGCTTAACTGAGCTTCTGTTGGGGTCATGGAAATGTTTTAGAAACAGGAGCAAAGGCTGCAAAAAATTTTCAACGTAATTACCCCACTAAACTGCGCACTTGAAAGCAGGTAAGTAGGACGACGGCAAGTGCAATGAAATGTTAACTGAAACTTCAAGCAACATCACAGAGCTTGATGGTTCATCCTGACCTAAAAGTGAGACCTTGGAGGGAGAGGCTCAGAGATTAGTTAATATGACCTGGAATTAAAATCAATCATAGGCAAGGCATAGTGGAGCACACCTATGATCCCACCACTGGGCTGAGGTAGGATATAAGTTGAGGCCACAAGAAAACTTTGTTTCAAAACAAAAAGCATATCTTAGTTCTTGACTATCTTCTCTCTTAGTTACTTCTATTTCTGTGAAAAGGTATCATGACCAAGATAACTTATTTTTAAAAAAGCATTTAATTGGAAGCTTGCTTGCAGTTTCAGAAGGTGAGTCCATACCATCACGGTGGTGAGAAGGGTGGAGGGAAGCAGGCTGGGCAGGGAAGGAGGCAGGCAGGCGGGCAGGGAAGGAGGCAGGCAGGCGGGCAGGGCAGGGCAGGGCAGGGCAGGCAGGGTGCTGGAGTAGAAGCTGAGCGCTTACATCTGATCCACAAGGACAAAGTAAATAAAGAGAAACTGGGAATGGCATGAGCTTTTGAAATCCCAAAGCCCACCCCAAGTGTCACATCTCCAAAAAGGTTATCACCTTTCCTAATCCTTCCCAAACAGTTCCAGGAACTAAGGACCAAGCATTCAAATACATGAGCCTGTGGGAGGCCACTGTCATGTCTCCAAACAACATAAAGAATATATTAGTTCTTGACTGGAAGTATCATCCTCAGGGTTTTGCATAGTGGCAAACCCCTGTAATCCCAGCACTCAGGAGGCTGTTCAAGGCTAACTTGAGTCTCAAACAAAGTATAACCTATTCCTAGACAATTGCCATTTTATTAGGTCATTTGAGCCAGTCATTGAATACATTAGCCTTCAGGTTCCTTGCTTACAAAATGAACTTCTGGGTAATTGCTACGCACCCCTTCAAGTTTAAAAATATAAAAATTTGACACTGTAAAAAAATATGTTTCCTAAGCATTAAGCCTCACTGAGCAGAAAACGTTTGAGCACTTCCTTCAACTTAACATTTACTAGCATCATAGTGAGTCCACAGTACAACCTTTGTTTTGTACTTAAACATAATTTCTTCCTCCAGTCAAAGCGCACTGGCCAGCTGTGGTGGCCCAGCACCAGGGAGGCGGCAGCAGCAGGCAGATCTCTGTAAGTTCTAGGTCAGCCTGGTCTACAGAGTGAGTTCCAGGACAGCCAGAGCTACTTAGCAAAATACTGTCTCAAAAAACCAAAATACACAAAAAGATACACTATACCATACAAATACACTTTGGATATCAAATTTGTAAACTAGGCTTTACAAAAGTGTGTGTGTGTGTGTGTGTGTGTGTGTGTGTGCGCGCGCGCACACGCGCGCACATGCCACAGATATGGGTGCCTGTGAAGACCAGAAAAAGTCATTAGATCCATGTGGAACTAGAGTCACAGGTAGCTGTGAAGCCTCACCCCCCACCGCACTATGGAAATCAAACTCCTGTCCTCTGGACGAGCAATAAAGTGCTCTTAGCTATCTCTCCAGCCCTTAGATCAGACTTCTAAGCATCTATTATGTAGCCTGGGAGAATAGAGTTAAATGGTAGCTTACGCCAATCACATTTCAAAACCTAACCAAGTGTTGGAATGTGCCTTCTACCCATAGTGCTCGCTGAGAGACAGCATAATGTGTATACTCACATGACTACAATGTTTTGTGGCCAAAGCTTTCCTAGAGCCCCTCTTTAACTTATACACAGATTCTAAGAATGAATGGGGGTATGTGTGCTACATGTGCACTTGCAGAGTCATGTGTGTAAATATGGAGGTCGGAGGACAACCTTTGGTCCTTGCCTTCCACCTTGTTTGTCAGAGTCTCTGCTGTCAGCTGCTGCATGGACCAGCTAATGGGGCCAGGAGCAATTCTCCTGTCTCAGCCTCCCATGTTGCCACAGAAGCACTGGATTCAGACAATTGCTAATTTGTCTAGTTGTATGCAGGTTCTAGAGATTCAAACCCAGGTGCTGTGCTTGCAGAATAAACATTTTTCTCACTGGGTCACTGCCCCCAGCCCAAGAACCTCTGGTTCTAAGTTAACTACTATTTGTGAAACAAGAACATGCAGGTGTAGAAAAATTTTCAATTATTCCTCAGACAAAGTAGTTAAAATATGCTTTATCAGTCAGGGTTTTCTAAAGGAGCAAAATTTATAGAATAGATCTATGTATGTATAGAAAGGGGATTTATTACAATGGTTTACAGGTTGTGCTCCAGGTAGTACAACAAAGGCTGTTTACTAACAAAAGGTCTAAGAATCCAGTAGCTGTTCAGGACACGAGGCTGGATGTGTCTCTCAGCTTGTCTTCAGTACAAGCCAGAATTGCAGAGAAGCTCTAAGGCCATTGAAGGAGGGGGGAGGCAGGTAGAAAGAGCAAGCTTCCCTCTCCCAGGTCCTTTATATAGACAGCCAGCAGAAGGTGTGGTCCAGATTGAAAGTGGATGTTCTCACCTCCAAAGGTCTGGATTATAGGTGGGACTTCCCCTATCCCGGATTAAAGATCTGGATTAAAAGTGGGTCTGACTACTTAAGATGACTTCATTAATGCTACACCCAGCTGCTTGGATTTTAGTTAATTCCAGATGTAGCCAAGGTCGACAACCAAGAATAGCCACATGTGCTCAGTCTGACTTCACTACATATATGACAACAGTTCTTAAGGTAGCACAGGATGTACACACATGCAAACCTATCCCTCAAAGATGTGGATATGGAAATACAATATTCACTAACCAAATATTTTCTCTTACAGGCCAGGAACCATACCATCGCCTCTAACTCTGCCCCCTGCACTCTAGAAAGACTAACATTAGAACATTCCAAACATAAAGTTGGCTTTTTCTCTTTGCAGACTTCTAAGTTTTTAAACATAGAATCAATTTGCCCAAGAGAATTGGTGGTTAGCATCCGTCAGATTTGCCTCCCACCGTGTCCTGCAGGTCCCGAGCTGCACAAAGAAACATCTGGAGAACAGCAGAGCAGTGAGGTGGGGGTGGGGTTGGTGGGGGTCAGCGGCCAGGCCACAGGAATGCTGAGTGGCTTTCTAACTTTTAAGATATTTCTAAGTCTGGGTTGTCCAGTTTTAGAATACTTCACTTGGGGTCTTTTCATTCTTTGGGAAATGAAAAGACAGTCAGCGTCCCTGGCCTCCAACCACTAGATGGCAGCAGCACCCTCTCCTAAATTGTAACAATTAAAAAAAGGGGAAAAAAAAAAAACTTCTGGCTACTTTTGAAAGTCTTCTAGCAGCAAACCTGCCCCTAGGTGGTAATCACCATCATCTTCATTTGTGTATTTAGTTAGTCCTGTTTGTTCAGATGGTTGGTTAGGTCCGAGGCAGGCTTTCATTTTCAGCCTCGGCAGAATTCACTAGGTAGCCTACTTAGGCTGGCCTCAAACTCATGATGGTCCATCCAGCCTACCCAGTGCTGGGTTTACAGCTATATGCATGCCCTCATGAGCAACACAAGAGCCACCAAGTTACACGAGTGGTATTTACCTTATTTATGACTGTTCTGCTAGGTGCTTAGATTGATGGCAGTGGGCAAGCAGGTACTACGTAGGATGGGTCTTACAGCATAGCTCTCACTTGTATGGAAGGACCTGCAGCATGTAACCATTCTTAGTTTCAGCTTGACCTGAGCTTCATTAGGGCTCCTCTGCAGAACCGTGGGCAGGAGCACCTATCAGGTAGGACTGTGCTCAGGACTCCATGAGGTGGCACCCAGAAACTACTAGAAGACAAAAAAACTAACCCATGCACAGTCCATGCTTAATCAGTAACTGTGGGGAAGGGTCCCTGCCATGAAGGAGGTCACTATTTAGAGAGGGACACAGGAAAACACACAAATGACTTCTTCTAAATTCCCACTTCCATCAACAGTTTTTTGAGTCTTTTTAGCTTCGCAAATCATCCTCCCTTTCTAACGAGCTCAACCAACTGAATCCCACTCTTCAGTTCATTATTCAACAGGATAGGTCTAATTCACAGTCCAGCTACAAACAGGCAGGACTATACTGAAATGGGTCAGAAGAGCCTACAGTGATATATGAAACAGCCGGTTGTAAAAGTGAAGCTAACAGCCTGAACTCTCCCAGGCCTGTGCTCAGGCAGGTGGGAGCACCTCCCCATGATGCTCCTTTCTTCCAACTTGTCACACAACACTTTTTTAATTACACTCACATCTCTGCAAAATTTAATATGAAGGCTATATGTGAGTCACATCTTAAGGCCCTGATAAATCAACATATCACTTAGCACATTATCGGTTATTATTTTTAACAGGTACTTGTTGGAGGCCAGAGGCATTGGCTTCCTCTACAGCTGGAGTTACAGGTACTTGTAAGCCATCTGTCAAGAATACTGGAAATCCAATGTGGCTCTGAAAAGAAGTGAACACTCTAAACCACGAGCCATCTAGCTCCTAAGAGTGTTCTTTCAATAGCCACAATACTAGAAAGCCAAAAAATTAGCTCATTTCTTTTATATGCATGATTCATCATCAGATATTGCAATGAATACATTTTTAAGCTATTTGTAAAACCTTAATCTACCTTGAAGAGTGAAAAATACTTTACCTCTAACATTAAAAGAATAATTTACTGGGAGAGGTGTTTTCCAATATGACAAAATAACTGAAATGTATATACTGCAGATAACATGGGCAAAGGAGGGGCTAAATGTGTCACTCTGTAGAGTACTTGCCTGGCATTCCCACGGCACTAGGTTACACACACACACAAACCACAACAGTCTTTGTTCCTTTGGTTGTGTTCTTAACCATCCTCCTTCATAGCTACATTTCATTAGTAGAACCAACAGTTTCCTTACACTACACATAAAGGGTTATACTAAAAACTACTAAAACTATAAGTAATTTGGTATATAGGTGAGGAGTACATTAATAGTGTTACATGTCATCTGTAATGGGCTATCAATACTCCATTTTCAATAGGTAGAGAAGATGCAGAAAAAACGGATATTTCCTTACACCCTAGGACAGCATTTCTCCACATACAAATTTACATATATATCCCCAAACAGAACAGTGCCCCTACACCAAGTATTACTTGGTTTCCCCCAAAGACCTTCTCTCAGCCACCCAAGTCTCTGTACCTGCTATTAACCCCAAAGCTAATTGCCAACTTTTGCACAGCAGGTGTCAGTGGCAACACTTCATGCCGCCTATGTACATTTCACTTTTGGAGGCTTGTATTTCTCTAAACCTAACTTAAATGCAGAGGAACACTAGTGAGGTCAAGACTCCACAATGACATATCTACCCTTCACTGTTGCTATCGGGCATGGAGTGTGTCCTCCGAAACAGGAAATCTAAGCTATGGTTCTAGTTTTTCAGAATGTGACCTTAACTCAAAAAAACCTTTACAAAATATTTAAAATAAAATCATGTTGCCAGGTATGGTGGCATATGGCCTGTAACCCCAGTACTTTAACAAGCAGAGGCAGGCAGATCTCTTGAGTTTTAGGATAGCAAGGGCTACAGAGAGAGACCATGCCCCACCTCCAAAAACAAGTGGGTCCTAATCCAATGTAAAAGGGGTCCTCATAAACGGGAGATTTGGAATGGATACATACATGAAAGAAGGTGAAGAGAAGACAAAACAAAACAACCCTTGCAGATAGCCTTGATCTTAGCTCCAGTCAATTCTGAGACAATGCATTCCTATTGTTCAAGCTACCTAAGACCACCCTTTGTTCTAAGGCCCTCACAAACTACACACACACACACACACACACACACACACACACAGTATTACATCCATCATAACCCACAGTATCAGAGACAATGAGTCTATTCCAACACAAGCAAATAATCTGATCAACTGGAATGAGATACTTATTTCTCATATAAAATTCCAAATGCACAGATATTATACTCTCAAAAATGACATAGGTAATTCCCACCCTTTAGATGTCAGGCGGGAGAGTAATTTCTACAAGACATAAACTAGGGCCGGCAGGATGGTTGGGGAGATGGAAGGCGGGGATCAGAGACCTGGGATGGGGTGAGGACTGACAGTCAGGTAATGTCAGCCTGGAGTCATGACTGGTGTTCAGAAATGAAAGTCAGCACACCACTGTTCACCACAAGGAAAAAAATGTGTAGGAAAAAGTAAAATCACTGCACATGCTTAATTCTGAACACCATTTAGCTATGAAAACATAGGCAGTAAAAATTGCTTATACGAGTTAAATATTAAATATTAGATAAATATTAGTTACACTGAGAAGTTATGCCAGGCAAATTCGAAGTCCACTTTCAGGTTGTGTCTTCCCATATCAGTTAAAGTAATCCAGACAATCCACACAGCTGTGCGCACAGGCCAAACAATGCACATGAACTAGAATTTACACAAAATATTCATTCATAACTTTCTCAACTATCAACAACAGAACTGCTCATATTGTCACTAGGAAGGCAAGAGTCAAGGAAGAAAATCTATGCAAACACACAAAATGGTTTCTTTGAAATATATAAAAAAAAATCCTTCAAGTAAACATTTGCATACTAAAATTATAAACACAGGAGCTCTCTCTAAGATACTTCTTTGCCTCTCATTTTCCTTATCTAAGCTGAATTCCCTTCCTAACCCTCAATGCCTCAGTTTAGAAAACCTCGCTAGTAAGATGGCTAGTTCACTTCCCCTAGTTACTTTCAAGTTTTCTTTTGCCCTGTAACTCTCCCTCAGCTCTCAGCCTGGCTCTTCACTTCCAGGTGGGTAAGCTTTAACACACACCTTCATCTAATATCGGGCATAGTCAAGCAGGCAGGCATTCAGGTCTCCGACAAGAGACAACCGAGTCAACCATGTACCAAAAGTATGATAAGACAATGCCATGATAAAATCAGTTTGCACAATTAACATACGCTAATACATTTTAAGTGTACTCATGGTTCTAAATATATTTCTTTTAATGAAAGATTCTTAGCCACTCGTTTACTCTATTACATAAAGTAAAAGGTCCCATGACGGGGACCTTATCTGCACATGTAGGTACTGAGTGAGTCAAGTGACACTGTGAGGAAAGCCCTGAAGGACAGACATGATCCATCCTCTGTACTGAGGTCTCAGCTGGGTACCGATGTGATGGAACCCAGACTCTGGACACAGAAAGGGACAGGCACTCCTTCATCCACGGCTGACAGGTTAACGCTCCTGCGGCTCAGTACTGTACTGAGGGGATCTGGTGCATACTCTCAAGTCAGGAACAGTCAAAATTACTGAAGGAAATCCTCCAAGGCAGCAGCACAGTGGCTATTGAGAACGAGTATCAAACAGTCCTACAACCATGTTTCCTCCTTCCCAACAGTGACACAGAACCACCTTCCATATTTGAAAAACAATTTTTAAACATTTCCTCTGACCTAGTCTCAGCCTAATGATAGGTACCCAGGGGACAACAGCTGGATGATGCCCAATTCATCCCAGAACAGGTACCTAACAGGCAATGGTGGGACCTCCTCAATGCCATTATTTTCCCAGATGTTTTTCTCTCCCTGGCTCAATCGGCCTTGTACACATAAATGCTTCGGAGAAACCCAAGGCTCCGCAGCAGGTGCACTCTATGACCAGTTTATAAATGCTGGCATTACGAATAGTTTCTTTATTCTATCAAATGCAAGTAAAAACAGATTCCTAAAGTTGATTTAGGGATGTGAAGTAAAAGCATATAAATTGTAAATCCTTGGACAGAAAGGCTCAAGGGGCAATGGAGGGTGGTTATTTGCCAGAGGGAATTGCCTGGCCTTCCCTACATCTCTTAGCTTCAGAATTCGAACATAGAAAACAGGGCCATTTTCTCTGCCTACCTAGCAGTATTATCGTGACTCTTAAGACATAGTTAGTGTAAAGCTCTCAGCACATGCCTGTCCAAAGGAGGTGTCAATCAGGTGACAATAGGAGCAATAACAAGCTTTTACAAAGCTGACACACATCCTTAGATGAGTCTATAGGCATCACACCACGTGAGAGACTAAGCTTAGTGCATAGACCGTACTGAAGCCTCAAATTCTGAAGGTGTACCTTTCACATCACACTGGTTAGTTAGGTAGACCACTTTGAACTTGGTAAGCCACGAGTCATTAGATAACCAACCCTTTCTATTAGGCTTTTGTCCCAATACAGGTTGTAAATCAGTTTCTCTCTTTTAAGTCATCCTTCATATTTAATTGGATGCTTCAGCTGTCAGATTGACGTCTCTTACCAAAAAACAAGGACGAGGCAGTTTAAGGTAATTTATTATGTGGATAGGTGTTTAGGTGTGTTTAAAAAGGAAAATAAGGATGAGGACATGATTTTAATAAGGGTTTTTTCCACAGATGCTTCATGGAAACCCAGACATTCCTGACTTACAGTCTCTCCTACGAGAAACACCTCCTTTCCTAAAGACCACACTCTTACAGACTCATACCCTGGGGGAAAATCACTGCACAATCCAAGCAACACCAATCCAGGCTTCAAACTCATATTCACTACTGACATGGGGTTAACAGTCATCAAACAAACCAATTTTTTTGCTTCTTTTTTTTTTTTGAGACAGGGTTTCTCTGAGTAGCCCTGACTGTCCTGGAACTCACTCTGTAGACCAGGCTGGCCTCGAACTCAGAAATCTACCTGC
This sequence comes from Tokudaia tokunoshimensis, assembly GCA_036184795.1. Classification (NCBI taxonomy): domain Eukaryota; kingdom Metazoa; phylum Chordata; class Mammalia; order Rodentia; family Muridae; genus Tokudaia; species Tokudaia tokunoshimensis. The sequence goes on along the minus strand of BTHU01000016.1, from coordinate 111,880,250 downwards.
CTCTGACTGGTAAACCAAATCATCAGATAACACTCTTCCATTTCAGTCCTAACCAATGGGCTTTTTGTTTAAAATTTGGTAATTTTTATTTAAAAATTTTTAGTCAGGCATGGTAGAGCCCTTGGGGGGTGAAGTAGGAAGACCAGGGGTCCAAGGCCTGTCTATTGCATAAGAATGTTTCCAAAAAAAGAAACCATTGTACTATATAGATTTAAAAATAGGTGTTTAAATAAATATTCTTGTGTCCACTATCCCTTCCATTACATTCCAAGAATTAACATTTCAGAATATGAAATCAAAAGTTGAACCACCAACTAAAGAAGCTACTTGATACCGCATACCTATCTTCTCTTCCTGGACCCATCTCGGCACTTCTGAAGAATGCTTTTCCTGCCTGTATTTCCTCCTCTTTATCTGATAAAAAGAGTGATGTAGCCATGAAGATCAAATCTAGAATCTTCTCATTGAAATACTTGTCTCTAACCAGGTTTCCTAAACTTTACAACTCTGGTCTCTTTAAGCCCCACTAAATGATACTTAAATTTCAACTATTACTCCAAAAATAATGAGAGAACATTCCAAACCTTAAAACACACCCCAAAGCAATGAGTTCACAGTCTCTGCAGTGCCTCTGCCCCCACTCCCACTCTGGTGCAGCTCCAAGGTCTCCTCTTCTCCCCACAGAAGCACATGCAGTTGACTCCACGGGTGTCAGCCCAACTTGCCACCAACCCTCAAGGCTGACTTTCTCACTAGACTTTGCTGTACCCCCAAGCACTAACTTCCCAGGACTTGGACTCAAGGTTACATCTCCCTTTAGTTCAGCACATACACGAAAGAAAGATCAAAGGGGCTCTGCCTACATAGGACGTCAGAAAGATTAAGAAGACCAAGTTATTCACCCTGATAATGACTGACTACTACCAGGACTCCAAACCTGATTCCAGAGAAATCCCCAAGCAGCACAGAACACAAAGCAGCATGTTGCCACATGTAAGGGAGTTTGATGTCTAAAGCAGAAGTTGATCAAGATGCAAGGAGGTGGGGGTGCTGTCTGAGGAGGAAAAAGCCAAAAACTCAGAGAACGAAGATGAAAACTAAGAATGGATCACTGCATATTCTAGAGCAGGAGAGACAAGAGTTGAAGATAACTTAGAATTTATAAACCACCACTTAACATTTTATGTTTCTGGCTGATAATAATGAAGAGTTGAAACAATGCACACACTACTCAGCAATACATGGAGGGAATACTAGAAACAAATGAAGATATGAAATGAGATAGTCAAGTGGCATTTAATTTAGTGTTCCGTTACAGCTAATAAAGTTAATAGAGAAGTGAGAGCCCTCTGAGAAAGTGGATAAAGGCTGGGTGAGGAAAGAAATCCACTGCTGCAAACCCCCACTAGGTCTGCTCTTCTGGAAACCAGTGTCTACACAACAAAATTATAAAACTTACACTAGACAGCAGTTCATATTCAAGGTGTGTGCCACTACACATAAGGAAAAGCACCAAATTACAAATTCTAAGCTCGAAGAGTATGAAAAAGCTCATGTTCCCAGAGCAGTTTTCCCCACCACACCACCTTTCTCTAATAATCCAAAACAATTCTAAAACTATTAACAGCGACACACTGCCTTGGCTTTGCCAGAGGTGAGGTGGAGGTGACTGCTTTTGACATGATATACAAGTTAGGGTTCTACCTTCTTTCCTTATTTCTTAGTAACATCACTAACAGCTATCTAAATTCACCAGTTTAAAAAAAAAATCACTGAATGTTAATATCCAAAGGCTTTTGAGACAAAGGACTCTAAAGTCCATGAGATGGTTCAAACAGACACTTGTCAGGAAGACTGACCACCTGAGGTTGATTCCTGGAACCCACGTGGTGGAAGAACACTGGTTCCAGAACTACACAGGTACAGGTTCACAAATCAGTAAAGTGGAAAAGCTGATTTAAAAAGCCTCAACTGCAGTCAATGAATCAAATTAGAAAAGAAATGTTTGTGTTGTTCTAAGTCACATGGCACTACATAGATCTCACAATGTAATAAAGTCTAACACGTTCTTGGGTTTTGTTTTTGCTTGGTTTTGAGATAAGGTACCCCAGGCTAGCTAATCGTGGAACTGGTGAGCTCCTTCTGCCTCCGGATTCCAAAGTGCTGGGATTCAACTGGGGCAACCTCTCTTCTTTTTCTTCCTCTTATCTCCTTCCAGAATGTAACAACAGTAGGAGATGATCAACTCAAGCTTCCTGTCATAAACAACAGGGGTGGAGGTGAGGAAGACAGACTAGAATGAACCGGGTAGAAGTACTCTGGTCATCCTGCCACCACATATGGGTTGTTACCCATAGTTAGGGATCTCTACTGACTTCATGTGGTCCCCTTAGAGTGAGTGATTTTCCCTCATATGTTCATTTTGAAAAATATAGGACTGAAACATGTGAAGTGTTTAGTTATTAAATACACTGCTGTGGCTGGAGAGATCAAACACTGGTTAAAAATGTTTGCTGTACAACCATGAAGACTTGTGGGTTCAGATTCCAGCACCACTAGTCTCTCTCACACCCGTTACCCTGGGTCTAGACAACTGGAGGCAGACTTGCTGGCTTAGCAGAATAACAAAAAATATGACCTCTAGGTTCAGGGAGAGACCCTGTCCCAAAAGAATGTGCTCTAAGGGAAGAAAGGAGAACACCTGACTCCATTCTTTGTTTATATGAACACAAGTGCACACATTCAGCTATGACACGATAGGGGAGGTAGTTTCCCAAATTGGATAACTGTTAGCAAAGAAAATCAAATACTTTAATACAGGGGGCTTAAGATATAGCTCAGTCAGTAGAGTACTCGCCTAGCATGCACAAAGTCCTGAGTTCAAGCCTCAGAACGTCCTAAAGCAATTATGCTGGCACACAATGCAGAGTAAGTTCAAGACCTGCACTACCTGTATGAGACTGTCTCAAAAACCACATAGACACTATTTTATTATCAAGACATCACCAGAGTGTTATCACTCTAGGGTGGATCTTCCAGCTATTACAATGTTTTTTTAAAAAGATTTATTTCTTTATTTTGTGTATATGAGTACACTGTAGCTGTCTTCAGACACACCAGAAGAGGGTGTCAGCTCCCATTACTGATGGTTATGAGTCACCATGTGGTTGCTGGGAATTGAACTCAGGACCTCTGGAAGAACAGTCAGTGCTCTTAACCACTGAGTCATCTCTCCAGCCCCTATTCCAATGTTTAATGAGACATAATTTACACAGAATTCAGCCAACTGAAGTCCCAACCTCAAAGCTATGAGCTATTTTGCCATGAAGGTGATAGGACCTTGCACCTAAGCCAAAAGTATTAGCCTACTTAACAATGAAGGGAATCAGACACAGCTAAAGCAAAGTTCCAAATAAACTCCTGCAACACTGCCTATCAACTGTCAGAGCAGACACATATCCTACAGCCCCACCCCTAAACAAAGTGACAGGCCCTGGGGCCAGACAGAGGGTTTCAATGAAAAGACATAAAGACTTAGCTTAGACTTAAAAACTTGCCCACAGGCTTCTAGACACCTAAGGGAGTCAGCCCAGTGTACCTTCCAGCAAGAATGATACCAGATCCATGTTCCATTTCTGAAGTATATTATGCATACCATCAGAGAGAATAGCTGCAGTGACCCATACTATATTTAAGTTGAATATTAATATTTAAACACAATAAAATGTTCACCAGCCTAACCTTTGACCACCTCTGACCTGTGGTAGCACCAAATTATCCATCCGTGACATACCATACAAGAAAATTTGATGATTTAATTTCAGGAAGATTCACGGGCTCCCAGTGACCTACAAGGACAAAGTGCTTGCAGCTTCTTCAGTTCATTCAAGAAGCCCCAACCAAAGCCCTTGTAAAAGCTAGCCTCTGTGCTTGGTAATGAACAGCTACTGGAGTCTTGCCTGCAGAGATTCTGTGCCCAGTGCAGGGGATAGTCAGGTCAGTAAACCAAAACGCACAATGCTAAGTGATGAGAACAAGCATACAGCAATTCAAGAAACAAAGCTCCAACCTTTATCCTTTTATCTGCTTAACTGCACTTGGCGGTCAAGGGTTTTCAGAGGCTCCCATTTCCAGAGTTTAAGTATATAGAGCTTCTCTGTTGAGTCAATTTTGCCAAATACGAAAGTAGAACCAACCGTTTCATTTCTAGCATTCTACAGTTATTCTGCTACTATTTCAAACATGAAGATCCTTAGGTCCGATAAAACACAATCAAGAACACATTTAACTAGGAGGAAGCCCGTGGGTGGCTAACCACAGGCAATGCGAGAGGGTACACTGGGCAGGGCGGCCCAACAAGGGCTACAACACCTGTTTCCTCCCACACCTGGTCGTTGGACATGTTGCTAACCCCGTCCAGCATCACCTTCCGCGTCTTAAGCCAGTGAAAACAACCAACGTCAGATCAACACATAAACTAACTGGCAAATGATCCCAAAACAGATTTCAAAACTGAACTTGCGTTATCATAACGTTTGAAATTAGTGAGGCGAGGTTCAGTAACAACTTAACCAGCATCCCTACTGCTGGGCAAATGAGCGTCAGCGCCAAGCAAGAGACTGAGTTTCCATTTTTAATTTTTTTTTTAAGTCTCAAAGATGTATTGAAAATAAGTGTGGCCGCTTGTTCAGCAATCCCTCAGAGCCTCTCCAAGTATCCAGCGTTCCAGTACTTTCTGAAAGCGAGGGCGATCTTCCTAGTCTTGTTCTGCATAATTATGTCTCCGAAACGCCATCCTAAATTTGAATGAAAATAATTTTCTTATGCTGGGGTGGATCCGCGGCGCTCAAAACTGGGCCGTAGAGCTCCGGCTCCCACAGCAACCAGGACCTTCCAGGGCCCCGGGGGTCGCCGGCAGCAGACTACTCACATCTGAACCCGGTCCACGGCCTGCAGGAGGCGGCTGCGGGCAAGCCAACGGCCTGAGGGAATAACTGCACCTCGCCAGCCCCGGCCGGGGGATGACCGCGACCGCGCGCCGGCGCCCCCTCCCCCAGGCCCCGGGCTGCGGTCCCCAGCCGCGCCGCGCAGGGCCCGGAGGACCGCTGTCGACGTGGGGGTCTCCAAGACGCCCGCGCGTCCTCAGGCTGCGCGGCCGCGGCTACGTGGCCCACGCGAGGCGAGGCCGCGAGCGGGGACGCGGCGCCCGGGAACCCCCGGAGCTATCTCCCGCCCGCTTACCTGCGGCACCGCGCGCGGTTCTCACTCGGCGGACTGTCGTGCGGCCCGGGCGGGCTGCGGCGAGAAGCGGGCGAGCAGGGGGCGGGGCCGCCGCCTCAGGAGCCGCGGGCCACAGCCGAGCCCGCCGGGCCTCATGAATGGGACGCGGCGGCTGCAGCGGCGGCGGCGGCGGCGGCGGCGGCGGCCGAGCTGGCGGTAGACTGCGCGCACGCCCCGCCCCGCCCCGGCCACGTGACGCGAGCTCCGCCCCCGCCGGCCGCGCTGCGAGCCCTGGTCCCCGCCGGGAGAGAGCGGCTCGACGCCGGCGCGGGTCTCGGGAGAGCGCTTTAAAAAGTTTCCTCCGGTCCCCATGGCAACCTTGCGGCGCTGCTCGGGACTTCAGAGCCCAGCTGCTAAAAAGAGTGCAAACGGTCTGCTGCATAGTGGTGTGAAAACGTTATCTCCGCGTAAAGCGAGTGCACCATCATGGGATCACTGCAGAACCCGTATCTTTCCTTATTTACCCTTGGAGCTCACTGATAGATAACACCTCCTATTTAAAAGTGCACTTCAACGGCTGCAGCTTTTTGTCTTGTTTTTCTGCACCCGGTCCTTTCAATGGAAGTAGAGGAGGAAGCCCATGGCATCACTTCTAAATGCTTGTTAATTTCTTCGTGTGCACCGCGAGCATGAACATACAGTCTAAATACACGTATACATACGTTATGCATACAGTATAAATACATACAGTATAAATAAACATACATACAGTATAAATACACGTATACATACAGTATAAATGCACGGTCGCTGAACCGTGCATTTATACAAACTCTCTCCAGGATGGGGCTGGGCACAGCCGATTCTTTGCAACAGTGATGCACGGTGGGCATAGGCTATGCTGGGACGGAGAAAACCTTTCATTTCCCTGCCCAAGTACCGTCGTGTAGAATTCAACCAGGTTGTTTCAGTAGTAACTAAGGCCCCACAGAGACACCCAAGCCTACTGGGGTTTTTCACTTCAGTGTGGCTTTTCATTTGATTTACCAGTGAAAGAAATTTTTTCAAGGTTGAAACTTTCCCGTAAATGTTCGAGGAATATAACTCCGCTGTGGGGAAGTGTAATTAAACCCAAAGAACCCAGTCCTCAATCCTCAAGTTGATGCACTGGAAACAGCAACACCTTCCTGATGGGGCGCTTTGAGTGTTACACGTGATTCCCACAGAGAGCCCAGTGTAGCTTGCAGCCTGGACTTTAGTACACGCTGTTACTGTTTGTTTTCTAGCTTTTCATTCTCCATCTTGACTTTTCCTGTTTCTCTCGGGATAGTTTCATTACCTCCTACCTAGAGAGGGAAGTATTCTCAAGCTTCCTTCCTTTTATCATGCAGGAAGAGCCAGACAACCCGCCCTTCCTCTGTCACCGCCCCCTCTGGGGTTTGACACCTTACTCAGAAGGATTGGTTCATGTTTCTAGTATTTTCCTCATTCTCTGGTGGCTGCCTGATGCATCTACTACTGAGGCAGAGTGGGAACTAATTAAATATTTGCTGACTGTCTCTCGACTTCCCCAACTTGATACCTGTAAAGTTGTAGCACACCCAACACTCATCTGCTTCACTACCCAAGTCTCTCCTCACCTTCTGACCCTACCACCTTCCAGTTTCATGGTCAGGAATCTTCCCTCATCAATCATCTGTCTTCTAGTCTAGATGTATCTTCCTCCACTTGAAAGAGAGAAGGCTTTGTTTTGCCCCTAATGTAGTTTAGCTCAAGATGTTCTGAACCTGGAGTTTCATGCTGTCTGGATGTTTAAGAACAGACATTTTTCCATGTCTGGAATTTCAGGATTTCCCTCTGTGTACTGCAGCCTCTGGTTACAAGTCATGGAATATATTATTGAATATTGAATAATTATATGGAATAAATATTCTTATTTATTGGCAAAGTTGTCTCTGTTTATCTGGTGTCTGTTCCTTATTTACCCTAATAACATTCTTCACAGTTAAGGAGTGGAACAGGCACGGTTTTCTAAACCATTATTAAAATGTTTCTAGGTAGTACCTGAACTCATCTTTGTTGGGTAATGTAAAAAAATAAAATAAAAGTCAGTGTACCAAGAAAACCAAAATGACAGTTGCTAAGGTCTTGCCTGATATCTTATTACAGTGGTTCCTCGATTTAAATATTGGAAAATGGGTGTTTTAAATATTAATAGGATACAGTTTTCAATATAAGCATGAACGTTATTTCAGCTAGTATTTACATAAGGTGTTTTCTGTGTCAAACAAAGCCTGGTTCCTGACAAAGTTTAAAAAAGACAATGGTGGGCATATTCTCCAATCTGATCTTCAAACTGAAGTTCCTCCAATCTGAGCTCTCTCTTACTCATAGCTGTGCTCCTAAACTTCTCCGTGTCCCATATGTGAGTTTGTGATCTCAAATAGTGGACTTCAAAATACATGTAAACCACTCATAAAGAGCGCCTCAAACTTTTAATTAGGTTTAATTTCCACAAAGGTGTGTTTCATCCTAATCAAACACCTGGAGCTCACTAATGTGGGTCAGCTATCCTCCATGTGAGGTTAATTTATCTTTATTCTTTCCCTGTTTAAGCTCAGTAAAGCTCAGAATTTAATGAGCTGTGAGATCTGTAAAGATGGACTTCCACATGTCTAAAGTTCTCTGCAGAATAGCCACAGCCTCCACATGTCTCATCCTCTTCGGCTGACCAATATGTGACCTCTCCCTGGTTGCAGTAAATCTCTCCATCCCTCTGAAAGTCCAGAAGGGCAAGAGAGCTTTTTTTCCATCCCTCCAGCCAGTAATACTAACCACCTACCCTGGTTTGGGCAGATCTGTCCTTGCCAGTCCTTTGCCTTCTGTAAAAAGTCTGGCTTCCCTAGGAGCACATCTGCAGTGCCTCCTTTTGCTCCAGTTTTCTCCCCTGTTCTACGCGCTTCAGCTGGTCCTTCTGCAGTGTGATAACTTTTTAAATATTAACTTCCCTATTTCTCCCTGCGCTCTACAAGAATTCATCAGGCACGCAGCTCGTCTTGGGGAAGTCTGCTGGGGAGATGAAAAGCAGAAGTAGTCTGCAAGATGTTTCCTTACTGCCTTTTATTTCCCAGACTCTAAAATCACCAAAGAACCCAAGTTAAGAGGACAAAAATATGTCTTTCAATTCTGAAAGAGAGCTTTCTCTGGAGTTAGGAGGAAAACTCCTACACCCTCCTGCCTGGCAGCTCCCAGGACAGGGTGAGGTAGGGAATGAAACTTTAGAAAAGCAGCTTTTCTGTTCCTGGCTTTGACGTTCCCTGGGTCAAATGACAGGCCGGATTTCCTGTGCCGCCACAGTATGCCCAGCTCTTTTTGTAATTATATTCAACTGAGACAGAGACAGGAGTGACTCAAGTCAGTTCCCACAGCTTATAACGAGTAGTGTTGAAAATTGTCCTCAGGACTCCATGACTCTAAAGGCTGTTTTGGGGAAAGAGATATACTTAATTTCTTAAATTGACTTACAATAGTGTAAATCTTTAGGTGACATAGCATGACACTTCAATACATCTCTAAGAAGTGTAATGATATTAAGAAAACTGGCTAATGTTTAGTTTCTTTGTCTTGGGAACATTCATTATCTTGTCTGCAAGTAATTCTAAGTATGCAATTAATTGATGTCAACCATAGTCGGAACTCTAGAAGTTCTTTCTCCCATCCAGCTACTCTCCTGTCCCTGTCAGCCCTCCTTTCTCCATTCCCACCTCCCACACACCCTTCACGAGTTCTGTAGACACTGTGTCCACTTACTCTCCATTCTAGAGAGATCAGCATTGACTTTCAAGTGTAAGTGAGAATGTTCCCCAACCTGTATTTTTAGTCACCAGTTTCCATCACCTTCTCTCAGTGGCTTCTACTGCCTTTCCCCCATCAGTGACTCTTTTTTTCTTAGACTTGTAGTTGACCACATAGAGGTAACAATCTTAGCTCTTCTTCTGGGCATACCAGGATGGACAATAAAGATGGGTTCTAGGAATATGCTTGTCTAGGTATCCAGGCCACCTCTCCTTCTAAAAGCAAAAACATACAAGGTCACACTACCTGGCTTCCTCTGGTTGCAAGAGAATGAAACAAACAAACAGACACAGATGGAAATCTGGTACTGAGTGATCTGGACTCTCAGTGGGAGAAACTGCAGCACCCAGGACACGCAGCATGTTTATTATACAGCTGAACACAGAGGCAGGGTTATTGCCTACAACCGAACAAAGAAGTGAAGCTATTACATAGAGAAACAAGGAGGCAGAGGCTATGGCCCAGAGCTGGATAATAAACAGGGTCCAGTCTTGGTAGAAGCAGCCTCTATAGAGGAGTCTTCAGGCCCTGCAGATCCCAGGAGAGAAAGTCACAGCAGACATGTTCTGCACAAATTGTCAACATCCATACACAGACCAAAAGGGAACACTTTACCATTTCCCTTGGGTCCACTGCTAGGGTCCTTTACATGCCCAATCCCATAACAACAGCACACATTCACTCAGGACCCCACATGTTCAAGGCTTCCCCCAATTCCTCATACAAGGTGAAATGTATAAAATATATTACAAAAAAGTCTACGAGTTGGCAAGAAACTAAGACAGCAAGACAGGATGGAAGCCAGAAGCCAGAAGGCAGAAAGTCAGCATTGACCTGGAGGGTATTTACTAAATCTGAATTTGAACACTGCTTCCTGCAGTCCCAGTGTCTTAAAGGGCAAAAGGAAAAGAACGCTCCATGCTTAACAGATGACCAATAAAATAGACCCAGAAACAAAATAAAAGAATGAGGAAAAAAACTATCAGTTTTTCACAAGCCCACTCCAAAACCTCAATAAAGTTGACACTTGTAAGCCATAAAGCAAGCCGATAAGCATTTTGAAAAATTTGGATCATACCAACTAGAGTCTCTGACCATGAAACAACTGACACAAGTGACTAGTCTAGGAGTGCGTGGTTGTAATCTCCTAGGTTCCCTTGGGAGAGACGGGACTGAGACCAGCTTGGGTATAGTGTTTGTTTGTTTGTTTGTTTGTTTTAAAGATCCTGTTGTGTGTCATATTCTCTGAGACAAACTGCCACCATCTTCATCAGATCAGCTGTGCCTGCTTGCAATAAGTCCATCACTGTTGTGTTTGTTGACTATGACATTCCCCAAGAAATATCAGGAGGAAAGTCAGAGAAAGGTCATGGAACCCTGACTCAAGGATCCAGCCATGCCTCTCAACTGGTTGTTTTTGCTATTCTGTTCTAAGTGCACATGACTTTAGTAAGGGGCTGGAATATATAGGAAGGACTAGAGGAGGGTCTCCATTTTAGAAGCCATTGGGAAATCATCTTCAATGGTATGGAGACCTTTTGGTATGGCTGCTTAAAAACCATGCACATTCCTGCCCAAAATCCCTCACTCATTGCTCTGTAAATCATCCTAAGAATCTCATTGGTGCCCCCTGACTACAGGTGGAGCTTTACCTTAGCTTGTCGTTGGGAGCTTAGGACAAGGGGGCAGACATTTTTTGCATCTTCCCCAAGGAAAGAAACTTTAGCAACAGATCTACTTAGAAAGATAACAAAAAACCAAGATACTTAGGGGCAAATCTGACAGAACACGTCTGACCTTTATAAAGATCATTCTAAAACCTCATTTATGATTATGAGAAAGACCAAAGGACATGATAATGTGTGTGTGCAGTTTACATTTCTGTGTCTGTATTACAGAGGTTATAGGTACCAGGGGTAGAATTGAAAGACTTGGGCAAGCTCTGCCCTGAGCTACACTCTGCCGCTGAGCTAACACTCCCTGCCCTTGGTTTTATGAAACAGAGTTTTTCTTTGTATCTCAGGCTGACCTTGAAGCATGATTGTTTTGATTCTGCCTCTTGAGTGCTTGGAGTTATAGGTATGTAACATTAGACCCAGCTAGAAATAAAAGGCTGAAAGATCTCAATAATTACCCTATGGAGTCAATGCAATTACACAGAGGCCCATTTTTCCCAAGAAAACCCTACAGAACATAAAAGTAAGAATTACCTTGTAGTCATCTAAACTTTAATAAGGAGACAGGATGGTGTTGGTTTGGGATAGACAAAAAGACTAATTAAACACTTTAGAGTCAGGGAAGGGCAGTGAGAAAGGATAATGGAGACTGAATTTGACCAACATACATGAAATGTCCTAATGAAATCTATACCTCTGTACAATGATTAAACACTAATAAACACAATAGAAATGCCCATGGTAAGCACATGAGCAGACACTAGGAATACAACTTAGCTGGTAGAGTGTTTGACTTGTATGCAGGAAACTTTGGGTTCCATTCCCAGAATTTCAATACTAGACAGGGGAGAAGAGCATGCCTGAAATCCTATCACTTGGAAGTAGAGGTTAATGAATCAGAAATTCAAGGTCATCCTCAGCTACTTAGTTTGAGGTCAGTAAGCTACTTGAGACAGTGAGACTGTGTGTGTGTGTGTGTGTGTGTGTGTGTGTGTGTACGAGCAAAAGTGGGAGATGGACAAACAGAGACACAGAGAGAAACAGAGAGAGGTTGCATTTCTAAGAAGACATGTGCATGGCTATGTTAATTAGCTTGATTTGGTAGGGTGAGCAGAAAAAAAAAAAGTCCTGAGTCAATGTGTATTGTTTGACATCACACAGCCATGTCAAGAAACTCAGCCTTAGACCTATGGGAAAATGGCAAAGCCTTCCTTTTAGGTGAGGCTCAGAGGGGGCAGCAAGGTCTCCTATGTGTAGATGTTGATAGTGTATGCAGAAAATGTCCACTATAGCTTTCTTCCTACCTACTATCATATTTATGGCCTGAAGACTGTTCCTACCAAGATTAGCTAAACTTGCCTCCTTGGTCCAGCTGAATACAGCTGTATACCACAAACCCTGCCTCCTTCCTTATTTATGGGCAATAACCTTGTTCAACTGTATATAAAATACACTCTGAGCTTCTCAGGGCTTCTCCATTAGCCCAGTGTACAGTTTTCTGTGTGTCTTTTTTTTTTTTCATTCCCTCACTGCCTGAGGAGGTTTGAATAAGAATGGCCTCCATAGGCTCTTTTGTTTGAATACTTGGTTGCTAGTTGAACAATTTGGGAAAGATTAGCAGGCATGGATTAGCCTTGTTCAAGGAGGTGTGCCACTAGAGGCAGGATTTGAGGTCTCAGAAGACTGGCCTCATTCTCAGCTCTCTGCCTTGTGCTTACAGATCCAGATAGGAACTCTTAGCTGTTCCTACCACCATGCCTTTACTTAGCTATCACGGAAAAACATAAGTTAAAAATGTAATATAACAGTACTAGATGGCCATTAGCAGAGTAAAATGTCAACTATCCAATGCCAAGATAATGATGTGGCCAATCAAATCTCAGATAACACTAATGCCTCCCACTCACATTGTAATGATTTCAGAAAACAGTTTGGTATTTCCTTGATAGAAAGTCGATAGTCCATATCCATAAGTTGTTCCAGAGTTAGATTCCTGCCCTAGGAAATTAGTACAGGAATAGGAACACACAAAGACATACAAAAGAATAGAGAAGAATAGAGAAGAAGCATGGGTCAATCTGGAAGATACAATGTTAACCATCGAAAGAATGCTTCCTTCTGCCAACTCTATTCCACGATGCATTGTTTAAGGATGAATGAGAAGGCAATAAACACTAGAAAGAACAAGAAAATCAACAACAGCTTTCAGGAAAAGACTGCCTGAGAAAACAGGGAGGTTGTTGCAGTTTGAGACACACAGACTAGCTTGGACTGTAGTATTGCATCTTTATTTCACAATACAATTTAAGATTATTGGAAAATTAATTAAATCAATACATCTATGGTTTTTCCAAGTTATTGTGTACTTTTAAGCTTTGTTAAGTTTTACCTTCAAGACAAAATTCATATATTAAGAATTTTCCTAACACTTGCAAGCAATGGTTTTTTAAAAACAAACAAACAAACAGGGTGTTATACAGTTTGTTTTGTAAGAAACCCTTCTAAATGATGAGAAAAGAGTTATGTAAAATGGGTCAGATAGGCAAAAACAAAACAGTTGAAGCACGGAAGCTCTTTTAACAGGTCGTCTACAATTTACATTGCATAGCTCCAGGGCATTACGTGTAGGTCTCTGCTTTTGTTTTGTTCTCTGAGACTAGAACCCCACAGCATCAGGTACACTGGGCAAGTGCATTTCTACTGCATTTTCAGTTCCTTTAGTTTTCTTTTATTTATTTATTTTAAAATTATTTTTTTTTATACCTATGACCATTTTGCCTGAATTCATGTCTCTGCATCATGTGTATGCCTGATGCTCTTGGGGGCCAGAAGAGGGCATGAGATTCCCCTGGAACTGGAGTTACAGAGGATTGTAAGCTACTATGTGTATGCTGGGAATTGAACCCAGGTCCTTTGGAAAAGGAACAAATGCTCTTAACAATTGCATTGAGCTATCTCTCTCATCCTACTAATTTATTTTCAAGATAGGGTTTCCTATGTATCCCACACTGGCCTTGAAGTCACTATACTCAAGACCTAGAACTCATGATCCTCCTACCTCAGTTATCAACTGATGGGATTAGCCCTTGCCTTATCTGCTTCTTTTCAGAATGATGGTTATAATTCTTTGTCCCCAGAACATCTACCCTTCTAGCTATTCTGTGAGCTTTCTTATTTTTGCTGCCATCTTCCTCTAGATCATAAAATTGGAGTCCTCAGAGACCAGTGCATTGGAATCATTGCTGAGGTTGAAATCCCTGTAGACTGTCTGGCAGAATTCCTTGGGGGCATGTCTGGGGGAATTTATGCCATAGCCAGCACTTAGGACTATTGCTCTGCCCAGTAGACAGACCTATCTATGAAAGGCCGAGCGGAATCTCTCAAAAAACCATTAGCTATTTGGAGTGCCCACTACCTTCCACAGTTTTCAACTAGCCAGTTTAGAGGAAAATGTGTGCTGTCAATTCTGTATAAGAAGGGAGCATCAGAGCTGTGGTGACTTGCTTGGCCCCTGTTCTGAATTATTTCATATTACATGGAACCATGTCTTTCAGGTTGTCCCCTGCCCTGGGTGACTCCATTTTAGGTGTAAATGCTGAAGCAGAATGACTCTGCACGTAACCACCCACTATCTGTCCAGAACAGACCATTAGGTTCAGACTGATAACTTGTTCATGTAAATAAATTATTATTGACAATGAACTTATGAAATTAAGTCAGGAAGACATGGACACATGGGCTTATCAAATCATATCATGGAAGCCAGGCCCATGAACTTATCAAGGGTACCAGATGCAACTTCTTTATCTAGGACTGTAAAAGGAGTACCCCAAAGCTGAGTCATGGTAGCATACTGACCCATCACCCAGTTACCCATCATAAGCCTTGCCCAGGGGAATTGCTGCAACTAAGGACCTCTGCCTCAGTTCCTGGGCTCCAGCTTAAGTTCAGTTTCTCCTGCCCAAGATATTTAACCCACTTCACACTGCCTGCTACCCAAACTTCCCAACCTGTGCCCAATCTTGTCCTATTCAGAGGCTTTTCCTGGTTGGTGTTAACTCATCCTCTCTCTCTCTCTCTCTCTCTCTCTCTCTCTCTCTCTCTCTCTGTGTGTGTGTGTGTGTGTGTGTGTGTGTGAGTGTGTGTGTGTGTGTAATTGTGTGTGTATACATATGTGTATATATATGTCTGTGTGTAGGTGTGTGTGTGTGTGTATATGTGTATGTATGCACATGCTCCCCTCCAAGATACAACTCCTATGATACCTAGACTTGTCTTCGCTGAGAACAGAAAAGATAAAAGAAAAGGTACAAACAGGAAGGAACAAGGAAGAGCAAGCTAAAAAAAGCCACTCAGACCTACCACCATGTAAATTAGAAAAAAAAAAAAACATTGTGACCATTCTGTAACTAAATATGCATGTGTGTGTTCCTGATACATTATTAGCAATTAAGATTGAACTAAAGAACCCCTGTTTACCAATAGCCAGGAATACCTTAGTGAATGTGCTGGTTGTTTTTTGTCAGATTGACACAAACCTAGATATACACTGAAGAAGGAATCTTAGTTAAGAAAATGCCTCCATAAGATGGCCATTTTCTTAATTAGTAATTAATGTGGGAGGGCCCAGCCTGGGGTGGTGCTCTACCTTAGGCAGGTGGTGTTGGCATCTCTAAGAAAGCAAGATGAGCAAGCCATGGAAAGCAAGTCAGTAAACAGTATCCCTCCATGGCCTCTGCTTCACGTCTTGCCTGCGGGTTTCTGCCTTGAGTTCCTGTTTGGATTTCCTTTGATGACAAACTGTAACCTGAGAGTTCCAGGATGTAATAAAACATTTCATTCTCAAGTTGCTTTTGGCCATAGTGTTTTAGCATGTCTATACACTTAACCTGGATTAAGATAGTGAATTAGGCAAAACGTAAAATGAAAATAACCCAGCTTGTGAAGATATTGTTACTCAATAAACTACGACAATGTGGAAAGATACAAATGTGTTTCTTTCATAGCTTACTTCAATCAACAGCCTCAACAAGGTCCCACCCATTCAAAAAGGTATCCAGGGCCAGAGGTATAGCTCAAAGTACATTGCTTACATTGTGTCCAAAGCATAGGGGAAATGGGAGAAAATAAATATAATGATATGAATATACTGATCACAGGAAAAATAATTAGAACTCTGTATTTTTTCAAATAGATTAACCACATGGTGATATAGACGGTATTTAGTCCTTGCTAAAAGAAACTAAATGTTGTTCATGAGAAGCACTGTGATTTTTTCTGCTCCTTGGCAGTAAACGTTTGTATTTATATAATCCAACAACTAATGACAAAATCATTTTATCAGCTAAGAGGGACAGGAATTCTGAGGGTCACTCACCTCAGAAGGAATGTGCCCACAGCAAGCGTGGAGACTTTCAGGGAGTCAGCTGTAATGCAGCCACGATTCTTAGCCTGTCCTAGAAAACTCTTGACACGTGGGTCTTAACTGTCCCTCTCTTCCAGACTGCTGTGTCAATGGCAATAACTAAATTTCTTTTCAAAGCAATTCTTAATTTGAATGGAATGCCTGGACTGTTTGTTGCAAATTGTTTTTAAGAATGTGTTGTGGGAAGATGGGCATCTGTTCTCTGAAATTCTTCCTAAGAAACTTCTAGAACCTCCCTTTCTTCCCCGGAAGATCTGAGATGTGCTCTCACCAGGACAAGACTTCGTTTTAGGTGATTCGTCTTTGGCAGCTGCGTAGTTTCCTCATCTTCCTCCTGTCTTACCCTCCCCATCTCTCTCATGAAAGGTTTTCTCGCCCATGTTTCTCCTGTCTCCTTATATTTCTCTAAATAGCTTATTCATGTTAGGCAGATGACCCAGACAGAGGAGGGTCAGACAGCTTTGTAGACTGTCCTCCACTCTGCAGACTTTATCCTTTCTTACTAAGAGATTCTTCCTTCAATATTCCCCAGAGTTTTTGAGATAAACATGCAGCCACTGTATAGTGTGCATGCATCTCAACTGATCGGTGAATGTATGGGCACCCCCTAAGCTAGTTAGTTAATTGTTCACCACCCACAAACTTTGATGAGAAAAGAGCACACTCCTCAGCCCAGGGATGGTCCACCTTGTTAGTTAGCATCAACATCTAGGCAGAGAATTAGTCAAGACTTGTCTCAAAGAGCATATAAAGAAGGATCAGGGACAGCTGGGTGGGGATATTGCAAGTGTGCCCTCGTTGAACAGCTGCTGTCCCCAGCTCTTTGCTGGCAAACAACACATCCTGCTCCCACGGCATCCTCGCCTCCAAGACACAGCCCACAAGATACTCAGGCATTGTCTCTTCTAGAAAGGAAATGTACAAACAAGGGAGGGACAAGGAGGACCCGGATAAGAAAACCCAGTGTGGACGCCTCCAAACAAGAAAAACAGTTTTATGTTTGGAGAGAGAGGGAGAGTCAGGAGAAGGAGGAGGGATAGGAGAAGGAGAAGGAGGAGGGATCAGAGAAGGAGGAGGAAGAGGAGGAGGAGGGATAGGAGAAGGAAGAGAAGGAGGAGAAGGAAGAGGAGGAGGACTAGGAGAAGGAGAAGGAAGAGGAGGGATAGGAGAAGGGGAAGAAGGAGGAGAAGAGGAGGAGAGGAGGAGGAGGAAGAAGAAGAGGAGGAGGAAGAGGAGGAAGAGGAGGAGGAGGAAAAAGACCTTCCCCAAGGCTGAAAGTATTGATACCCAGTAACTACCTTCTCTCCCAAACTTTATGTATCTTCAATTTTTGAAGAAGTCTCTGGAATTTTTGTACAATCTGGCACCAGAGAGCACAGCTCTGTATAATCAACAGTTCAGAAACAGAGGAAGCCTGGGAAGAAAGACTCAGGAATGGCTGTATACAAGACTTCAAGGGGATGTGGAATTTGCAGAAAAAGGGCTCCTCATTTTGTTCTCAAATTGGATTCTAAACGTAGGTCCCATATAAACAAGTGTGTGCTCTTCAACTAGGTCAGTATCTTTTCCCTTGTCCATTTTTAGCCTCCTGGAGGACCTTTTATGTTGCTCCTGTCAGAGGTTTGGAGATAAGAGAACTCCTGAGAAGACAGGCTTCAGAGCAGCTTGTCAACTAATCTCTGTGCTATACTCAGTGAAAACTACAAACAATGTCTGTTAAAATGCTTCCATTCCATGTTATGAAATGGGACTTGAAAGCATTTAGGGTAATAGTGTTAGGAGCCAAGTATTCAAACCAAAACTTAAAATCTCAACTACTATTAACCTGTCCTACTTTGGAACTTCTGGAACATAAAATGTTAGCACCATCAATTTGGTACCAAGCCTATGTGAATTTTCTGTTTCATTTATTTTTCCATATACATGGCTGCTTTATGAAAGCTATTTGCAACTTCCTCAAGAACCAAAATATGCCCTTCAATTATTTACAGTTCTGTTATTAGCTTAGGAAATAATGACAATGGTGGTTATAAGTGTTTATTCCTTTTCCTACTACTGCCTTTGTCACAAATACCCACTATACTCCTGGAATGTTGTCGGTCATGTGTAGAGTGCCTTATTGGGGTGCCATGCCACCTGGCAGGAATTTGACATTGACAAATGTGAAGTTCCTCTCTCAGCCTTTGAGCGAGAACTCCTGTGTTAGCCATAATCCCCTCTACCTGAGGTGGAGCGCTCAGAACTAGGTGAAGCCCATTGTTCTTCAAGGACCTGCAGTTTCCTGAGATATACTAGCCACCTGTGGAGCAACCGAACTGGTTCTGCAGAGAAGCTTCCAGCCTTTGGGGGAAGGGTTTTCCTCTGCCTATATATTTGGAGTCCTCCATTAAACTTTGAGACCTTGAATAGCAGGTGTTGTCTTGGTCTCCATCTCTTTTTGCTGCCTTCCCATACATCCCCAGCTTCCCTTCCAGGTAACCCATTCCATGTAACTGCAGGCAGTTACAGTAATGGAAGTGTCACTACTAACACACACACACACACAAACATACCACATGCACATACATATACACACACATCACACACATACACCACACACATACACATATACCACATACACACACACATACCACACGCACACCACACACCACACATACACATATACCATATGTGTGCATGCACACACACATCACACACATACACCACACACACATGCACATACACCATATGTGTGCATACACACACACATACACATACATATACACACATCACACACATACTACAGATATACCATATGCACACACACATATCACACATACACACCACACACGCATACACTACCCATATACATACACACCATACACATACACCACATATGCACACACATACATCACCCATGTACACACATACACACACACCACATGCACACCACACATACACATACACCATGTGTGCATGCACACACACATCACATACATATATATACACACACATCATACATATACACGATATGCACACACATATACTACACATACACCATATGCACACACACACACAGCACACATACAAACCACACATACACACCACACACACATACTACCCATGTACATACACACCATACACATACACCACACATGCACTCACATACATCACCCATGCACACACACACACACACACGCGCGCCAGTCTCTACCCTCTTATCTGTGTGTACCTGACAAGCCCAGGGCTAACAGAAGTCCTCCAAGGCCCTTACTCAGATCTGAATGATCTTCCCAGTTCTGCTCATGCTGCTTCATTCTCAGCCCTCATGCTGTCTCTGCTCAGAATGCCTGCTCCTCATGAAGCTGCATGTCCCCATCATTTTCTCCTGGGGCCACCACTCTACTTGTACATTTGTCCTCAAGTCCACATACATCATTAAACAGCATCTTGTCTCTATTCCTCCCCACTGGGCCTCCAGTATACAGGGCAATGTGTGACATTTACTCAATGAACACTTATTAGTCCAATAACTCAAAACCTAAAGTCTCAGTGTGCTTTCACTTCTAGGCTAAAATCTACGTCGAATATATAGAATAAATCAGTAGCTTGCTGCTAAATGCTTCGTGTATTACAAAGAGATTCAAGATAGAAGTCAAAAAGAGGTTTCCCTTTCAAAAATTTCTTTTGTATCTCAAGTGTTATTCAGGAACACGGCAACAGTATCACCCGCAGTGAAGAGTATCTTCCTTACCAACATACACAGTATTTAATTTACAGCAACTGCTAATGATAGCACTGTGTCTTCTGAACTGCGGGCACTTCTAATTAAAGCTTTTCTTGTCCCATTTCATTGAAATTAGCCATAAAACAGCAAGGCAGATCAATAAACAACAGTGGTTCTTTAAAACCTAGATTCGCAGCATAAATCATGTTGGGACTTTAGACTGCTGTGGTTAGTGACTGTGAGTTACTGTTTACAACAATCTGATAAAAGAGGGAGGGAATGAGCTGAGGAGCTCAGGAGCTCAGGTGCCTGTGTTGAATGGGGATGTGCTCACGTATGCAAAAGAGAAACTGACTTACTCAGCCTTACATCATTTAGGAGAGCTGGAAGGAAGCATTCAGAGGAGACAGAATTAGTAGTACTCACAGGAGTAATTACTACTACAGAGGTAATGGGGGAATGCCAATCCACATTTCTCAAGGGGTAGTGTATCTATTACAGAAATGAGAACTACAAAAACCAGCATGAAGGATTCTAAAAAACAAACAAAAAAAACAGAAAGAAACAAAGCTGCCCTGTGACCCGCCTGGGCATGTATACCCAGTGGTTCCACATTCTAGCACAGAGATTCAAACACATCCATTGCTGTCCTACTCAGAATGGCCAGGGAATGGACTCAGCTTGGATGCTCATCAATGCGCGAATGGGTAATGAAAACATGGTACATACACAAAACAGAATTTTACTAATATGCAAGAAAAAGGAAATGACAAAGCTTGAAAGATAAAAGTCCTCCTATTCTCCCATGTATATAAATATATATAGAGCCTAAAAAAAACTAAAAGAGATAGTGAGACCAAGAGAAGGTGAGGAGAGAGGCAGGGGAGCTGGATAGATGGCTAGCTACTCTTCCAGGACTGCAGGGCTCTATTCCCAGAACCTACAGGCCAGCTCAATTGTCATTAACCCCACTTCCAGGGGATAGGACTCTCTTTTAGCCTCATAGGGAATCAGGCATGCACATGGTCCCTAGAACATCTATGCAGGCAGAACAGCAATATACATAAAATAAATTAATAAAATAAAATAAAAACAGATGCTGAGGAAGAGGCAGTGGAAGTTGGGGTGGGAGAGGGCAGAGGACACCAAAAAGCAGGAAAAAGATGAGGGTAGAAGTGGGGGACATGGCAACAGGGAAGACGAAGGAGGAGAAGCAAGTGGAACAGAATATGTTTGAAAATGATGTAATGTTCCTTACAGTGTTGTATATAATACATCTTTAAAATATGGGAATGGAATTAGTAGAAGCTCCTAAAAGAAAAAGAAATGGTGCCTAGCATAGAGTAATAGAATAGGAACTATGCAGTTTTTAAAAAAGATTTATATTTATTATTTTAAATAGTATTTCTGCGTGGGTGTGTGCACACGAGGACAGTGCTAGGGAAGCCAGAAACATTGAGTCCCACGGAGCTTGAGTTACAGGGGGTAGTGAGCCATCTGCTGTGGGTCCTGGTGAACTCAGGACTTCTGCAAAAAAGAAGTATGTGCTCTTCACTCCCAAGCCTGGAACTATAGGGCTTGATTAAGTTAAAATAGTGGCAATTATTCCATAAATTCCAATTAAATAAAAGATGTTTGAGGATGTTTACCTAAACATAAAAAAAAAATCAAACCCTGAAATTTTGAAATTTGGGCACATGACAAAAATTTTATTTTACTTTATAATTATGCTAAGGATAAAATTAATTGATAGTTATAATGACATAGTATAGAAATTTCTAGGAATGCAACTAACCCAATCTAAAAGTACTTATTTGTAAGGTAAACTTTTTTACATTTCAGTCTGTAATGTAAATAAACTTTATTTCCTGTTATTTTTCACTCACTCATTAATCTTTACGGGGATCCAGTTAAGTCACCAAGTTTGTTTCCTTTTGATACATGCTGATGCAGCAGACCAACAGCAACTGAGCGTGTGGTATGACTTGTTCAAATTACCCAGCTAACCAAGCATAGCCAGTTAGGGATGGAGCAGAAAGGCCTGACTCACTATGTTGTCTTTCCAAGTTGTGAAATCTTCCTTTTTCCTGTTGACAAATCTGGCTTACTCACAGATACGACCTAGCAGAGTGCTAAATATGACAGGAGACAGAATTACAGCATGTGGTCCTATCAGCTTCCCCTATGAAACCGAGGAAGCTGGGCCCTTACCAAAAGGCAGGCACTACAGTAGGACTGAAACTCTGGGCAGATGTTAAAAGGTGAAAAAAAAAAAACTTTCTTAGAAATGTTACTTATTAGTAGTATACATGTGCAAATAACTTGCAAAAGAAATCCATTTTTCTTGTTTCTGGCATGTATGTGTATGCTGTGGTGCACATGTGTGTATGTTTGCTTATACATCTGTACATGAGTTCCTGTGCATGTAACTGATTTGCATCTCATATATCAAGGCAGGGCCTCTCATTCGAACTCAGAATTCACCCATTCAACTAGTCTGGCTGGCCAGGATCCTGGTCTCTATGATTACAAGCAGTCCACCACATCTACCTGGCACTATGTGGGCTCTGGGAATCCACGCTCTATATTTAACATCTCACAGTATACTTTCGTAAGAAACAAACTAGCTGGGTATGCGGCTCATGCCTGTGACAGAAGCTCTTGGGAGGCTGAGGCAAGAAGCCATACAAGGTCTAGGCCAACCTAGACCTTGTCTAAATAGCAAATAAATCAATAAACAAGAAAGAAAAGGCTGACACATCAAAAAAGAATCATCTTTGCTTTGCCTTTCCAAACCTAAATCAAAATAAGACCTAAAGGGGGGAAAAAGAAAGAAAAAAAGGAAAAAAGAAGAAAAGGAAAGAAAAGAAAAGAAAAAGGAAGCATAGAATTTTTTTTTTATCTCAAAGGTTAAACACTAGTTAGATTACACTTGAATATCTGTTTCTGCCTTGGTTAAATCAGAAAAGCCAAAGGAGCTGATCAGGTCAACTTTTGCTGATCACCCCATAGAGAAACCATCTGAAAATTAATTTATTTCCTTCTTGCTCTTGACCTTTACTGCCTGAAACCTGCTACTAAGTATATTTTGTATCTTTATGTACCATATATGTGTGTTATATAAAATTTTATTATTCAATATAATATATAATACAAATAATATATTATAATATATAATACATAGTGTTTTCTTGTTGACATATGTCTTCTCATTTATATAATATACAACATGTATTTTATATGTGGTTATATAACATATATTTGCATAGCCTCTTTCTACTTGCTATTGAATTTCATGTCTTTCTATCAATCTTTCACTGATTTTTGTGCTTGCCTGGCTGAATTCCATCTGTTTGTCCTGTGTGTCCCATTGGACCTGGAGGTTATGGTCCAAGATCTAAAATGATGATCTTTTTTGAGAGCTGGAACTGAAGTGATGTTTATGTCAAATTATTTGCAGTTGGCTCAGCCAGATCAGCGTGAATGGAATTCTGAAATATCCTGCTTCTCTAAGATGTGATCTCTACTGGGGATTTTGGTTTGAGCATTAGACCCTTTGCTAAATTTATGTATTTTCATGGTTTGGAGGAGACGGCTCAACTGGTAATGTGCTTGCAGTACAAATAGGAAGACCTGAGTTCTATTCCTCACATCCATACACAAGGTTCGGTGTGGCGGTGCACATCTGTAATCCTACCACTGAGGAGGTGGGGAAGGGTGATGCACATCTGTAATCCCACCACTGAGGAGGTGGGGATGGGTGATGCACATCTGTAATCCCACCACTGAGGAGGTGGGGATGGGTGATGAATATCTGTAATCCCACCACTGAGGAGGTGGGGATGGGTGATGAACATCTGTAATCCCACCACTGAGGAGGTGGGGATGCACATCTGTAATCCCACCACTGAGGAGGTGGGGATGCACATCTGTAATCCCACCACTGAGGAGGTGGGGAAGGGTGATGCACATCTGTAATACCACCACTGAGGAGGTGGGGAAGGGTGATGCACATCTGTAATCCCACCACTGAGGAGGTGGGGATGGGTGATGAACATCTGTAATCCCACCACTGAGGAGGTGGGGAAGGGTGATGCACATCTGTAATCCCACCACTGAGGAGGTGGGGAAGGGTGATGCACATCTGTAATCCCACCACTGAGGAGGTGGGGAAGGGTGATGCACATCTGTAATCCCACCACTGAGGAGGTGGGGATTGGTGATGAACATCTGTAATCCCACCACTGAGGAGGTGGGGATGGGTGATGCACATCTGTAATCCCACCACTGAGGAGGTGGGGAAGGGTGATGCACATCTGTAATCCCACCACTGAGTAGGTGGGGAAGGCAACTTCTTGGCACTTGCTAACCAGTCAACCTAGCATAATCAGCAAGTTCCAGGTTCAGTGAGAGATTCTGTTTTAAAAAAATTAACATGGAAGCAGCTCTGGCCTCCTCCACACATACCTTCACATATGTGTGCGCACACACACATAGACACAAACATACATACACACAAAATAAAAATTAAGTGTGAATTTTCAAAGGGTATTATTATTCAATTTTATTTTTGCTTTGTTTCATTTTCTTGAGATAGAGCCTCACTATCATAGTCCTTGCTTGCCTGGAACTCTCCATGTAGACCAGGCTGGCCTCAATCTCACAGAAATCCTTCTGCCTCTACCTCCTGAATCCTGTGACTCACTTGCCACCACACCTATCTGGAAGTATTATTTTACTCTAGTGACCCACAGCACAGTTTGTCTGGAGCTGGGCCTGATTTTTAGGTCAGGACGACTGCTGTGACAGATAAGCCCCAAGTGTGACGAAGGCCGGTCAAAGCTGCAGGACGGAGGTTTGGTCAGCTAGACTCTACCTCAGGCTTGTGGGCCACAGGTGGAGCAACCACACTCAGAGAAGGTGTGTGATATAAAGTGGGAGAAGAGTAAAATAATTCCTCTGCTTCATGACCTGCTTTGGGTCCATTCTGGTTCTACCCTTAGTAGATGCTATGACTGTTACACACTGTATATAGAATATATAGTATAGTATATAGTATACAGTATACAGTGTATAGTATATAATATGCAGTGTAGTATATAATATACAGTATAGTATGTAGTATATAGTATATGGTATACAGTATATAGTATACAATATACAGTGTATAATATATAGTATACAGTATAGTATTTAGTATACCGTATAGTATTTAGTATACAGTATAGTATTTAGTATATATAGTATACAGTATACAGTGTAGTATATAGTATACAGTGTATCATATATAGCACACAGATATGATATATATATTATGTAGTAAGTTATTATACAATGCACAAATATTATGTTTCAATTTTAAAAAGCATCCCAGAAAGCCAAGTAAACCTCATGTCACAGAGATGCTTCTTACATAAAATGAATGCAGAAACTCACTGCTTTAATTATCCCAATACCAAGGGTAAATTATGATCCACTATATTTATTTGCCTAAAACTCAACTCCACTTGTCAAAACAAGTCAAAATGAAGGGAAAAAATGGGCCTTGAAAACATTTTTTGCAGACAGCTGCCATCTGTGTCCATGAGACCATGAAAAGCCTGCTCGAGAAATCACTCGTCCTGATTCTAGTCTTCTGCTTCATCCCTGCCACTTGTAATTTGTATTTTGGGGGGCAAAGCTTTCTCTCTTAGCAAGTGATAGCGCCTTTTGAAAGTCAGGGAAGGGTCATGGGATTCTGAGGTTTTCCAAGGCAGTAAAATAGAGGAAGTTATATGTTAGTGAGAGCTGTCACTCCCTCTAAGCCATGTAATCAAAATGTGTGTTTATACTACTCCCTTGTGTTTGTGTGTGATGAGTGTGTATGTATGTGCACATGTGGTGTGTGTGAGTGTGTATATGTGTATGTGTGTGTATGTGGTATATGATGTGTATGGTATAGTTTTGTGTATGTTTGCATATTTATGGTATGTGTATGTGTATATATGGTGTGTGTGTGTATGTGGTATATGATGTGTATGGTATAGTTTTGTGTATGTTTGTATATTTATGGTATGTGTATGTGTATATATGGTGTGTGTGTATATATGTGTGTGTGTGTGTGTGTATTATGGTTTGTGTACATGTGTGCTTGTGTGTGTGCCTGTTGTGCTCCAGCTCAGGATTTATGCATTTCAGGCAAGCATTCCACCCCTGAGCTACGTTCACAGCCTATATCTGCTCCTTTACACTCACAGAGAAAGCCAGAAACCATCTAATATAGCCAGGTGCCCACCTTCCAGTCCTGGGCTTTAAAAGGCCAGTATCTTAGCACTGCCAGGAGAGGAAACAGCTTGTGTGCAGGTACAGAGGGACATTGCCTTCTTCCCTCATAACCACTGACGCTACTTCCACAGTCCTCCTCTGTTCATCCACACTCTATCAATGTTTCCTTCATGTATAAGAAATGCTGGCCCCATTACAAAGCATTAAAAATGTGTTTGATTCAACAATAATAAAATGGTTGCCATAAAATTCTGGGGCGATGTAAGTAAAAATGTCACATATAAATTCCTGATTTCACATGCTTAAAAGACTTTGGGGGGTGGGGTGGGGAATAGAAGCTCTCTCTAGGTCTTTAATATGTTTTATTGTCTTTTGAAAAGGGGCTGTCTTAGGATTTTATTGCTGGGAAAAGACACCATGACCACAACCAACTCTTATTTAAAACAAACAAACGAAAACATTTAATTGAGCTAGCTTCCAGTTCAGAGGTTTAGTCCACTGTCATCAGGGAGGGAAGCACGGTGGCACGCAGTCAGACACGGGGCCAGAGAGTTAGGTAGCTGAAAGTTCTACATCTGGATTGGCAGGCAACAGGAACAAAGGATGCCACTAGGTTTAGCTTGAGTTTCTGAAACCTCAAAGCCCATCCCAGAGGCCACTCCCACTCCACCAAGGCCACACCCACTCCACTGAGGTCACACCTCCTAATGGTGCCACTCCCTATGAGCCTATGGGGGCCATTTTCTTTCACACCACCACAGGGACCCTGGAGAAAATGAGACAGGAAGTAAAGGGCAGCAAAATGAGAAAAGAACCCCCTTACTATTCAACTAAGTCACGTAACCTTCTATCGGGCACATTTTCCTGCTTCTTCAGCTTCACTCAATTCACTCACCATTTCTCACTATAAAAATCAGGCTGGCCTGGAAATGGCAGCGACCCTCCTGTGTCCATTTCCTGAGGTGGCAAGCATGCCACCTTGCTTGCTGAGTAAACATTTTTTTTACCTGACCCACAACAGCATGAAAACCTTATATACATTTATGGGATATCATGTAATATTTTAATACATATGTATATTATATGCACATGTCACAGTATGTATGTGGCCATCAGAAGTCAACTTGCAGGAGTCAACTTTTCCCTTCCACTGTGTGCATTCCAGGAATCAAAGTGAGATTGTGAGGTTTTTTTGTTTTTTGATTTATTATTATTATTATTTTATTATTATTTTTAATGGATTAAGCTTGGAAATTTTATTAGCGTCCCTGTATAGTTTACATTTTATATTTTCCTCAGCTGAATAATATTATGAAAATACCGATGCAACCATGTACTTTCTTTTTCGGGGGTGCTAGGGAGGAAAGGGTTTATTCAGCTTACACTTTCCACACTGCTGTTCATCACCAAAGGAAGTCAGGACTGGAACTCAAGCAGGTCAGGAAACAGGCGTTGATGCAGAGGTCATGGAGGGATGTTTCTTACTGGCTTGCTTCCCCTGACTTGCTCAGTTTGCTTTCTTATAGAACCCCAGACTATCAGCCCAGGGATGGCACCATCCACAAGGGGCCCTCCCCACTTGATCACTAATTGAGAAAATGCCTTACAGCTGGATCTCATGGAGCTATTTCCTCAGCTGAGACTCCTTTCTCTGTGATAACTCCAGCTTGTATCAAGTTGACACAAACAATTGACCCTTTGTCAACTTGGCACACAAACATATCACTAATAAGCCTCAACCCTTACTTTCTTATTCATCCCCTAGATCTAAATAACTTTAAAAGTCCCACAGTCTTTGCAAATTCTGACATATTAAAAGTTCGAGCTCTTTAAAATATCCAATCTCCTTTAAAACTCAAATCTTTTTTTTTGTTTTGTTTTTGTTTTTGAGGTTACGAGTTTTAATGGCAAATACCTTTACCGGCTGAGCCATCCCAGGCCCCAGACCTTCTGTCCATTACTTAGTAGGTGGTGGTAATTGCCTGTCTCTAGCCCTCTCTCTCCCGTAGATATTTGTAAAATGAGTGATCTCATTTGATTCTTACTCAGTCTCCCTGTGGGGAACAAAACAGTGTCCTTATTTCCATTTGCAGGTGGCTCAGGGTCAGACGGAAGTAGGATATAGAGTCCATCTCCCTAGCTCTGGGATTCTGCTACTGAACAGTGTCGAGCATGATCCTTGACCGACTAAGGAAAATCAGTAACAGATTGATAGTGAGCAAAGTTGACTCTCACCAGAGACTTGTGCTTGTCCCAAATGGCTGTTAATCAGTCGTGCAGTTAGCACAAGATAGAGAACTTTTGATGGTACGGAGCAAGACTCGTGATAGGCTCAGTTCCTGGATGTGCAAAAGTTTCTGCCTATATTGCAATGATCAATAAGACAGGAACTGTCTGATGCAAGAGGTCCAGAGTCACCTCTTGTCACAGTTGGGAGCTATGGGTCTGGTTCTTTGGTCCAGCCAGGTGACTACTCTGTAAATTATCCACTGTGCCAACTTCTCATTTGTAAGCTGGAACCCCTGCAGAGGAAACAAGGGGAATCATGGCACTGTTTATTCTTGTTGAAGAGTTTTGCAATATTCCTGCGGCATAGAGGCCAACATGTCTGTCCTTGCTGCATTTGTTGCACTAACAGATTTGCCTGGAGTTGCTCAAGCCCCCAAACTAGCCCCTTAACAAGGCCTCTATTGTGGAAATGTAGTCAATAAATTCCAGAGCAACAGATTTCAAAGGTCTGAGGATTAGTAGCAGGTCTGGTCTAGTTTCTGCTTGCTGAATGGGCAAACTGTGCAGATGGGCCGCCCACTGGCTGCCCGAGGTTGGATTCAGCAGGGATAAGTTAAGTATTTATTCAAGGTTGTCTGAACAAGGACCCTATCGTGTGGAATGCAACCAAGAACTAAATGGGGCTACACTAAGCATCCTAGGAGGGTGTTTTAAGGAGGAACAGTCTATGAACAGACAGGTAGGAAATGCTGACCCAGGTGTATCTGGGCTGCAAGCGTTGGCATGCCTTTAAAGGCACTCATTACAAGGCCCAGCAAGAGTGGAAGGAACAGAGGCTATTAGGTGGTAACTGGCAGCTACTTGGGGAACTAGAAAATGACCAAAGCAGATTGTGTGATGAAGTCCAGCTGGGGGAGGGAGAGAACAGAAAGTGAAGGCAATGTTTCTATATCAGAAGACATTACCCAATACATGAACAGCCAAACAAAAAGCCAGACGTCTGCCAGTCATTCTATGGCTGAACTAAGAAACAGAACTGTCTGCTTTTTGCATGACACTAAGCCAGATGCAAAGAGGGGCTCAAATAAATCTAATAAAATAAACAAAGAAGGTACAGGAAAACAGCACTCTTACAGGAAATAAACCAAGAGGAAGTCTCTGCACGGTGTCTCCTCAGCTGACCCGACAGCTAAACCTGAGGTAACCTCTCTACCCTTTGCCTGTCTATTACCCACCAGCAGGTACTGTCTGGGTATTTTCTCTTATGTCACAGGTCCCCCCACCTTTACCCAAGATTTCACTTTCCAAGGTTTTGGTAATAGGTAGTCAACTGAGTTCCAAAAGAACTAAAAGGAAAATTCCAGAGACAAACAATTTGTTAAGTTTTAAATAACTTTTACTTGTAGTATATTTTTTCTATTTTATTAGTGGTTACTGTTGCTACTCTCTTACTGTGTCTACTCTGTAAATTAAATTCTATCATGGGTCTGTATGTATAGGGAAGAACATGAGTGCGTAGAACTATATATAGTGCTCATAGCAGTCTATGCTATCTGAGGTTTCAGGCATCCATCGGGGTTTGGTCCTAGAACATAGTCCCCAAAGATAAAAGGGGGCCACTGTACTCTGTCCATTCACCATAATAAAATAAAGCCTCTATGAGCTGGGGCATTGGGAGGGTAATGAGGCATTAGATGTAGGTCTGTTGTGAAGAGCTTGGCTGTTCTTCAGCATCTCTTCTCTTTTTTGCCTCTGTGGTGCATCTGTGTGGCCTGGAGCTTTCTACTGTTCTTTTCAGATGTGCTCTTAAACATACCAGACTTCCTGATCTGAGGCCATGTTCTATACTGGGACAGCAGGCTTGCAAGAACTGGGTCCCTGGGAATTTCATGGAATGGCATCATTATTCCAGGCCTGGAGTAAATATCTACCTGTGAATTTGATATAAGAGGGACAATCTGCCTCTGCGTTGTTTGTTATTTGAGGGTTTAAATTACTATCATCTGTGATGGATAGCTTTGTTGTCAAGCAGACACAACCTAGAATCACCGGGGAAGTGGTGTGGGAAGACTCAGCCCACCAAGGGCGGTACCATTCCCCA
The DNA here is from genome assembly GCA_036184795.1 of Tokudaia tokunoshimensis. Lineage (NCBI taxonomy): Eukaryota > Metazoa > Chordata > Mammalia > Rodentia > Muridae > Tokudaia > Tokudaia tokunoshimensis. Next base: position 111,849,774 of record BTHU01000016.1, on the reverse strand, counting down.
GGCATGGGGTTCTGAAGTATCTAAGAGTGGAGAAATGGATTATCACACACAAGCAAACAAGCAAGCTTACACGTTATTTCTCTGTTTTGACGATGGGTGTAATGTGACTACCTGCTATTAGCTTCCACCACTGTGATTTCCAGCAGGGATGAACCAGTTCTAAAAGTTGCCTTTCACCAGAATATTTTATCACAGCAACAGAAATGAAACTGGAACAGAACTTCGACTTTTTTCTAACAAAAATTCAGTTTTACAATAACATTTCTTCTTTGTATTATATTTAAACGTAAGTGTTATATTTGATAAGCAGTGTATGTATTATATGGAGGTGTTTTCTCTGCTTCTGCCTCTCTCGGCTTGCAGACATAACCATCTGAGCAGGAGAGAGGTTTGTTAGCTGTGCAGACTGTCCCATCTGAAGACCATGAATGGCCTATTCCAGTAGATAGTTCTAACGCCCTGGCACAAAGAAAGCAGGGACAGTGTCTGTAGAAGAGGACAGAGGAGGACGGAGATAGAATCATCAAGAAAGAAGAGACATGGGAGGGAGACTAGAAGTCCAAGGAACCAATAGTCATTGTGGATAAACATCTAATTGCTGTGTGAGAACTTCAGAGTAGCTGACAGCAACTCAAAACTCACCTGTCTATTCTCTAGACCAGGTGAGTTCAAGCTGAGATCCTGCTTACGCCGCGTTCCCTCGGGCCGCTGGTGATATCTCTGCAGAGTTCCAGATCCATGCATTCATTTATTGCTCTCCACCTTATTTTTATTTTATTATTGTATTGTATTGTATTTTGAGACATGGTCTCTTAACTGAATTGGGAACTTGCTGATTTAGCTAGCCTGGATGGCTAGCAAGCCCCCAGGATCTCTGCTTGCCACAGCACTTAGTTACAAATGTGTGCCACTGTGCATTTTCTTGTTGTTGCTTGCTTGTTTTGTTGTTGTTACTGAACACTTATTGAACTCTAACAATGTGATAGGTACCCCACAGAACATTAGACACAGTATTTTCCCAGTGGGCTTCCAATCTAATCTAAGGACACGGTCATTTTCTGAATGTTGCCGTGAGTTTGCTTACTGTTCATGAGAATGAGGTCGTAACTGCACTGTTCAGTGCAGGAAAGAACTCTGACCTTTCAGGCGTGTTTGCAGACACAAGTTCACCCAACTGCTCATGTTGCTTATTCTTAGAAATTATGGATACTATCTTTCAGTCATTTTATGATAAGCACAATAATCTGTAAGGATAGAATCACCAAACCCACAAATCTGACAAAACCAGGGTTCAAAACTGACCTCTAGTCCAGAGTAAAATTATTATATATGTTCATAAAAACAGCTAAAGCAGGACCCAGAGAAAAAGTGTCAGGAGCCAAGTTTTTATTCAGAGTTCCCAGACTGTCCACAACAGGGTCTCCTCAAGGCAGCTTCCAAAGTGCCCTTTATTCTCAAGGTCTTTGTCTGTGTAGCCCTGAGATACAAACATTTGCTGAGCCTTTGGCTATCTGCCCTAGGGAGGTGTGTCTGAGGGCAGAACCTTCTTGGTGCCCATGGAACACAATGTAGGTAATCCACTTGTTGGTACTTGTTAGCATACCACAGGAATTTAATTTTCATTTCCAAAGTAGTAAAAACATAGTAGAAGTATCCAGAATATATCAGTAATTGATAAATTGTAGCCCACTAAAATATCTGCCATTGATACAAATTCCTAAACATGCTGCTTATAAAAGTTTGCCCTTTTCTTGTCAAGGTCAAATCAAATGCTAAGTAGCACTTTCTTAGTTGCTACTAAGAATGCAGACTCAGGGTTTGCATTTTATAATAACATAAGTTTCCTGAGAAAATACTCTCTCGGTTTTTAATCCTGCTACAGTCTGCGTTACTTTTCTAATAGTTTTTCTCTGTGCTCATGAAAATTAAAACAAAACAAAACAAAACAAAAAAAGCAAAAAACAAAAAAACAAATGAGCCAGGCAAAATTCAACCGGCATACTCTGAATAGTTTATGTCCTTATAAACAGAGGGAGCCCTTGCTGTTCTGTTCTGAAACCTTAATTATGCTGACCAGTCGCAGTTTCTAAGTAGATTTCAGTCTGATTTGGAAAGGCTGCCTGCGTGTATATTTGTCATTTTATAATCATATTGCTATCCACAGCCAAGCTATTAACAAGCTTATCTTACAAACAAGAATAGTGCTATTAAGTTACATAAAACCAAATACATGAATGAATAAGCTGTACAGACTCAGGCCCTGGGCTCTGGCTTCTAGTGGTTGGTGGGAGACCCTCAATGTTTCTCTGTTAAGTAGCTCCTTATAATAACTACAGCTTAAAGGTTAACTTCATTTGTAATTCAAACCCAATTTGTGAGACCCCCCCCAATGAGTGTCTACCTAGTTAGTGTTCCTAAAATTCAAATTAGAAAAAAAAAGAGGGGGGAGATTTTTTTCAAAACTTTTGTTGTTGTTCAATTGAACCAGTAATGTTTGGCATTGGATAGGTTAAAAAACATAACTGGAATAATAAAACCACATTTTAGAATGGACACATTATTTGATTAGTTATATCAAGAATGACCTTAAATTTATCGACCGGAGGATTATCTAAAGGTATTTTGCTTTTAAGACAGGTTTTGAGAGCTCATGTCTGAATGAGACACACAGAATTCATTATTGATCTAGATGAACAAATTTCATTCTTTGTATTTTTTTTTGTTTTGTTTTAAACAGTCTCAGTTTTCTCACATGGGTACATCCCTTCATGCTAGAACTGCAGATGTCTACAGAGTCCCCGAAGAACCAAAAACCTTTTCTTGAATTAAACATAGCATATGGAGTTCTTCCTCAGTTCTTGGCCTACCGTTGTAACTACAATCCCAAATTTTTCATAAGAACAAAAGCAGATGAAAAGACATACCTCATGTACGGAATAAACATACCTCATGTTCTCTCTGTGTGTCTGCGTTTACATATGAACTGGGGAATCAGAACTCAGGTCTCCCTAAACCATCTTCCCAGTTTAGTGAGGAATTAAGGCAGAATTTCGAGACTGGTTGATGGATACATTTTGCACAGATAGAAAACAAAATGAAATTGGATATTTTCCTAATAGCTATATATACTCAGAGTAGCAAATTCATGCTAGCCTTGGATTCTGTATGAACCCTGCATGGTCCTCAGACATATAATCTTCCTGACTGTGCTCCTGGACTCCTGGGATTACAGGCATGCATCATGTCCAGATTTTAAAACAAAACCTCAGAAACCTCACTTCAGAAAACCAAACCAAACCAAAAACAGCATTAGTAGTAGCAGCTGCAGAACCCACAACAGAAACAAGCAAAACAAAGGCTTTACTTACTAGGTAAGATCTCAGATGTATGGAAAGACTGAATAGCATTTCCTTAATGGATTACTATGGTTTTTTTGTTTGTGTTTCTCATGAATCTCCTATTCTTTAATATCAAAATAGCCTTTTGTGTGGTGGTAGTGTAAATAAAATTGTGAGGAACATAATTATTAAACCACCTTCTACTATATTAGGCTAAACTGTTTAATGTAAAATTTTCTGTGTCTAAGGGCACAGTCATAAGGATTTTTTTGATGCAAATTTTTTATTCCCTTTTACAAAATTGTTTTCTTCTACCAGTAGGCTTATTTATTTTTAAAAGAGTGACTATAAATATTTGAACCTGTTTCCTTAGGGGGAGAGTCTAACATTCTAATTCAACAGGAAGCTCTGAAGAATTACATTTGCTTCAGTGGGGGGTCGTGTGTCATAGAAGATGAGGCAAAAATGAGGCAAGTAAAAAAGTTAAAGTTAGTGACGCACCTGAACAGCCATTCACATGCATTTGGTTCAAACAGATCAATTTTTATTTTGGAAAACCAAAATTGTTTTTATCATATACTCTTGTTTGATTTTTAATTCCTTCCTTCTTTTTCTTCTGTTTTGAGACAGGTCCCACTGTGTAGTGCTACCTGACCTAGAATTCACTATGTAGACTAGACCAGCCTTGAACTCAAGGACCTGCCTGCCTGTCTCTCCAGTGCTGGGATAACAGGCTTGCCACCCCCACTAACTCCTATAGAGATTTTAATAGAAAATAACTAGATGGTGAAACAATGAGATTTCAGCCAACCATGCAGAAGTGCAGGTCTATGTTCTGGGTGTGATGATGCCCCACTCTTGCCATTTCTTTTAAAACATTTTTAAGCATTATCATTATCATGTGTGGGCATGTGTGTAGGTCAGAGGGGATCTTGCAGAAGCCAGTTTTCTCCTTCCACATTTATTTGGGTTCTGAGGAAGAAGCTCAGGTTATCACGGTTTTGCAGCAAGCATCTGAGCCCATGGAGATATCCTGCTGCCTCCTTTCTTGCCATTTCTGAATCCCATCCCATGAACTGTTATCGCTGTTTTCTACACAGAGTTACACTTTGTAGCCCTGGCTGGTCTGGAGTTCACTGTGTAGATCAGACTGGTCTCAAACTTGCAATGACCTCCCGCCTCCCAAGAGCTGGGATGACGGGTGTGCGCCACCATGTCCTCCTTCATCCTCCAGATTGTCATCTATTCTGCAGATGTGTACATAGAGGTGAGGGGGGAGGATGTCTCTGCAGTTGTGTACATAGAGGTGAGGGGGGAGGATGTCTCTGCAGATGTGTACATAGAGGTGAGGGGGGAGGATGTCTCTGCAGATGTGTACATAGAGGTGAGGGGGGAGGATGTCTCTGAAATTTCAAATCCAGGTGTTCCACACTCTGACCAGGATGCTATCCTCTGGCCTACTCACATACAGGCAAAAATTCCAAATGTTTCTCTTCCCTCCAGACTTCAGGTTCACCCAACATAATTTTCAATCTGTGCTACCCAGGGCCGTGGCTAAACACTGATTGCCAAGTTGATGAACACCAGATTCATAGTGGAAAGACATCTCCGGGCATGCCTGTGTATGTGTGTGTTTTGGGAAATAGGGTATCCACGATTAGGCAGAAGTGAGAAGATTCACTGTAAATGTGGGAGGTACCTACCATTCTGTGTACTAGAATCCTGAACTAAATAAAAAGCAAATGAGCTGAGAACAGGCTTTCTGGTTCTGCTTCCTGAGCGTGGATGCAGTGGCTAGCCCCTTCTTGTTCCTGTTGCCATGTCTTCCTGCATGATGGACTATCTCCCCTGGTACTGTAAGCCAGACTGAATGCTTCCTCCTTAAGTTGCTTTCGTTGAGCATTTGGTAGCAATACTCCCAATCTGAAAGTGTGAGGCCCACCACTATAATTATTTCTTCGCAGTTCTCCCCAGTTCAGCTTCCCCGTTCTTTCTCTGTGTACTCACCTGCCAGAATCTGTCTTCGTCATAATAACACCTGTGCAGCTGGATATTTTGTAATTGTTCATAACATTGCCCAGCTGTGCTGAGAATCCTCCTCTAAAACACCACAAGCCATGAAGCTTCACATGAGCCTGGCACTTCCTAGAAACCCTGCTATGTCTTGTGCTCTCCAAGGTCCTTACGCCAAACCCTTTTCTCTTTTTAATACCAGAAACAAAATCCTCTATCTCCTCTTTGATTCCCTCAGTTTAGGCTGGCAGCTTAGCATCGTGATTCCTAAGAAAATGTCTAGTGGTATATGTCCATGATCTCAGCAGTCAGGGACTGGAGGCTCTGGAGTTCAAGGCTAGTCTGCTTGAGTTTGAGGCCACGCTGAGCTACATAATCAGATCCTATCTGGATCGAAACATTCCCCTTGTCTCACTGTTAGCTACCTGCCTCTCTGTCACATAGAGGTAGAAGACTCTGGTCTCTGTCCAAGTACAGCATAATTGCCACCTGCTCTCTGACTGTTGCCTTTTCCTGTCTATGATGCAAGATATTTCCTATCCATTCACATTAAGGCAGTGAGAGGCCAGTGACTGAAGGGGAGAGAGGAGGAGGAGCTAAGGGGAGAGAGAGAGGCCCAGAGGACCATATACGAGCAAGAGTAGAGAAGGGAGACGCGGATATCCAGATGACTTCAGACGGACTTCTGGTGTTTTGGAGAGGTTAGAAATACTGGGATAAGACTTTATCATTGTAAATTGGCATCACAAAATTGGGAGTTTCTTATACATAAATATATTTGGTTAACCTTTCAAGTTTAAGAGTTATGCTTTACCGGATACTTGGAAGGAGTAGGTGCTAGGCAGAAGCGTGGGACTCCCACCGCTTACAGAGGCTTGGCAGGGCAGTACTTTTTACATTGATTCCCGCTACATGTCTATTCAGGACTTTGGTCCTCATCTTTATTGTCTCGACTCAGGCACATTTCATGACCATCTTTCAGTTTAATACCTATCCCCCTAAAGAGATGCCTCCCTGCCCAGCCTCTGGACCCTCAGCTCTTTCTCATTTCTGCTCTCCATTCAGACTATGAACTGGCAATGGCCTGCATCTATGCATCTCTAGGATTTCAACCTCCATGTTTGAAAATCCTCACCAAAGCTCCTGATAACTAAATTCAAGGACAGCTTCCTTCATTTGACCCAGCTGGTCACTCCATTTGGGGGTAGGGTGGAAAACACAAACAGTTTTCTCTTTTGCCTTTCTGATACTTCCTTCCTCCCTGGTTGTTTCAGGAGGTTGCTTCCTCATCCTCTCTTTTAGCACCCTAAACACCAGTGTGTAGTAAGGCTCTCAGCTTGCTTCCTTTTCTCCAAACAGGGTCTTTTTTTAAAAAGCCTGTAACTCTCAGGAGTATCTGTGTCACAGTGATTTTTTTTTTACACTAGTTAATTAACGAACTGTGTGTTGGATGAAGGCATGTGTGTACCATGATACATATGTGGAGGTCAAAGGACTACTTGCAGGAGTCTGTTCTCTTTCAAATGTGTGGGTTCCAGGAATGTTGGCAAACACTGTGCCATCTTACTGGCCCTTGATGACTTTAAGGAAAAATCTGAGACGTAGTCTCATTACAATTAGCCTCAAACTTGTGCTCCTCTTGTCTCTGCCTCTGAAGCACTGGGATTACATGGTGCACCACAGGCCAGGACATAACTGCTAAATATCTTTGTATTTGGGTCGGTCTCCTAAAGCCCACCCACGTCTATCTAACTCCTCCTCTATCCTATCCACATGTCTAATGAGCATCTCAAATTCAATACACTCAAGAGAAGGTGTGAGTTCCTCCATTCCCCCAGATTATTTCCTCTCCATTTATTTTTTTCTGCCTCAAGTCCTGGAGCCAACTTCCCCTCACAATCCCTCATCACCCTGTATTTCATTAAATACCTAGGCTTGCTGGCCATCTAGTCTCAGGGACCCACCTGTCTCCACATCCCCAGAGCTAGGATTACAAGCATGTGCTACTACGCATGCAATATTAGCACTATCAGGACTGAGCTATCTCCCCAGCCCTGAGTTAACAAATCTTTAACCTCAAACTGTATCTCAAATTCTTCTGTTTTTCTCCATCTCTACTAATAACAATAGTCTAAATTGTCATCAAATCTCACCTGAATCTTTGATGCAAGACTAACCTGACTCTCTTCTTTCATTTGAATTACTTTTCAATCCATTTTTCTCCACTAAGCATCCAGAATAGAGCTGTTATCTCTTGTCCTAACTGAAGCTATGATTGGTAAAGATTAAGCCAAGAGGAAGATCTGACCACACACCTACTCCCGACTTGAGCTTCAGTGTGCTTTCAAGGTCGCCTTATCCACACATGTAGTGCTAATACAGTAACTCGAAACCTTCCTAATGCTGCTACCCTTTAATATAGCTTCTCATGTTGTAATAATTCCCTACCATAAAATTACTTCCATTGCTACTTTGTAGCTGAAATTTTGCTACTGTTATGAATTGAAATGTAAATATTTGGTATGCAGGATATCTGATATGTGGCCCCTGGGAAAGAGTTGTTCACCCCAAGGCATTGCTACCCTCAGGTTGAGAACCACTGAGCTAGTATTTTTCCCCTTTGTTATCCTGCTCATGAAACTGAATCATATTGTTGAATAAACAACTCCCATCCCCCTGATAATGTGTGTGTGTGTGTGTGTGTGCATGATGTGATGTGAATAAAGTCTAAAAGTCTAGAAAAGAGACAAGAGAGTCTAATATTAGGTGATAATGAAGAAAGAAGAGGCCATGAGAAGATGAGAGAGAACCAGAGACACACAAATTGCCAGAATGCTGCAGTGGGGCTGGAGAGATGGCTCAGCAATTAGGAGCGCTCTCTGCTTTTCCAGAGGACCTAATTTTAGTTCCCAGCACCCACGTCAGGTGGCTCACAACCAGCTGTGCCTTACTTTGCTTTTGATTGCTGTGCTAAAGATCATGAGCAAAAGCAACTTGGGGAGGAAAAGGTTTATCTGACTTACAGGTGGACAGTCTGTCATCAAGGGAAGCCAAGCCTGCAGTTTGAGGCGGAACCGGAAGGCAGCTGAAAACAGAGGCCCTGAAGGAACACTGCTCACTGGATTGCTGTCCACAACTTGCTCAGCCTGCTTTCTTATACATCTCAGGACCGCATTTTGAGTGATGGCACTGCCCACGGTAGGCTGGACTCTTCGTATCAATCCTTAATCAAGAAAATGTCCCACAGGCTTTCCTGCAAGGTAATCTGATACAGGTATTTCCTCAATTGAAATTCTTTCTTCCCAGGTGGCAGTGGCTTGTGACAAATTGACCAAAACCCAACAAACACCCCCCACCCCCAAACTAAGCAACACAGGCTGTAACTCCAGCTCCAGAGAATCCAACACCCTCCTCAGGCTTCCTCAGACACCTCTGCACACATGGCATTCACACACACACACACACACACACACACACACACACACACATACTTTAAAAGGAAGATATTGGAAACCCAGAATATTCACAACATTGTGACTCACCATCATAAAAACATTAAACTATCACAATGGCACCTAACATGTGATTTCAAATATTCAAATATAAGATATAATATTATATTCTTCTTACTCTCTGAAATTCCACTTGGGTTTATATTGATATGTTTAATCATTATTATCGATTATTACTGACTTTTGGAGACAGGGTCCCACTATATGACTTTGCCTGGCTTGGAGCTTGCGGTGTACACCAGGCTGACTTCCAACACATAGTAATCCACCTGCCTCTGCCTCCTGAGGGGTGGAATCAAAGGTGTGCACCACCATGCCCAGACTGATAAGTTTCATGTAAAAGATTTATTACCTTTCGTTCTATATGTTTTGCCTGCATGCATGTCTGTACACTATGACTGTGCCTGGTACATGAGAAGGTCCCAAGATAGCACCAGATCCCCTGGAACTGGAGTTACACAAAATTGTGACTCACCATGTAGGTGCTGAGAACTGATCCTTCTTCCTCTAGACAAAAGTCAGTGCTGTGAACCTCTGAGCCATCCCTCAAGCCCCTGATATGTCTCATTTTAGACTCCGGGTCTCTCAAATGATCTTCTTCTTTTTTTTTTTAATGTATCTAATCGGATTCATGCACTATTTCCTTCCATTTACTTTCTAATTCACTAAGAGTTCTCTGGTCAACTCTGTATTAAGTTTGTCTTCCATTTCAGTAAATATATTTCTGATGTTCCTTTCCAAATGCATTTGCCTGTTTCTATGGCAACCGGTTCCTGCTCATGGGCTCTGTTTCTTTCTTCTTTCCATATTTAAGCACAAGTACCTTAAAAACGATCCTCTATTATTCCATCAGTTCTTGTTCTTACTGGAAGAATTTCCTCTGGCGTGCTTCTACATGAGACATCTTTTCCCGAGTGGTTTCTGAGTTTTCCCTCATGAAATTGTCTGTAGTATTTAGTTTTGTCTCTACGCCCCACAATTTCTGAGTTGTGTAGACAGACTTCCAGGAGAGCAGGTGGTCTCAGAGCTAGCTGCTTGTCCAGTTAGAATGTTCTAGTTTCTGTTGTTACAGATGAGGTGATTCCTTGGCTTTTACAGGATCTCTTCTTACCTGGTTTGCATGTGTGTGCATGGACATGTGCGTGTGAGTGCAGGAGCCCCTGGAGACCAGCAATGTCAGATTGCACTTGCAGGTGGTCAAGAGCCACCTGACCTGGGTGCTAGGAATCAACCCGGGGTTCTCTGCCATAGTGGTAACTACATTTAACCCTTACACATCTCTCAACTATCCAATGGTCCCTTTTCTACTTTATTTCTTTAAAGAACTTAATCTGTAAACACTGTCGTGTTCTGAGGTATTAGGGTTTGGGGCTTCAATATATGAATTTTTGAAGTGATTCATTCGGTCATAAGGACAGAATGACTTCTGTTGGACACCTTTTCTGGAAGTACCACTTAAACCACTTTTCTAGTATACTTGCCTTCTCTGGGGGTGCCCTCATGATGCTGATTGATTTCTGATGGTAATACTTTTCCTTTTGGTTTCAAAATGAGCAAGACCCCCCTGCTACAAAAGCCCGGAGAGAGCACATCCACCCGTACAGAGCTCTTTCTCAATCCTGGCTCCTACCTTTTTCTTCATCCTCACCATGGCAATGGCAGCGTCTCTGAGAACACCCATCTGCCTTCCTTGTACACTCGTGCCTTCCGTTCAATGCACTGCTAAGTGTTTAGTAAGCATCCCAAGGGCAAGTGTCCATGTGACATGCCTATATATAGCCTCACAGCTCCTGCTCAATCAATATGTTTTGAAGGATAAGTGATTGACACAACAAACCTAGTGGCCTATCCTGCGTATTAATATGTTCCAAAAAACAAAACTCAGGTCAATAATTGACTCATTTGAAGACACTGGGGGCTTAGTGTAAGTTTTCCCGGCTTCTTCAGGTAAAGGCTTGGGAAGCCTGCTCTGTGGGCAGGGGAAGCATGTAATGATTCTGTACCTTTCTATAGGTTAGATGGACACCCAGGAAGAGAGCAAGTGACAAGCTATTATTTCAGCCTTCTGAAGCTCGTGCACACATGGTCCACAGCACATGCAATGGGTCAGTGATTCGCTCAATTATTACGTAAAGTATGTCTTAAAACGTGTATTTATTGCTTATTTTATTTGTTATGTGTGTTTGTTTTCATGGGTTTATGTACGCTGCATGCATGCAGGGGCCTTTGGAGGTCAGATCCCCTGGAACTAGAGTTACAGGCAGAGTAACAGGTAGAGTTACAGGCAGTTGTGAACTTTCATGTGGGTGTAAGGAGACAAACTTGGGTCCTCTGTAAAAGCAGTAAGTGCTCTTAACCAGTGCTACTTACCTATATAAAGTATTTATTTAAAACTTTATTATTATTCTGTGTGTGTGTGCAGCATGGGGTGAATGTATGTGTGCATCATGGAGTGTGTATGTGTGTGTGTATGTATGTATGTGTGTATGTATCATGGTTTGTGTGTATGAATGTAAGTATGTATGTATGTGTATCATAGTGTGTGTAGTGTGTGTGTGTACCATGATGTGTGTATGAGGGTGTATCACGGTGAGTGTGTGTGTGTGCGCACCATGGTATGTATATATGTGTGTGAGTGTGTTATATCATGGTGTGTGTGCAACATGATGTGTTTACATATGTATGTATATGTATGTATGTATGTATGTGTGTGTTTATGTGTGAGTGTGTACCATAGTATATGTGTGTACCATGGTGTGTGTATGTATATGTACATATGTGTATGAATGTATACCTTGGTGTGTGTGTGCACCATGGTACATATGTGCATACCATGGTGTGGTGTGTGTGTGTGTGTGTGTGAGTATGTACCACGGCGTGTGTGTGTACCATGGTAGGTATGTGGAAGTCAGAGGACAACTCTGTGGAATCAGGTCTCTCCTTCCATCTTTACATGGGTTCTGGGAATAGAAGTCAGATTGTTGGAGATCAAAATCGGGTGATCAGGTTTACATGCTGCTGTGAACCAGCTTCCTCCTAAATGAAAACATCCCCTCTTTAAACTGGAAGGTAAATAACTCAAAATATCTTCAGGAAGTCCCTGAAACTGATCAGATTCACTAGACCCCTCCCTGCCAGAGTAACCTGCAAAGTAGCTGAGCTGCCAAGACACAGACAAACTGAGCTTGGAAGAACACTCTAAGACAAGAGCAGCGCCTGAAAGAAGCAGAGACCAGCTGAGCTGCCTGGAAGAGGTCTGGAGCAACTGAGGCACCAGTGAAGGTCCCTCTCCATCCTGTTGTGTGTTGTGCTCCAGGTTCCCAGCTTTGTGAGCTGTCACCCACACTGGGGTGGGCTTTGGTGATGCAGCTGTCTCTGAGTTGTTTCTGCTCCTATAAGTAACTCTTCACTCATACTTTTATAAGTAATCAATAAAACTAATTGGTTCACCAAATTGGACTTAGGTGGTATCTACACTTTGATCTGTCGTGAGTTCCCTATCTAGGGTCAGTAGACCTGTGTGTTGCATCTCCCCTAGGAAATTTTTCACACAACACATGCCAAGCACTTTTACTTACCGAACCATCTCAACAGTCCATATATAGAGTATTTTAAAGCCAATGGAAGTAGATGCACTCTGATCCACCCCTCCCCCACCTGTTTTACTTAAAGGGCATTCCCAGAATTTGACTCTTGTTCTGAATGATGTCTTTATAACCAACTCCCTGTGTTGACAAGGGACACAGTGCATTTCTGCATCTGTGGCTACCGTACAAGTGAGAAGCAGTTTCAAATGTTCTGTTTAAAGCACTTATGCATTATTTCTAAAATTTAAGACCCTTAGTTTTATCTTACTTACAGCTCTATAGTAAACAACTATAATATAGTATTATAATAAAACAATATACAATTATATCCCTATGCTATCTCTATATAACAGAAAGCTCAGGTTTATATAATAAACAATACAGAAATAATAACATATAATTGTATCTCTACAACACACCACTGTAGTGATTGTTTAACTAATGAGTGGGATTTTGTTCGCTTATTTTAACTTCTAGACTTTTGTCTTAATTTGCCTTAAGTGATTAGTTAACAAAGGTCTGATCATTTACAGGATACTCTGGCCTTGGGGTGATGCATTTTCCTATTTTAGTTTTGAATTAACAAAGTGGAGTGGACAGACTGGCTGACTCTGTGCCCCTGCTGTGCTGACAATCCAGTTGCTTCTACTTAAATGTTGCCTGCATGCTACCCACTCAGATCCTACCAGATGCCCCCAAAATGTCCTCCATAGGCCAAAATGACTCTTTTACATGATTTGTATTTTTGAATGTTTTTATTATTTTTAATTGGGCAGGGGGGGCACTTGTGTGTGCTGGTGCCTTCAGAGGTCAGAGAAGGTGTCTGGTCCCCTGGAGCTGGAGTCCCAGGGTTCCAGGCAGTTGTGAGTCTCCTGACAGGGATGCTGGGAACTTAACATGAGTCCTCTGGAAAAGCAGTAAGCAAGGGCTCTCAACTGGTGAGCCATGGCTATAAAATGTTTCCATTCCTATGGACAAACGTGCTTATTATGATACCTTTGCTTACAGATTTTTCTGACTTTGGACACATATTTAAAGATATAACCTTTATTAAAGCATAGCTTTTAAAGTGTTTGGCAAGCTTTTAAAAATGCTAATGACCATAACGTGGCCTTGACAAGAAACTATATTAAGTGTAATAAGCCTTAAGAAATATGGAATTAAGAAGCATTCTAATTGAATAATGATTAAATGCAGTAGACTAGATCTTCATAGGCATAATGTTCACATGAGTATGCCATGACTTTGTTCTGTCTTTTCTTTTTTTTTGTCACCACACAGTGCTGGACACTTGTGAGGAACTCTGTCCGGATACACTAGAAGAAACAGTTCTGTACCCGGACACTTCCTTGACTCTCAGCAGCCTGTGTGCAGAGGTCAAAGCCATTAGTAACTTTCCACTTACATTGGACATAAGCCTTGCTGGGGTTTTCAGCTGCCATGCTGAGGGCTCTGTGAAGATAGCCAATATTAACCGGGCAGTGGTGGCGCACGCCTTTAATCCCAGCACTTGGGAGGCAGAGGCAGGTGGCTTTCTGAGTTCAAGGCCAGCCTGGTCTACAGAGTGAGTTCCAGGACAGCCAGGGCTACACAGAGAAACCCTGTCTCGAAAAACAAAAAACAAAAACAAAAAAAGGTAGCCAATGTTAGCTGTGAACTCTGTAAATACTTACTAAATGAGAAAATAATGAAGACATATCTGACATAGTAACATGACGTAGAGCTAATTGCGTTCCTCTTCAGCTCTGAGGAAATCTGGATTTCATTTGTACCATTGTCTTCTCTTTATTTCATGACTCACGAACTGACAGCCTCTGAAGAGGAGGATTTCAGCTTTGCTGGTTCAAGGGTAGCCAGGAGCCACTTCACTTCTCCCCTCTGCAGATTTCTCTTCCACGAAATAAAATAATGAGCCCTCCTCTTGGCATCATGGTCCTTGGTTTGGGTTGCATAGAGGGACACTTCTTGTGTGACTTTCTGGTGAATGGAACTGTACTGTTCAGGAAGTAAAGGAACGGGACGTGCCTGTGTTGGCAGATGGCAGTGATCATGGATGCTTTGCAGGCCTGGTGAGCCAGCAGAGAATGCTAAGATGTGGAGAGCAGTGGGGAGTGGAAGGGCTGCATGCATGGGTTGCATGCATGGGCTGCATGCATGGGCTGTGCGGATAGGCTGCATAGATGGGCTGCATGCAAGGACTACATACATGAGCTATAGCAGGCATGGAGAGCTACTTGGGGAGGGATTTCAGTGGGCGGGACCTGTACACTGTTTAGATAGCCAATATTAGCCCAGAGCCATCAGATAAAGGACACAAAACAATACAAGGGACACAGCTGGTTTCTGGAAGGAAATCCTTGAGTTCTGTTTGTCCCAGTGACATGGAACCTTTATTCCTGGCTTAGACACAACAAGGTCTTTTAGATCCAGAGCTGTTTGCTTTTTGTGCTGCTGGGACTCAAACCTAGGGTCTGGAACCTACTAGACAAATATTTTACTATGCAGTGACACCCCCCAGTCTTTTCAAACCTTTAAAAATGTAGTCCTCTCCTTTTCTTCAAAATGCAAATATCTGCCCTCAGAGGAGGAGTCCGGGGACTAGAGAGATGCTCAGTGGGTAAGAACAATGATTGCAAAAGCATGAGAGCCTGAGTTTGAATCCCTAGCATCCAGGTAAAAGACCAAGCATGGTTGTGTGCACGAGTAACCCATCAAGCATGGTTGTATGCATGAGTAACCCATCAAGCATGGTTGTATGCACGAGTAAGCCATCAAGCATGGTTGTGTGCACAAGTAACCCATCAAGCATGGTTGTGTGCACGAGAAAGCCATCAAGCATGGTTGTGTGCACGAGTAACCCATCATGGGGTGAAGGAAACAGAGGCAGGTTGATGGTAGCAGATACTTAGAAGTAACCAGAACATACAGTTTGTGCTAATAACAGTGCAGTGTTATTAGCTGTTAGCCTGATGTACAAATGTTATGTAGTACCTGAAGCATTATGATAACCAACAAAGCAGCATAGAAAATTCCAGAGTCATGGTTGGGGGAACTGACCTTCAACCCAGCAACGATTGTAAAACAAAACAAAACAAAAATCTGCTTGCAGTTGTTATGCAGCGTCCTTGAACTATGAGGATGAGGGGCTTTGATTTGGGGGTGCACGGTAACAGAATTCAGAGTCCCTGGTGTCTTAACTCTCTTTTATTTGTTCTTAGACATCAACCTCTGCAGCCAGGACACATTGTCCTCCATTGCCTTCAACTCACACGTCTCATATCACCCTAGGGTTAGCTTCTAAAACTTCTTTTTTCTGTTTTCATACGTGTGTATGCATGCATGTTTTCATATGTGTAGGCACACATGTATAATTGTGTGTATACATGCTTTAGCTAGCTGGTTTTGGGACTCCCTTGACTCTGCTCTCTGAGGATGGATTTACAATCAGGCAGCTACAGCTACACAGCACTCATGTGAGTTCTGGAATTTCACACCCTGGAGATTCATATCCCAGTCCACAACGACTGAGCTGTCTCTCCATGTCTCAGGAAATATTAAAAAAGAATCCCCGCCAACTCTCCGTGGCAGCTCTGGACCACCTCGAAATCTATGCTGGGCTCAGTCATTCTCACCAACTCTCCTGCCCACCAGCCATAGTCCCACTCTGGTATCGGCACTGGCAGCACGTGGTTTGGAGAAACAGCAAGTTATATGGGATCTCATAGATGGGAAATAGAGTAGTGTAGTTGTAGATCCGCACAATCTAGGTGTGTAGCTTGTAATCCTATTAATTGAGCTGT
The DNA here is from genome assembly GCA_036184795.1 of Tokudaia tokunoshimensis. Lineage (NCBI taxonomy): Eukaryota > Metazoa > Chordata > Mammalia > Rodentia > Muridae > Tokudaia > Tokudaia tokunoshimensis. The sequence goes on along the minus strand of BTHU01000016.1, from coordinate 111,833,524 downwards.
GATTTTTTTTTTTTAAACCGGGTCTTTTGGGTTGGAGATTTACCACAAGATCTCCAGGCCCTACAAGCACAGATTTTAGTAAATGTAATATTTTTGCCATCATTCTGCCCTTCACACTCCCTCTCCTTCAGCATCTAAATGGTTTCCTTGCAGCTGCAATACCATCCTCCCAGCTGCTCTTGCATATAGGTCAGCAAATCCTCCTGATCAATTCTCCCTCTTACCATTCTGCAATCCTCAGACTTCCTCGTTTCACTTCCTAAATATGTTTCCAGCTCAGGCATCATCCTATTCTCCTGGGTCACCACAGTCAAGCCCTGCAGCGGCCTCTGAGGTAGCCCTGACCAAGGGAGAATTTGACTTCCTAGAGATTCAGGTAGAGGGGTGGAGAAGCTGTCGGGGGCAGGCTGATACATTTCTCCATGCAACATCCTTGAAGGGACTGTCACTGAGGCTGGAGAAGCCTGGTGCTGCTAAAGGTTGATACGCTTGTGTGCTGGTCCTCGATGCTGGGCCAGATGAGGTGCACCAGGAGTCAGAGAAGGGACATAGGAAGAATTGTTCTGTGGTTAGCCAAGTATTTACACTTCTGTAATGTGGATCTGAACTCCCACCTCGTGCTGTCTGTCTCTGTTGAAGGACCGTTCTTTACCGTTTCCTGCAGCACAGATCTGTGGGTGGTAGATCTCTCAGCTTTCATTTGCCAGAGAAAGTCCATTTTACCCATGCCATGGCACCTGAAAATGCTGCATATTCTTTTCACAATATGATCTGTCTCCCACAGACATCAGGAACCACCTCAACTAAGATTTTCATGATCATGTTTAAGCTGTGCTCTTTGTTATCAAGAACTTTCATTTTTTTCTAGACTTTTACATTTTAAGATAACTTTTGCCTGTGAAATACTTAATTTTAAAAACACGCTTTACAATGTGTTAACTATTGCCTGCGTAAGTCTCTTTCTGAATGTACAATAAATCTATGGTTGAAAAACAAAGTCCATTTTACTTTAATTTTTGTATAACATTTACAGCAAATGTGGGTGTACATGTGTGTGGGTGGGTGTGGGTGGTGTGAATGAAAATGGCCCCCACAGGCTCATAGGAAGTGGAACTATTAGGAGGTGTGGCCTTGTTGGAGTGGGAGTGGCCTTGTTGGATGAAGTATGTCACTGGAGGGTGGGCTTTGGGATTTCGGAAGCCCAAGTGCAGATGTAGAACTCTCGGTTTCTCCAGTACTATGTCTGGTGATGTACAGCCATGCTTCCCTCCATGATGATAGTGGACTAAACCTCTGAAGCTGTAGGTCAGCCTCAATTAAATGTTTTCCTTTATAAGAGTTACAGTAGTCATGGTTTCACTTCACAGCAATAGAAACCCTAAATAAGACGTGTGTGTGTGTGTGTGTGTGTGTGTGTGTGTGTGTGTGTGTGTGTGTGCATGCGCATGCTACAGCATGTGTGTGAAGGTTAGTGGACAATCCATGAAAGTTGGTCCTCTCCTTCCGCCATGTGAGTCCTGGGGACTGAACTCAGGTCATCAGGCTTGGTGGCAAGTGCCTTTACCCACTGAGCCATCTCTCCAGCTCAGTTCTTTGGCACTTCCTGATCCTCTGCCCTCTGGTCTCTACAGCCTATCAGGGAGAATCTCATAATAGTTTTCTTTTGTTCCACTACAGTGTAACTTGTGGTCTTCTGACTGCTTTAAAGAGTTTTCTTTATGAATATTTTTCTTTTTTTTATTATTTATTTTATTTTTTTAAATTACATTCCAAATCACTTCCCCTTTCCCGTTTCCTCCCTCCCCGAAAGTCCCATAAGCCCCCTTCCCTCCCTCTTTTCTCCATTCAACCCCCTCTCCTTACTCTGTCCTGGCGTTCCCCTACATCCAGTCTTTCCAGGACCAGGGGTCTCTCCTTCCATCTTTTTAGAAATCTATTGATATGCGGATTGTGTCTAGGGTATTCCGAGATTCTGGGTCAATATCCCCTTATCAGTGACTGCATACCATGTGTGTTCTTTTGTGATTGGGTTACCTCACTAAGGATGATATTTTCAAGATCTGACCATTTGCCTAGGAATTTCGTGAATTCATTGTTTTTAATTGCAGAGTAGTATTCCATTGTGTAGATATACCACATCTTCTGAATCCATTCCTCCGTTGAGGGACATCTGGGTTCTTTCCAGCTTCTGGCTATTATAAATAAGGCTGCTATGAACATAGTGGAGCATGTGTCCTTATTGCATGCAGGTAAAGCCTCTGGGTATATGCCCAGGAGTGGTATAGCCGGATCCTCCGGGAGTGTCATGCCCAGTTTTCTGAGGAACCGCCAGACTGCTTTCCAGAGTGGTTGTACCAGCTTGCAATTCCACCAGCAGTGGAGGAGTGTTCTTCTTTCTCCACATCCTCGCCAACAACTGCTGTCTCCTGTGTTTTTGATCTTAGCCATTCTGACTGGTGTGAGATGGAATCTCAGGGTTGTTTTGATTTGCATTTCCCTAATGACTAAGGATGATGAACATCTCTTTAGGTGCTTCTCAGCCATTAGATATTCTTCAGGTGAGAACTCTTTGTTTAGCTCTGTACCCCATTTTTTAATAGGGTTACTTATTTATAATAGCCAGAAGCTGGAAAGAACCCAGATGTCCCTCAACGGAGGAATGGATTCAGAAGATGTGGTATATTTACACAATGGAATGCTACTCTGCAATTAAAAACAATGAATTCACGAAATTCCTAGGCAAATGGTCATAACTTGAAAAATATCATCCTTAGTGAGGTAACCCAATCACAAAAGAACACACATGGTATGCAGTCACTGATAAGGGGATATTGACCCAGAATCTCGGAATACCCTAGACACAATTCGCATATCAATAGATTTCTAAAAAGATGGAAGGAGAGACCCCTGGTCCTGGAAAGACTGGATGTAGGGGAACACCAGGACAGAGAAACGAGAGGGGGTTGAATGGGGAAAAGAAGGAGGGAAGGGGGCTTATGGAACTTTTGGGGAGGGAGGAAACAGGAAAGGGGAAATGATTTGGAATGTAAATAAAAAAAACTTAGAAAATAAAATTAAAAAAAAAAAAAAGAACTACTTCCAGCCCACGTGATCTTCAAGAGGAGCTGTTTGACTATTCCAGGGGCTCCTTCCAGAACTCATCCTGGCCCCTGCAGCACTCCAGACCTCTGGGCTGTGCAATTCTTCTCACTAATAAGCTTTCTAGACACCTCTTCAGTTCAGTGAGGCTGAACTGTAGCCTGAGCCCTTCATCCAAACAAGCAGCCGGAGAAGTCACAGCTGTTGCTATAATTCATTCCCAGTCCCCCTAGGAATCACAGTCCTGGGGGGGGGGGGGGCTACTCCAGGCCCTGGACATTTCTGCTTTATTTTCAGCCAGGTTTTCTAGCTGTTCCTGTAAGAACAATCCTCCTAACAGTAATCCTTTGTGGCTAGACACAGAAGTCCGCTGTAGTGAAGTTTTACACTTGTTTCTCTGGACTCCAGACATCATTTCCATTTTTATGGGTGTTCTTGTACGACTCCTACCATGCCATGCTGTAAATGTGGACCCCACATGTTAATCTTTTTCTCCCCAGAACCACCTCCAGGCAGATGGCAAGCTTGTAGAGCTTCTCCGTGTCAGTTGGTGATATTTTTTACTGTGACTACTTTTGTTTTGTCTAAGCTGCCTTTGCACAGCCCACTTTGAACAACTGAGTCACATCTATTGTTCTGCTGTTAGTATTAACTTCCAGTCCCTGCTGTGAGGGCCTCTATCTATATGAAATTAGTATTATGGCTTTATAGAGTCTGTGTATTTTATGTGTGTATATATATATGAGTATTATGTGAGTGTATGTGCATGTGTGTGAGTGTGCGTATGGGTGTGTCTGAGTGTGTTCATATGTGAGTATGTTTGTGTATATAAGGGTGTGTGTGAACGTGTGTATAAGAGTATTGTGTGAGTGTATGTGCATATGTGTGTGTAAGAGTGTGTGTGTGTGTGTTTGTGTGTGAGAGTGTCTGTGTCAGGGTGTGTGTGTGAATGCATTGTGTGAGTGTGTGAGTATGTGGTCAGCCTCAGGTGACATTTCTGAGGAGCCATCTACCTTGCTTTGTCTAGACTGGTTGGCCGTAGGGCCCTGGGAATGCGCTGGCCTCTGCCTCCTTAGCACTGGGATCACAAGTGCACACTGTGCTTGGCTTTTTATGGGGTGCTAGGGATCCAACTCTGGTCCTCATGCTTGTGTGAGAAGTACTTGACTGACTGAGCCACCTTTCCCAGTCCTTTATTTTTATGTACTTGGAATGTTTCAGATAATTTAGCCTAGTAACAACTTAGGTTTCTGATTCTAACTGAGAATGTTTGGCTATCCTCTTATATCTAGGTTTATATATAACATGAGAAATTTAAGAGAACTCAAATTTTCTGGTTTTTCTGGTTTTATATACTTAAATAGGCAGTATTGTTTAAGCCATATAACAACAATTTTAAAATGGGAAAAAATCAGTTGAAAAATATAATTTAATCAAAGAGAATTTTTAACATTGTAAACAGTAGTCCTAAAACTAATTTTTTTTCAGTAACTAAACTTTTAAATAGAAAAAAAATGTAAGGATGTACTTTCAAGGGCTTAGAAATGTTCAGAATTTGTCACTTGCCCATATATACTAATTTTATAAAAACAAACTTCTACTATGTTCCAGTATGACCATATCAACAATCTGCCTGCAGCAGGCCACAGATTCATGAATTATGGGTTAGAAGGAAACTTCAGAATTGTTTTATCAGCACGTCTGTGGTTGTAGTTGTGGTCTTCCATTTAGAAATAGCTTCAAAAGCCACTGGATTATGATGTGGCTAATACAGTTTGGTCATTATAATGGCTGGAATAGTTCTTAGAATCAGTTTGTTGAGGAATCTTAGCATATATTTCCCTGAATATGAACATTCCCCACTCCCTCCTTGATGCCCTGTCTCACCAGGTCCTTCTACCACATAGTGGGGTTCCTGGTGGGAGTACATGTTGGTTTCATGTTCTCATACAATTTCAGAAATCAGAATGTGCTATCTCAGTGTGTGTGTGTATGTGTATGTATGTGTATATGTGTGTATGTGTGTGTATGCATATGTGTGTGCGTGTGTGTACATGCGTGTTTGTGTGTGTGTGTGTGTATGTGTGCATGTGTGTGTGTGTGTGTGTGTGTGTGTATGTGTGTGTATGTGATATTTAGCATGACTTCTTCTCCAGCCTGGGTAGGTCTAAGTGCAAGGTGGTAGGGTTGATCCTCACACACCTCTGGTCCCCTAACACTGGGACCTGCCTGCTGACTCTTAGATACGCAATATTGTGGGTTCTGTGGAGGGCTCAGGAGCCTGTGTCTCAGCATGAGAGACGCCTCTGCTGTACTCTTCTCAGGCTTCCGGGCAGGTATGCGTCTGGTGGCCGTGTCCTTCTGGGTCTACTTGTCCCCAGGTAGCCTATTGCTGAAGCAGGGAGAATTTGGACTATGTCTGGACAGCGACCTTCAACTGGGGTTCACTTGGTTTCTAGGAAATGCATTTACTAACTATGCTAGAGTGTGTATTTTTCTATACTCAAGGACTGGATGCCTGCTAGCTTTGTGAAGAAATGAAGTTTACTTAGTTTAGAAGCAGAGCAGCCAGGACCAGGCGATCCCACTGGCTTGGCTTTGGAGAGAGTCTCATGATGGGGATCCCTGTGGAAGTGAGCCTGACATCACCAGAGAGGAAGCTATGATCCAAGGAACAACCCCGTCTCGTGAACTGAGCTCTGGGTTACGAGAACTCGGTGCCCTGCTCCTGCCTGGTGAGGAGGAGGAGGAGGAGGAGCTTCAATAGATATTTAACCAGGAAAGCGGGGATGAATATCATTAGTGTGCACAGTAGGCTGGTTTAGTTGCCTCCAGAGAGGGTTCCTGACAAAAGGCTGAGTTTGGATGCCACCTCCTCCCCTCTGAGAGTTCACTCTCTAGTTCACCTTCCTGGCATCACACAGGGCATCCAAAAAGTCCTTAAGATTCTAACTCCCTCTCCTTGCCTGATGCCATGACTCTGATCTTGGATTTTGATGCCTCCAGAACTTCAAAAAATTGATCTCTTATCATTAGTTTTGGATGTTCTGTTACAATTAGTTGACACCGTTTAATCAAGGACTACTCCATCTTAGTGACGGAGTATAGGCTAAGTGGTCAGATGTGTGATATCAATGTGACTTTGAACTCTGAGCCTTGGTTGACTGCACAAGGCTTATCTGACCATGGCCAGCAGGAACTGCTTTTGCCCTAAACCAAAAGATGAGCTACAGAAACGGCTAGGAAGAGGTGGAAAGACCCCAACATGGTGAGGATCAGAGAGACACAAGGAAAAGAGGAAAGGCAGGAGTCTTTATTCACACTGCAGGAGGCCAGTTCGCAAGGCTGCCATCAGAAATGCACCACCACTACTAATGGTGACCCGCCACACTCAAGCCCATAGCCACGTGCCTCTATTTTGATAGAACACCGGGTGTGGACACAATCCCTAAGAACTCATAGAAGCTTCATCTGCTTCAAACCCTGCCTCATCTCTGCTCACGTTCAGCACCTCTCTAACATTCTCTGCCCTTCTTCCTTGAAATCATTTCCTAATGTTTTTTTTTTGCTCCATAAATTGTAGATTAAAACCCTTAATGTGTCCTTCATTGGTGCCTCATCTATATGAATAAGAGATCTGATGACTTCCTCCTAAGCCAGCACAAAACAGGGAGACACCAGGAGGATTTCCTCATCTGTAACCCAATCATTTCACAACAGCGGTACGGTGGGCTTGCGGCCAGCTGGTCCTGGCTCTCCTCGGAAACTCCCCCAGTCTCTGCTCACTTGGACTTCTGGCTGCCCTTGGGGGGCTCCGATGCTCCCTTCCTTGCCTCCTCCTCAGGGATGAACACACTAACGGTGAAGTCGCTGGTCTCCGAGCCATATTTGTTCTTCACCACCAGCCCGTACTTGCCGGAGTCTGCCGTGCTCACGCCTGAGATGGTGAAGAAGGCCGTCTTCCCGGCCTCAAACTTGAGGCTGCAGTGGTCGTCGGAGGTCAGCGGCTTCTCGTTTTTCAGCCAGGACACCTCAGGGGTTGGGTCACCCCACACATTGCAAGTGAGATTAAGTGCCTGCAGAAAGGGTCATGGGAAAGAAGGTGATAAATCAGCTAATTCTGATCCAACTCCACATCAGTGATGACTACAAGGTTTAACTACGTGGTTTGATGTTAGGCACCCATGGCTACGCTCTGAATAAGGTGCAAGGAGCATCTTTAGGGCCGGGCTTTGGGACTCTAGAATGCTTGTCTGTGTCAACACACTGAGGAGTTTTCTCTCCATTCTCCATCTCCACTTTCTCCTCCATAAGCACCCAGATGCCTTTCTCTCCCTCTGATGTGGGCCCCTGGGCTGCATCAGCAGAAAAATCTCACTCCTTTCTCACCACCTGCTCAGTTATGCATTGCGTTTGCGTCACAGGGCCCAGCAGTGGAACGGCAGCAGCTGCTCTACATAATTTAAGTAATTTCCCCATTCCATCTTCCTCATTTTCTTCAGCTCCCTGGACCCCGTCCAACCCGTGTTGTCGCAGAGGTGCTTGGCCCAAATGCATCCTAAATAAAATATTCCCCGGTGTGTTGAAACTCTTCTGAGACACAGGCATTTGTGGCTGCAGTTTTACTTTGCCTTACTAAGAAAATGTAAGACTCATGTGCAACTCGAAGGAATTACCGTAGAGGCTTGTGTTTAAGATTGTTCTATTCAATGGGTAGTGTTTTGTACCCACCACCACAGCCGATATATTTTCAGCTGTGCTTTCAAAGCTTCATGAGCCACCACGATCTCTCAACCCTTTTCCTTTATAAAAAATATAACTTTTGTTTTTAAGATTATAATAATTGCTGAGCCGGGCAGTAGTGGCGCATGCCTTTAATTCCAGCACTTGGGAGGCAGAGGCAGGTGGATTTCTGAGTTTGAGGCCAGCCTGGTCTACAGAGTGAGTTCCAGGACAGAGAATAAAACAAAACAATATTATCATTATTATTATTATTATTATTATTATTGCTGAGGTTATAATTTCATCATTTCCCCCTTTCCCTCCTCCAAACCCTCCCACATCCCCCTCCTTGCTCTTTCAAATTCATGGTCTCTTTTTTTTCCCATTAATTGTTGTTATATACATATATTTACATATTTGTGTGTATGTATGTATACAGACACACACACACATATTCCTACATACAACAAATACAATGTTACTTGTGTGCGTAATTTCAGGACTGACCATTTGGTATTGGATAACCAATTGGTTTTATCTTCCCTGGGATGACTGTTTCTCTGGCTCTCAGCATTCCTAGCTGGGCCTCCTGGGCCTCTCCCTGTCCACTTTGGCAAGCCCATTGCTGTCTTTGTTCACCCACATTGTGGAGGGGTCATGTTGGTGAGACTTTATAGGTGCAGCTCCTGATGTTAGTAGGAGACACAGTTGCACATCAACTCCCTGGTCCCCTGGCTCTGACTATCCATCCTTCTGCCCCCTCTTCTACAGTGATTCCTGAGCCTTGGGTGTGGGGGTTGTGTTACAAATGTATCCATTGGGACTGGGATCCACAGCTTTACGTTTTGATCGTCAACTCTGTTCTCAACCTCCAGCAGCCACTGCTCAGTTTTCCGACTGTATGCAAACTCCCCAGACTGCTGCTTTGTCCACACACAATTCCCTGAAGATCCACCTATGTTGCTGAATCAGGCTCTTGGCCCTCCGTGGCTGATGAGGGCACCAGCGCATGTGCGTGTCCCTGAGGATCATAGGTACCATTTCCAGTTTGGGGCTATCATGAATGGAGTTGCTATAAATAGAGCACAGGCTTTTCCATTTCTCTGGGATAAATGCCCAGGGTTCAGTTGCTGGACTGAATGATAAATATATGATTCATTTTCCTCCCTAGAATTTGCCAGGCTCTTTTGCTAAGAGCTGATGTAATTTTGGCTTACACCCCACCAATAATGCATAAGTAATTCAGTCTCCCCACACCCTTCCTGTATTTGCCACTGTGCATTTCTGCTGTGTGTCACTTATCAGCACAGTTCAGGTAGTTGTGTTATAGTTCATGGTGTCTTTACCCATGCTCCATGGCTAGTGCCAAATGACATATTCTTGACTAGGAACAAAGCTGGCGTTACTCAGAAAGGAGTGTTCTTTTAAATATCTTCCCGATAGATCTTAAGTGAACACTTATTACCTCTTCCATGGGAGTAAAGCTGGGTAGATTACAGAACCTCCTTACATCTCATCATTAGTTAGCAAGTTTTTGAGACAGTCTGTGTAGCTCAGGCTTGACCTGTGAGTCTCTTGCTTATGCCTCTCAAGTGCTGGGCTTATAAACATGTGCTGCCACACTAGTTTGAATTAGCATTTTTACTGAATTATTCCATAGGTACAATTAAGAAAGAAAAGTACAAGCTAGAGAAATGGCTCTGTGGGTAAAAATGCTTGCTGCCAAACTGGGTGACCCGAGTTCAATCCCCGAGCAACACACTGTGTAAGGAGCGAAATAATACCTGCAAGTGGTGCTCTGCCTTCCACACACATACCTTAGCATGTCCTCCAGTAAAGAAATACATTCATGTAATCATTTTTAAATGAGTCAAATCGTCATCATTAAATGTTCCCGAACAGACCGGGTTCAGGTTTTGTAATCTGGTGATGTAACTAAGTCAAACTGAGATAGCAAACATAGTAGGTAGGCATTGTGGACGACTAGTGTCCGTCCTTGAGATCTGAGTTGTGGATTCGAGTACTTTCACATACATTCTCTTGTAATTGTCACAAATGCCCAGTGAGTTCAACCTCATGAAGTGAGGAAAGTGGAGAAGACAGTTTAAGAACAGAAACTTCTCTCAAAGGTTGAGCTGAAAGTTGACTGTGGTATTTTCCACCTCCAAAGAAATGTATTTCATGGAATCTACAGCCTTGCTTTGATATACAAGTTCTGCATGGTCATCCTCCCCGCTCCCACCATTGCAATCTCTGTTCTTTTGGGTAGGAAAAGGTTTTATTTCACCTCAGGTCTTTATAGACTTGCAAGATGTATATAAACCTATTTTGATTGATGTGGGGTCTGGCTATGTAGCCAAAGGTGGCCTTGAGCTCTAGGTTTTCCCCGTTGAGTTCTTAGATTACAGGCATGTACCACTCTGCCCGGTTTACAGGTTAGAAATCACATTCATTGCCTCTCGGATGGAAGAAGCCAGGAAATACCAGTTTAACATCAAACAGAGAGGTTGGATTTCATTGGAGATGTAGCTGATAAAAACTCATGGGGCAGCATGTTTCCCTGTAACCACAGGATAGCATGGCGCCTTCCAGTGTGCTGGAATAATTTCTTTCTTCTGTGGTTACAGGGTTAGGAGATAATGCTTTCAGGTTCATTTTCATACAGCCTAATGGCTCTTGATGGTTTAGAAACATGACTCTGGAGAAATGGCCTAAATACAAGCTCACAAGACAAACTTTTGTCCTGATACTGGCCTGACAAGACACTCTGACTGGAGTGCTGAACTTTTAACCCTGTATTTGGTGATTCTGGTCACGCGAGGACCCAAGGAACTACGACAAAGATGGTGGTGTGCAAAAGGAAGGACCATGGTATAGGGTGTTGGGACCTCCCCGTGTGGAGGCTGGGATGACAGTACTCACCTTGCCCTCTTGAATGGTGACAACATCAGGGAGACCGCCCAGTACCCGGGCCCGATCTGCAAGCACAGGAATTTCTGGTTAATCTCTGCAATGAGGAGAACCAATGATCATGGCCTCAAAACGCTTAATGACACAAACCTCCCATGCTGTTCTTCCCTGTCCTGGTGGTTATTTCACACTACTTTCCACATTACAATGAGAAGTGACTCAGTGGCTCTGATTTTAATTCTTCTTTACTTACACGCACAGGTGCCCGAAGCTGTACCTACAGCATCAGGTTGGAACTATCTTGTCCCGTAAAGACCTGCTACATGATTTTCATGTCTACACCCAGCTCCAGCCCTTGTGTAGCACAGCAAGTGTAAGGTCAAGAAAGCACAACACATCTTAATGTAGAGTCTCTGAGCAGGCCATGGCCTCGTTATAGTTTCCCTGTGATAAACACCAGCTGCATAGTAGGAGGGGTATAATCTGGGAGCTCCGGTGGCTTGTGCAGTTGTGTGCCTCCTTTGAGGCTCTCCTTAGATAGCTCCCTTTTCTTGGTTCTTGGTAGTGCTGGGCCAGTCTATCTGTGGCTGAGTATTTCAGTAAAGGTATAAGAGAGGTGCTAAAATCTAGGGCTGTGCATATGCATGTTCCAGGTAGGACCATCTCAGCACTTGATGAAGGACCTCCTCTGTAACACACCCCAAGGTCTCCTCTCTGGTCTCTTCTGTAACACACCCCAAGGTCTCCTCTCTGGTCTCTTCTGTAACACAGCCCAAGGCCTCCTCTCTGGTCTCTTCTGTAACACACCCCAAGGTCTCCTCTCTGGTCTCTTCTGTAACACAGCCCAAGGCCTCCTCTCTGGCATAAACCCCATGGCTCCTAGCCTCATTTCACTCAGTTTGTGACACTTGAACCTTGTTTGCCCAGTGTCAAAAAGACAGTGTTTCAGACTCTTACATTGTTCATTGGGCCTAATTTTCTTCTGATACATTGTATCTACAAGTGATTAACACCTATCATATGGTTTGTAACCAAGGGATTTTTTTTTTTATAATGTCTGCAGGGAACAAGTGCCAGACGTCACAATTGAGATCTTCCTACAGACACAAGACTAAAGTGAAACACTTATGTAGACCATCTATGATTTATAAAAGAAAGAAGACAAAACCCATTTTCTTTTTTTGAGACAGGATCTCACTACATAGCCTTGACTGTCCTAGATCTCCCTATACAAACTAAATTGGTCCAGAACTCACAGAGATCTGCCTGCCTCTCTCTCTGTCAAGCACTGGGATTAAAGGCTTGCACTACCAAGCGCAGTAAGAAAAGAATCCATTATCATCTGTAGATATGCCAGGAAATTAATTTTGAGGTAGATTTTGCCCCCGTGCTAAGTGTAGTTGTAGTTACTCACTTTTTTCTGCAATGGCAGCTTGTCTGTGATTGAGAGAGACAAAGAAGAGTTGTATTAGTATCATTTAAAATAGTCTCTGTCTCTGTCTTTCTCTGTCTCTGTCTCTCTCCCTCCCTCCCTTCCTCCCTCCCTCTCCCCCTCTCCTCTGTCTCTGCTCTCTCTCTCTCTGCCTGTCACACACACACACACACACACACACACACACACACACACTCAAACACACACAGGCATGTGTCAGTGCAGGCTTGGAAAGCTGCCCTCCCAATTAGAAATCTGCTCTGAGTTTCATGAGGAGCTGCAACAAAACCAGACTGCGTTTAACACACAAAGGGAAGGGGAAACATCGCCTTACTCTGCTTCAGAGATACTTGGCAGCTCCACTAACAGTGTCAAGTGGGCTTTTCCTATGCTTGCTGAAACAAAAGACTTTCTGATACTCAGATAGGCCAGTGGGACACAGGGTTCCAGGAATGTAACTTGAGTAGAAGTGGCCCTTGCCAGGAAGGGGAACTTACTTTAACCTCTGGAATTCAGCAAAGGCTTCATCAAATGCTTTAAAAGAAAAAAAAAGAAAGAAAGAAAGTTACAACTTTATCAGTCAGAATTGGTGACACACAGGGCTGGTTAAAGTCACAAGGTTAGGTCACTGACCACCTTTCCGTGAGACTGCCTATGGCTTCACATTACAATGCAATGCTCTCAACAAGGCAAATAAGTACTTTCTGTGTAGAAAATATGAAGTAGTGGACTTTAGACGCTTTCATCTCAGCCAGGAGCCTTCAACCTTAAACAAAAAAGTTAGCTAACAGTCCCAGTAAAGGTGTGTTGTCTAAACACCCTTGAAAGAAAATTAAAAAAAAAAAAAAGCTTTTTCTTATTAAATTAGCCCTCATTGGCTCCTGGCTAAATGGTTCAAATGTCTTCACATTAGGTTTTCTGCTCTATTTAGGCAGGAGAGCGCTGAGTCACTGTACACCAAGCCTGGCCTGAAATCCACTGCTCTATTCATTACAGAACAGAGACTGTTTTTTATTTTATTTTATTTTTAAAATACAATTTTGTTAGCATAGAAAACAATAGGTGTCACTAAGGCACTGCTCACATGTGTATCGGTGGGCTTTGTACGGTCCTCTCCATCCTCTGTCCCTCCTCCCTCCTCTCACTGAAGCAGTATTTCTCAAGCCACAATGGAGCAGAGATAGAGGTGATTGAGATAAGAAAAACAGAGTCATAGGGTTCTAAAATAATCTTATCCCTGTGACTTCAGGTGAGACACTTGACTGAAGTTCATGAAAACAGGCAAGTTTGATTAGAAATCCTTCTATTTTATCTCCCATTCCCTTTGTGGTTCAAGAAACATACACACACACACACACACACACACACACACACACACACACACACATTGACACACATGCTCACACACATGCTCATGCACACACACACACTCATGCACACAAACATACACACACGCTCACACACATTCATGCACACACATGCACACATAACACAAACACACACCCATGCACAAAAACATATACACACACTCATGTACACACATGCACACCTGCACACAAGCACACTCATGCACAAAAACATACATACACGCTCACACACACTCATTTACACACATGCACACATGCACACAAACACACACTCATGCACAAAAACATACACACACACGCTCACACACACTCACTTACACACATGCACACATATACACATGAACACAAACACACACATACACACTCATGCACACAAACACATACATGCACACACATGCTCACACACACACACACACACACACGTAGATATGATTTATTTTCGTATGGATCGAAGGTATGCCTTGACTTGTGTGGAGGGATCAGAACACAACTTTCAGGAGCCCGTTCTCACCAGACACTTAGTGAGGCAGGGTCTCCTTTCTGCTGCTGCTCAGTTTACTCAGGATTTTCTTGATAATTCTCCTGTCTCCACCCCCATCCCTATTTCAGGGTAGAAATAGAGATTGCAGACATATACCACCACATCCAGCTTTCCATATGGGTCCTGAGGACCAGCCTAGGTCATCAGACTTTCACACCCATGGTGCCATCCCCCCAGCCAAGAGTCCTATTTAAATCTAGAGAGTATGGATTTAACTGGGTTACACTAATCCACCCCCTTCCCCCCCACACACACACATACACTTTACATATGGAAGAGTAAGGATAAAGTTAGGCCTTGGTTTTTTTTCTCCTCTGAAAACTGACTGAGCTTCTGGTTGAACACAGGATAATAGCACAGAACTGCTTCTGGTCCCCACACCATATTGAGAAAAAGAGGTGTGTGGTCAAGCTAATGTGTTTGGTGGCTATGGCAACCTGGTGAGGGGATCCACAGCCTTTGTCTTATGAGGGGTTAAAGTGGGGTAGTTGCATAAGTTTTGTTGTTAAAAATAACTTTTGAAATGTTTTAAATCGACCCACCCACTTGTGGCTTCCCCTTTCTATTTGTATTTCCCACAGTCAGATCCAGAGTGCTGCTGGTGCAATGTGGGTCAGAAGGCCTCTGCCTGTTCGCTGCACCTTCTCCTGTGACTGCAGATCCTTCAGCGAGTCTTTGTAGGCATATGAGTAGGGATTGGGTGAGAGTAGGGGATTCAGAGAACACACACACACACACACACACACACACACACACACACACACACACACCCTCAATGCCTGCTTAGAAAGCTGTTGTCTAAATCGCAAATCTATCCTGAGGTTGAAAAACACGAAGAGTATGGTACACCAAGACTGCATCTTAGTGCATTAAGGAGTGGGTCAGATTTAGCCTGTCTTCCTATGGTGACTTTCATCTCGATGGGGTTTTATTCTTTCAGAAAGAATAGAGAATGTTGCCAGGGGATGGGGAGAAATGGCATGGAGATATTAGCTGTGCACTTACCTCTCTTCATTTTATTCAGTAGTTGTCTTCGGTCTTCGCTTGTTGCGAGTCATTTACTTCTTCCTCTTTTCACCCCCATTATCTCCAGAACCACCCCCTCCCCTGATCTTTCAGCAGGTAACTAAGACATCTGGGACCCTCAGCCGTGGGCTCTCCAGCTTCCTCCTGTCCTGCTCAGCATTTCCTCATTTCTTTTGCTTCTGCTCATTCACTCCTCTCTAGTTTTGGACAGAGAAGCCCCTTGGTTCCCTTCTAGAGTTAACCCTTTCCCTTGCTCTCTCACTGTCCACTTTCTGGAGCTTTGGTAGATCATTGATTCCCAGACACTGGATGAATATGCTCAGGTCCCAGCCCCATTCACAGCTGCCTTTCACTCTCTGCTCTTAAGGAGGTGATCGTGAGTCAGTTGTCCGCTTCTGAGAGTCTTCCTGTGAGAGTCGTGCTTTCTCTCCACGTTTGCTGTCTCCATCTGCTTTTTATGGTTGTCGGGCCACTAAATTCTCCACAATTAAGACTACCTTGCCAGATCTCATGCAGACACTAAGACAGCACATATGCCAGCCTAGACTACTATACCCAGCAAAACTCTCAATCACCATAGATGGAGAGACCAAGATATTCCATGATAAAACCAAATTTTCACAATATCTTTCCACAAATCCAGCCCTGCAACGGATAATAGGTGGAAACCTCCAATACAGGGAGAGAAACAACACCCTGGAAAAAATGAGATAATAACCTTCTTGAATCAAACCCAAAAGTAGATAACCACTCAAACATAAAGATAGCGTCAAGAATGGCAGATGGCAATAATCACTATGCCTTAATCTCTCTTAATATCAATGGTCTCAATTCCCCAATTAAAAGACATAGACTAGCAGACTGGATACGTAAACAGGACCCAGCATTTTGCTGCATGCAGGAAACGCACCTCAGTGTCAAAGACAAACACTACCTCAGAGTAAAAGGCTGGAAAACAATTTTACAAGCAAATGGCCCCAAGAAACGAGGTGGAGTAGCCATCCTAATATCAGATAAAATTGATTTTCAACCTAAAGTCATCAAAAAAGACACAGAAGGACACTACATACTGATCAAGGGAAAAATCCACCATCAAGAACTCTCAATTCTGAATATCTATGCTCCAAATGCAAGGGCACCCTCATTCGTAAAAGAAACTTTACTAAAACTCAAAGCACACATCGCACCGCACACAATAATAGTGGGTGACTTCAACACCCCGCTCTCTGAAATGGATCGTTCAGGAAAGCAGAAACTAAACAGGGACACAGTGAATCTAATTGAAGCCTTGGACCAAATGGAACTAACTGATATATATAGAACATTTCATCCTAGAGCTAAAGAATACACCTTCTTCTCAGTTCCTCATGGTACCTTCTCCAAAATTGACCATATAATTGGTCACAAATCAGATCTCAACAGATACAAGAAGATAGAAATAATCCCATGCCTCCTATCAGATCACTATGGAATAAGGGTGGTCTTCAATGGCAACAAAAACAAAAGAAAACCCACGTACACATGGAGGCTGAACAATGCTCTACTCAATGATAACTTGGTCAAGGTGGAAATAAAGAAAGAAATTAAAGACTTTTTGAAAGTTAATGAAAATGAAGGCACAACATACCCTAATTTATGGGACACAATGAAAGCAGTGTTAAGAGGAAAATTCATAGCCCTGAGTGCCGCCAAAAAGAAACGGGAGACAGCATACACTAACAGCTTAATGGCACACCTGAAAGCCCTGGAACAAAAAGAAGCAAATACACCAAAGAGGAGTAGAAGGCAGGAAATCATCAAACTCAGGGCTGAAATCAATCAAGTAGAAACAAATAAAACCATACAAAGAATCAACAAAACGAGGAGTTGGTTCTTTGAGAAAATCAACAAGATAGATAAGCCCTTAGCCAGACTAACCAGAGGGCACAGAGATAGTATCCAAATTAATAAAATCAGAAACGAAAAGGGAGAGATAACAACAGAAACTGAGGAAATTCAAAAAATCATCAGATCCTACTACAAAAACCTGTATTCAACACAACTAGAAAATCTTGAGGAAATGGACAATTTCCTTGACAGATACCAAGTACCAAAATTAAATCAGGATCAAATAGACCATCTAAACCGTCCTATAACCCCTGAAGAAATAGAAGTTGTCATTGGAAGTCTTCCAACCAAAAAAAGCACAGGTCCAGATGGTTTTAGTGCAGAATTCTATCAGACCTTCAAAGAAGACCTAACACCAATACTCTTCAAACTGTTCCACAAAATAGAAACAGAAGGAACACTACCCAACTCGTTCTATGAAGCCACAATTACACTAATACCAAAAGCACACAAAGATCCGACAAAGAAAGAGAATCTCAGGCCAATCTCTCTTATGAATATCGATGCAAAAATACTCAATAAAATTCTTGCCAACCAAATCCAAGAACACATCAAAACGATCATTCACTACGATCAAGTAGGCTTCATCCCAGGGATGCAGGGATGGTTCAATATAAGGAAATCCATCAATGTAATCCACTACATAAACAATCTCAAAGAAAAAAACCACATGGTCATCTCATTAGATGCTGAGAAAGCATTTGACAAAATTCAGCATCCTTTCATGCTAAAGGTCTTGGAAAGATCAGGAATTCAAGGCCCATATCTAAACATAGTAAAAGCAATTTACAGCAAACCGGTAGCCAGCATCAATCTAAATGGAGAGAAACTTGAAGCAATCCCACTAAAATCAGGGACTAGACAAGGCTGCCCTCTCTCTCCATATCTTTTCAGTATAGTACTTGAAGTTCTAGCTAGAGCAATTAAACAACAAAAAGAGGTCAAAGGGATACAAATTGGAAAGGAAGAAGTCAAACTATCACTATTTGCAGACGATATGATAGTATACATAAGCGACCCAAAGAACTCCACCAGAGAAGTCCTACAGCTGATAAACGACTTCAGCAAAGTGGCCGGATATAAAATCAACTCAAGCAAGTCAGAAGCCTTCCTATACTCAAAGGATAAGCAGGCTGAGAAAGAAGTAAGAGAAATAATACCCTTCACGATAGCCACAAACCATATTAAGTATCTTGGCGTGATTCTAACCAAACAAGTGAAAGATCTGTATGACAAGAACTTCAAGTCTCTGAAGAAAGAAATTGAAGAAGACCTCAGAAGATGGAAAAATCTGCCATGCTCATGGATTGGCAGGATTAATATAGTAAAAATGAGCATCTTACCAAAAGTAATTCACAGATTCAATGCAATCCCCATCAAAATCCCAACTCAATTCTTCATAGAGTTAGAAAGAGCAATTCAAAAATTCATCTGGAATAACAGAAAACCCAGAATAGCTAAAACTATTCTCAAGAGTAAAAGAACCTCTGGGGGAATCAGTATCCCGGACCTCAAGCTGTACTACAGAGCAATAGTGTTAAAAACTGCATGGTATTGGTACAGTAACAGACATGTAGATCAATGGAACAGAATTGAAGACCCAGAAATGAGTCCACACTCCTATG
Source organism: Tokudaia tokunoshimensis (assembly GCA_036184795.1). Classification (NCBI taxonomy): domain Eukaryota; kingdom Metazoa; phylum Chordata; class Mammalia; order Rodentia; family Muridae; genus Tokudaia; species Tokudaia tokunoshimensis. The sequence continues at coordinate 111,814,915 of BTHU01000016.1, read as the reverse complement.
GTCACTTGATCTTTGACAAAGGAGCTAAAACCATCCAGTGGAAAAAAGATAGCCTTTTCAACAAATGGTGCTGGCTCAGCTGGAGGTCAACATGCAGAAGAATGCAAATTGACCCATCCTTATCTCCTTGCACTAAGCTCAATTCTAAGTGGATCAAAGATCTCCACATAAAACCAGACACACTGAAACTAATAGAAGGGAAACTAGGGAAGAACCTTGAACATATGGGCACAGGGGAGAATTTCCTGAACAGAACTCCAATAGCTTATGCTCTAAGATCAAGAATAGACAAATGGGACCTCATTAAATTACAAAGTTTTTGCAAGGCAAAAGACACTGTCAAAAAGACAAAGCGGCAACCAACTAACTGGGAAATGATCTTTACCAACCTTACATCCGACAGAGGGCTAATATCCAAGATATACAAAGAACTCAAGAAGTTAAACTCCAGAGAGGCAAGTAACCCTATTAAAAAATGGGGTACAGAGCTAAACAAAGAGTTCTCACCTGAAGAATATCTAATGGCTGAGAAGCACCTAAAGAGATGTTCGTCATCCTTAGTCATTAGGGAAATGCAAATCAAAACAACCCTGAGATTCCATCTCACACCAGTCAGGATGGCTAAGATCAAAAACACAGGAGACAGCAGTTGTTGGCGAGGATGTGGAGAAAGAGGAACACTCCTCCACTGCTGGTGGAATTGCAAGCTGGTACAACCACTCTGGAAAGCAGTCTGGCGGTTCCTCCGAAAACTGGGCATGACACTCCCGGAGGATCCAGCTATACCACTCCTGGGCATATACCCAGAGGCTTTACCTGCACGCAATAAGGACACATGCTCCACTATGTTCATAGCAGCCTTATTTATAATAGCCAGAAGCTGGAAAGAACCCAGATGTCCCTCAACAGAGGAATGGATTCAGAAGATGTGGTATATCTACACAATGGAATACTACTCTGCAATTAAAAACAATGAATTCACGAAATTCCTAGGCAAATGGTCAGATCTTGAAAATATCATCCTTAGTGAGGTAACCCAATCACAAAAGAACACACATGGTATGCAGTCACTGATAAGGGGATATTGACCCAGAATCTCGGAATACCCTAGACACAATCCGCATATCAATAGATTTCTAAGAAGATGGAAGGAGAGACCCCTGGTCCTGGAAAGACTGGATGTAGGGGAACGCCAGGACAGAGTAAGGAGAGGGGGTTGAATGGAGAAAAGAGGGAGGGAAGGGGGCTTATGGGACTTTCGGGGAGGGAGGAAACGGGAAAGGGGAAGTGATTTGGAATGTAAATTAAAAAAATAAAATAAAAAAAAAAAAAGAAGTAGGTTAGTATAGATTTCCAAGAAGAAGGAAGGAGAGACCCCTGGTCCTGGAAAGACTGGATGTAGGGGAATGCCAGGACAGAGAAGCGAGAGGGGATTGAATGGGGAAAAGAGGGAGGGAAGGGGGCTTATGGGACTTTCAGGGAGGGAGGAAATGGGAAAGGGGAAATGATTTTGAATGTAAATAAAAAAAACTTAGAAAAAAAAAAGACTACCTTGCCAAAATCACTATTAATAAAATGCACCAGAGGCCATTATTTTATCCTAGCCCACACTAGCCCTCAGCTTACCAGATCTGAGTAGAATGGAGTCACTCACATAAGGTGACATATAATCAAATTGAACTTAAAAACAAGACAGGCTTCCAAAAAAGATTGGGACTCAGAGTAACCAATCAGAATAGGTTGATCCACTCAACTCCAAGCATCACAAACACTAACTCCTTTGACACCCTCAGTATAGCAACCTCATTTCGCTTTGGTTTGTTCTATAGTGAATTTCAGTGAGTACATTTACCTTGTCCGGAGAGATCCACGGTCTTCTGGTGTCCAGTCTTTCCGTCAAAGAGCTCCATTACGTATTTCCCTTTATCATTCGGAGTGGGCTCATTGATCTGCAGCCAGATCTGCTCCCCAGTGACTCCACTCTTGACTCTGTCTGTGTACTTAATCCCGGTTCCACTGTGAAGGCAAAGAGAGTGTCATCAGCGCTTCCTTCTATGAACAGCTGATCTTTCCTCTGCTTTCATGAGGTGACATACCATAAACTTTCACCGGTTTTCAGAAAGCACAAGACCTGCCTATGCCATTCTGCTTTAGGGTCATTATAGGCCCAGAAGCCCAGCATTAGGATTCCAGGGACCAGGAACTGATAGACTGAACATCTACTAACTCACTACAATAGACTGAGTGTCAATTTCAAGACCAATCCTTCTCAGGGGCGCTGATTATCTTTGGGTTTGCTTGGGTTTGTTTCCAGGATTAAGAGACTCTTTAAAGGTGGAAGACCAAACTAAATACTATCTTACTGCATATTTAACACAAATGTTCTATGACCAAACTGGATAAGTAAAAAAAGCACACTGACAGGGACTATCTGTGCCTGACAGCTATTGGCATATGTCGCTCCAGAGCTATTACAGGGCACATACATATGCACTTGGGAGTAGAGTCAAACGTGAATGAAAAGCAGAGTGGATCTCAACAAAGTGAGGTGTGTGCCATGACATGACCCTGTGTGAAAACAGAAGGAAACACAGCCCTTTACATTTCGAGCCGACTGTGATGAGATGTAAAAACGTTATGGTTGTAGAGAGAACAGGGCATGGCAGAACAGTATCCTCACACTGTCAAAAGACATTTCATGAAGATTTTGTGAGACTATGAGGAAATTTAAAAAAGCAGTATAGGGCCTGTGCATGGTGCAGGGGGCAAAGGTGCTTGCTGCCAAGCCTGGCAACCGGAGTGAATCCCGAAGGCTCACGTGGTAGAAGGAAAGAACTGACTCCCACCCACTGTCCTCCGACCTCCACGTGTGCTGTGGTGTGTGCTCATGCACACACACAAAGTAAATGTGATAAAATTTTAAAAGCAGTATACAAAATTGACATATATACACACATATATAAAGTAATAGTCATGTAGAGAGAAAAATTAGAAGAAAGTACTTTGCACATAAAGGGGCTAACCAAACTATTGATGATATCATATTATAAATGCTTCTAGGCACACACCTTTAAACCCAATAACCAAGAGAGAGAGGCAGGAAGATCTCTGAGTTCAAAGACAGCCTTGTCTACAGAGTGAGTTTCAGGACAGCCAAGGAAACAGAGAAACCTTGTTTTCAAACTCCCCACCAAAAACAATCTTTCCATTTCATAATATCTACATATGTATTTTTCTAAAAAAGCATGTAAAAAGCTTATAGCTTAAGTACAATTTCAAACTAAACTTTAAAAAAAAACATTTTCACCTAAAAATATTTAGCTGCCAATTAATATTTAGTGTTTTCTTATAGCACTATATGCTATGAGGTGTTGCATATTTATTGGCGTATCTTTAAATATATTAGCAATTGAAATGCCATAAAACTAGGGTAAAGAAACACATCTGTATCCTGCAGTTTTTAGCCTGAATAATAGCTTTTTCTTTGGGACAGGAAGACAGATCTCTGCTTTGCTTGAATTATTTAGTCTCTGGCTGGCTTGCACAATGGTGCCTTTTATATGTTAAGTACTTTTGACAGAATGGACTGTATTGTTCTTCTTTTATATTAGAAAAACAAAATTCATAGAATTAAATGACTTGCCACAGAAGGTAAAACAAAGTCAAGGCTAACACCCACTTAAAGGTGTGTTTTTTTCTTCTCAGTATGCCTCCAACTTATGAAAAACCAGTAGTACAATTCCCGAGTTTTGTGTGGACACAAAAGTATAAGGCAAACTCACATAAATGAGTCCAACACTGTAGGAAGCTCATACCTTGCTATCTTAACGGCAATTGCTCATTTAAAAAAAACTAATTATGTTTTTAAAAGACTTATTTTAATTATGTACATGTGTGTTGGGGGGTGGGTATGTACATGAGTGCAGTTGCCTATAGAAGCCAGAGATGTCAGATCCTCTGTAGCTGGAGTTATAGATGCTTGTAAACCATTTGACTTGGTTCCTGGGAATTGAACTTGGGTCCTCTAGAAAGTCAGTATATGCTCTTAACCACCAAGCTCTTTCTCTATCCCTTGAATAAATGATTCTTTTACAAAGGACAGACTTAAAATATTACATTTATGCAATTTAATTATTACTCTGTATGCATATGCATGTGTGTACATGAGTGTGTACATGTGTGCAAACACATGTGTGCCTGTGTGGTATGCCAAATGCACGTGTGGAGGCCAGAGAACAATTTGTTATTCAGTACTTTCCTTCCACTTCTATCCAGGGATAGAACTCAGGTCTGAGTGCCTTTACCCACTAAGCCATCTCACTGCTCTAAGGCACAGCAATGTGATGGATGATCCAGCTAATTCTGCTCCCCTCATTCTTCAGACTGATGTATTTTAGTGTCCTAGGTGTCACCAAGGAATGTTCTAGGATTTGGTTTGTTTTAAATTTTAATTACTTCTCCGCAACATTTTCTGAAGAAGAAAAAAAAAGAGAGAGCAAAGGGCCAAAGCTACAGCATTCCACGTCGGCATTTTAATTTTGCTACTTCGTACTTCTAGAACTCAGCGGATGCCCAAGAGCTCAGTCTGTCAAATGTCCACGAGTCTGTCAAATGATGCCAGTCTGCATGTTAGCAAACACGAGCGAATGCTCTGTGGCTCTGGCTAACTGTTCAAATTACATTTTTTTTTCTTTCTTCTTTGTGGTGCCGGGGATTGAACTCAGCCTTGTGTATGCTAAGCAAGTGCTCTACCACTGAGCTACACTGACACATGTTTTAGTGGGGTAGTGTTGGGTCTGCTGTTTTGGTTCTGAGACAGGTTTTGCCCTGTAGTATGTGTTGCCCTCAAACTTTCGATCCTCTTGTCTCCTTAGTACCGGGATTACAGATGTGCACCTGTGATCCACCATCGTCGGCATCACATGACTTCTGACACTGTTTTATGAGGCAAGAGCTTGCTATGCAGCCCAGCTGGCTGGAAGTTCCCTATGTAGCCCATATTGGCCTTGAACTCATAATTCTTCTGTCTCAGTTTTCTAAATACTGTTACTAGAGCTGTGTGCCACCATGCCTTATGTTATCATTAGGTCTCAAACTCAGGACAAATGGCAAACTGAAGTGTCTGATTAACATATCAAAGCAGACACTGGCTGCCAATCTCTCTCAGTATCACTAAGACCTGCTACAGTGTCCGGCTCCTCTTAGCCCTTCTCACCCTGCCCTGTACCCTAAACTCTGCAGTCTAGGGGCTTCCCTGCCCCGGCCTCCGACCCCTATATAATCCAGCCACTGGGCTATGTGGTCTCTTGGTCTCTTGCCGTCTTACGATCTTGCTCTCTTGGTTTCCTAGTTTGTTCCTGGCCTCTTCACTCTTGCTTCCTCTCTGTTCCTCTGTAGCTCTCCCTTTGTCTCTCTTCTCTCATGACCGGGTTCAGTCTGGACACTTCCAAATGCCTCTGGTTGCTTTCTCTCTCATATCTAAAATAAACTTCCTCCTCCTCCATACCTGAGAGTAGTCGTGTCCTCATTTTTTCATTCAATCATAACATTTTATCATATATATATGTATATACACATAACAAATATACATATATACATGCATGCATTAATAATATATGCATGGCAATCCTCAGTGTGTGTTTATATCACAAAGAGACAGTATTCTATTTAAATCAGGTTAAAAATATCTTCCCAAACTAACTTTCTTTTTTATGTGGCTGGCCTAGAACTTACTATGTAGACGAGGTTGGCCTCGAACTCAAAAAGAACTGTCTGCCTCTGTCTTCCAAGTACTGGGATCAAAGCACCACCACACAAGGCCTGCTTATAATTTCTTTACGATGGAAACTTTCCAAATCTTTTTCTATAGCTTTTTGAAATATACAATGTATTATAGGTAGTCACAGTCACAAGCAGCAAAGTTGCTCTGTTATATTCTGTACGTTAGTACCCAATGGTCAGCCTCTTCTCTCCCCCGCCCCCGCATTTGAAACTTTCCATGCAATATGAAAGTGTGTGTGTGTGTGTGTGTGTGTGTGTGTGTGTGTGTGTGTGTGTGTATGACAGAATGAGCTAGCTTAACTCTGGAGCCAGACTAACTGGGAACAGCCATCATCTTTCTTAGCTATGTGCCCACTCCCAAGTCACCTCCCTGAGCTAGAGCTTTCGCTCCCTTGAAGAGAAGAACGCCTATTTCACAGAGCTATGGCTATGAAAGAGCCCACATGATGACTGGTTGGCATCAATACCCAGTGGACTGCTAGTGCTCATGGAAGGAATAATATAAACAGCCCTTGTTGTCTGCTTCCTCAAAGGATGCTACAGGACTCTGTTAATAGTTGAGAATGAACATCTAAACTAGATTGGACTAGAGGTGGCTGCATCCCTACAGATTATCTAGACCACATCCTTTTTTGCCAAGGATGCCTCAGGGAACCAAGAGGTTGAGTATACTGTCAGGATTAGGTTGGAAAGTCTGGTTTAATTCAGATATCTATGGAATTCAAGGTAAATATGAATGCTCACAATGGCCACCTAGGATGAGAGTAGACTTCCAGATTAATCCAGTTCAAACACAGGTCCCCAAAGCCTTCTGGAGCTGGACAAGCAAGATACAAGATGCTAATGCCTAATTATACCAGCTTTTGTAAGGGACAGCAACAAGCCAGGACTCTTCTCAGGATGAGACTTCCATGGTAAATGGCTCTGAGTGCAGATTATAGGAAGCTCAGAGTCCTCCTAGTTCTCGTTGTTTCAGTTTGTTTCAGAGCACACGAGTTGACTGTACACAGAGAGGCTGCAAACACAGATCTGGGTGCTTGGCAGCACAGAGGTAGCCTGTGTATGGCTGTCCCAGATACATTACAGAGATGCTGATGAAGGACGATATGTCCATCACAACAGAGACATGACACTAGCTGTCACTAGGACTTCCCTGTGTGTGTGTGTGTGTGTGTGTGTGTGTGTGTGTGTGTGTGTGTTGAGAGAAACAGCTAAAAATGTAAGGGCAGGGCCTCAGTGTTCCATCCTGTGCTCTTCAGTATGATGCCTCTTTCTTGAAAGGGGTTGGGCTTTAGTTTTCATTCCTCCTATTTGCCTGTTGGGGGGAAATGTCTACCTGGCAAGTCAGTTCGCATGTACTTACTTGTGGGACCAGTTAACTTTCAAGTCATCCAGGTAATAACAGACAAAGGAGTACAGCCGGATACCTTCTGCTGTGCTCTGGATTTTCAGGTCTGTGGCAGACAAAGCTGAGCAAGAAAGCAACACAGTTAATGCACCTGCGGGTTCCTCCTAGAAGGAGCGTGCTGAGGCATTCGCTGTGGCAAGGAAATGGTAACTTACCTATCTTCCTGCATACTTCAGTCATCAAGTCTTGGAAGGCTGTAGACAGAGGGCCATAGCCAAAACTTTAGCATAAGCATATTCCATATAAGGTCAAATTTTAAGCTGTTAGCTCTCAAAAAGTCTCTGTCTAGCGAAAGCCATTTGACAGAAGGTAAATTCGGTGACCCACCGATAGTAAAATCACTTAGTTTTTATAAGGCTTTAAAAAGATTTCTGCTTATTTTGATCTATGCTTTCCTTGACCGGTTTGTAACTAATACCATGCGTACATTCTAGAACAATGGCATTTCCAGAAAGCCTGATGACTTTGGAATACTCTTTCTTCTTAAGTCCCAGGAAGCCTTAGTTTGAATTACACAAGTTTTCTTTTCTATATCATCACTTCATAATGAATTAATTGTCTCTGTTAACTATAGTCCCACCTCTACTGAGAACTAGAAGGCAAACTACAGTCTCTGTAGCTGATTGCAACCCTGCTGTATTGAGGGAAAAACTGGACATTTGGGAGTGGGGGTTATAAGTAGCTTTGTGTTATCATGATATATTTGCCCTTAGTCAAAAGTCTGAAAAATGGGAATGGCTGCTTTGATCTGTTAATAATTGCAAGATCTCAGATTTCACACATGAATCTTTGTTACCACCCTAACAATGGTCTGTTTTGGGCATTCTTCTACAGAAGGTTTTGATCCTAGAACATTTTTTGTAGAGTTGAAACAAAAATGATGATTTAAATTGAAAACAGACTTCTAGTGGCCTGCGGGCTATAAATTCTCTAAGGATCAAAAGTATATTTTTGATTTCTAGGAAGTCAGAAAGGAAAAATGTTTTTGAAAAAGAACAGTACTTTGCTCAGCTGGAATTTCAATTAAGTTAAAATCAGTGGTCACAAATCAGCATGACATCCATGATGCCCATGACACCCATGACACCCATCGCGTCCATGACGTCCATGGCCAGCCCAGCCCGTCATAACTCTGGTAGCTGTAGAACCCATGAGACAGACCGCAGTAGTTGATAGATTCACCTTCATCCACAAGTTTCAATCTGCTCTTATCTTTCCCACGGTCATCTTTCAGGATAACTTCATAAAATCCAGCATCTTTCTTGGAAAACTGGAGAGACAATGAACATGAGAGTTTATCATAGCTCAGATCTGGTTGTTACAACCGTGTGTGTATGTGTGTTTCTGTGTGTTCATGTGTGCATGTGTGTGAGTATATGTTCATGTGCAAATATATGCATATTGTGTGACTATGTATGGATATGCATACAACATGGGAGTGGAGGTAGAGATCAACCTTGGGCATCACTCTTCAGGGGCTGCCTATGTTGTTTGTTTTTAACCTTTTACTTTATTATATGTGTGTGAGTGTTCTGACTGCACGTCTTTCTCTACACCACATGCATGCAGTAACTGTGTACAGTGACACATGTTTCTAAAGAAATCAGTCCCACACTATTTTACTTGAGAAAGGGTTATAAAAGAGTGAACAGAAGAAGGACATTGGGTTCTCTAGACTGGAGTTACAGACAGTTGTGAGCCACCATGTGGGTGCTGGAAATCAAATCCTGGTCCTCTGGAAGAGCAACTACTGAGTGCTCTTAAGTGTTGCGCCATCTCTCCAGCTATGACCTTGTGTTTTGAGGTAGAGTCTTTTACTAGGACCTGGAGCTCTCTGATTTAGCTACACTAGCTGACCATGAGGCCCCAGTGATCCACCTGTCTCTCTGTCTCCACCACTGTGTATATAAGTGTGTTCCTGCAGCAGTTAGATGTAATCTGTTGTAATTCCTTTGGGCATGGAATGAATGATGAATCTAGTTTCTGTTGAGTGAACCATGCTATAGAGCCGGAAGCTCTCATGTCCGTGGCCACCCACCTCTGTGATGAGCAGGGTGCAAATGCCATCCTTAAAGTCATGTTTCTCGTCCACGGAGATCTCTCTTTCATCTTTGTACCATACAATGTGAGTCTCTTTTTTAATATTTGCCACCTGTAAGAAGAGTCATGATTACCCTCCTCAAAGTAAAGACCTAAATGTCATTTTTTATGAAGGTAAGCAGTTCTTATGCATCTGAGTATTAAAGAAAAAATACTGAATTTGGAGTCAGAGCATACAGGGTTGTAAAGAAATTGGTCTGAAATTATTTTAGTGGAGAAAGGGTTACAATAAGGTGAATACCAGACAGCAGGCTTAAATCAGTAGCATCTCTATTTCCAGTGGTAAAAATTGTCTTAACATCTGATTTCCATGACAAATACAGAAATTCTGCTTTGGGTAGTAGAACTGCTTTCTGCATGGATATACTGGAACAATTGGAATGGGACGGACACCATTCTATTGCCAGGATCACTCCTCAAGGAGCAGAGGGATACTCTCCAACTTTAAAAATAAAAAAAAAATCACTGTATCCATGAGTTTTTCCCTTAGGTATCTCAGTATGCAAGCACAATTATTCAAAAATCCAAAACAAAACAAAATCCACCCTAAACCCCATGCATTTTGGGGAAGAGACCTTCAAGCTGCCCTTCTGTCTATGCCCTTCTGGAGCTCAGGGGCAACAGCAGGAGGCATCACCTCTCCTCACGTGGTTTTACTCTGTCTCTCATCAACCGAAGGGTCCATAACATTGAACAGAAAGGCTGTGTCTGCTACTTGGGAAGTGGGATTTGTTCCACGTTCAATTTTATCTTTATTTCTCTTGAATCAAATATTAAAGACTCACCCATATCTTACCTTGCATTTCAACAGCACATTACATTCACCAGTCACCTCCCAGCTCAAATACTCAGCGAAATGTGGGCCTGTGAAATTTTAATGACATAAGCTACCTTTTAACTAGTGGCAAATGCAAGATCAAAGCTCATCCTCAAATCCTAAGGCGATTTATATTTGAAGTCAAATTTTCTTAAAGTTAGGGATTTAGTTTTAAAATATTTTAATGCCTACATATTTAATATTTACTATTATAAATTATTTCTCAGCAAACGAAATGCTGCTCATTTAAATTTGCTATGGAAATAACTTTGGAATATTTTATTTTTTAAAAGAGAGTATCTATTTTTACCTTGTTTCCTGATCCATTCTTGTCGCTGGAATTCAGCTTCTTTCTGTAGCTTCTTATAAACTTGAAATTGAAAAACAAGGAAGTGTGAAACTGAGTTGAGCAGCACAGACCCACCCATGGTGCTGGTGACCCATTGACCTATTTTCATTATAATGATATCATAGATTGTGATGACACTACCTGCTCTGATTTTTATAAAGAGATAGCCTTTGAAAACTATGCAACTTTGTGTGTGTTTGAGTGTGAATGTGTGAGTGTACGTATGTTTATGTGTGTATGTGTATGAGTGTCTGAGTGTGAATGTGTGAGTGACTGTGTATGCATGTATATGTGTAAGTGTGTATGTGTAGGTGTGTGAGTGTGAATGTGTGAGTATGTGAGAGTGTGTGTGAATGTATGTATATGAGTATGTATGTGTGTATATGTGTGTGTATGTGTGTGTAAGTATGTGTGAATGTGAGAGCATGTGTATATATGTGTATGAGTATGAATGTGTGTGAGTGTGTGTGTATGAGTGTATGTGTATAATATATTTGTATGTGTGGGGAGTAGATGTGAGTGTATGTGTGAGTGTATGTGTCTGTGTGAGTGTCTATAATAAATATGAGAATATGTGTGTGATTTTGAGTATGTATATATGTGAATGTCTGTGAGTGTGTATTTGAATGTGTGTGTGAGTATAAAAGTGTATGTGTGTGTGAACATGAGTGTTTGAGTGGAGTATATGTATGTGTGTGTATATGTGTCTATGTATGTATATGTGAGTGTGTGTGTGTCTGTGTATATGAGTGTGTGTGTGTGTGTCTATGTATGTATATGTGAGAGTGTGTGTGTCTGTGTATATGAGTGTGTGTGTGTGTGTGTGTGTGTGTATAAGCTGGAAGTAGACATCAGATATCTTTGCTAATTGTTGGCTACCTACCACCCAAGATAGGGTCTCACTATATAGCTTGGTTGTGCTGAAACTTATGTGTAGATTGGGCTGTCTTTGAACTTAGAGTCTGACTGCCTCTACTTCCCCGAGTTCTGGGATTAAAATTTTGTGTCACCACACCCAGCTCTCATTTTTTAAGACCGGGTTTTGGGACTGGAGAGATGGCTTAGTGATTAAGAACATGTATTGCTTTTACACAGGACTTGAGTTCAAGTCTTAGTACTCATACTGGGCAGTTGGCCACCATCTGTAACTCCAATCTGTAACTCCAGCTCAAACACACTTCTGCAGATACCCACACAGAAACACATATACTCAGACCTAAGAATAAAAAACAAATCTCTCTCTCTCTTTTTTAAAGATAAGATTTTAAACTAGACCTAGAGCTTACTGATTTGGCTAGCCTGGCTGCCAGCAAGCCCCAGGGAGTCTTCTATCTCTGTATTCCCAGTACTGGGATGATTTAGTGCCGCTATGCTGGACTTTTTAAGTGGGTACTGGTAATCCAAACTCAGGTCTTATTGTTTGTACTGCCAACACTTTATTAACTAAACCATCTCCCAACTCTCAAGACTAAATAACTTTTCCAAGGTCATAAAGCTAGGAAATGGTAAAAACCATACCAGCTATTACAAACATAGACATCTGGCAGTCTTTTTGAAGCTTGTGAAGTGCCACATTTTAAACCATGATGGTTTCCACAGATATTTATTACAGCTGACCTCTACAGTCTAGTTACTACATATGACTGACAGGTTTGGCATACATACAGTACTTTCACATTTTTTTCTCCAAAGTTTAATAACAGAGTAACCACCACATGTTTTTAAAATAGTGTCATGGTTTGTTACTAAGACATATATATAGTTCTGGATGCCCTGAAACTTCCTAGGCTGGAGAACTTAGTAATGCACACTTGTTTATGTATGAAACTATTTTAAGTCCAGCCATGCCTCGAAGTTGGGGATGATTTTGGAGTTCCTTTAGAGTAATGTTCACTTCTAGGCAATGGAATACTACAGGAAGTATTGACTAGGCTTTTAATTTGATGCAGGAATCCAATAAACAGTTCCAGCCCAGCAGTCAAGGACCTCTCTTAAGCTATGAGGAATTTGTACTGCCATAAGTCGCCAGGTGTCCCACTGACTGTCCCTCAGGGTTCTTACCATCTCCAATGAGAACAAGAGTAGAATGGCCGGTTGCTTTGCCATCTTGGATCTGGAATGTGTATGTCCCTTCATCCTCATCCTGAAGCTTCTCCATGAACATTTCAATGATGCCTGTGTTTCGGTCGATGTGCATCTTGTATTTCTTCAATGTGAAAAGACAAAGCCAGAGATATTAGCAAGGAAAATATCTTGCTTTGAAGACAATAACCCCAATAAAATAAAAAACAAGCCCCCAAAAAATTGGAATTTTAAAATTTCTAGACAGCTGAGCATGTTGCCTCAATATCTTGTTCCTGGAACAAGAAACATATTATGTGGGTAGATGCTTACACAGAAATTGATTATGAATCGTTTAAAATCTTAACAACATGGCTACCTAAACAAGCCCTTCACAGTTGACATACCATCATAGATGGGGGAAATCTCATAATTCCTCATCCTAAATGAGAGCTGCAGGCAGGCAATGATTGCCAAAGGAGGGAGAATCAGTCTTTTCCTAGGATGAGCCCCTGATGGGGTCTTCCCTAAACGCATACATAAAAGCCACATTTTATATCTATACCTATGTCTATGTCTATGTTTATGTCTATGTCTATATCATGAAATTATTTAAAATTAAATAAAAATAAAATATTAAAAATGAATATTTTTAACTGAAAACAACAACAATAACAAATGTAAAACCTACCGGTCCCTCGAAAATTTCCTTCTCGTTAAATATGTAGTTGACTTTGGCATTGCCAGACAGCTTCTCAGCCTGCATCCAAAACCGGACCTGACCTTTCTCCAAAATTTCAACCGCCAACTCTGACTTAGTTGGGACAGCTAGGGAAAATAAAAATAGACATAGGAAGTCATTGGGTAACAACAATACTGATATAGACATTCTAACAAGTGAAATACCAATAACAATTGGTACCAATAGCAATTGTAGACCCTTGTTCTATGTGATACAGAGATGATGGGTATATTATAGGTGGACCTCAGACAAAGGGACATTATAGGAAACCTCAGACTAAGGGACATCATTAGAGGGGGAACGCAGACTAAAGGATATCATTATAGGGGACCTCAGACTAAGGGACATCATTATAGGGGACCTCAGACTAAGGGACATCATTATAGGGGGAACTCAGACTAAGGGACATTATAGGAGGCCTCAGACAAGGCGACAGGGTCCTTGAGTCTCATACATGGGCTCGCACCCCTTTTGAAGCACAGTCATCTGAAGTAGTCAAAACAAGGAAGATGAAGTTATCTATGGGGCACTTCCAGTTCATCTCTGGGTTTCTCTACTGAAGCTTTAGTCAAGGTTATTCAAGGGTAAAATGAGAGAAATTCTCTGATGACCCAGGATGGCCAGTGTATAGCTCCCCAATCTGCTAATAAAAAACTATTTAACAGCCAAATGTCATGGGTGTCTTTCTTTGTGTTTTCCCCTATCCACTCCATAAAATGGTTTACAGATTTGTTCTGCTTCAAAACTGAAGGGACTCTTGGGTATTCTGTACTGAGGGGATGCCCTTTGGGGGAGAGAAGATAAGCTTTGAGGTTGAACTGTGATCTTGAACGGGAGCTCCTCACCTGTCAACATGGATATTGTGTGTCTCCCTTGGCTATCAGACAGTTAATTGTGGTACAACAGGATACATTAGTGATCCGTAAACGGAGGTAACAGGATACATTAGTGATCAGTAAACGGAGGTAAGTTCTCTGTCCCCCACCACGTTTACTGATGAAAAGCTGAAGGCTAAGAAAGAGTCATGACCCCGGAGACACAGAGCTAAGCCTGATTGTCCCTGCTATTCTGTGCTGTTCTTTGTCCCGGTTCCATTCCTATGTAGAAGGCCAAGGTTTCACATTGTGAATTAATGTCTGAGTGGAGCAGATAAAAGACAGTTCCCAAGACTAGAGGTTAACCCTTGCTACAAACAAGTCTTGAGAATAGAAAGTATCTTCCAGAAAAGTCTGGGGAGCCCATCATGCAGGTCCTAATGTGTGGTACTGTGACTTGGAGTAGCAATGCCAAGGAAGGGACTGACCTTCTTGGGAGCCTTTGATGTCCTCTGTCTGCCCCCAAATCCCAAGAACATTGTCTAGAGGAACACAGATCACCATGAATTGCCACTAAGAGAACACGCAAACATGACATGTGCATTCAGAGGAACAGACTGTGGCATGGTTGTGGGAACAGCACGTGAGTCAGCCCCTTGGGCTTCACCAGCTACATGTAACTGGTTTAATTATTGGCTCCGCCGGTCTCATGTTCTTAACCTCTAAAATCAAACTACCGCAGTATTTTCTGGATCAGTGGATATTTAAACAACACATTCCGACTAAATGCCCCAGGATGGGCCTGGCGTATCGTAAATGCTCTATAAATGCTAGCTCTTCATATCTTGGTATCTGCTTTTTCCTCCAGTTGCTTCAATAATATTCTATAATTATAAAATATAATGTGTTAAAAACTAGGAGCACCTAGCAGGGTATTTATATTTATGGATATACACTTACGTGTGTGCACACGATACATTGTCTGTGTAGGCAGGATGAGAGCAAATATCTATAAATGAAGAGCCTTGATGCAGGATGTTGGCAATACTGCATCTTCTACGCTCAGGTATAAATCTCAAGAAAATGACTTGGTGTCTTCCTTGACCAGGAGGAAGTGGGTGTGAACTGAGAAAATAGATAGGCTGCTCTAACCCACTGGCAGCTCTCTGAAGGTTTCAACCTCATCATTGCTGTTGGTGAAAGAAAATACTTGGACTGTCCTATTTAAAAATGCTGTTTCAAGGGTCTCAGAAAAGCTTCTCTGGGTTGGGGTATGATATTCACACTCAGAGTTTAAAACATGTCCCTGGGCTCTCCCTGTGTGCCAGACACGATGTCACATCTGGTCTGTAATAAGGAAGCCTTGGGTTTGCTCTTGCCCTCTCTCCAAGCACAGACAATTAAATCCTTAGGCATAAGCAAGATAAAGCATCTCGGCATAGATGCCAACAATATGAGTTGGCTTCGAAGCCCTTAATTATACTGTCTCCACGTCAGCATGATCCTCCACTGGGGAAGGCCCAGGCAATGTGAACTTAACAGTGACACCCTGCCTTGACTTCTCTCGACACCATCTTTTAACCTAAATATAAATGTTGTTGGGGAGGCTGTTGCCTGGATACAGGAACAATGTTTACTAACTAGATTAGTGCTTCTTTCCACTTCGATCAGGTTTGAGCGGAGGATGTAAACATATACCTTAGAAACAGCTTCTGATTGGGGTCTAAGAACTGTCACGATTGCTAATCCTAGAAAAAGAAACTGAAGCCCAGGGAAACGGAAATGGTTCACACAGGGTCACAGAGCCAAGAATGTCCAGGGAGGCCTCCACCTTCCACATAGCTTTCAGAATTAACTCTATCATCCACAATAATACTTTCCAGTTTTATGGTGACGAAGCACACAGAGGAAGTTAATGCCGTGGGCTGGGGCCTTCTGAAACTCCATAGTCCTAAGAAATGTAAGCAAGCCTTGAGGAATCTTTTAGATTCTTAATTTAAAAGAGGGAGAGCATTGACCACTCTTTAATCTGCTTTCTCAGACATGACAGTGTGTTTCTCTGGTCAGTGGGTAAGAGATCCTTTCAGTGGGTAGCGGAACCTTTGAGGTGTTATTTCAAGCGTTCCTTCTTTTAGGTGTTGGCTGCAGAGTTTAATCTTTTATACGGAAGGTGCTTTGTGTAAGGGCGTGTAAGTAGTTCAGAAGGGCTCCTCTTCAGAATAAGGCCCCTTATCCTGTTTCCCAAGAGTATAAAACATTGTGTTTAGATTGACAGCTTTGAGTCTCTCACATGCCAACATTATGGATTTGCCTAAAACATATAAATGAGTATGTTTAGAACATACGAGTGTGATCCCAAAACACGTGGGTTAAAAACTGAAGAACATATTTACACGTATTACATCTTTGGATCCTCACACCGCCATGCAGAATGAAGCATGGGGTAGGTTTTCTTTCTATTCCCTTCCCTCTCTCTTTCCTCCTGGTCCCCTTCTCATTTTCTTATCTGTTCTTTTTTAGGCAGGGTCCCTGGTAGCCCAGGCTGGCCGCCTCTAACTTCCTATTTTGCTGTATAACCCAGGATAACTTTGAACTTGTGATATCAAGTGCTGGGATAAATGGTGTGTGCCAACACATCTGGTTTTATGTGATGATGGGGGTCAAATCCAGGGGTCTGTGCCTGCCAGAAAAGCACATACAGCCCCATGGAGTACTTTTTCTATGTTAGTATCTTGGCACTTCTGGGGGAAAATGGCAAAGAAAAGTATCATTTCTAGAAAGTGTTTTTTGTGGCTGCTGGCTGTGATGTATATATCCTAACGCCTCTCCCCATCTCTCTTTCTCTTTCCTCTCTCCCTCCTTATTCCCTCCTTTCTTTCCTTTGCCAGATTTCATCATGTAGCCCAGACCAGACCATGAACTCCGGACTCCCCTGCCTCTACCTCCAGCTCTAGAAAGAAAGAAAGAAAGAAAGAAAGAAAGAAAGAAAGAAAGAAAGAAAGAAAGAAAGAAAGAAAGAAAGAAAGAAAGAAAGAAAACCTCTTAGGTCAAAACAGGATCTTGAAGTTGTCTAGCTTGGTCTTGAACTCTGTAGCCCAGGCAGGCTTTGAACTTACCTTTTTCCTGTCTCTGCTAAGTAACTAAGATTACAGCACTGTACCATCCGGTGAGGCTTTAAACTTTTCTTAATTCCATCTGAGCTGTCATTTGCTCTGTTGCAGAAGCTGAACTCTGGCAAAACCACTAAAATCTTCAAGTGTACTAGGATACTTACTGGGGAACTTGTGCTCCTGGCTGAGGGCGAGCAGACGTTTCATCTCTGTACGGAAAAAAATAGAAGACAAATCTTTACCTACTAAAGCAAATGCTATTTGATAGCAACTGGGAAATGAAAGCAACATTAGACTCAGGGAGAACTGATTTAAACTCACCTTCTTCATCTATCAGGTAGCTTGACGCTATCCCATCAGTTTCTGTCACATCACAAGAATAGGTGCCCAAGTCATCTGTCCCGAGGTCTTTAAAGGTCATTTTTGTCCTTCAAAACAAAATGTTTCCAAGAAATGAGACTGTGCATGGTCTGTGGGCCTGTCACTCTCATTTCTGACCCCCCTATACATGATAGTCCCATTAGGTAGGACACTTGTCATGTCCCTGGCTACCCCTACCCCACTGAGCTAAAACTCACTAGCTCTTGGTGTCTTGGACTGAACATCCTTTCCACTAGGAAGTCTTTCTTGACTTCTTGTAGGATGATGAGGACACAGGATGAATGTCCCATCTCCAAGCTCTGCTGCATATATAATACACACACTACAAAGAGACAGTCTCCTGATTAGCCCTTTCTGAGGAGCCTAAGGTAGAACATTCTGCAGGTGACTCTGGGTGTTTCTATGCCAACCCTACACAGCTCTTGTCAGACTGATGGTAAACTGGGATCATGCTCCTGTATAGTGCCCGTGACTTCAGAGACAGGCTTGGGCTTGACTCTCTGTTGCTTCTCTGGCACCTAGCACCTTGTCTGGAACACACAAGTTAATTAATGAACAGATCAATATTCTAGTTCACCATGCTTCCTCATTTTCTCAGGCTCTATTACCAGCCGTGCTACCATTTAAGATCAACTGAACATTTTAATGTTACAAGAAGTTTATAGCTTGATTGTTTTTTCTTTAACCAAATGTATTCTACACCAAGAACTGTGCATTTGAAGGATTATTTTAATGCTTATACTGGTTATGGATTTTTATAATACCAGATGAAGAATAGTAAACACTTCATCTTCTTATGCCATGGAGGTTAAGTAGGGGCAGGAGCTTATCTTATGTTCTTGCAATGAAGAGGCAATGTGTTTCTGGGATAGAGGTATCCCTTACTTATTGCCTTTGCTTTCGACTTCTAATCTTGTAGAGTCTTCAGTAGGTACATAATCTTTGGACCAGACGAATTCTGACTTGGGAGTCATCTGATCACATTCAAAGTTCAAGGAAATGACTCCGTCATCATCCACATGCACAACAACCTCTTTGGTACCTAGAAGATCATAAAAAAGGCAGTTGGAACTTGTGATAAAAACAGCTAAGAATTCTTGGGTTCAGATGCCTTCCTAAATTTATTTAGCCTTAGAGCAAGGCTGGACTGGGCCAGGGATTCTCTGCAGTTCAACTTCCATCCTGTGACGTGGAATTAAATGAGTCTGTCATGTTTCTTATGTAGAGGCAGCACCAGAGGCAGCTTAGTCTGCCTAGAACTGAGGAAAAATTGATTGAAATGGATACCAGAGTTGGGAACGGACTTGATTGTCATTATGGACAAAGAAGTCTTGGGCAAAGGGAAAGTGGATTCATGACTTTTGCTTCAATAAATCCTGTATCTACTAGGTCACCAGAAAAGAACAGAAAGATATTATTAAACTAAAGAGAAATTTCCAAGAGAAACTAGAAAGAATAAGTACAGCCTACATTCTCTCACTCAAAGTCATAAGTCATTTCCAAAGGAAAAGTGTATGGGAACTTTCTCTACTCACCCCATAACCTTATCAATTTGAAGATGTCTCTCTAGATTGGAAATGACAGCTAGAGAAGATTATTTTGAGTCATATGAAAATTTAAATGGAGATAAATTTCGAGAGATCCAATGTGTTTCAGGAAGATTGATTTCTGAGTTTTAAAAGAAAATAATTTAGAGTTATTTTATTAGGGGGGGCTTATAATAAATTACAATGGCTTCCAATATAGCAATTTAAAGTTTGTACAACAGCACATCTACTGCCAAATCCAGTTTGAAAGAAGCAAAATGTGCTCAATGCATGCAAATTCAATCATCAGCCTAAACTCGGTTTTTTCAGTATATGAGGAAAATTACATTTAGTCTCAGAATGATATAGTTTTATTCTCTTATAAACTGTTAGAAAACTTTCCTATAGATGTTTCCCAGAAATATGTTATTTTGTCTCTAGATAATACCATTAAAATCCATCATTCTGGGTATTGTCCAATATAACCATCAGTGGGGTTGGGAAAGAGCCAAAGTCTTGTTAGGGGATGTTCGAGAGGAAACTAAGCCCAGGCAATGAGTGTCTTGGATCCTGATCCTGATAGTTGATATACTTTGTGTTCTTCCCAACGACAGTGCAAGCTTTCACTTCCATATCTATGTATATATCCAAACAGTAATTGTTAACACATGTAAAGAGAGAGAAGAGCAGAGACAGCAATGGGTCTAGCAGACTTTAGTTAGTTCAGTCTTAGTTTTAACAAATGGTTATTATCATATTTGACTCATTGGTAATCTAAAATAACAATCAATTAAATGTCTAATTGTTCCTTAAGTGAAACATATGCCACATGGTCCTTGTAAATTCGTAGGCCCTGTCTTTTGTTGTTGTTGCTATTGTTGTTGTTTTTGTTGTTCCTGACAACATGTGACTAACCCGGATACCCCATTGTTATAAAATACTGACGCAATGTGCTTATTGGAATTTAGGTAAAGGCCAGTGCTGGAGAATGTTTAGGCCCAGCTAGTATTACAACGCAGGGTTTGCAAGAGTCACTGTGAGAATATAAATTCAGCATATTTCTATATCTGAAGTACTATGAGGAGGACAGAAGTGATGTCCTCCTTATATGGGTGTTGACTGAATCTTCTTCACTTTTTTGCATAGTGTTGACTTTGGAAGCATGAGCAGTTATTCTTATCTTACCTATAATCCTTTCCAAGAGAAAATGAATCACCATTTGCTATTTATTATAGTGAAGACATGGCTTAAGTTTATAAAAGATATTTGGTCTCAAAATCTTAATTTCCCCCACTAAAGCTAAAGACAAGAGTTCAATACAAAGAAGTCATGAAACTGAAAGCATATGGCTTCACCTCTCTCTCAGTACAGTACTTTGTACTGTAAAGCCTCACCCACCTGGAGCCTGGCTCCAAACCAATAAATAAAAGAACACAGCTCTCTAAGTGCCAGGGCTCATGTGCCAAAGTCCACTTTAGGGTCCTGCTCACCGGGAATTCCAGACTGTCACGCCAAATCTATTTATACTCCACTAGTGGCGGTGCTGACAAATCTAACCGTCTACTTCCTTAGCAGATTAAACTTAATAGAGACGAAATTACTACTGGTAAATAGGTTAAGAACAGAAAACAACCAGAAAGGAGATAGAAAGAAAACAAATACCTTCTGTCCAGTAAAGCAATCCTGTGCTGCAAATCCTGTGCTGCAAATAAGCTTGGTAGCTATGGTTCTGAGCCATATACAGAAAGTAAGTAATAAGGTTCAGTTCACTGTATCAAAAAGTATTTATTGAAACACACAATCTTTTCAGACAACTTCATAGAGTCTTAAAATGAAAATTAACTGATGGTTTGGCAACGAGTTCTCAGATAAATAGAACAGTTGGATACTTAACACTGAACTTTAATTATTTATTCATGCATTTATATTTTGATAAACAGGCATGTGAAATAAAAACACTGTGCTAATGGCAGTAGCTTTTCTACACCATTTTACACTTAAAAAACAAAACAAGATCCCAGTCTGTTGCTCTGCTGTCAAAAGAAAGGACTCTCTGGGAACAGTCTCATCTAGGTGAAAGGTCAACCCACTTTCCTTAACGTTGGGTTGGAAAAGGGAACCAGAGTCCGCAATGACACAGAATTTTCAGGAACTACTTCTGAATCTGTTTAAGAACACGAGAATTCACTTCCTATACCAGGAGATTTGAGTAGAGAAAAAAAATGAAATTATTTTGGCCAGACAAGGTGTTAAAAGTTGTCCTGGGGCTACAGAGATAGTTCAGTTACTATGAGTGTATGTTCTAGTTTTATAGAGGATCTTAGTTTGGTGCCCAACACCCACAAAAGGCAGCTCACAACTGACTGTATCTCCAGGCCTAGGAGATCCAACACCTTCTCTAGACTTCACAGACACCTGCACTCACGTACACATAGCCTCATCCTTCCTCCCCCCTTCTCTCTCTCTTCCTCTCCCCTCATGCATACATACACACAAACATAAACACAATTAAAAGTAAATCTTTTTTTAATAAATAAATCTTTAAGAAAAAGAAAAGTTGTTCCTAGTCAGCTCTTCAACCTCAAATATCCTCGAATATTGAGGATAAAAATCCTTAATGTAGACATGGGAAATGTGATCTCACAGATGGTATTGCAATGCCCCCCCCCCCAGATATCAGGAACTCTCGGTATGAGAATGGGCTAAGAAATGATTAGAAATAACATAAACTACTTGAAAATGAACTGATCCTATCCCATTTTTCTCTTCCTTAAAAAAAAAAAGTAAACAGATGAACAAGTTAAAAAATTAAATCTCAGTGAACTTTTTACTTTCCTGCCCATCTCCATAACAAGATATAATTTCAAAGTCTTGTACATGAGCAGTGTTCTAAGTTTTGTTGTCCTGATCTGTGTATGTATGTGCACAAGTATGACATACACATGGTTTTTAAACCCTCAAAAGAGGAGCAGCTTAACTCAGACAATGGTAAACAGTTATCACCAGTGGCTCGAATCTCTGAGCTGTCTTGTAGCTATCACATTCGACCGGCCTACCACCTTGGCACCTACCCTGTGGCCTCCACTGGACCTGGATTTCCTAGCTCATCCTTCACAACCACGTGAATGGCAAGATGCCTAGGAGGAAGGGCACATTCTGATGCTACCACAAGAGTCACGCTGCTCAAGACATGGTAGCTGTTATTGTTGAAACATGACGTGTCCCCCACAGGCTCATGTGGTGACGTCTGGTTGTAGTGGTGTTGACTGTGGTGATTCTTGTGGTACTACTTTGGGAAGTCCAGAGCCCTTAGGAGCCTGTGCTGAGGATGTAAGTCACTGAAGATGGTCTCCAATCCCTTTCTTACTCTCTGCTTCCTGTCTGCCATGACATTAGCTGCTCCACCATATCTTCCTCGCATGGTGGACTAAAACCTCTCAGACCATGACGTGAATAAATTTTTCCTTCTTTGAAGTATATGTCAGATAGTTGCCACCACTGAGAACTGTATGCTGGGGTCAAAGGGACAGTTAGGAAGCAGGTACGAAATCAGTTTTCTTTATTAGCTACTATTGTTCATCTGGCAGAGGCATCCAGCCTCCTGCCTCAGACAGACTCCCTTACATGGCCACCATGAGACTGTTCACCCACCTTTGCCTTCTCAGGGCCTTACCAGGTGCTGGGTCAACCAAATTGTAGACGCTTGGCTGTTAACTAAATCCCCACTCATTTTTTCTTTGGGAGCATGTATTCTCCTAGTCTGTTCTGCCACTTGTGCCCAGCTCCTACTTGAGGCCCTGCTTGGGTGTCGGGGTTCTCCTGGGTGTCTGGGTTCTCCTGGGTGTCTGGGTTCTCCTGGGTGTCTGGGTTCTCCTGCCTGTCACATGCTTCTCCTGCCTGCTGCACTGTGTCTCTGACAAGAAGTTGTACCATCAACCCTTTAATCTCCAAATCATCTGGCAGGCCAGGTCTCTCTTATCCCCTATCTGATCTGGCTCGCTTGGCCTTCACCCCCATTGTTGCTGTGATACAATCAACCACAGATACTGTTTAAAAGTATCAAGCATCAAGAAAAAAAAAACACGTCTTTTTAGGCGCCACCAAATTTACACTAAATAGTTCTAACCTCTTCTGCCTGAGGGTTTCTTGAGCTAACAGCTGTCTTGGTCACAGGCACACTTGGTCTGTTGTCTGGCTTCTCATTACCAACACAATTGGACTTTGTAGCAGGGCTGGGCAATGTCTCCTTGGAACTTCTTTGACTTCAAAGGGAGGCCAGTGATCCTACTGACTCCAGTGGATTAAGTGAACTTTCAACTGAAATCCAATTACATCCGGGGTATCTTGTTAAGTGTATTTTTGGTGTGCTGTTACTTGATAAGCTTTATTTTCTACCTGAGAATTTAATAATGTATCGCAAAAGAAGGTGTTTTTCTTCTCAAATAAAGGCAAAGGGTTTCAATGGTCTAAAGAGATGCCAGGGTAGTTTCTGGCTAAGGTTACAAGTTTCACACCCAAAGTCTTGAAATTGCTAACATTTCTTTCCTTCCTTCCATTCGTCCTAACGTAAAGTGGGTAAGATGATACACTGAATACTTAGAAAAGTAATAAATATAGTTAATTTTAGTCTACATTTAAGTTTTGTTAGCCAGCAACTTACAAAACCCTCAATCCTAATTCCTAGCCTACTTGGCTTAGCAGGTTTGTAGGAATGCCTACCTTAGCTCTCACCATGCCAAGCTGTAAACTCTGTTGATTGCACTTGATCATAAACCTAACGAGCGACACGCTACATACAGGACCTGCCGTGTAGTATTGTGTGGCAGGAAATTCATGTTGCAAGAGTGAACATGCCTGCCGACTAGAAACCAATTCCAGACATCACAGGGAAGCATTGTGACTTTGTGTGCCTGAAGAAGATTCTTTCCTAAGCTGTGAGCAGTTAAGTGTATTCATGTCTGCGGCTGTTGACTAAAGTTGTATTCCAAGAATGGAATGGCCATAGATGTGACCTTTGGTGCCTTTTCCAAATCAGTAACACAGAGCTTGAGTTCAGGGGGTTCACAGCCAGCCCCCAATGACAGTCATGCTAACACCACATCTGGCTGGCAGCCTGCCATTATAAAGGTACTGATTTAGAAAAAGAGGCGATTTAAGTTTTCTTTAATCCAGTTGGGAACCTATAGCTTAAAAGGTGCTTTGTTCTAGATGGAGAGATCCCTTATACAGTAATCTAAATGTTCTCTGAGGAGTAGATACTGCACGTGAACCCATATAAATGTCTATTTGACACCACTGATATTCACACAGCCGACAACTGAGGAGTCTGATCCCAAAACACATGTATGTGTATACACTTATACAAGTCCTGGTGTCTTTGTGTGTCTGTTCACAGCATTTTTCTTCTTTCTTTGAAATTTTGTAAAGGTTACTTTGAAGTGTAGAATTATCTGCCTTGTTCTGTAAAGATCACTTTTGTCAAACATATACCTACCAACAGGTTTAACAGGAGACAAAAAACAGTCATGAAGAAACAGGAAGCAGTGCACAGACTTGGAGAGTACGCTGCTGATATTTTTCAAGGAATAGGAGTAGAAATTTCCTATGTTTATATTTTTCTCATCAGGAAAATAAATATGACTTTCTCTACTTGCCCTCTGTTTGTTTCATTTCTGAAAACGGGCACACAAAAGCAAAGGCCCTTTATGCTAGAATTTTTTTTTAAAAAGTAACTGGATAGTAATTTTTACCCCTTATTGTTACTGGTGCTTTCTTTTATGAAACTTCAGTGAACAGAAATAAAACTTTTAAAACAGAACAAATTGAACAGGAAAGGAATCATCTTCGTCGTGTTGTTGGATGATGGAACACACAGTGAAAAAAAATTGAAAGAAGATTAATATTGCAAGATATGTGAGCATAATGTGGAATTTAAATTTTGTGGTAGGCAGAATATGTTATTATTTATATAATATGCAGAATGCATAATATTATACAGTGCATTTATGCGATGTACATGAAAAGGCACAGCTACACTTGCTCAGGTACTTGTCTGTGGTTGCCTTCAAGTCTGTGGTTGCCTTCAAGCCCTGGCAGGTCAAGGAACTGTAGTAAGGACCATGTGGCTGAAAAGCTGAAAATACTACCTTGCCCTTGACAGAAAGTATGCTGACCTCTGGTTTAACTTCAGAGCTGAATTTCTATACATCCTAATCTGTATAAGAGTTGTGGCCACTCCCTGGGATATTCCAGATCCCTCTGTGATTGTAAAGTATCAGGGCTAATGGCTAGGTTACAATAGGAGCAGCCTAGTATGGATATATGATTAATTTGGTTCAGAATATGAAGAGATTAGGTATTAACCACAGTACTTCCTGGACCACTTCAAACCTGGCTAATCCCAGATCTGAGGATCCTCTGAAGGAAGACATGACTTTCCCATGCTAAGGGTATATTTATTGACTACTTAGACAGCACCTACAGAGAATGAAGAAAAGTAGGCTATATGTGACTTTAGTATCTTATTTACATAGGTAACATCTTTTCCCCCCTTTGGTACTTGGTAAACCCTGGCTCTTGTGAACAATAATTAAACACTTTATTGCTGAGTGGTACCCCAAGCCAGAGATGAATATTAATGGAAAAGTAAGGACCTACCTGGACGTGTTTCAGCCACGACAGGTCCGGCAAGGTCGGAAGGCTTTCCAACGCCTGCCTGGTTGATGGCACGTACACGGAACACATAGCTGACTCCCTCTTTGAGGCCTTGCACCTGGAATAAGCAGGTTTAGAAATAATGAGCATCTTATGTTACATATGCATGTGTACTCTTTTTCTGTAGGTACCTTTAATCATACAACCCCAAGGAAACAGGGTTTGTGCTCTAGAGCTGACTTTGTGACAGCTCGGTGGGTTTGACTTTGGTATCTTCTCTGTGGACCAGCTGTCACTAGATGAGTTGCTAAAGTCCCTTCCAAGCCTGTCATATTCTCATTCTCTCTCTCTCTCTCTCTCTCTCTGATAACTTAAGCGCCTCCCAAATCAGAAACATGTTGTATGTTTCTGAAGTACACACACACACTTTGAGTGACTTAGCTGTTTCACTCTTTGTAGAAAAGGTAAAATACAAAGTATTCAAAATAGCATCTATGTTACACACCTCTCAGTGATTCCCTTGGTAAGAAGACATTTTGTATTTATTCAAAAGTACATTGCAGATGCTGGAGAAATGGCTCAGCACTGTCTGCTCTTCCAAAGGACCCAGGTTCAATTCCAACCACCACAGCTCTTAACTCCAGTCTGTAACTCCAGTTCCAGAGGATCTGACACACTCTTCTGGCCTCCATGGGCACTGGGTACACACACACGGTACACCAACATACATGCAATCAAAACACTCATTCACATATAATAAAGTAAAAATAGAATTTAAAATATATTCCAATACTAAAACATAAGCACCATTCTTGTGCATTTACTGCCTATTTCTCACTAGATAGACAGGATACTAATATAATTGTAAAATTTTATTTACATGTAATTTCTCTGCTAATGCTGTGGTAGAGACCAATATTCAAAATCTGACTTAAACCACAGTGCTAGTGAACATGTGTGACTATGAATTTAGACTATTCATGCTTGGACTGCTAGGTTTTAAGTCTAACTATTGTTTTATATTCTGATGACATTTGACTATTATTGTACAATGTGAACATTTGTGACTATGAATTTAGACTAGTCGTGCTTAGACTGCTAGGTTTTAAGCCTAACTATTGGATTATATTCTGATGACATCTGACTACTATTATCATACAGTGATAGCTCTCACTGGAACCAATGAATTTGGCTGTTTTGTTTTGTTTTAGTTTGTTCCATGAAACAAGGTCTTATATATGTAGATCAGGCTGGCCTGAAACTTACTACACCGTGATGGCTGACCTTGAACTGCTGATCTTACTTGTCTCTCGAGGGCTAGAATTACAGACTTGCCACCACCCAGCTGAGCTCATGGATTTTCAAAAATAATTTCAAAATTGAAATAAGTTCAATCTGTAAATGAACTTGAACTAGGGCACAGGCTAACTTCATACAGTTTAATATGTTTCAAGTTCTACATTGAGAAATAATGCTAAGAAAGAAACAGAAACATTTCCTCGTGATTAAAAATAGACCAGTCACCAGGTGTCTGACACATATGTGGTGACACATAAAGGGTGAGTGGCTGTGAGCTGGGTTTCTGTAACACACAAGGAAGAAATCTACATTCCAGAGTCCAGTCCTATTGTGGCAGGAAGACATCTACACTCTCCCATCACCCAGGTTCAAGAAAAACATCATGACAAATACATAATCTATGCATATGTACTCTTGGGTTTCTTTTCCTATAATCCTTTTCTAAAATTGGTTATTTTATTTATTTACATTTCAAACATTATCCCCCTTCCCGGTTTCCCCTCCTCAAACCTCCATCCCATTCCCCCTTTACCCTGCCTCTATGAGGGTGTTCCCCCACCTACCCACCCACCCACTCCCACCTCACTGCCCTAGCATCCCCCTACACTGGGGCATCTAGCCTTCATGGGACCAAGGACCTCTCCTCCCATTGACAGCAGACAATGCCATCCTTTGCCACATATGCAGCGGAAGCCATGGGTCCCTCCATGTGTACTCTTTGGTTGGTGGTAGTAGTTG
The DNA here is from genome assembly GCA_036184795.1 of Tokudaia tokunoshimensis. Lineage (NCBI taxonomy): Eukaryota > Metazoa > Chordata > Mammalia > Rodentia > Muridae > Tokudaia > Tokudaia tokunoshimensis. The sequence continues at coordinate 111,787,134 of BTHU01000016.1, read as the reverse complement.
ATACTGTTGTTCTTCCTATGGGGCTGTCCTTCCATCCACTCCTCATTTCACACGCTCTCATTACCAGCACAGGTGTGAACCATTTGGTGTGAATGCCATATGCAAATCTGAGTGGTTACAATAAAGTCACACTGATGATGCCGTGGAATCCTATTTCTTGTCCTGCTGTGTCTTTAGAGTCTTCAGGTACTCTGTCCGCCCCCATCCCAGGCAGGGGAACAGTCTTTTTGACTCCTAAAACACAGCCCACATAAGTAAGAGAACCTTCTGCTTACAAGCAGCCCCTGTGTGTGAGTTAGGCTCAGGTTCAGTAAGCACACTCAGGACACCTGGAGTCAGGGTGAGGTGAAGGTCAAGAGTCGCGTGAACCCACTGAAGTAAACTCTACGTGTTCGTGCAAGCACAGGCATGCCCTACCACAGAGTGAGGCAGGGCATGACCCCAAAGAATCTTCAGTTACAGGTGGACCGGTGTGAACTCTGTAAGGACAGCACCCTCCAGGAAAAAGCCACTGTCACAAACAGAGGAGGAGAGCCACCTTAGAGACATGGACAGCAATAAGCAGCAGAGAGGAGTAAGTCAGAGCAAAGAGGGAAAGAGGAGGGAGTTCGCAGATACCTTTCAAAGCCAGATTAAAGAATTCGAGTGAAATGTCACCCAAGTTTCAAGAACCAAAAAAGAAAAAAAAAATAAAAATAAAAAAAAAATCCCCATCTCTAATTACTGCCAAGTGAATGGAATCTTACCAGAAGTCCAAAATATGAAACTGAGTCTAAGTTAGCTTAGTGTTAGTAGTTTTCCTGCTTAGGGAGAGAAAGCATGCTCTAAATCACAGGGCAGTCTCTCACCCTCAGGTACTGGTTCGCAATGGCTGCCTCATTAAGTCCTCGCCATTGGTCATCTTTGGCACTAGCTTCCTTCAGGTCTACAAAGTAACCCGTGACTGGAGTCCGGCCTGAGTAGACCGGAGGCTTCCACTGCAGAACCAGGGAGTTCTTCCTGACTTCACTGAGCTTCAGGCTGTGTGGTGGTCCTGAGTCAGGGAGAGAGGGCAGGAGAAGTCAGTGTGTGTGAGGAGACTCGCTCTGAGTACACTCACAATCACCCTTGGGGTCTCTGAGCTGACCCTCAGGATAGTATTCTCTTTAGAAACCTATCAGTCTCCTGAAAGTAGGCATATTGTAGCCACTGCAAATGTCCGTGGCTGCTCTACAACTTACTGAGCACAGGCTGTTTTAGGGTGGACATCGTCATCACTATTCCAGTCACTCTGAGGGTAACTAGCGCACAATCCGCAGAAGCCTTGACAACCTTTTGAAGAAAAGACCCTACATGTGTGCAGTGCGTATGTGGATGCATTTTTTCGAGTCTAAACTATGATGTCACCCTGCGTATCTTTGTGTGACCACTGGCTGCTATTCAAGCGCATGTCTCTTTTTTCTCTCAGATAAACAACTTCTGTCTAACCTGGAGTTACCTGTAGTGACTCACAGTGACTCGACATCAACTGCAAACACTGACACAGCCTTGTCGTGCTTCTGCATTGCGCAACTGGTAGTTCAATATTTGCCTTCTTATTTACTTTGGTTTAGCAATTTCAAATATGTACCGTTCTTGTTTTCCAAAATCTTCTATGGAAATATATTTAAATATTAGCATCAAGTAGTATGGCATGTTCTGCTCAGCAAAGGACTTTGGTGACCGTGAACTTGGGTCATCTTTGAAGCCAGTGGGGCAGCCAGCCTTCTCTACAGGTGGGACTCGGTTCTGCTGTATCACCTCAGGGAAGAGGAAGGCCACAGTTCAAGTCCTGACCCAGCCATTTACTTGTTCCCCTTGTGACTCTCCATGTGTCACTTAACGCGTACCTCAGGTTAGTCACCTTCACAACAGAAGGAAGACAAAGTACTTACGCTGTGTTCTAGAACAGCTTCTGACACCTGCTTGCCCAATGCTTCTCACTAAGTCAAGGATGCATCAGGGTGGTTGGTAGGGTGTTTCTTTACTGAGCCCACCCTGCAACATGTTTCATCGACAGGTAACTTTGTGGATGCTAAGTGTGTAGACAGTCACATTTAACTTTAAGAATTGTAAGAATTTGGAAACAGACCCAACTGTGTGACAGTGGCAGAAGAACCTTTGAGCACCTGGCCCCAAGGCAGGTGTTCGCCTCTGCATATCTGCTGACGTTGAACAAGACTTGAACCTGTTGTTTCTTTTTATCCACATTTGGAAGAAGGAAAGCAGAGAGGTATTTGCTGAGTAGGGCAACGTGCTAGTTCTTCATTAGCACAGTGTTTCAAACAGAGGAATTTGCAGTAGAATGGGTGGAGTGGGCAGGATGACTGCCCACACAGGTTGCCTTCCAGTGATCTGAAGTGTTCATACTACTTATGATGCTAACATGACAGCTGATAGATATATTGATTATCAAACCCAGGAGTTCTGTGTGTATATGTCAGAAATCAATAGCAAAATTAAATCATCTACCATGTGCCTATTACTAGTTGGGACCTTAATGACTTAATAAGTCTGTTAATATTCAACGTTTATATGTGTTTGGTTTTAGGGCACCATATGAGGCATACTCATGGGTAAGTTTTTCTGCTTACTTCTTTCTTCTCTTCCTCTTGTATCCAGCCGCTGCCACGATAACCTCCAAAGCAGACTATTTGCTGGTCAGATTCCATGACTATTGAGGGAAGGGTGTGGTATGTGGACATACAGATACGAGGGCTTAGTAGAGAGAAGTCAGGCTCACAGCCCGTTCAGGCATGATAAGCCCATGTAGGCAACTTAGTGAAGAGCTAGGAAGAGGGAGGGGGCAGATAACAGGGAGAAGCCACCATCTCTGCCTGGTCTCTAGGGGACGATTTGGGTGTTGGTAGGTGCGTGCTTCAGAGCAGGGGAAAGCAGCATCGAAGGATGCAGTAAATGGTTCTGGAAGTAAATTTGCAATGCTCTTAACTGGCCTTTAGGAGATGAATGGAAAGTTCCCAAGGGCTCACTTGGCTCAAAGTGTATATTTCTGTCAGTCCCCAAACAAAGGCTGAGCAACGGCAGATACGGGTTTTAATTGAAATGGGAGCATGAGGGATTTATTTTCAAGTGTACATTGCTAGCGACCATTTCATGTTATCTTAAAACATTTTAGGTAAGCATGGCAAGTGGAGTCCTGTCTCCTAAGTGTCATCTAGATAGCACCTCAGGTCATTCCAACTTGCTGGAGGAAAGTCACAGTCCCCAGCTTACCCGGAACAGCAATGGTCCATTCTTCACACTTGAAACACTCGCTCACCGCGGAGGGCGCTCCCAGCCCTGCGATGTTCATTGCTGACACTTGGAACTGGTACACTGTATTTTCCTTCAAGTTGCTAATCTATAACATGGATAACATCGCAAGCAGTTGTCAGCATTTTACCTACTTAATTTGATGTGACAAAGCATCCTATGGTGGTCTAGGGTTTAACATGTAAGTTACTTCTTATTTTGGATGTATCCTAGGCTATAGCCTACAAGTCACACCCTTCCATAATCACATCCCTGCTGTAATCTAAAGAGCATCTACCTGTAAGTTCAGCTCCAGGGAATCTGGTGCCCTCTTTTGGCCTTTAAGGGTACCTGCATGCCCACAGTGCATATGCAGACAAGCAGGTAAATACACATACACATAAATAAAAATAAAATTCAAGAAGCAGTAACTGTGTCTTTCATCTCAGCACTTGGGATAGATGAGTCTCTTTGAGTCTGAGGCCTGCCTGGGCTAGATAGCAAGTCCCAGGTATGAGGGGCTACAAAGTATAGCCAAAACAACAATAAAGCAACAAGACAAAACAGGAATAAACAAAAGACCCAAGCAACTCGTAATATTAAACACACAAGTTAATAATAAACAGAAGCACATGAGCTAGAAAGGGGGTAAATGGACTAAAATATTATAAGGTTTTATGTTTCCAAGATGAGAGCAAAACAAACAGAGTGATACCAGAATCAAAACTTGTTCAGTCACCCGTAAAAAAATCAACCCCAAACCACAGGACATATCTCTCAAGGCAAAGTAGGAGGAGAGGAAATACGGTGAAATATATTCAGGGCCAGTGTGATATCTCAATGCATAAAGGCACCGTTGAGCCTGACGCCCACATAGGTACCACTGAGCCTGACACCCACACAGGTATCAATTCACAGCACCCACAGGATGGGAAGAGACCTGACTCCTGCAAGTTGTCCTCTAACCTCCATGTAGGTGGGTACACACAAAATTAATAAATGTGCACAAATATATTAAATATTCAAGAGCAGTCAATAGATAACAGAAAAATACACGGCACAGAAAGACAAAGAACATAGAAGAACAAAGAAAGAAAAGAACATAATATAGTGATTAACTTTTAAAAAAAATCGGTAATAAGGTTAAATATTCCTAAATGATATAAAATATAAGCTGTCAGGCCAAGGGAACTAGTGTAATTCTATAATTCTATGTTGTTTTTTTCTTTTTTGAAGTAGAGTCTCAGATAGGCCAGGCTGGCCTTGAATTTCTGGTCCTCCTGCCTTCATCTCTACAGAACTAGGATTGTACACATACACTGCATGACTTAATTCTATGCTATTTCTAAAACACATGAAAAGCATAAAGACACAGAGAGATTGAAAAATAAACTATAAAAAGTTACATACATGTAGACACCAACTTAAAAAAAAACCTGTTCATTACCACCAATAATTGAAAGCACTGCCTTTAAGTCAAAACTTACCATTTGCACAAAAGACTCACTTTGTCTTCCTGTAATCATGTTATCTCAAAATATATAAAGCAACATTTTGAATGAGCAGGTTTTCTGGTGAGATGATCCCACAGGTTTCTCTTCCTGTACTGTTCATACCATTCATTGGTATAAAACACTAGCTACTCTCAGGATAATCTTATTAATAATAATTAATTATATTAATTATTTAATTATATTAATTAATTATATTTGAATATGGATATATATTCAAAGGACTACAAGTTGTTTTTATTCAATTAGTTGACTATTAAGGAGAAATAGTGTGTGACCACTCTGACTCATTTTAAAGAAATAATTCAAATTCACTTTTAACAAACAAGGACTAAGATAAAACTCTCCTTTTATCTGGTAATACTGCCTACAAAGTAACTATAGCAAATGTAATCCTGATGTTGGAATGTTTTATTGTAAGATAAAGACCAAGGACCGGTGCTGTGGTCCAGTGGTCCAATGCTTATCAGTCATGCACTTCAAAACAAAACAGAACAAAAAAAACCAAGATTGTGTGGTGACATGTGCCTATAATCCCAGTACTCAGATGTGAGGCAGAAGGATTGCTGCAAGTTCTAGGCCAGTCTGGGTTACATACTAAGACCTCGTATCAAAAAATAAAACAAACAAGCAAGCAAACAAACAAAAAACCCCAAAGGATCGTGTCTGTAATGACAACATTGCCATTCCTGTTCAAGGTCATAGGTAGAAAGTTACGCAAAAAAATGAAGCATAAAACTATAAGATTTGGATGTGAAGAAGTAAGTGTATTATTTGCATTTAATAGGACTATTTCTAGGAGATTCCCAAAGAACCTATAAATTCATTTTTAAATTAACAAAAACTAAAACAGACATATGTAAAAATCAGTACATGATATTTATATTTTTTTTATTTCTGTAAATTGTCCTTTGATCTCCCCAAATATGCCCCTCCCACACATACAAAAACACCAAATGGAGAAAACTACTAATGCTCAAGGGTTGGAAGAATCAATATATTTAATATGTCAATTACTCCTCAACATACAGATAAATTCTCTGCGCCTCCCATCAGAATTCTAACAGGTTTTAGTTTAACTTACTACTTTTCCTCATACTTTGTCTTGGGTTTTTTTGGTTTTTTTTTTTTAGCGGAACTTAGTAGAAACCTAATTCCGTAATTTACACCAAAGGGCGAAGAGCGACCCTGAAAGCACAAGGAGACAGGAGAATGGGTCACTTGCCACGAAACTGTGATCACTGATGTTAATGCAGAGGAGGATGAACTGACACCAATGCGAAGGATACAGGGCACAGGACAGACGTGAGGATACTGAGCACAGGACAGACGTGAGGATACTGAGCACAGGACAGACGTGAGGATACTGAGCACAGGACAGATGTGAGGACGAGGAATCATGGGAAAGAGAGGAGTCTTAGTAGGTGGTTCTGGAACGACTGTGCCTCCATTAGGGGAAATCGATTTTGACCGTCGGCTCACAACACATACAAACTTCAAAGGTGAATTAGCAACTGAAATATGAGCATCTGAAAGGCTTCTAGAACATAACCAAGTGCAGAATCTCTGTGACCCTGGCATAGGGAGACCTTTCTGCTAAAAGCCACACATTCACTGATTGTGTTTACAGCAACTAGAGGTTGCTGTAAGTTGGGAGGAAAATCAGCAGGACTTCCAATGGGTATACCAGAGAAGAGTATATAAAAATGGAGCCTGTGTACAGGAAAGACCTCAGAACTCATTTGGCACTCCAATTACTAAAACTGAGGATGTTTGGATAGCCAAATGTGGGCAAGGATGCACTCCAAGGATTCCACACACTCCAGGAAGCAGTTGAGAGCTGAGCAGGAGAGGGGAAGACGAACAGAGGCTCTAACTCAACAAGTCTAGTGGCCTAGAAACTGGCGTCTATGAATTAGCATACATGTGTAACATCATTGCTATACTGCTTGGTGTAGCTAAAAACTGCAACCATAACGTTTATTCTGTTTAGTTGTCATCTCTGAGGGCTCACTGCCTCAGTCTGCTAACCTAGGCTTAGTCCTGGAATCTTCTAGGCTCTGTACAACCTAATGTTAGAAGGTTTTTCAGCCTTTGAGACTTACTGTCCTGTGTGCTCACCCTTCCTAGTTCTTTCTGATCTCTGGCTGGATGACTCAACTCATCTGTGCTTGCTCAAACTCCTCTTGAAGTTGACTGATGAATCTAGTTCTCTCTCTCTCTCTCTCTCTCTCTCTCTCTCTCTCTCTCTCTCTCTCTCTCTCTCTCTCTCTCTGCTTAGTCTCAAACTAACTCTGGCAATCTGTCTTATCTTTTGGTTCCTTCTCATTCTCTGGCTCCTTCTGTCTTCACCTGTGTCTAGCTTGTTCTCTCTCTGCAACCTGCTCTCTATCACTGTCCTGGTGAAACTCCCTCCTTCCTCTCTGTGCTTTCTTAAATAGCTTCTCTTTCCTGTGTGCTCTGTAAGAATTGGGCATATCCTATTCTGTCACATCTTCCTCTGATTCGTCACCTTTTCTGTCTGCCTCTCAATTAGATGTCACTTTCAAACATGGGTGCTTCCTTCTACAATCTAACTTTACCTTCATGTTTCGGATTAAAGGCAATGTACTAAGGATATGTTTGTATTCCTGCCAGAGGGATTAACAGTGTGTGCTAAGGGCTGAGCCACACCACAATTAGAAAGAGGTTTTTCCAGTCTATAATACAATCTCAGGGTTCACAGCGTGATCAAATATCCTGCAACAACAACAACAATAACAACAAAAATCCATAAAATGGCCTGCACACCAATCAGTAAATGAACAGAGGGCATATTATGGTATAGTTGTTTGGGGGAATACCATATACAGTAACATGGAGAATCTTACAGGTATAAGTGTGTAGTTGGGTGTGGTAGTGCAAGCCTCTAACACTAGCACTTTGGAGGATGAAGCAGTAAGATTACAAGTTTGAGGTCAACCTGGGTCACCTAATGACAACCTGAGACAAATGACAAAAACAACGATTTCATGTTAGCATTCCTAGTCAGTGTTTGATATGTCATAGATTTCAAATGTTAAGTAGAAACAGCATGGTACTGATTTCAATGTAGGGTATTTCCTGGCCTGACGTGACCTTGCTCTGGACTCTGCGTATGTGCTTGTGAGTGTTGGGACTTGGCAACTGGACCTAGCAGGTGAAGCTCTAAGAATGCTCAACAGCTGAGCCAACCTGTGGTAAAAAGAGTCTGAGGCACCTGTGGTAGGCAGAGCAGTGAAGTCCCACCACTCCCCCACTCCCTGACACATGTTCTTCTTTCTGGGCGTAAGAGCCACTACTATAGGGAACACCTCACAAGAAGGAAGGTCAAGTAAGCTGGTCATGTCATCATGATTTTAACAGTGAAAATTAAAAACAAACATATAACATACAAACCAGAGATATTGGATGTAGCAACGTTTGAAATATCTGTAACTAGTGACTTATAGTTACAGATAGTTTACATGTTTTAAAAGAAAATGCTAGTTTTCACAATAAATGCACATTTTGTGGTAAGTATTCTTTAAAAATTACGCATACATGTATGAATCAGAAAATGTCAGTCCTGCTTGGCTAGCCATACTGATCTTATCTATCAAGGGATATTTTTTACATAGTCACGCTAGTGTTGACAATGAACACTGACAAAACGACACAAATCCTTTAACAGGTCCTGGGTGTGCACATGCAAGCATTTCGCCATTCACAAGATGCGTCATGCCGCAGAGAGACGTGCTTGCTTACCTTGTATGCTGCATCGCTGACAGCCTTGATGTTGGCTTCCCTCCATTTTCCTGGTACCCCACCAACCACCTCACGATAGTTCACATAATAGCCTGTAATCTCTGCCCCTCCGGTCGTATCTGGCTGCTTCCATCCAAGAACCATTGAGTCCCGAAAACTTTCAAGACAAGTGATGTCATAGGGTGGAGATGGCACGGCTGTGGCGAGACGAATAGCTCGTGAGTAGGAGAGATGCGTTTCTGAGTCTGAATACATTCACCATCCCTGCCTGGCATCATGTAAGAGGGTGTTAGACATAGAATGCAATGAAAACATGAGGTGGATCTGAAATTTGGCATCTGCCTTGGCATATGATAGATTTTGTGTATACTTCAGACAAGAAAATATCCTGGGGCTCTTGTCAAATACACCTTAAAAAAAACCTTTACAGTACAAGGCACCATTTGTCATATGTCTTTCTCTTGGTAGACACATGTTTATCACAGTATTTTTAACTCCTGTGCTTTTAAACTCCTGGTATATAGCACATAAGGCTAGGAAGCTATCGCTGCATTTACTAATGCTCGGCTAGAAAAATACATCTGAAGGATATTTCAAAACTCCTTGTATATTTACATGGCTTTGCTGGTCCTCTTTACATCCAGCCACTGAAATGATAGTTTTCAATGAAGAAAGAAGGGTGCGGTGACGGCAAGAGGTTCTTCTCTAGATGTGCGGCACAGCAGGATGCTTTCAGGTGTTTGAATTATAAGAGTTACATAAATTATCTCATTCCTATTCAAAGCAACTTTTGAGAACAAAGAAGACCTTTGGAATAAAGCAATTGTGTGTGTGTGTGTGTGTGTGTGTGTGTGTGTCCTATTTCAGAGCACTTATGAAGATTATCCCACTTATTCTTATTTAATGACAAAAATAGGGTTAAAAACAAGTAAGTAGAGGAGTTACGAAAGCTGAGGTGAGGTAGAGATTGAGAACATTCAGGAGACACTTAAAATTTATCAGTGCTTTTATGTGATATATTGTCTCCTAGAACACATTAATCCAAAGCACCCACCCAGCTCATAATTAGCTTTTTAACAATCTCCCATGAGTACCTTCTGGGAAGGAGTATTATGGGATGTAGCTCTCTGTGACTAGATAGCGAGCTTTTCACATCTGCTGAGAACTAGTGATTTGAATGAAATATGAACAGTCACTTAATAGCCTGAGGTTGAACAATGGAAATTAGTAACTCTGGCCTTGGCATACTGTCACTTCATCGTGAAATATTCTCCTGTGCATGTCCTGAGCATAAACATGTCAAATTGCTGCACACACCCTAGTTGATCATCAGGGCCTTCCTACCCTCATGTCTAGTGTGTAGAGTATCTTCCTGACTAACTCCTCCTCATCCAAAAGGTCCTGTAAACATTTTGTTTTTGATAAGCCTAAGAAATAACGCATAAGCGCCAACCCCACAAGGTGACTTGATAGCGTATCAGATCAAAGCGTGTTGAACGACTGATAGGAACATAAAACTCAGAAACAGCATGAGGCATGAACACAGAGGAAGCGTGTGATCGGACAATGAGAGGTGAGGGTGATGATGGAGACGATGGATGCAGAGCTGAATGTGGCAGTTCTCACCTACTGGATCCTTCTTCTTTTTCGGGGGCTCAGATTTACTTTGCTCCTTGGGAGCTGCCTCCTGGGGTGGTGGGCTGAGCTCCTCCTGAACTGATTCACCTACTTTACTTACTTCTTTCTGGCCCTGGTTGGAAGGGCTACTGGGTGGTGGAAGCTTATTAGGTTTGCTACTGAGCAAAGCATCTTTCTGAGAGGTTGGTGGGGAGGTTCCATTCATGGCCCCCCTGGAGTCTGTTAGTCCACCAGGCGTATCACTCAGTTGAGGCCACACATCTGGAGACACTCCTCCCCCTACAGTCACCAGACAACAACAGAAACGACATGAGCCAGACCCTGTACACGTTACTCTTGGAGCAAAACAAACATCGACATTTAGGACTGCAAGCAGAGCGAAAACCAATCATGGTTTAACAGTTTGCACCAGAGAACATTTCAACTTCCCTGTAGTTAAGAAGAAGGAGGAGGAGGGAGAGGAGGAGGAGGAGGAGGAGGAGGAGGAGGAGGAGGAGGAGGAGGAGGAGGAGGAGAAGAAGAAGAAGAAGAAGAAGAAGAAGAAGAAGAAGAAGAAGAAGAAGAAGAAGAGGAAGAAGAAACAAGAAACAGAAACAAATGGCAGACAGAACGGGAACCATTTCTATTTGCAGAACCCAAAGGGGTTTAGCTTATACAGGAAAAAGCAAATCTCAGACATCTCTTGGAAGATAGATATTCTAATATTCAACAGAACAGAGAAAGAACCACAAAGTGCACAGACACAAAATTAAAGACACTAGCTGTATAACAGTTATATAAATCACAACTGTTAGTACAACAGTAGTGTTGTACCTCCCAACCCATAAAACAATATATCCACTACTGTACACCTTACGGTAAGGCCAAAGAAGAAAGCTGACATTAAATCTGGTTGTTGTAGCTCTGTTGCTCTAGATTTTGAGACAGCATCTTGCTATGTAGCCTGGGACCTTGAGTTCATAATTCTCCTGCTTCAGCTTCCCCAGTTGTTGGGATTATAGGTGTGCACCATCACACCCACCCAATCTTTTTTTTACAGTGATATTGGGGCTTCACACATCATAACTATGTGCTCTATTACTGATATCCACGCCCAATCAAATATTTCTATTAATATGTTAGCACATTGCACATTTTATTTCTGTTTTTCTGAACTAGTTCTATCCAAGATTAGGAGGTACAACATATATATATATATATATATATATATATATATATATATATACATACATGTATGTATAATTACCTTTTAATGATGTTACTCTGTTGGTTAGTTTGCAAACAGAGATGAGACATGTGCTTAAGCAACCACATGGGTCTCCCGTGAATTTCAGCGACATGGTAATATGCTGTTAGGAAGAAGCCAGGCTCTGTTGCAGATGAAATGGCTTTTAGATACAGTATGATACAAGTTATGGTGATGTACCATTTCATGGAAGCAGGGTGGCCTGCCAGGTCCCAGGATGAACATGAAGTTAGCATGGAGTTTCGTACACTGGGGAATGTCTGAGGAGACTGGGATGTGAGGATGGAAATGCTACGGATGTAGACGCTGGTAAGTGATGGAAACCTGTAAAAAGTCAGCCTCGGAAGGTTAGTGTCAGCTGGAGTCAGAGAAAAATGACCGTTTAATGATGGAATCATGGAGTGAAATTAGAAACTTTAAACTGCTTATGGAAATGATGGAAAGTTAGAAAACTTCAGTATTTTCCTTGACCAAATTGCATAAGGGGAACTTACCGATAGCGGCTTTGACTTCGATAGCTTCCGAATCCTGGGAATTCTCGCTAAGTCCAGCTGCATTCACTGCTCTGACCCGGAAAATATAGCTCTGACCAGTCGTCAGTCCATGGCAAGTAAATCTAATGACGAAAGAAAGCTTTCAGAGCCTTTCCTAGGAGGAACTTTGTGGGACGTGATTGGCAGCTTAACTGAATGATCTGAACAGCCTGGATTGTTCTGAAAAACATTCATTTTTCAAAAAAGAGGGGAAAAGGCACTGAGAGCTTCCAGTAATATGTACACCTTAGATAAGAAGGCCATGTGGGCAATTTATAAAACTCATTCTGTCAGAGAGAGAGAGAGAGAGAAATACTGTCTTCCCCTGAATGTTCATCAGAAAATGCTCAACAGGGAAACAATAAGACTACAACATATTAATTCTGCATAAAGATAAACTAGATAGAATTTAAAAATACCATTAGTGGGTCTAGCACAAATGAGGCACTTAATCAATAATAGGTCTGTTGACAACATTATGGGTAGCTAGTTCAGGTATATACTTATAAATATACTGATAAATCCTGTCACAGAAACCCAAGAGCTACCTCCTTTATGTCAGAGAAGGAATCATTACTTTAAGAAATCGCACTAGAATCTGGTTCCAGAACTATCGTTTAGATACAAAGCTCCAACAGTAAGGTATGAATCCATGGTAGGCTCACATTTAAAACCACCCTACTCCTCAACAGCTGCTATAGCTATAAAGTAGCGTTCCATGAATCACTGTAACATGAAAATCGGCCCCGAAGACTGTAACCCAAAGGAAATAACAGTTCTGCCAATGATACTATTACCACTTGCTGTTCAAATATTTAGTAAAGGAAGCGGTATCTTTCAGTCTAGGTAGGGTCAGGCTGGTTTGGTGAATATTTATTGAGCATTTCAGGTGTTAAAGGTATTAACAACAAAAGGACTTCTAAATGCCCCAGGATAGAGATGGACGTATCAGTCTAAGAAATGAATGTCATGGGAAACATCCTGCCCTCTCCCTTTGGCCTGTGGTCTCCATCCTCTAAGGTTCTGCTTCCTTTCAGGCTCTGGGAGTCTGTGGCCTTGGGAAAGGGCCAAGTAGAAGCTCCCCAACAACAAGCCCATCAGAAACTTCCTAGGGACTCTTCTCAGATTGGCCCTTAATTAAAGCAGGCGTGGCTGGTTGGGAAAATGATTAAAAGCAAAAAAAAAAAAAAAAAAAAAATACAAAAAACCAAAAACCAGCTTTCCCCACATTGAAAACAGATACAAAGAGGTCGCAAACTATCTGAATGTCCTTGTTTCGATGGGATTTTCTGTCGGCTTGGTCCTGGGTTTAATCACATTGATGTTCAGAATTTGTAAAGTGCTGATAATCTGTTCTCTGTTCTTTTGAAATACCAAGGTATGCACATTTAGGTGAGCATATTAGGTCCTTAGAATCTAATATTGCTTTGTAAATGAAAGACCATTGAGTATCAATGGGAAAAAAATAATTGAAAGAATCAGGGAAGAACCATAAAATAAACTTTTAGGTGGTATTTTACGTTTGTTTGACATGATAAGTCCTTTTCCTGAAATATATATTTTCCCAACTATATTACACTAGCCATACTCACCTTTAAATTCATTTGACTAGTTAAACTAAATGTGTATATGTCTTCTTAATTGTTTTTAAATTATATCTATATGTTTGGGGGTGTGCCTGTATATGGAGATGCCCATAGAGGTCAGAAGAGACTGTCAGATCCCCTGGAGCTGGAGTTACATGGGGGTTGTGAATCTCCCAATGTGGGTACCAGGAACTGAACTGAAGGCCTCTGCAAGAGGAGGATATACTTTGACTGCTTAGTCATCTCTCTAACTCTGTGTGTGTGTGTGTGTGTGTGTGTGTGTGTGTATAGTGTGTGTGTGTGTGTGTGTGTGTGCTTATTCTTCCACTGGAGGTGTGTACTATATTATGTAGTTACAGCGATCCTGGAATGCACATGTACATATACAAGTGAACAAGTCCATGAGCACATACATGTGCAAGTGCACACATGTACATGGACACGCACACAAACACACATTACCGTGAGCCCTTCACCGGGTTGTTGTTGCAGGGTTCCCACTTGCCGGAGCCAACAACACTGGACTCGATGTAATACCCAACCAGTTCTTTGGCATCTTTGGACTCCTCCCAAGAAACCACCACTGAGGTATCTGTGTTTCTACTTGGGATGATTTTGCCAGGGGCTTTGGGGATATCTGCAAAAAGAAGAAAATGATGATCAAACTCAAGGTCGGTTAATATATTTCATTTCTATCACATATGTGGAAACACACATGCATAAATATGGCTGCTCTGTCGTATAATGAATTGTGCTAAAGAGATGTTATTTAGGAAGCATATTAGTAAATGAAATGTCTGTGGACACTGAAAACTATATCCGCTGTTGAAACCTGTGATGTTCGCTCTTCATGAGCAAAGCCACACTATTTTATTCTTGCTTTGGAATTTTCTCTTGACACACAGGTCACAGTTGCCTGGTCTGACCCTACACTTACCAAGTTTGTCCCCTACGATGGTCACTTCAGTTGCTTCTGAGGGTTCACCAACTCCTGCTGAATTTGAGCAGCGGACACGGAAGCGGTAAGATTTCCCCTCCACCAGGTCAAACAGAGCAAAGCGAGGAGACTTCACTGGGAGTTCTGTGTTGACACGCTGCCAGTTTTCTGTTCCCACATCACACTGCAACAGGAACACTGATATCACTGGAAGCCCCCAGAGCACACAGGGCACTCACGCTTATTTACCTGCTGACAAACCACCCTGTTTTCTAGAGCTGGTCTGGAGAAGAGGTGTGGAAGAAGGGATATCTGAAGACCACAAGATGCTTCATCAAATGCATCTTTTTAGTGTTTTTAATGAACACTTTGCTTCATTTGTATATAAGCAAGCTATCCATTTACTTATAGAAGTCTTTATTTTAAGGATAGGGTTAGTGGATTCGATAAACTTCCTTCAATACTTAAATTTCTAGAACATTGCTTCCACCCTGCATTAGCTGCCACTTCCTCAGAAACACTGTTTAGATCACCTCCCGTCACCAGTTTGGAAGAATTCAGGACCTTATCTTGACACCTTGCCCTTCTGTATTTAGTGATCAAAACATTTGTCACTAGTAGAAATGTATTTATTTACTGTCTCCTCTACCAGAGGGTGCATTCCACGAGCTCAGGGGGCCTCCTTGCTCATTGTCCTGCCTCAGCCTAGAAAGGCACTCAGAGTTTCTTCTCTGAATGAATGAACAAATGTGTATGGTTATAGAAATCCAAAGGTGTTCCTTTCTGAAATTGTGCCTGAATTTTAGAATAAATCATAAAATGCTTCTTAAAAACACAAACAAATTTAAAGAGATTCAAAGGTATAGTGGCACATGTATGTGACCTCAGTCCTCAGGAGGCTGAAGCAGGAGGAAAGTCACGAGTTTGAAGACACTTGGGGCTACAGTGACTTCCAGGCCAGCTGAGATGCAGAACAGACTGTCTCAAAAAAATGAAAAATTAAGCAATGAAAGAATGAATAAATTCAATTCCTATTGTGACTTAGAAACCCTTGAATGAAGATGCGAGTTTACAAGTTGCCAGGACATAGCACAGTCAGACAACAAGTCTAACAGGACAGGGTACAGTCTGAAGACAAATCCAAGACCTTCTCCAGCTCTACACCCAACTCTGCTCATGGTTAGCAAAAGCACAAATTCTGTTGCTCTTGCCTAAGTTTGTTGTAGGTTAAAAATCATTTTCAACATAATCTTCCAGAAATCTGTATTTTGCGTCAGGCAGACCAGCTGTCAAAGATGACACAGAAGTTTCCAATACACTATTCAGCATGATCTCTGTTGACCTGACATGATTCAAGAGCAAGGCAGCAGGGACCCAAAGGGTCTTGTCCCAGCTAATAATGAGCTGGATTACCCTGGAATGTGAAATGGGTGCTCTTAGCCTCAATGTTATCTGTACAACAGGTACATTTAACAAGGTGAGACTCTGGTGTTCCTCCAATATGGTTCGTGGTGAAGTGTCATTTGCATGTGTGATCTGCTCCTGTGAGTAATGAAATTCTCTCACATCTTTATATTCTTGGTGTGCCTCCTCAGGGAAACACAGAAGCAATTATTAATCATTTTTACTTTCATAATTAAAAAAACAATATCTGCTATGGATGATATAAGTGATAACTTTAACTCTCCATGCTGCACTACCACCATTGTTGAAAGGAGCAGATTTAAGGTTTGGAAGCAGCCCAGCATAGCGCAAGTAGATTATCCCTTATTTCAAATGCTTGGAACTATAAGTGTGTACAATTTTAGAATTGTGCATGAATGCATGTGTGTGTGTGTGTGTGTGTGTGTGTGTGTGTGTGTGTGTGTGTACTTTACTATTTAAGTATCCCCAACCCAAAATCCAAAACATTTTGAGTGTGTTGAATTGGATCATGAATTTGGATTTTTAGATTAGAGATGTTTATCCTATACTTGGATTTATAGATCTGTGCCAAGATTACTCATGTTCAAATCCTATCTCTGCCTATGCCTACTGTGTGACTTGGGGCAAATTATAAAACCTATCAATTGTAATGCAAAGGATACCGTCAATAGGATAAAATAGCAACCAACAGATTGGGAAAAGATCTTTACTAATCCTACATCTGATAGAGGGCTAATATCTAACATGTACAAAGAACTCAAGAAGTTAGACTCCAGAGAACCAAATAACCCTATTAAAAAATGAGAACAGAGCTAAACATAGAATTCTCAACTGAGGAAACTCGAATGGCTGAGAAGCACCTAAAAAAATGTTCAACATTCTTAGTCATCAGGGAATATACCCAGAAGATTCTCCAACATGTAATAAGGACACATGGTCCACTATGTTCATAGTGGCCTTATTTATAATAGCCAGAAGCTGGAAAGAACCCAGATGTCCTTCAACAGAGAAATGGGTATAGAAAATGTGGTACATTTACACAACGGAATACTACTTAGCTATTAAAAACAATGACTTCATGAAATTTGCAGGCAAATGGATGGATCTAGAAAATATCATCCTGAGTGAGGTAACTCAGTCACAAAAGAACACACATGGTATGTACTCACTGACAAGTGGATATTAGGCAAATAGTGTGGAATACCCACGATACAACTCACAGACCATATGAAGCTCAAGAGGAAGGAAGACCAAAGAGTGGATGCTTCCTTACTGCTTAGAAGGGGGAACAAAATAATCAAGGAAAGTAGAGGGTGGGAGGGACTTGGGAAGAAAAGAGGAGGGGAAGGGGAAAAGAGGGGCAGAATCAGGAATGGGAGGAGATGGAGGAGATGTACAGAGGGTCAGGAAATTGAACAGAGGTGTGTAGCAATGGGAGATGGGGAAATGGGAGTAGAAACCAGAAAGTCCCAGATGCCAGGAAAGCAAGAGCCTCCCATGACTCCATGGGGATGCCATTAGTTGAAACACCCCACAAATGGGCGGGAGAACCTGCTGAGACCATACCCAGAAGTTAAGCATGGCCCCCTGGTTGAGGGATAGGGCCACCCACCCATCTCCAAAATTTTAACCCATAATAGCTCCTGTCTAAAGGAAATACAGGGACAAAGAGTGGAGCAGAGACTGAAGGAAAGGCCATCCAGAGACTGCCCCATCTGGGGATCCATTCCATACGCAGACTCCAAACCCAGACACTATTGCGGATGCCAAGAAGTGCTTGCTGACAAGAGCCTAATACAGCTGTCTCCTGAGAAGCTCTGCCTGATCCTGACCAATGCAGATGCATATACTTGCAGCCAACCATTGGACTGAGCACAGGGACCCTAATGGAGGAGTTAGGGGAAGGACTGAAGGAGCTGAAGGGGTCTTATCTGGCATCAGTGGGAGGGGAGGCCCTTGGTCCTGTGAAGACTTGATGCCCCAGTGTAGAGGAGCTAGGGTGGTGAGGCGGGAGAAGGTGGGTATGTGGGGGGGAGCACACTCATAGAAGCAGGGTAAGGGGATGGTATAGAGGGTTTGCAGAAACTGGGAAAGGGGATAACATTTGAAACGTAAATAAATAAAACATCCAATTAAAAAAAAAAAAACCTATCGCCGGGCACTGGTGGCGCACGCCTTTAATCCCAGCACTCGGGAGGCAGAGGCAGGCGGATTTCTGAGTTCAAGGCCAGCATGGTCTACAGAGTGAGTTCTAGGACAGCCAGGGCTATACAGAGAAACCCTGTCTGGGAAAAAAAAAAAGAATTAAGAAGGTTAGCTAACAAGTGCTGTTCATTATGTGACACCACTTATTTTCATTCTTAAAGATAGAACCAGTGTGAGCGAGTGACATTGTTCTGTGCCTGACAGAACCAGATTTTTGAAAGGGAAATGAGAGAAAATACCCAAGACATGAGGCATCTGAGGGAAAGTTTGAGGTTGGTGAGAACACAGTGGGATAGGGTAGTTTAAAGGGAGACCTTGACTCACCCAGTTCTCCTGCTACTGAGGCCCTCAGTTGCAACTGTCTTAGGGACAGCTTCAATGTTTATTTACTACGAGCCTGTAACACAACAGACCATCACGTAGTTTGTGTGCATACAAGTCCCCAGTGCAAGCAGAGGAGAGCCTAGGAGGCAGCCTAGGCTGTATGAACATTCTAGGTTGGTAAAAATACATGCCAGGGGACCAGTAAGTAAACCTGTACAAAGGCCAATGCCTCGTAAATGGCTCACCAAAAATAATCAGATATATAGCACAATGGCTTGACATTTAGAAAATTCTGTAAATGCATTCTAGGTCTCTGAACATCCTAGGTCTGTATCCTAACTCCTCCAGCATCCTGGATGCTGTGAGAGTGGAATACCCTCTTCTCCATGCAATGCCATACTCTTAAATATTATCTTCTATTCCATCTAACTGAGCATGCTGGTAAAAAAAAAAGTATTTAATTGTTTAGTAACAGATGATATGCATTTTGATCTGGGAAAGTTACAGACTTTCATGGAAAAATTCAGATCGACGTGATCAGAGGAAAAGTAAACAGAAGCCAGCGCTGACTCATGTGAAGACCATGTCTCAGGGTGGATTGTTATGCGTCACTGTTTCAGCAAAATGGTAATTACAGTCCCAGGGTTAATTTAGAGCCTCTTCCTGTGGAGCATGTCAAAGAAATGCAGCGCACATGGGTGTGTGTGAAAGATACCAGGAAGTGTACATTTAGCTATTACTCTATCATTGCTTCTATTAAGTAGAAAAAATGTCCAGGATACTTACCCAAGTTATATTTTATTTGGGGATAACATTTATAAAATATGAAACTGTAAGTATACTTTTAGGTGTCATAAAACCGGACTCTTGGGAAATGCCTATGTTGCACGGGAAAGCATCATGAGTTTATTGTTAGCAATTTGCTGGAGATAAGAAGGGGGACACCCCACCTCAAGGACCTCAGAAAAGCTCACTGCAAGAAAAGTAAGAAATACTAAAGAAAAGCCATGGACCTTGACATGGGTTACTCTGGTGTGACTCGTAAGAGTCACCGCCAATTTGAGGTAAATAAAAGGCTGTTAAGATGTCTACATACTTTACTAGTGAGATGGCTCAGTGTGGATAAAAAAGGACATTGCCGTCAAACCTACCTGTCTAAATTTAATCCTGAGACCCACATGGAGGAAGGAGAAAACCAACTTCTATAGTTTGATATCTGGGACATGTGCTGCCATGGATGTACACACACACACACACACACACACACCATGCTCCTGTAAGCAACCCTAGTGAAACCCACTGGGTTACCCAAAAACCCAAACAACAACAGCAACAAAACCTCTAAAAACAAAACAAGACAATAGGACAGAGAAAGAGGAGGGTAAGGGGGAGAAGAAAGGGAGGAGAGAAGGATATGAAATTGAATGAAAATGCTGCAATGGAACTCTTTTATATGTGTGTGTGTGTGTGTGTGTGTGTGTATGTATATATATATATGTGTGTGTATGTATATATGTGTGTGTATATGTGTGTATGTATATAGGTGTGTGTATGTATATGTGTGTGTATGTGTGTATGTATATAGGTGTGTGTATATATGTGTATGTATATAGGTGTGTGTGTATGTATATGTGTGTGTATGTGTGTATGTATATATGTGTGTGTATATGTGTGTATGTATATAGGTGTGTGTATGTATATGTGTGTATGTGTGTATGTATATATGTGTGTGTATGTGTGTATGTATATAGGTGTGTGTATGTATATGTGTGTGTATGTGTGTATGTATATATGTGTGTGTATGTGTGTATGTATATAGGTGTGTGTATGTATATGTGTGTGTATGTGTGTATGTATATATGTGTGTGTATATGTGTGTATGTATATAGGTGTGTGTATGTATATGTATGTGTGTATGTATATATATGTGTGTGTATGTATATATGTGTGTGTATATATGTGTGTATATGTGTGTATGTATATGTGTGTGTATATGTGTGTATGTATATATGTGTGTGTATATATGTGTGTGTGTATATGTGTGTAAGTATATAGGTGTGTGTATGTATATGTGTGTGTATGTATATATGTGTGTGTGTATGTGTATGTATAAGTGATAAGTGTATGTAGTGATAAGACCACAAGGGGGCAGTGAGGAAGAGGAATACCCTGGTGTGTGCGAACTCGAGCTTCAATCCCAGCACTGTAAAGCACACAGTGTCTGTACACTGTTTTTATATTGCCACCTAATTTGCAGACACCTCCACACAGCGATACTCCTGAGACATGGATCCTCTCACGGTAATTGCAGGGAAAGGTGACCTAACATTTGTTCTAAAATTGAATGGTCAGAGTCACAGTCCAGATAAAACAGGAAAATTGAGCTCCTGAGGACGGGGATGGTGGGAGTGGGGGAGGGCTCCTTTTTATGTAATTTTACAGAGATGAAATTTTAAATTGTAAACACTAGCCTCATTTTTTGGTTGACAATAGTGCATTACTCTGAATAAATACATAAATGTGTTTATATGTCAGACAAAAAACACAACATCAACAAAACAAAACAAAAACAAAAAAACCTTCTCAATTAGATACTAACCTCGTTTTTTGTTTTTTGTTGTTGTTGTTGTTTTTGTTTTGTTTTTTTCTGCAGAGGGAACTGAACCATCATACAAATGCTAGGCAAGTGCCCTACAGCCCTTATACTCCAATCAAAACTTCATTAACAATGGACTTGGAGCTTCATGTTAAATTCTTAAATATCCTTTCTGGGAGCCATGTTCTCATGCTCTCATGAAGGACTCCTGTGCCATTTGTCTGACGATCCTCGTGCATTTAATGCTGGCTGCTGTCCTCAGTAATGCCCTTGGCCAGCCCCTGCCCCTGTATCAAGTACTCATCAGAGCTCCTTGGAAACAGCGTGATCAATTTGATTAGTCAGATCGGCTCTCACATCCTCCTCACCCATCTGCCTCATTGTGTGCTGCCCTCCCATATTCTGATCCCCAACGTGATTGTGAAATGTTTGGGGGGGGGCAGGAAGGAGAACTGATTTCTCAAATTGTTTTGTTGCTCACTCAATGGTGTGTGAAGGAACTGCTTCACACAGCAGTGCGCGAAGGCTTGCTGTCCTCACCTCTCCCTACTGTTTAAAGTAGAACAGCGGGTGTCTCTGTTCTCTTACCATCTACCCGCATCATGTCTCATCACCACGGCACAAGAACCAGAAGACAAACAGCCAACGCTAGGGTGAGGAGCCTGCTCTAGAAAACACTGCCATGTACGCAATCTGTAGTTTCAGGCACATGAGCAAATCTCGGGGTACCGTGATAAAGATCTGTATGGCATATACATTTTCAACTGAGACCGTTCATAATTTGTAAGGGTCTAAACAACTTAGAGTATTCCTAGTGCTGTCCTCCTTCACTCTGGTTGTTAGAAATGAGCATGACCTGTCACTGTACCAATACCATGCAGTTTTTAACACTATTGCTCTGTAGTACAGCTTGAGGTCCGGGATACTGATTCCCCCCAGAAGTTCTTTTACTCTTGAGAATAGTTTTAGCTATCCTGGGTTTTCTGTTATTCCAGATGAATTTTTGAATTGCTCTTTCTAACTCTATGAAGAATTGAGTTGGGATTTTGATGGGGATTGCATTGAATCTGTATATTGCTTTTGGCAAGATGGTCATTTTTACTATATTAATCCTGCCAATACATGAGCATGGAAGATTTTTACATCTTCTGAGGTCTTCTTCAATTTCTTTCTTCAGAGGCTTGAAGTTCTTGTCATACAGATCTTTCACTTGTTTGGTTAGAGTCACACCAAGATACTTTATATTGTTTGTGGCTATCGTGAAGGGTATCATTTCTCTTACTTCTTTCTCAGCCTGCTTATCCTTTGAGTATAGGAAGGCTACTGATTTGCTTGAGTTGATTTTATATCTGGCCACTTTGCTGAAGTTGTTTATCAACTGTAGGAGTTCTCTGGTGGAGTTCTTTGGGTCGCTTAAGTATACTATCATATCGTCTGCAAATAGTGATAGTTTGACTTCTTCCTTTCCAGTTTGTATCCCTTTGACCTCCTTTTGTTGTCTAATTGCTCTAGCTAGAACTTCAAGTACTATATTGAAAAGATATGGAGAGAGAGGGCAGCCTTGTCTAGTCCCTGATTTTAGTGGGATTGCTTCAAGTTTCTCTCCATTTAGATTGATGTTGGCTACTGGTTTGCTGTAAATTGCTTTTACTATGTTTAGATATGGACCTCGAATTCCTGATCTTTCCAAGACCTTCAACATGAAAGGATGCTGAATTTTGTCAAATGCTTTTTCAGCATCTAATGAAATGACCATGTGGTTTTTTTGGATCCTGTTATACCACTCCTGGGCATATACCCAGAGGCTTCCCCTGCATGCAATAAGGACACATGCTCCACTATGTTCATAGCAGCCTTATTTATAATAGCCAGAAGGTGGAAAGAACCTAGATGTCCCTCAACAGAGGAATGGATTCAGAAGATGTGGTATATTTACACAATGGAATACTACTCTGCAATTAAAAACAATGAATTCACGAAATTCCTAGGCAAATGGTCAGAACTGGAAAATATCATCCTTAGTGAGGTAACCCAATCACAAAAGAACACACATGGTATGCAGTCACTGATAAGGGGATATTAACCCAGAATCTCGGAATACCCAAGACACAATTCACATATCAATAGATTTCCAAGAAGATGGAAGGAGAGACCCCTGGTCCTGGAAAGACTGGATGTAGGGGAATGCCAGGACAGAGAAGCGAGAGGGGGTAGAATGGGGAACAGGGGGAGGGAAGAGGACTTATGGGACTTTTGGGGAGGGAGGAAACGGGAAAGGGGGAATCATTCGGAATGTAAATAAAAAAATAGAGAAAATAATAATAATAATAAAAAAGAAATGAGCACGGCTTAAGAAGACCATTAGGAAATGGCACGGCTAATAGTGCTGGGGTCTTACCTTTTCTACAAAGTACATAATGCCCTCATGGCCTCGCTGCCCAGGAGGTTTCCAGCTCAGCACTACGTAGCTCCGGGTGGCCTCAGTGACAGAGAGGTCTGTGGGGGGCCCAGGAATGACACCCTCTGAAAAACAACGAGGTAAAGTGAGCCGCACATACTCAGGGAGTCGGAGACCCGAGGAGACCCACAGACGCTTCTCTCTTGCTGGCTCCACCAGGTGAAGAAATCTTGTTTCTAAGCTTTTCTCTAGAAAGTAAAGTCATTCTTTCGTTTAGTTACCCAGATGATACCGTGCATTCAGCACACTGACAGACCGATCGGACCTGGGACTGGACTTGCCTCTAAATGATTTATAGCTGAATTGGTGAAAAGCAAAGTTGGGTCATGCAAGGAAGTGTGAGCTTGTGTTCTAAAGCACATACCGTGCAAACCCAAGTCTAGAGTGGGCCAGGAAATGGGTGGAGTTGATTAAGGTCAAGGTCAGAAGTGTGGGAGTCACAAGGTCCTCTCTGGATTTACCTCACAATTACAGCAGCTTCTTTGGAAAATGTCTTCCTTCCCTTCCTCTTGTTCCCTCCTCCCCTGCTCCCCTCCACAACAGCTGAACTCCCTACCACCCCACCGTGAAAAGATTTGTTTCCTCAAAATAGTGCTCAAAGGCATTTCTAGAAACATAAAGACATCCAGCATCAAGCAACATAAACTCAAAATATCTGGTATCTAACTGAAAAAAAAACCAAGTATGTATGAAAGCAAGAAAATAACAGTCTATACAGAGAAGGGAGGATTAATTATTAGTAACAAGCCCAGAGATGCCACAGGTCACAGAAGAAGCATCATCTCTGAGAGACACAGCACCAATGAGCTGAGAAACAATTTCAAATGGTTTCAAGTGGCCCATAATTGAAGTTCCTATAGAAGAGGAGGGAGAAGGATATACATTAAAAAATATCTAAAAAACCAATAGTGAACCCACAGGCGTGTGTGTGTGTATGTGTGTGTGTGTGTGTGTGTGTGTGTGTGTGTGTGTGTGTGTGTGTCAGGTATTAAATGTTCCAGTAGATAGATGGTAGGATTCTAAGCCCCTCTATGATACTGCAAATCCTGCCGAGGATGAGACAAGCATAATTTATTGAAGTTTTATTGATTAAAATTAGTCGAATATAGCTAGCTATTTCATTTCCTAAAGTATAAATATAGCTAACTATGAAAATCATGTATAGTCTCATGGAGGGTGGCATTTTCCTTAACAGGCTAGGATTTCTTTATTCTATAGTGACCCCAAGACATTTTGATATTTAGTTCATCTATCTCAGAAGACTGATTTAAAATGTCTTGATAAGAACACAGGAGATATCCTATCACTAAAAAAGAAACTACATGGTTGTTTGTTCGCTACAGAAATAACTACATGTCTTGAGAATATAGGCTACCTTCTGTGGAAGACTGTCGAAAAACTGTTTCTTTCTGACCAATTTAATATTTGAATGCCTAAACATCAATTTAATCCAGTAATTTGTATCAAGTTCCTGTGTTTCCCATGGGATGAAAACTCACCGAGTTGTTAAGACAAAGCCTGTTTCGAATGGATTTGTAATGACCAAATGTGCACGACTAGGAAAAAGAGGGAACTTGTTACACCTCCCTGAGTAAGCACCTGTGTCATTGAATAAGGGTTGATTTTCAGTGAGAATGGCCCGTCACCCCCAAGGTCATACTCTGCAGCTCTCAGAACACTTTCTTCGTGGGAAATTAAATTATGAAGCCGCTCCTGGATTCATTCATTTTTCAACAAACCAACTCAAGGAAAAATATCTACATTTCTAGGACGTTTGCCAGAGTTTAAAGTTAAAATGTGCAATGGCTTGTTTCTTCCTACAAGATCTGTTGCTTCTGAGTTAGAGCATCACAATATGGCATATGTTCTAGAACTTCTTCTGAGGACCCGTTTCGGTGCGTTGCACTCAGAGTGATTCTTACCGTGTAGGACATGCTCTGAGCAACAGTTTGACACCAGCTGTTCTCACCCAGCCCTTCTGCTTTCTTAGGCTAACTGTCACTTTCATCACTTTTTAGCTTTCATTCAACTTTACTCTGGCTGCTTCTAATGCTCTGGGATCATTCTTTAAAGCTTGTTGTCTGGTGCATGCGATATTTTAAAGAGCTGTGAAAACCTCCATGCACTCAAGGGACACAAGAGCTCCCGTGGCCCTTGGCAGCTGATGTGCAACTCCCCACACCAGGGTCGCTGCCTCTCAACCGGACTAAAATCTTCAAAGTTCTGCATGGAAACTGTCAAACTGGAACTCTATATTCACTGAAGATATATTAAAGAACGAATGTTAAACAAAGACTTTTTTGGGGCTGGAGAGATGGCTCAGCAGTTAAGAGTACCGACAGCTCTTCTGAAGGTCCTGAGTTCAAATCCCAGTAACCACATGGTGGCTCACAACCATCCGTAACAAGATCTGATACCCTCTTCTGGAGTGTCTGAAGACAGCTACAGTATACTTATATATAATAATAAATAAATCTTTTTTTTAAAAAAAAAAGACTTTTTCAGACATTCAAAGGTAAGTTGATTGATAACCAGAACATCCCCGCACTAAGAGAAAGTTCAGGGATGTGCTTCCACCGAAAGAAAAACCTGGTCAGTTAGAACTCTGGAATCTATACAATAAAAAGAAAAAAAAAGAGGGGCGTGGTCACACATGCTTGTGAGAGATCTTGTTCGAAACGAAGGAGAGAAGGATGAAGGAAAAGATTAAAATGTGAGTAAGTATAGAAATGTTCTTCAGGGGCTGGAGAAATGGTCTCTCCATGGTTCTGGGGCTGGAGAGATGGCTCTGCGGTTAAGAACACCGGCTGCTTTTTTAGAGGACCAGAGTTCGGTTCTCAGCACCCACAGAGTGGCTCTCAACCATGTCTAACTCCAGTTCCAGAGCATCCAACGCCCTCTCTGTCTGAGGGTTCCAGGCACACACAGAGTGCATTTACATGCAGCAGGCAAAACACTCACACACATAAAACAAACATAAAAAGATCTTTAAAATAATGTTTTTTTTTAAAAAAAATCTCTTTTCTAACTTTTAAAATCTCTCTGAAGAATAGATGACTACTTAAAGTCAACATAATATGATATTAACATTTATGATATATACACAAATACAATGTATGACAATAATGGCACCAAGGAATGGAAAAGATGGGCTGAGAAAATAAGCATGTTAAATATTAAAGCCTAAAATAATGACATAATGTAGATGAGAGAGAATAATTAAAACATGTTCAAGTCCAAAGAAAAGAGAAGATGGGAAAAAGAAAACTGGTGTAATCAATAAACATATGATGATAGATTGAAATCCAATCATGTCAAATAATTGCACAAGGGCCAGTGAGATCGCTCAGCTGGTAGAGACACTTCCTGCTAATCCTCTGAGCCCATAGAAGAACCAGGAAGGCATGGTGTCTGCCTGCTATCCCAGTGCCTGGGATACAGAGACATAGAATCTCCAGGGCAACCTTGCCAGATGTACCAGCTAGAACTCCATGAGACCCTGCCTCATTAAGTAGAGACCATCCAAGAAAGACACTCCATGTCAACCCTCCACATGCCTGTGCATGTATGTGTCCCTGTGCACATGCAAATATAAATGAACCATACACAAACATAGGCATGTGCAGGTAAGGGTGAAAGTGGAATCATCATTTCGGTAACCAGCAATTTCTTTGAAAATAAAACATGCACCTGCCACACGGCCTACCGATCCCTCTCCTAAGTATTTATCCTTGAGAAGTGATAACAACACATCTACACGAACAGATGTGGCTCACAGAAACCTTTAGCAGGGCACGAGTACGTTGGAACTGACTGATGGCTACATCTACATGATAAATCACAAGCATGCTAGTGAGAGAAAACAAAGATGAGTATGACCTTATTTATGCAAAATGTGGCCAGTACAAACTATGGTGCCAGGAAGCAGGCCTGTGGTGAAAGGGAGGATGAGCTATGAAAGAACATGATAGGGTAGACGTGCCGGGCATGTTTGCTGTCTTGATGACAGCAATGACCTCACAAGTACACACACATAAGGCTTATCAAATTGAACTCTGACATGTGCACAGTTCATCATAAGACAACTGATTCACAATGTCTTTTAAAATGAGATGTGATCCTTTGGGGCCTGAAAGTGTAGCTCAAAGGGTGAAGTATGTCCTTGGCCTGTCCAGGGCCCTGGGTTCAATCCTCAGCCCCGCCGCCTCACACCTTCTCAGGATGTTCTTTCAAAACCGTCATGGACAATAATCTATTCTTATGAGCAAAGCTAAATCACGCAGCAAACAGTGGCGTCTAGAGAGTTCAGAGACTTTACCTGTAGGCTCCTCTTCGGTGACAATGATCTGTCCGGTCCAGGGTGCTGAAGGACGACCTAATAGGATAAGTGTAAAAGCCACATGTTCACAGATGTGCTGTTGACTCTTTGATAAACCAATAAACCAGCTGGATTAGTCAAATGGGTTCTAGTTCTCTTGTGTGAATTCCTAATGCATCTTTGTCAATATGTGTAAAATCCTGTGTGAAGCGTGCTCCTGACAGAGCCTGGAGTCTCTCTGGACAGCGCTGAATTTTCTGCAGATCTACTTAGACGAGCTAAGTGAGTGAATGGCGCTCCCATAACTGCTCAGTACACAGCCCCTGAAGCAAACAGGCTTTCCCGTGCCTTCTTCAGAGACAGCGCATTTGGGAGAAACACCACTGGGACAGTCATAAGCTAGTCTTATTACAGCACGATATGCCATGCTTCTTTGACATCCCTAGGAAGCCTGCCCTTTTCTGAAGGGAAATGGAGGATCTGGGAGAAAGGGGAGGAAGGGGTGGAGGATATTGGGAGTAGAGGAGGGAAGGGAAACTGCGGTCAGGATGAAATATACTAGGGAAGAATAAAATTCTTAAAAATAAAAAAGAGATGGGGGGATCCATCTTGTGACCCTGAAAGCATTGAAAAGAGAATGGCAGGTGGAAGAGAGGGTTAGGCAGGTAAAGGTGCTTGCTGCCAAACCTGATGACATGAGCTCAGTCTCAGGGACCCACATGGAAGAAGGAGAGAACTGGCTCCTGGTAGTTGTTTATCCTCTGCCTTCCACATGAACACTGTTGGCATGCATGCCCACATACATATACACATATATACCCACACGGATAGGTAGATGACAGATAGGTACATCGATAAATAGATATTGATAGATAGATAGATGATAGATAGATAGATAGATAGATAGATAGATAGATAGATAGATAGATAAGATGATAGATAGATAGATAGATAGATATAGATGATAGATAGATAGATAGATAGATAGATAGATAGATAGATAGATAGATAGATAGATAGATAGATAGATAGATGATAGATAGATGATAGATAGATGATAGATAGATAGATAGATAGATAGATGATAGATAGATAGATAGATAGATAGATAGATAGATAGATGATAGATAGATAGATAGATGATAGATAGATAGATGATAGATAGATAGATAGATAGATAGATAGATAGATAGATAGATAATAGATAGATAGATAATAGGTAGATAGATAGATAGACAGACAGACAGATAGATGATGGATGGATAGATAGAGGATAGACAGATAAATGATAGAAGATAGATAGATAGATAGATAGATGATAGATAGATAGATGATAGATAGATAGATAGATAGATAGATAGATAGATAGATAGATGATAGATAGATAGATAGATAGATAGATAGATGATGGATGGATAGATAGAGGATAGACAGATAAATTATAGAAGATAGATAGATAGATAGATAGATAGATAGATAGATAGATAGATAGATAGATAGATAAATAGATAGATGGATAGGTGATAGGTAGAAGTAGAAAATACATACATAGAAAATAGAAGATACACGCATGAATACATACATACATACATACATACATACTTTAGGAAAGAAAGAATGGCTCAATCTTGCCTTACTAGGGGAAATTTCCACCCAAGTCTGCACAGGAAACAGGAAGGCAGCAGACACAACATTGTTTCTCACTCACAAACAGCTTATTTTACCCGAATTCATAAAGGAGTAGAGGAAAGTGTGAGGTGGAATTGTCTAACTTAACAGAGAGGGAGTCTAAAGGTCATAGTATCTTTCTTGGAGTTTTGTGATATCACCAGAAGTAACTGAGGTAAAGAACAGAACTTTAAGTGCGGCACAGACCTGTAATCCCCCATGAGGGTTATCCCCTAGCCACTGGGGTATTTGGTAGTGTCTGGAAACTTCCTGGATTACAACAGGCAAATAATACCATTGCCATGTAGTAGGCAAAGACAAGGGCTGGCCGTAAGCATCCTACATGCACATTCCTTCACAACTGCTGGCCTGTGATGAGGGCCATTGGACAGAAATGAAATGTTACTATCTAGGGATGCTTATGATGTCATTTTACAGCCCCTAGTATTAGGGATGCCATACAGGTTCCCGTAGAAGACAGAATTTATGTACATGGCTTTGACATTCAGACTTGGAAGATAAATCGGTGTAAATAAGTAAAATGATTATTTTTATAGATTTTTATATTATATTTTAATTGTGTATTTGTGTGTGCATGTATGTCTTTGTATGTGTGGGTGCATGTGATTACATATGTGCTACACAGTACATATGGAGGTTAGAGTACAACTTGCAGGAATCAGAACTCTCCTTACACCATGGAGGTACTGGGCATTGAACTCAGATATTCAGGCTTGGCAGCAGTCACCTTTACCGGCTGAACCATATTGACAGCCCAAGATTATTTTATGTTACCTAAATGGAAACTCAAATTTGTTTTTTAATCAACACATAAAAGCTCACAGGGGTTCAATATTAGTGCTTTGATGAAGACTTCAGGTCAAGAAGTTCACTTTGAACTGTAAATGCAGTTATATTCAGAATATACGAATAATGAGGATAAAAACAATCTTGGACCTATTTGCTCCCGTATTTCATTCTGCACCTCATGCTTAGGATACAGATTGGCAAGGTACACTTTTCTGAGTAATGTTTTTAAAAAGATAAAATAAAATGAGGGTTTTTAAAACGCTCAAAAGAAAAAAATGAATCAAAAACAAATTATTTTTTATTCTCTTGGGCTCACCCCTATCACGGTATTTTCTGATCAGAAAAGGATTTCTTATTCTTGTCTCCCTCTAGTGGACAGGAGAGGAATTACGTGTAGTGCCACTACAGGTTTCTTGGTTTTGTTTTGGATTTTGTCGTTGGTGGTGGTGGGGTGGTTGTTTTTTTTTGTTTTGTTTTGTTTTTCAAGAAAGATGCAGAGAAATTAAAAGGACGTACTTTTAAGTCTAGCTTTCTCAGCTAGATCCAGAGCAGCCACGGGCTCAGAAACTCGAGACGGCAGGCCTATTCCAGTGTTATTCACAGCGCGGACTCGGAATATGTAGGACCGGCCTTCTATCAAACCAGTGACTGGAAACCGAGCGAACTTCACGGGTGTGTCATTGCACTGAGACCAGGTGTCTGTGCCCACCTCACACCTGAGGGAAAGAGGAATTAGCAGAATGTTAGGCGGAGTACGGCTAAGGCACAAATTCACCCTCTTGCTTCAGATCTTCCCTGCGTCAAAACATGGAACTCCTGCGTGGCTTCTTAGTTCTAGACTTCAGACATTCAGTTCCTCTCAAGGTCAGTATGTCTTTTTAAATTTTTCTTTTAAAAAACTCAAGTATTTGTGTGTATGTATATGTGTTTGTTCATATGTGTGTGAATGTGTACATGTGTATCTGTGTGTGTCTGTGTATGTGTCTGTGTGTATGAGTGTAGCATGTGACTCTATGTGTGTGTGGGTATGTATGGTGTGAGACTCTGTGTGTGTGTTTGTGCATATGTGTGTGTATATGTGTATGTCTGTGCCTATATGTATGTCTGTATGTGTGAGTGTGGTGTGTGATTCTGTGTGTGTGTCTGTGTGTGTGTCTGTGTGTGTGAGAGTGTTGTGTGACCCTGTGTGCGTATATTTGTGCATGTGTGTGTGAGTATGTATATCTGTATGTCTGTGCCTGTGTGTCTGTGTATGTGTCTGTGTGAGAGTGTGGTGTGTGACTCTATGTGTGTGTGAGTGTGAGTGTGGTGTGTGACTCACTGTGTATATATGTTTGTGCATGTGTGTGTGAATGTGTATATGTGTATGTCTGTGCATGTGTGTGTCTGTGTATGTGTCTGTGTGTGTACATCTGTGTGTGTGTGAGAGAGAGAGAGAGCATGTGGTGTGTTACTCTGTGCGTATGTTTGTGCATGTGTGTGTGTGTGTATGTGTATGTCTGTGCCTGTATATGTGTCTGTGTATGTGTGTGTATGTGTGTGTGAGTGTGGTGTGTGACTGTGTATGTTTGTGCATGTGTGTGTATATGCGTATGTCTGTGCCTGTCTGTGTGTGTGAGTGTGTGTATGACTCTGTGTGTGTGTTTGTGTGTGTGCACAAGTGCCACAAATCGCATGTGGAAGTCAAAGGACAACTTGAAGGAGTTCTTTCTTCCTGTGTCAGGTGGGGTCTGGGCATCTACCCCCCTTTGCTCACAACATCTTATCAGCCAGCAACTAGTCATTTTTTAACATGAAGAACAAAGCCTCAGACCTTTCTAAACAAGCAGCTGACTTCTCTTGTGTGTCAAGAGAAGGAGTGAGAAAATCATGCAGGTATCCAGAATCCTTTTTATTTCATTTTTTAATGTGTATGGGTGTTTTGCCTCTATGTATGCCTGCCAAGCACAGATGGCGTTGGATCCCTTGGATCTGGAGTTGCAGACAGTTGTGAGCTGCCGTGTGGGCAGTGGGACTTGAACCCAGGCCCTTTGAAAAGCAGCGGGTGCTTTTAACCACTGAGCTGACTCTCCAGGATCTTTATGCAGGAGAGGTTTAGGAAAAGGATCCCTTATCCCTGCACCACTGACACCTTTGACTCTGCTGCAAAGTAATCATTCTGTCTTCTTTAGGCACTTTCTTTTAAAAGCAGAACGACTGTAGGATAAGTTGGAACCTAAAGATAACTGCACAGCTGGGCATGGCGGTGCACACCTATAAACCCAGCATCTGGAAACCTGAGGTAGAAGGATCGTGACACTGAGGCTAGTCTAGGCTATACAGGGAGACTCTCCAGGTGAACCACCCAACCAAAACAGAACGAAAAGCTGTTTGTCCTGCAGTTTGGAAATCAGCTTACTGTTTTCCTACTTGGTGATCGCTATGTTCTGTGTGAGAACAAGGGTCGGGAGGTTATTGTAACATTTTTTGTTTTTGTTTTTTCTTTCCTCATCCTCTCCTCTGCTCTCTCTCTCTCTCTCTCTCTCTCTCTCTCTCTCTCTCTCTCTCTCTCTCTCTCTCTCTCTCTCAAGCTGGTTTTGAACTCACGACCCCTGTACCTCTATCTCATAAGTACTGGGACTGCGTACCATGCCCAGCCATGCTTGTCTATTTAACGATGAGGCTTGTGATTTCCACGGGGGGGAAATGGAGTGCTTGGAAACTGATTTCCAGCTGCCTGCTAATGTACCAGCTGGTACCCAAGAATGGAGTCAGGGAACTGCTCAGAAGATTACGATAGGTTCACACGATGGTATTGAGCCGATCAACACAGCTTTAGAGACAACGTTGGAGTGAATTGTGCAGCATTATAATACAGCAATCCCTTGTTTTTGACAAATAGTATACAATGCTTTTAGTTTGAAATACATCCCCAATATGGACCATGTTATAAAATGTATATTTCCCAACTAGTTCTCATAGAAGGGCAGTGCCAAAAAATTGGGAGATGAACGGGGAAATGGATTTCTTCCCTTCTTCACTATCATTTACATTCTTTGATAAGGATAATGATTGGTTTCTTTAACATTATGTGAACTCCTATAAAATGTATTTGCAATTCATGTCTTCTGTCTACTCTTCCTAAATGTCTGCTTTGTAGAGTTTTGGGAGTTGCTATGTATGGAGAATGGCAGGGAGCTGAAGAGACTACAGCAGTCTGCTAGATGTGTCTCCCAAGGTCTGTCTGTCTGTCTGTCCAGACACTGCCACTGCGACTCAGTGACACTAGAATACGCTTCTTAACCTTCATTTGTGCAAGAAAAAAAAAGGTGAAGGCATCTTCTCTAGAATCTTCTATAGCATGTTGGAGCAGAAAGAGCACTAGCCTACAGCTGAGCTGTTTGAATCCTAGCTCTGGGCTTCCTACCCATGTGACCTTAGGCAAGGTAACGTGTCTTTGCTGGCATGTGGTTTGTACCAGCTCTTTCCTTCCTACCTGTAATAACAAGGCCTGTCCAGGATGGTTACAGGTTAGTGATACATACATGAAGTGTTTAGAACAGCAAACAGTAGATATTAGCCATGCTGTGCTCATTTATAATGGCCAAGGCAAGAGAAGAACAGCATGCACTGATTGGCTTGCAGATCCCTTGGCTATTTGTCAAAGACAACAAAGCAGAAACCGACAGGGAAAGGGAGCTTATGCAACTCTCCACATTCGTCAGAAGTGACGCTTCCATCCTATTTTACATCTACGGGTAAATAGAAAGAACTGACTGCAAACACCCCTCTGTCAGGTACTGAACACAGTAAATATAGTTTTTTTTTTTTACTTATTGTTACGAATATGAGGTTTGATGCATTGACATAGAGCTGTCTCTAATTGTTTCCACAGCCCAAAGCAAAAATGAATTGGAGCCACCACTCTAAGAAAAACTAAATAGAGGATCACATGCTTGGGCCAATAGCTTGAATTCATTGCTTATATTACCCAAACCCAGGAGATGTGTAAGTGTGCAAAATCCTGAGCACAAATCTCAGGATCCATAAGTTCTGAAGACTATAATCAACAAGGACTCTTGGGTAAGAGTGTAGCCCAACACCGTGAATTTTTGTTACTATTTCTTATGTAATATGGATAACTTGAAACCACATAATACAGTATAAAGAATTAATCTGTGCTCCCAAAGTTTAAATGACTTCCATACCAGGAATGCAGATGTTCAGCATATTGAATATCAGTTATTTCAGTTTTACAGTGGCCTCTGCTATTACGCTTACAAATTAATTATATTCTTGCCAAGTTAGTGACTTGAGTTGATTGTCAAATTCAAAGGATTAATGTAAATAAGTAGATACTAATATGTATGTAGTTATGTATTTTATATATAGTACACATATATATAATTATATAAATATATTAGAGAGAGAGAGAAAGAGAGAGAGAGAGAGAGAGGAAGGAAAAAAAGAGAAAGCATTTCACTTAGAAATAATGGGAGAAATCAAGAGCACATCTGTACACCCACAGAACTATGACTGAGGTTAGCCGAGCACTAACTTATCGATAAAGTATCCCAGGATAGGGCTCCCTCCATCCACAGCTGGCTGCTTCCAAGAGATGATGATGTAATCCTTATTAGCATCCAAAGACACCACGTCCAAAGGTGCGGCAGGGGCTCCTTCAATCTCTGCATCAGCGTCTGTAGAGACAGAGGGATCCTGTTAACTGCTCAGCCAGGGTCTACCAGCTTGGCAGACTGAGATCATGGCACACACATTTCCCACACATCACAGTGGCTACATATTCGATGTCACAGAGCAAGCTCCAAATCTTATAATTTGTTTAGCAATATAACAAGGTGTGCTTTTCACTTGTGGGGGGGAGAACATTATGTGAGAGAATAAAAGGGGCTGTGAAAAAGAATCCATGAACTTTTTCTCCTTGGTTCTCAAATTTTACCCCCAAAATTAATAGGGAGATGTCAGCTAGGTGACCCGTGCCAGAAAGACCATTCTTAAGACATTGTTCGTCAATGGTACTTTATCTCCAACAGACCCCCAAAGGGATGAACAGCCCCTCATGTTACCTGAAAATAAAATAGGAAAATAAAAACCATGGAACTTTACCCACCATTAAATAGGTGTTGCCCTTTTCAAAAAGAAAAGCATCTGCTTTAACCAAATGTGATGGTTGTTGGTGTCTATTTGATTGGATTGAGAAACATAAAGCACACCTCTGCGTGTGTTGTGAATGTGTTTCTCTGGCCTGGTCAATGGTGTAACCCAGTGATGGTTTGGCATTTGAATACATTATTGGTAAGTGGTGGGACTGTGGAAGGTGGGGCTTGGCTGGATGAGGCCTGTTGGTGGGACATCTGTTTAAACAGTATGCCCTGCCTGTTCGTTCTTGCTACCTCTCTCTTCTTCTGAGCTGACATGAGATCAAGAGGTCTGTTCTATGAGGTGGGTCTGACAGACATAGTGTATCACTACAGGCCCTGAAATATGGGACCAGCCTATCTTGGGCTGAAATATCTGATCCCGTCAAGTAAACTAAATTCTGTGAAAGATCCTGGCAGATAGAAGACCATTTTAAAAAAAGATCAGCACACAAGATGACTGTTCCAAACTGAAGATACTTAGGAAAAAGAACTCTGACCCCAAACCCACACCTGAGTATAGTAAAGTCTATGATAATACAGAAAACAGAGGACTGTTTGTGAATTAAGATCCCCAGACTGGGAGCCCTCCCCCGTTTCTTCAGGCACAGCTAAACCAATGAATCAGAAGAAAAGGAAATAAAAATATACCATCAGTAACCCCTTATGTGACAATGATTAAGACTACAGTAGCCATGGGGGAGGGACCCACATTGCCAGTTCTTCTTAGCATGTGACCAACCCTTTCATAAAAAAGAATTAGTCAGAAGAGCCTGGGATGCACAGAACCCACTTACCCAGGAGAAAACACTCCTCCCAACTGAACAGACAATTGTTCCCTATGATCTACATGTCCGTAACGCTGCGAGTTACAAAGGTGTTTGGTATGATGACAGAAACCTTTGCAGACCTCTGGGTTTAACATTAATAGGTTGGCATTACTTGTAAAGAGTTCGGGTCACTTGGGTTTTGGACATTCTGTTTCATGTCCCATAAACCGTCAGGGCATGCTCTCTGAGGAAACATCTCCTGCGGACTAAATGAGAAGGACACCAACAAACCACGGCCAAGGCTGAATGTAGAATCCCTACATGCCAAGAACAGGAAACAAGTGCTTTACTGGGCATTTCTCTCTCTTCCCAGGCTTTGCAAGCAGGGCAGAGACAGAAGGAAGAGTAGAGCAAGAACGCAGGGTGATGCTGATGCTGGTAACCCCAGGTACCAGAGGATGCACTCCTAGAAGGCCACTCCTCTAGGGGAACAGCTAGCATCAACAGAGACACATCCTTGTCTTAAAGGCCTATGACTCCACACCTTGATGGAGCAATTCCCATGGTGACAGGGCAGAGTCTAGTTAGCTGAGCAACCCCTGAATCTGGTAATAGAAAGCAGGGACACAATGTACCAGACCATGGAAGACAGAGAGCCATGGACCAGCATTCTTCTAACACAGCTTGCAAGACGCCATTCAGGGGGTGGGCTTGGGGATCTATTCAGTTACTTAGGCATTCATCCACTTACGGCCACCTCTGGACCACAGCTTCGATGTGCTGACCCTGAGGAAACACTTCCCAGAAAAGTCTGCCTCAAGGATACTGGCCTCTTCTCAATCAGCTCCAGCCCCAGCTGACCAGCAGTTTTTTCCCCAAGAAATCCAAAAGTTTCACTTTAGTGGTTCTTAATTCAAAATACCACAAGGATAACTATACTTTAGCTGTGTCTGGAGAATGGCAGCCCCTCTGTCTGATGATTATTTCGTAAACAATCATGTATTCCATTTCCTGTATTATCTTACACTTCTACTAAACTTGGGCACAGGTATTTGTCAGAGTTGCTTTCCTAAATTCATTTAACACTCTCCTAGGTGTTTGTCTTGGCTAGTTATACTGGAGTCTTTTGGGAAGAAGGACTCTGAATTAAGAAAATGCCTCTTCAAGATTTGCCTATAAGCAAGTCTGTCATGCTTTTTCTTAATTAGAGATTGATGGGAGGGTCCAGTCCATTGGGTGGTACCATCCTTGGGCTGGTGGTCCTGGGTTCTATAAGAAAGCAGGCTGAGCAAGCCACGAGGAACAAGTCAGTAACCAGAATTCCTCTGTGGCCTCTACATCAACTCCTCCCTTTGTGTTCCTGACTCAGCTTCCCTCAGTGGTGGAGGCTGGTCTATAGAGTTCCAGAACAGCCATGGCTACACAGAGAAACCCTGGAGAGAGAAAGAGAGAGAGAGAGAGAGAGAGAGAGAGAGAGAGAGAGAGAGAGAGAGAGAGAGAGAGAGAGAGACACTAAACTCTACGCTACTTTTGGTCATGGTGTTTCAACATAGCAATAGAAACCCTAACTAAGACAGTGGTAAACACAATAGTTAAAAGTATTGTTCCTGTTCTCAAGATAGGGCAACACAGCGTGGGGAGCCAAGCATGCTGGGAATGTCAGGAACACAGCACAGCTGTGGAGTGCTGTCAGTGTCCCGTTTCTAGCAGCTGCTGCTGTACAACTCTGGCCACAGGGCCCTCTCAGCCAACATCTATCCTCTTCAAAGCTTCTAACTTTCTCTCTTCCGGCCTCCAAATAGCCTACCTTTCTGTGGGCTGATTAATTTGGTCAAAGATTAGCCTGTTACTCATTACAGTTTGGCCTCGGACATAGGTAAAAAAAAAAATAACTTTTTTTCAAAATGTTATCTTATTGTTATATTTATTATAAAGGTAGTACATTATTATGAAGTAGATGATAATGAAGAAGGTTAAAGTAGCCTTTAAACCTATAACTCAGAATAATGACTAATGACATGTTGGTCTAAGCCTCTTTAGATTATTTTTATATTTATAAACTAAAAGATGAAAATGTTTTTTGAAATGGGTCTTGCTATATAGCTCAGGCTGATCTTGAACTGGAGATCATCCTGCCTTGGTCTGCTGAGTGCTAGGATTATAGGTGTGTGTCAACACATCTAGCAAAAATGATAATGATTATTACTATTTGTAGCTCAGACTAGCCACAAACTCATCATGATCTTCCTGTGTCCCTTCTTATGTTTGAAGACTATGGATATATGCAACTATACCTGGACAAATATGATTTTTTATATTATTTATTTATTTTATGTATATGAGTACACTGTAGCTGTCTTCAGACACACACCAGATCCCATTACAGATGGTTGTGAGCCACCATGTGGTTGCTGGGAATTGAACTCAGGACCTCTGGAAGAGCAGTCAGTGCTCTTAACCGCAGAGCCATTTCTCCAGTCCAATATGATTACTTTTTAAATAACTTGGGTCATGGTCTTCATGAAAACTGCTTTTTCTTGATATATTTCAATAAGTGTAGATGTACATCATTAGTTTTCATTACTGCATACATAGTATTTCTTTCTTTATGTGGAGCATGAACTTTTAATATTTATTCATATATATTTACACCTCTTAATTAAAATATAGATAGATAGATAGATAGATAGATAGATAGATAGATAGATAGATAGAGACATTTTATTTTACAGCTCTTATTGGTAAATATCTGGATTTCTGTGGTTTTATGTAATATTTGTCTTTATCTTTGTCTACTTTGTCCTGGAACTGGAGAAGTTAGACTATGTGCTTTAAATACATAGTTGCAAAACACCCTCAGAGACTTTGAACCAATTCATAACCACAGCTTTGTACAGGAGGACCTGCTTCTGCATTCCCCTACCCTGATAGAGTTGTTTTTTATTATGTGTACTGTATGTGTGTGTGCACGTGTGTATTTGGGTAGGCATGCATATGTGCACACATGTATGAAGACTGGGGTTCAAGGAGTGATGTCTTCCTTAGTTTGCTCTCCGCCTTGCTTTTTGAGACAGTCTCTCAATAAACAAGGAGTTTGTGGAGTCAGCTAAACTGCTGGGGTCTGCCTGTCTTTGAAGCTAGAGGTTCAGTGGTCCCCTGCCTCTCCCCAGCCCTACACTCTCCTGTGTTGAGTTATAGATATGTGCTGCTGCACCTAGCTTTTACACAGTTGTGGAGGCTTAGTGTGTATGTGGCAGGCACTGAGCTATCTCTCCAGTCCCCACAAGGGAGTTGTAAATCATATTATCTTTTCAGTATGGCAGGTAAAGCATCACCTGCCTGCAATTTAGAATGCTACAGTTGCTAAGGACACTTTCCATGTATTTGTATTTCTCTCTCTCTCTCTCTCTCTCTCTCTCTCTCTCTCTCTCTCCCCCCCCCATGTGTGTATATGTGTATGTGTCCCTGTATGTGTGTTTATGTGTGTGTGTGCACATGTGCATGGGCATCCTTGTGCTCCTGTGGGGGAGGGATTAAGGTGGAAGATAGTATGTAACAAATGTTGACATTAAGTATCTCTGATGGCAACTTATAAGTGGCTCTAATGTTTTTATTGTTTGTTTATAGTATTTTTACGATACAAATTATCTATGCCATAAAAGCCTGTCCAAATGTGCTCATCTCTGAAACTACACTGTGTTCTACAGAACTCAGTGCTTTACATACTGACAGTACTGATATAGAAGCTACTTTGTAAGCAGCAAAAACACCAGGAACCCAAAAAGAATGCCCTTGATAGCCTCACAGGCCATCACGGAAAAAGTATGAAAACATGTAAAATAGCATTTGAAATGATTTATAGTTCTGAAAAGGTGGATATGAATGCATCATATTATCCAGCAATTCAACACATGGGTATGTTTTGAAAAGAGATGAAAAACCTGTCCCATAAATATGAATATCTATAGTGCCAGCACTTTCAACAACACGAGACAGTAGGGACAATCTTGCTGCCTATCAACAGACAGCATGAGGCAATCTAGACATTGAAATACTAATCTAGCCACTGAAAGGAACAAGCTACCTTATGGGTTATGACATAAATGAATTTCAAAATGCAGAGGGAAGGCAGACTCAGAAGGACACTGATGGCCAAAGGTTTCCTGAGAGAAAATGTAGATACGGAAAGGAAGCCCGGGCTGCAAAGGCGTGACTGGACACGGGAGAGATCCAGGGACACAGACTGACAGAAATGCTAAAGGAGGAAGTTATGGGTGATGACCCGCTAACTCTGCATGTGTATTTAAAAACACTCAGTATTCAGTTAATGTGGGGGAACTTATGTGTGTTTATACCTAAATAAAGATTTTTTTAAGGCTCTAAAAATACATCCTTTCAAATGAATAAATGAAAGGATGAAGCTGAATGACAGCGTGCTTGCTCCGCGCTTACAGGTCCCTTAGATTCACAACACCGCAGTAGTTACAGTCATAGAACTAGTAATAATATAAAAAAATAAGCTTTTCTAAAAGTTGTTAAATTAACATACAATTGCTGAAATCTTCCCACTTTTTTTCTTTCCAGTTATCTACTCAATGCTTTCATATTAACATCTGGTAAATTTTAGCATGTTTCCATTTTCTTAACTTTGGATTATAAAAACTGATATGTGTGAAACTCAACCATTGGTTCCCTTCTCTGCATCTGGAGTGAAGCCTGGCCTGGCAGAGACACAGATCTAGGTAGGGCCTGAGAAATGCAGAGTGACCCGGCCAGAGTTCCCAGAACAAGGCCATCAGGGATTTTGTTTCTGCTTTTGTTGTTGTTTTGAATAACTAGAGGTGTTCTCCAGACAGTGAGGGAAAGGGAAGGCTTTGCATATTCAGTCAGAATCTAGACACATTTATGCAGGTGGTGTGGCTAACCTAACTTCCTGATGAGTCCCAGGGAGCCTGTCTCCATAGCAACCTTTATGAAGGTTGCCTTT
The DNA here is from genome assembly GCA_036184795.1 of Tokudaia tokunoshimensis. Lineage (NCBI taxonomy): Eukaryota > Metazoa > Chordata > Mammalia > Rodentia > Muridae > Tokudaia > Tokudaia tokunoshimensis. The sequence goes on along the minus strand of BTHU01000016.1, from coordinate 111,745,949 downwards.
TCCATTCCCTCAGCGATACCTGGGCTTTGCCCAGGATGCTTCTGTAGAGGAGACACCCTGCCACATTTGAGTTACATAGATGTTCACATATCTTTTACCAGTTGCTAGTGATTGCTTGTTAGTGTTCAGTTGGATATGACACAACGTGTTGAGTCCCCAGGAATCAGTCTTCCTCCTTCCTTTCATTTTTATGATCTGTACGTGTTGGCAGGGAACACTTGGTCATCCTTGGTGAGTATTGTATGTGGAATATGCAAGATATTTGTTCACCAAACAGAAGTAATGTGAGCAGTCCCCTAGCAGCCTCAGTACTAGTGAACTGAACTGGGTTCACCTGCTTACTTGGCAACCAGTTTACCTACTGAGCTATCTCGCAAACCCACCAGAAACAATGCCTTAGAATTATTGAAATTTTAAAATTACTGAAACTTTAAGATTATGAAATGCCATAAAAGGCACTTCAGAAGAAATCAATTATATTGATAAAAAGGTTTAATTGCAGAGCTGTTGGTAGTCTTTGGTCTAATTTTAAAGGCATCTGGATGGCATCTACAGTTCCATCTTGATCGAAATGCCTGTGAGTTAATTTTTCTATTTAGTACCTGAGAGATAAAAAGTAATAGATCTGCAGAGACCCACTGGACAGAGCTCATGGAGTCTAGTGGAAGAGTTGGGGGAAAGACTGAGGGACCAGGAGGGGACAGATGGCCAGAGGAAGAGCCACAGAGTCAACTCACCTGGACCCCTGGGAGCTCTCAGAGACTGAGCCACCTACCGAAGAGCACACACCGCTGGACCAAGGCCCCCAGCACATAAGTAGCAGATGTGCAGCTTGGTCTTCCTGTGGGTCCTGAACAACTGGAGCATGGGCTATCCCTAAAGCTGCTGCCTGTCTGAAATCTGTTCCCCTAACCGGGCTGCCCTGTCTGGCCTCAGTGGGAGAGGATATACTTGGCCCTTCTGAGACTTGATGTGCCCAGGGGGGCCCACTCTCTCAGAGGAGAAGGGGAGGGAGAATGTGGGGAAGAACTGTGTGAGGGGGGACTTGAATGAGGGGGGCAGTGATCGAGATGTAAAGTGAATAAACAAATAAATGGAAAAATTAGTAAGTCATCTATGTTGTTTATATTTATAATTGTGTGTGTATTTTGATGTCCTCTATTCTTTCTGGCTGAAAGAGTAGAAGCTTGGAGACAACCTTTCTCCACAACGGAGCTTGAACATTCACGCCAAGCATCCTGCAAGTACATCTCCTCCACGTGGTCTACCCCGCCCAGGAGGCAACACTTCTTAATCAGCCTCCCACCTCCGTACCTGCCCTCTACCCATGACCAGGCACTTATAGGGACTTCCACATACCAGAGGCCTCCCAGAGTCAATCTAACCAAGCCTACACCTTGCCCTTTCTGGATGACTCCAGTGAAGGCCACAGTCCAAGTCCTCCCTTTGTTCCTGGCCTTTGGGCTCAGGAGTCATTGACCCCTGGTGCTTTCCCACATGGCCTCCAGGAGCCTCCTGTTTTTGAGACCTGTGATCAGAATACACTTTGTTTTCTTGAGACTATCCATGTCTCCTCTGTGGCTGTGCCTGAGCGACTGTTACATGAAAGAACGCAGAGCCTGAAGGTGCTAGGATCCCATGGATAGCGACATGACACTGCACATATGGAGAGCAACACGCCACTGCACATATGGAGAGTGACAGGCCACTGCACATATGGAGAGTGACAGGCCACTGCATGTATGGAGAACAACATGACACTGCACATATGGAGAGCAACACTCCACTGTATATATGGAGAGCAACACTCCACTGTATATATGGAGAACAACATGCCACTGCACATATGGAGAGTGACAGGCCACTGCATGTATGGAGAACAACATGACACTGCACATATGGAGAGCAACATGCCACTGCACATACCCAGCCCATTCAAGACACCAGTGGGAAAAGAAAGCCTAAAACCAATGATTGTAGTTTGCCCTAAGAATTGAGTTCCACCACCTGTTTCCTTCTTCATCAAACCAAAGCCATGAAAAGGAGTAGTCTGGAATGAAGTAATACATTTGCACTCCAAGATGCTGGTTAAAGATGAAGCCTCCAGACAGAGCAGCCTTTTCTGTGGCAGCATCCATGAACTAAGACAGCTTTCCAAATCACAAGAACCTGGAAGCTCCACTCTCTGCACTAGAGACAAATCCTATTGTTAGTGACAGGCAGAGGTTGCAAACTTTTGTTTTGATGCCTCTGGGGTCATCTAACATTCCTGTCCTGGGTGATCTGGGAGGATTTCTAACTGACTCTTATCATTACTAAAACATGCTCATGCTGACTGGTTTTAAATGCAGTTATGTGTGGTTGTGTGAGGTTGTATATGATTGTGTTCGGTTGTGTGCAGTTGTGTGCTTTTTCCCAGGTCCTACCTCGAACAAAGACGTAAGCACTGTACTGTTCGTAATACTCTCCCATTCGCACTCGGATTGTGTAGAGACCTTCATCTTCTTTGTTGAGGTGAGAGAAGGTAAGTGTTGCCCGGTCTCCACTCCAGTGCGGCTGCACCCATTTTGATGGAGAAACAGGTGTTCCTAGAAATGTAAAAAGACAAGTGGATTCATTGATTTTTTTCCCCTACTCCACCCCTCCCTCTCTCCTGTCTCCATTGAAAGTTATTTAACTCTTAGAACTCTCTAGATCTTTAAGACACTCTGGTCTGTTTAATATTAGGGACAATATTAAGCAGAAGTGAAGGGCTCCAGGACAGACATGTAATTTGTAACATCTGACAAGATTAAAACGTAAAGCTCTTTTTTCAAAGAGCGGAGAAGTTCAAAGTGTTGAGTTTTGCCTCTGCGCTGGTTGATTTATGTCAACCTGACACAGGCTACAGTTCTCTGAAAGGAGGGAAGCTCTATTGTGAAAATGCCTCCACAAGGTCTGATGTAAGGCATTTTCTTAATTAGTGATTGATGTGAGAGGGCCCAGCCCATTGTGGGCGGCTCCACCCCAGGCAGGTGGTCCTGGGTTCTATAAGAAAGTAGGATGAGCAAGCCAGGAGAACAAGCCATAAGCGGCGTCCCTCCATGGTCTCTGCATCAGTGCCTGCCTCCAGGTTCCTGCCCTGTTTGAACTGCTGATCTGATTTCCCTCAATGATAGACTGTGATGTGGAAATACAAGTCAAATAAATCCCTCTACCCATGCTGTTTCATCACAGCAAGAGAAAATCTAACTAAACCTCTTTTTATTTTAAAATATCTTGTTACTTATAACAGGGGTCATACAGACTACAAAAAGATTTTTGGTACCATAACTTATGTGCAACAGATAAATATAAATTTTAATATTCTAGAATTGGTGAGTGTTAAGGAAGAATTTTTCTAAAAGGCTCAGCTGTACAAATCATTTTTCATGTTGTGTGAATTTAATTTTAAATGTAAATTTATACAACTGTGTTTTAATGTTTATTCTGGTATGTCCCTTAACTTTTAGAAGTCACGGTCCATACACAATCCAAAATGCCTTCTTATACATCTCATCGATGTGTTTTCTTTCGGCTATAAGGGAAAATTAATTCCTTTTGTTAGTAACTGGCCCACTCAGAATCTTATATGAAAAGCATGTTCTTTCCACTGAATGCTAAAATCTCTAAACTTCATTTTTAAGACTCAGAGTCAGAGGTTCCAAATGCTCAAGAAGACTAAGGTCCTCAAGCGCTTTGTTTGGAAAGTCCACAAGCTCACTGTGATAAGTGATATTTCACTGACAAGCTCACTGCAATAAGTGGTCTCTCACTGACAAGCTTGCTGCCTGCCTGTCAGCCCTGTCCTTGTGCTGGGACAGTCTCTGCCCCAAACTCACAGACATGGTCTCTGTGGTAGGTGGGTGCCAATGACAGACTTTGGCATCCATGTGGTGGGTACATTGAAGCAGGCAGTTTTTGGGGGTCAGTGCTTAGAGCTGCTGACAGGGGTGGATCCAGATACCTACAGGGGCTGCTGCCAAAGACAGCCAGCGATTAGAGAAGTTACTTAGCAGACTTGTCTTTGAGGGAACAAAGCTTAACTTACTGGGGTTGGCACTACCTGTGGCCATCAAAAAACTATGAATTCTTTTAACTTCTAGATCAGGCGAGAAAGAGAAAGAAAGAGAAAATATTCACACACACACACACACACACACACACACACAGTGGATGAAACAAAAGGCAGAGTCTAATAACTTCATACATACAAACATATACATACATGCATTACATACATACATACATACATACATACATACATACATACATACATAACTACAGACTGGCTAGAGCAAAGCTCCAGCAAGTTTCACACATACATACATATATACATACATACATACAATTGGTGGATGGGGAAAGTTCCAACACATATCCAGGCAAACCTTACATACATACATACACACACACATAGTTAATGGGTGGAAGGAACAATGTGCCAACCCCCATTCACACAAATCTTATACATATACATACATACATTCATACATACATACATACATACATACAGTTGATGGATGGATGGAAGGAACAGTGTTCCAGTCCTCCATACTTTATTCTTTCTGCCATAGCTTATATATCCCAGCAAAATCTTTCAAGCAGTATACAATTACAATGTGATTACATTTTAATTTTCTTCTAGTAAATAATTATGAAAAAAGTATGTTCCCCAGTAACTTTACAAGAAATAACATTACGTAGCACAGGTAAAGAAAACAAATTATTCCCCCAAAACCACATACATCCGTAACTAAGCATCCTGTTATAGATTAACAAAGTGTAAGCAAGCAAGGTAGTTTCCTCGGACAGCTTCTCTTATTGGCAGGTGGCAATTTGCAGTTGCAAAGAAAGAATGAATTACTGGTTATCTTTAAGAGTAATCCTATAAGAATCTTAAAAGAATCACAAATACAAACTTTTATATTAAAAACAGTCATAAATCCTCAGAATGCATATCTACTCATCAGCAATTCTTATTCAATCATATCAGGAAGCTGAGGGCAAAGATGGGCATAAGAAATCAGTCATCACCGTCCAGCCTCAGTGAGAGTCACGTCGGCCAGTGCTGCCATTGTTCTTGTTCCCTGACCATAAACGGTCCCTAGCTTAACCAATAAGAGTGTGCCTTTCTGAACTTCAAATTGTTTCCTGAGATTTTGTACACCAGAGCCAGGAGTAAAAACATCTCAACCTAGCTTCACTGACAACTTTATTTTTCCATATGTTTTCTAAGGGTGGTGATCATTGCTGACAATCTACATCTCTTAAGTTCTTCTCTAGCATGGTGATAGAATCATAATCTACTCCAGCAGCAATGCCTAGAAGAGATCAAGCATTAATATTGTGAGTGCCAGAGATACTGTCCAGCGAGGGCTAGAAGTTCCCTCAGAGTTTTCAAATAACTCTTAGATTAAGAGGGATGTGAGGACAGCAGGCAGAACAGAACTCCATAACAACATGAAGTCCTCAGGACACATGTGGTGTGGTCCTTGGGACACCAAGGGTCACTCATGCGGCTGTGTTAACAGGCGGGCCACATTTCTATGAGTTCTAAAGCAATCTGTCGTTCCTCCTGTATAGCCCTTGGCAAGTGGGGAAGGTTCCTCCTGCTGTGGGTCCCCATACTGCTTCCCTACAGAATCTGTGCTGTCCTCTGGGGTCCAGTCAGAGTCACCACTACAATGCTGCTGCTGCTGGGACCACTATCTTGCTAATTCCAATCTGGGCCAGGTCATGGTCCAAACCACCATTTTGTAACTTTAGGGGCCCCAGACTGTCCCAGGTGTGCACATGTACACCTCACTGCCAAGCTCTTAGCTCAGTGGGCATTTGCCCATAGCCCACCCTGAGCCTGAATTGTCTGGTTGACCAGTTGGTCTGTCTTCTCTGCTATGTTCATGCTCTCTAGTTCCGTGGGATTTCACATATAAACTGTAAGTTCATAGATAAAATGAGGGGCTTGAGAGATGGCTCAGTGATTAAGAACACTAGCTGCTTTGCCTGAGGACTTGGGTTCAATTCCCAGCACCCACGCAGTGGCTCACAACCATCTGTAACTCCAGTCCCTGGAGGAACTTAATGGCCTCCTCTGTCAGGGCATACACTGTATGCACAGAGATGCATCCAGGAAAAACATCCATCCACATAATTAATTTTTTTAAAAAAGGATAAAATGATATGAATGTCAAGTCAGCGGCTACATAGTATTAAACCCAGCTCAGCTGGCCTCCCAGAGCTGTCCTGTGTGCTGACACTGTTTACAGTCCCCAAGAGTCAGTCCTAGCAAAAACAAAACAAACATTGTAACTTTTATCTATTTTGTATCCATTTTTGTACTGGCTTACATGTTTCATATGAAGAATATATTTACTGTAAACTTTTAAAATATAAACACACTATCACATTAAAGTAAGATTACTAATGTCTGAATAGTTTCTAAAATTTTACTCTGCTGATTAATAATAAAAGCACTTAATTATTTCATAAGATTTTATGTTTTTAAGGTTTTATACAACTCCTATAAATGATACCTATAAGTAAAAATACTTTATCCAATAACCTAGCTTATAAAGTAAATATACAGGTTTTTTGGTAATTTAGTACACATATTACTTGGTGACAAGGAAATGGTACCTTCAAAATTATATTTTAGCTGGGTATGGTGGTACAGGGGAGGCAGGGTCTGTCAAATCTCCGTGAACTTGAAGCCAGCCTCATCTACATAGTGAGTTCCAGGACAGCCAGGGCTACACGGTGAGACCCTATCTCAGGGATTAAACAGAACAACAATTGTGTGTGTGTGTTACATATATGTGTGTATATATGGTACATATGTGTATATGTATGGTACACACATATATACATGGTATCTTCATTTTAAAATATATGTTAAAAACAGTGCAGCGGTGTGTTGTCTTTAGCGTATAGGTTCTGTTGGTCCTGAGAAGCGGATCTGTAACTGGCCCACATGCATCTTTAATTAAGAAGCAAAGTAAGAACTCAGTCCAAAGACTCACCATTTCTATACCACTGAACCTCCGGCTGAAATTGTTTAATTTCAGGAGTGATGACCACGCGACAGCCCAGACTCATGGTTTCTCCTTCTCTCCCAAAAGACACATCAAACTTGTCATCGAAGTGGATCTCAAACTTGGATGCATAACCATAAGGGGTCACAGCAACTGAGTACAACAGAAATAAATACCAGTCGTGTATTCTCTTTCTCTTTAAAGATATACAGTATTATAATAAATTTAGGCAGAAAGCAGTTGAGATAAAAAATAGACCAAATTATTTATGTGGGCAAAAATCAAGTTCTATTTAGGAAGTACGTAGAACATATGCCTATCTCATTTGCATAAAATTCCTAACTCATTGATCATATAACATAAATGTCTATATTTATTATTATGAGGAACATAATTTAAAGGGTCGCATGTAACATCTCAAATGTAAATTAAAACCACATTTAGCCTAGACTTTCTTACTTATAGTATAGGGACTTTTTAATCTTAGATTTTGAGGTGAATTATACTGCTTAAGTAGAAGTGATAGTGGGATGCTTCGTCCCCAGGTTGTCAGAGCTGACTTCCCACTGAATACCAGCGCAGTCTTTGATGATCAAGCTCAATCCCAGATACAGAGAAGTTAGAGATTGCATGCACTTCCACTTGGGTTAGGGAGCTTGGACTGATAGAGAACTTTATTATAACTCTCCTCTCTCTCCCAAGGCAGCTCTGGAACCAGCCTAGCCTCTGAAGTCTGTGCAGGATAGGATCAGTTAATTCTCTCAGATTTCCTTAGAATATTATCACATAGAAATTAGGCAGATGGGAGATGTTCTTCAAAAAGAAGATATTTCCCTGTTGACTAGTGGTTGCCTGGTAACACACAAGTTGGAGGTAGTACAATGTGTTGGTTGAAAATCAAAGTTCTGGAAAGTTCTGTGGGTGAATGTGGGCAGACATTTAGCCATACTCCGAGTCCCACACAAAAGTTTCTCTGTGGAGAACATCATGGTACTTAGCTGATAGGATTATAGCTTAACTGAACTGATAGCTATTAAATACTTAGAATATCTGACAAAATTGAACTTAATGAGGGACAGGTTGTATTTTCAATATAATATTTCAAGGCCTTGGTCAAAGAGACAAGACATAACAAGAAAGGACTCTAGAACTAGACTTTGGCAGTTATGGGCTATGAAGTCATGGCATTGGCTGTCTACTACCATGAATTCCAGAACCCCCATCTGAAAGGAGAAAGATTAATTACTCTGTTACCAGGTTGTTGCAAAGAATAGGAGGCTATGTACCCATGTAAAGTGCCTGGCACATTAAGTAACCTGTCTATATGTAGCAATTTCTTTCCTAACCCAGGAGAGTTGATGATGATTTTTAGACATTTGCTGAACCTATAAATATTTCTAAGAATAATCTTCCTGAAGTCATACTATTTTGAACTTTTAATATTTTTTCCTATTGGCACTTCTTATAATATTTTACATAGGTCATAAAAATTGAAGTAACTTTCTAAAAAGCATATGCCTAATTAATAGGATTGTTTTGTTTTCAACCAACACATGGTACTGCCTCCAACTTATGTGTTACCAGGCAACCACTAGTCAATGGGGAAATAGCTTCTCTTTGAAGAACATCTCCCATCTGCCTAATATTGCCTAATATATGATAATATTCCAATGAAATCTGAGAGAATTGACTGATCCTATCCCTCACAGACTTCAGAGGCTAGGCTGGTTCCAGAGCTGCCTTGGGGGAGAGAGGAGAGTTATAAGAAAGTTCTCTATCAGTCCAAGATTCCTAACCCAAGTGGAAGTGCATGCAATCTCTAACTTCTCTGTATCTGGGATTGAGCTTGACCATCAAAGACTGCGTTGGTATTCAGTGGGAAGTCAGCTCTGATAACCTGGGGACAAAGCATCCCACTGTCACTCCCACAGGCTTGTGTCACATGTGCTTTCCCACACAACATACCGCAAGTAAAAATTTACCAACTTTATAAGGTTTTAAGGACTTTTAAGTGAATTGATGCAAATAGAAAATACCTGCCCACATTCGAAAACAAAAATGTGCGTCAACCATTAAAACAAAGCCAAGAGCAGAAAGTTTTGTCTGTGACGCTTACAAGCATATTCTAAGAACCCAGCACATATGTAATACTAAACACACATTAACCGAATTTGTGACTATAGCTATTCTTGTTTCTGATATGAACAGATGTACTAAGGCAATCAGAAGAGGCCCTGGAAGAAAGAGTCAACCTGGTCTTTCAGAACCTAGCTTGACAGTGAAGAAAAAGGGAGAAATCTGGCCACAGGAATGAGCACAGTAGGCTCAGAGGATTGAGGAAAGATAAATCACGCCAGTCACGGGGACTTTAGAAGCTTTGTCATGGTTTCAGAGTGATGTGTTGGGGAAAGATCACTTTTCTCCCTTATTCTGCCATTTGACACCAGGGGCTATAACTTTGGAGTTAGGAACCATTCATGAAGTCAGTCAATAGGACGTCTACCGACAACAAACCAAACCAAGGAAGCAGAAAACCAAGCCAGAAGAAGCTAGTAGTATTAAATATTTTCAGAACTGCTTGTAGTGAGAATTTTGGTTTCTTAAAAAACCCAGTTATGTGAATATGTTTTTGTTTTAATCCCAGGTGTGCCTTGGATTGTCTACAGCTCCTTTGTCCAATGCTCTGACAGGGGCATGATTCTGCCAGCTGAAAATGGTGTAGGTTTGGAATTCTGGGGACATTTTAGAGGGTATAAAAAAGCCAGAGCCTGGAGAGGCTGCTGTGGCTGCTGTGCCCCCTGCTGCTGCCTTCCTTCCCTCTCCCCTTACCCTGCTGCTGCCTTCCTTCCCTCTCCCCTTACCCTGCTGCTCCCTTCCTTCCCTCTCCCCTTGCCCTGCTGCTCCCTTCCTTCCCTCTCCCTTATCCTGCTGCTCCCTTCCTTCCCTCTCCCTTATCCTGCTGCTCCCTTCCTTCCCTCTCCCCTTATCCTGCTGCTGTCTTCCTTCCCTCTCCCCTTACCCTGCTGCTGTCTTCCTTCCCTCTCCCCTTACCCTGCTGCTGCCTTCCTTCCCTCTCCCCTTATCCTGCTGCTGCCTTCCTTCCCTCTCCCCTTACCCTGCTGCTCCCTTCCTTCCCTCTCCCCTTACCTGCTGCTCCCTTCCTTCCCTCTCCCCTTACCCTGCTGCTCCCTTCCTTCCCTCTCCCCTTATCCTGCTGCTCCCTTCCTTCCCTCTCCCCTTATCCTGCTGCTGCCTTCCTTCCCTCTCCCCTTACCCTGCTGCTCTCTTCCTTCCCTCTCCCCTTATCCTGCTGCTCCCTTCCTTCCCTCTCCCCTTATCCTGCTGCTGCCTTCCTTCCCTCTCCCCTTACCCTGCTGCTCCCTTCCTTCCCTCTCCCCTTACCTGCTGCTGCCTTCCTTCCCTCTCCCCTTACCCTGCTGCTCCCTTCCTTCCCTCTCCCCTTATCCTGCTGCTGCCTTCCTTCCCTCTCCCCTTACCCTGCTGCTGCCTTCCTTCCCTCTCCCCTTATCCTGCTGCTCCCTTCCTTCCCTCTCCCCTTATCCTGCTGCTCCCTTCCTTCCCTCTCCCCTTGCCCTGCTGCTGTCTTCCTTCCCTCTCCCCTTACCTGCTGCTCCCTTCCTTCCCTCTCCCATTACCTGCTGCTGTCTTCCTTCCCTCTCCCCTTACCTGCTGCTGCCTTCCTTCCCTCTCCCCTTACCTGCTGCTCCCTTCCTTCCCTCTCCCCTTACCTGCTGCTGTCTTCCTTCCCTCTCCCCTTACCTGCTGCTCCCTTCCTTCCCTCTCCCCTTGCCCTGCTGCTGTCTTCCTTCCCTCTCCCCTTACCTGCTGCTCCCTTCCTTCCCTCTCCCCTTACCTGCTGCTGTCTTCCTTCCCTCTCCCCTTACCTGCTGCTGCCTTCCTTCCCTCTCCCCTTACCCTGCTGCTCCCTTCCTTCCCTCTCCCCTTACCTGCTGCTCCCTTCCTTCCCTCTCCCCTTACCTGCTGCTCCCTTCCTTCCCTCTCCCCTTACCTGCTGCTGTCTTCCTTCCCTCTCCCCTTATCCTGCTGCTGCCTTCCTTCCCTCTCCCCTTATCCTGCTGCTGCCTTCCTTCCCTCTCCCCTTATCCTGCTGCTGCCTTCCTTCCCTCTCCCCTTATCCTGCTGCTGCCTTCCTTCCCTCTCCCCTTACCCTGCTGCTGGTTGGAAATATCCTGACAAGGAAGACTGAACTTTCCCTAAGGAACTTGATGGCCCTAATCAGCCAGAAGTAGTCTAAAAAGATCTATGCCCCTCTTTCCCCTCTAGCCTTCTTTCTTTCCTACCTAGTGTTGGACGGTTGGAAGGGATTAGGGTGGAGAAGGGAGCTAGATATAAGAACCCAATAAAGTAGCAAAAAGTGTAGTTACCTATGCTCACTGTTTATTATTTAACAGAAATAGTAGAAAATAAGTGTGGGCTTGACTGTCTGAGCATATGATCAGTTTAACAGATATAAACAGGCTACTTTTAAAATATAAAAAACAAATCAATTAACCTTGGAAGCAGAATAGTAACCAAAGAACTTAAAAACAACAAACTAACCATGGGTAGGTAGTGGGTATTATATCCATCCTGGAATGTACTAATACATAAGTATTGTGAATTTATTTCATTATTTTAAAAATCATGCTGCTTCCTTAAACTCAAGGATTCAGAACATTGTTTGGAATTTGAGCATTACTGTAGTACACTTTACATAAAGATGGGGCTTAGTGAAAGTGACGTTAAACTTACAGCTGAGAGGCATGGACACCCCACCACGGAGGAGAGACTCGTCCAATTCTCCCTTATATCCTAGAGAAGACAAGAGGAGAGATGTGAGTTACTTTGTATTGTTTGAATTTTTAGCATGGGCAGGAGTTTTAAATCCACTTCGAATAAAGCAAAGGCAAACCTACTCTTGACCACAACTGAGGCATATGCTGAGACCTCTCCTTGGACATTCATCGCCGAGGCCCGGTACTGAGCCGTGTCTTCAAAGTCACACCTGCAAAAACACATGAAGATGAATGACCGTGGTGGTGACTCCTTGTAACAGTCAGCTTGTTTCTCAAGGAATGCTTTGCTAACAGAGCAGATCGTAAATTAATGGCTCACAGGTGGCTCTGTAGGGCTCCTGATGAAGGGATTGTCTCTGTTCCTGCGGTACATTATATAATCCAAGTATAAGTATATATATAAATCCAAGTATATAATCACACCATAGGAGGGTAGGAAGAGAATATCTGTGATCCAGTATGACCCAAACCTCAGTTCATTTAAAATGCCAAAGAGTTAACAAAAGTACTAAAGATATCAATTATATCCAGTAACTGCTTTGCACTGTTGAAGGAAAGATTGCCCAGCCATGCATGTAGTGTTGAAGCAAGTAATGATCCTGGGCGTGTGTGCTCCATGCTGTCCTGCTCCAGGAACGAGATTCTGGTCTAGCATCAGGATGACAGGGGAGAGAAAAAAGCAAGTTCTCATGACAGTTTCCCACAGCCTCCCTGAGCCACAAACCTGCACAAGGCTGGTCTTTTATACCATTCCATACTGCACTTTCAAGACATAAGAAACTTCATCTGTTCTACTGATGTTTGCGCTCCAATTAGAGTTCCAGCTCATAGCATTACACAAGTACTTTCTGGGTGTTCCTTTATGTTGTAGTACAGGAACAGGAAAGTCTTGCAAAGATGGATGTGGGGACACCTTCCTCACAGAGGTTATACTGAGATTCCAAGTGGACTGATTTGTATCTAATCACTCTAGTTCTCCTGTTCTTTCTTGTTTCTCTGGGTTTACTTAGTTTCATTTTTGATACACTGTGTCTTGCTGAAATGAAAGCCATTAGACTCCGGGAAGGTAAATACAGTTACCTTTCTCAGAGCTGTTTAATTTTAGAAACAACCATGAGGCTCACTGCTGCTTAAATAGAAGCGAATCCACTGCAGATCCCGGCTTGGTGAGTATCAGGGACCTCAGGGTTCTCTCTGAAGCCCAGTTTCTATTGAGCCAACTCTTCTACTGGTAAGAAGGCTGTAAATGTTGTGAGGATGACTGGCGTCAGGTTTCCTTTTACAGCTCAGCACATGCGGTTTGTCTGAACTGAAACTGTGGGCGCTTGTGCCTACTGTTTCCATCCACATAATCAGGTTTGCATTTCAAACCATCTTAGGGAACATCATGCATTTTTTTTTTTTGGACTTGGAAATTTTAACAGTTTCCATTTCAAATTACAGTGCCTCACAGTTGCTGGTGAACCGCAGGGAAGATCATTCTCCCAGTCCTATCCAGCTTCAGTGACACCCATCCCAGTCCCCATGATTTCTGTTGATTAAAAATAAAAGAACATGGTGCTGTGGGTTTGGAATTCCGTGAAGAAATACTGACATAGAGATGCCTATTTAGGCAATTGTCTTCTTAATAATTTCTATATGATGTGCTCATACAGATAGAGGGATAAATAAAAAAGCACATTTTATCATGATCCTTTATGAAGTTCAAGTGTAAGATTGAGTCAGAAGGTAGTGTGTGCACAGCAGACTTAGTCATCATGCATGTCACCTAAACCACGAACCAAAGAGTACACATGGAGGGACCCATGGCTCCAGCTGCAGATGTAGCAGAGGATTGCCTTATCTAGCATCAATGAGAGGGGGAGGCCCTTCGCACTGTGGAGGCTTGATGTCCCAGTGTAGGGGGATGCTAGGTCGGTGAGGCGGGAGTGGGTGGGTGAGTGGGGGAGCACTCTCATAGAGGCAGGGGGATGGGATAGGGGGTTTGTGGAAGGGAAACCAGGAAGGGGAACAACATTTGAAACGTAAATAAATAAAATAACCAATAAAAAAGAAGGAAATGATAAATATATGTGAGCTTTAAAATGTAGAAAGAAAAAAAGGTATATGAAAGAGTGTTAGGTAGACCTGTATGGGGACCAGAAAGGAGGTAAACTTTGTTGCCTGAGTGATAAGATGCTTCCCTGAGTGTCTGGTGGTGATGCACATACACACTGGTCTGCTCCTGGAGTGTCTGGTTGTGATACACACATACACACATACACACACACACACACACACACACACACACACACACACACACACACACTGGTGAGCTCTTACTTGCTGATCTCAAGAGTATGCATTCCATATCGGCTTTCAATGATGTACTTTCCCGGGTTTGCATGGACATTTATAGGCACCTGGTTCTTATACCTGAAAGAGAACAGGAACAAGATGAACAGATTAAAAAATAATTAACTGCCTGATCTCTCTCTCTTTCTCTCTCTTTTCTCTCTCTCTCTCTCTCTCTCTCTCTCTGTGTGTGTGTGTGTGTGTGTGTGTATGTCTTTCTCCTTCCCAAATACACACACACACACACACACACACATTTATTGTTCCTGTAGATACAGCTGTAAGTGAAGCACAATTCCATATATTGAAAAAAGAAAAAACAAAACAAAACACAAATTACCCGAGCTAAACTAAACTCACAATAAAACTTCTCATAGTGCTTTCTCCTCTTCGTTAAAGTTTATGTGAAAAATGTGAACCAGTCAAAATTGTATCCGTCTCATGTAATGAAAAGCTACAGCTATGAAACAGTAAATAGGGTAGTGATTATTTATATAAAATAGGAAAACATTAAACCATCAACCAAAGAGCATGCACGAGCTGGACCTAAGCCTCCTACAAATTTGTAGCAGATGTGCAGCTTGGTCTTCATGTGGGTCTCCTAACAATTGGTTCAGGGTCTGTCTCTGACTCCATTGCCTGCCTTTGGATCCCCATCCCCTGGCTGGGCTGCCTTGTCTGACCACAGTGGGAGGGATGTACTTAGTCCTGCTGCAACTTAGCCTGCCAGGGCAGGTTCCCACATTCTCAACCGCCAGTGCTGTGATGCCACCTGAGGCTTACCTACTCAAACCTTTTATATTTTTATTTTTTGAAGAGAAGAGGAAGAGGGGAAGCAGCAGTAACCTGTGGGCAGGCTTCCCCATCTCTAGAAGGGGAAGAGCAAGGGGGAAAGAAGAGGGAGGAGGGCTGAAATTAGGATGTAAAGCGAATAAATGAATGAATGAATTAATTAATTAAACAAAATAAATAAAAGGAAAACAGAATGGCTCATTGACATTGTTCAAAGTCAAGATGGTGATTTCCTAAGGTGGGCACATGATTTGATTTGATGAAGTGTCTTTTGGTGCTAAATATACTTGGGCTCCATTTGGGTGCTGGTATACACTTGGGTATATACAGTCCAAAATAAACTCACCCAAACTCTTCCTTTGTATATAACATACATTTCTTTGAAGTTGACTATAGTAAAATACAATGAAAGCTTTGTGTTGGGATTTTTGTTGTGGGCTCTCTCTGTGGGAAGAAAGCACAATGTCCCTCCTACGGGCATTTTCAAATGTTATTCTTAAGAACAATGTCGCTGTATAGACAGCCCATTATACTCAAGTGACTTGGGTTTTGTCAGAGTAAAAGAGACTTTTGCCTGAGGATAACTTCAGACCATGACAGGAGACTTCTGACTGTTCCAGTCCTGTTTGCAGTTTGCTGCCCTCACAGAAGGTAGGCCACGCAGAAGGCCTTCTCTGTGAGACACTGACTTCCATTCTGTAAGAGGTAAGGTACCTGACCTTCTCAAGTCCCCACGTTCTCAATAGCCAGTGCTATGGTGCCACATGAGGTTTATCTACTCAAACTTTTTTTAACTCTTAAAAAGAAGAGAGAAGGGGCTGGAGAGATGGCTCAGAGTTTAAGGGCACTGTGTTCTTCTAGAAGTCCTGAGTTCAATTCCCAGCAACTACATGGTGGTGGCTCATAATCATCTATAATGAGATCTGGTGCCCTCTTCTGGCCTGCAGGTGTACATGCAGGCAGAAAGCTGTATGCTATATGCTATATACATAATAAATCTTTAAAGAGAGAGAGAAGAGAAAGAGAAGCAGCAGCAAGCGATCCCTTGCTTCCCTTTCAGATAAACTACCTCATGTGTGCAGGTAAAACTAATAATGTAACTAATAAACACAGGTGGCAAAGGATTCCCTGCTCTGTATATATACAGCGACAGGAGATCCAGCCCTCATAACCACCAAATGAGAGGACTATTTAACCTCACTCCCCAATGACGAGAACATGGAGAGATCAAGGAACTCACCTCAGTCACATAGACAGGCACAGCAGAGCTGGGATTTGACCCAGGACCGCCTGGCTCCTGACTCATGTGGCATTTCTATGTTTTAGTTGGTCTCTATGAGGCGGTCTTTCATTTATTTAGATTTTTGAAATGGATGTCCCGAAGGTTAAGAGGAGGAAAGTGGTACAAAGGAAGAGAAAAATATTGGCTTCGGTTGACTCTTTCATCCTAACTTTGTCCTCCAAAGATTCACCTTTTGGAAGGTTGATCCCCAGTATTGTAGCATCCTGAGGAAGTGAAATCTTTCCTGGGGTGGGTCTTGGATCATTGGGGGCCTTGTGTCTCATTAATCCCAAGATACTGAACTGATGGACAAGAGCAAGCCCTCTCTATTTTCTGTATCAGTGTGTTATTTTTTCCTCTGGCAATGCTCGCTTACTGTGATTCCACTTGCCATGGTGTGGCACGGCCAAGCAGTACCTCATAAGAGCTGGCATGCTGTTCAAAACCGTTAAATAAATCTACCTTTGTGTAGATAGCCTTAGGCGTTCTGATATAAAAATAGAAATCTAATATAATTTCTAATACAAGTCACACAGTTCGTTTTTCTTCTTTTTATGTGCACATGTGCATGATATATGTGCATGTCTCCATGTGATCACACACAGGTGTGTTCTGGTACATGTTCGTGTAGAAACCTTAAGTTGAAATCAGCAATTTTCCTCAATTGTTTTTCCATCCTTTTCCTTGGAGCAGGGTCTCTCAATCAAACCCAGAGCTCAATGATATGGCCAGTCTAGAAACCAGCTTGCTCTGGGGAGCCCCTGTCTCTGCTTTCCAAGGCTGAAATTTCAGGTGAGCCACCATGGTGGCCAGGCATTTATATGGATTCTGGGGAATCTGAACCTTGAACCATTTCCCAAGCCCCTACACATTTCTGTTGCTCTATGACTCTGGTTTCCCACGTGGCTAAACTGCAACCCAGCTGTCAAGACTCATGTGAGATGTCAAGTCGTCAACATTCCTCTTTATAAGTCTTACAAATTATCAACTGTTTGCATCTCTTTGAATCTTGGTTACTCCCTAAATACAACATTTATCCCCATTATTGTTGAGGGACAGCGAGACAGCGCTTAGGTAAGGCACTCACCAACAAGCCTGATAATGACCAGAATTTGGTCCCTAGGCCCTTCGTGTTAGAAGGAGAGGAACCAGCTTCCCCAAGTTGTTCTCTGACTTCCCCACACATGCCATGGCCTGTACATGCATACACATGCATACACACACGTATTCATATACACACACTAAATGAATGTAATATTAAAAGTTATGGTTGGGTCTGCATCTCTCCTACTAAGTTGCTAGTCCTTTGATGATGGGGAACTATTTGTGTGTGATATACATTCCCTTCTGTTCCCACGCCTGAGGGAGCCACGGGTATATCGCGGACGCTCAGGGTTGCTTAAACTGAATTGAATAGAATTGTTGTATGGTAAAAGAGTTAAATTATAGTTTCATATCTTTTTCACTAAAGAAATCAAGTTCTGGAAAATACACACCTCGTGCTATGGATGATTTTGAATGAGTGTGCATGAAAAGAGCAAGTTTCCCTCAGATCTGAAATGAAGAGGATTGTTCTCGCCCAAGATTCACAGCTGGATGGCAGGCATGCTGTATGATTTGCTCCTGACTCAGAACACATTGCTGCCTTTCTGCTTCTTGGAAGCCTAGAAGTGACTTCAGGCAGTAGTCTCAATACAGAGCTCTCAGCAGTCAGAACATGTGGTCAGAGACAGCTATCAGCAGCTCTTAATCTCAAATGCTCCCATTTTCATGAGCAAAGGGGTGTGCTTTCGGATATGGTAGCTTTGGGTCAACTGAGGCTTGTCTGAGCACCTCCTGCTTGCTTGGGTGGTGCTGTTGTGGTGGTGGTGGTGGTGGTGGTGATGGTGGTGGTGGTGATGGTGGTGGTGGTGGTGGTGATGGTGGTGGTGGTGGTGATGGTGGTGGTGGTGGTGGTGGTGGTGATGATGGTGGTGGTGGTGGTGATGGTGGTGGTGATGGTGGTGGTGGTGGTGGTGGTGGTGGTGATGGTGGTGGTGGTGGTGGTGGTGGTGATGGTGGTGGTGGTGATGGTGGTGGTGGTGGTGATGGTGGTGGTGGTGGTGATGGTGGTGGTGGTGGTGGTGGTGGTGGTGATGATGGTGGTAGTGGTGGTGGTGGTGGTGGTGATGGTGGTGGTGGTGATGGTGGTGGTGGTGGTGATGGTGGTGGTGGTGATGGTGGTGGTGGTGGTGGTGGTGGTGGTGATGATGGTGGTAGTGGTGGTGGTGGTGGTGGTGATGGTGGTGGTGGTGATGGTGGTGGTGGTGGTGATGGTGGTGGTGGTGATGGTGGTGGTGGTGGTGGTGGTGGTGGTGGTGATGGTGGTGGTGATGATGGTGGTGGTGGTGGTGGTGGTGGTGGTGATGGTGGTGGTGATGGTGGTGGTGGTGGTGATGGTGGTGGTGGTGATGGTGGTGGTGGTGGTGGTGGTGATGGTGGTGGTGATGGTGGTGGTGGTGATGGTGGTGGTGATGGTGGTGGTGGTGATGGTGGTGGTGGTGGTGGTGGTGGTGGTGGTGGTGGTGGTGGTGGTGGTGGCTGCGGTGATTGGGTGTTGGGTTGGGTTTGGTTTCCACATGCTGAAGGGTTTTCAGTAGCTCTTCCCGGCACAAGGGGATCAATGTGACACTAAACATTGTGTCATATGCTGCCTGACCAAATGACTGAGCAACACTCAGCTTGGCTTCGAGTCAACAATGCTGTTCATATCTCTATGAAGTTTGAGTTAAAGAGCTATTTTGCAGCTCCTACATTCTCATCCTCTGGCGCTACTCAGCTTACTTGACACCTTTTGCTTTTCCAGCTAAACATTCACAGCTCTTCCCATGTGATCACCTGCCAAAGGAAACTGGTTTAAAATACACGACACTTGTCCACAGAATGCCGTAGGCCTCAATTCGTCCGAGAAAGAAACTCCTGGTTAAAGAAGTACAGAAGGACTAAGTCAGAAAGTGCTTCTGTTCTTCTCTGCAGCTAATTCTGCAAGGCACTCAGGGTGGGTCACTTGAGACTGTCTGCCTTCAGTATTAGGTCAGAGAGGAAAGAAGGGGTTTCGCCTGCCCCCCCCCAACCCCCACACTTCACAGCTTGTTGTTTCTGGAAAGTGGAATTCCAAATTAGCCAGTCATCAGCCGGCTATGGGGAGTAATCTGCACCCTGGGATTGCTTCCCAGAGGCTTAACTGTTTTGTATGGACAGCACTCCCCTAACCTTCTCATGCAGTTTCTGAAGCACTAACTAATGAGGCTTCACATGCTTCTGGAATAACACTCTACTGTCCTGTGACTTTGTCCGTTTAATGTGTTACGGACATTTCATCCTTATACACAAATGTCGGCCTTGCTACAGAGCTCATGTCGATGGTGCGGAATGGTGGGGAGAGCTCTTTGGTGGAGTGAAATTCAGTGAAACAAATATGCCCTATGATCTTTTTCCTGTCACGATGCCGTGCAAGTTGAGGTGACCTTATACGGTTAAATCTCACGGCAAATGGGAATGCTGGTGAGATTCCAACTTAAAAAGGCAGCCATCGTCCACTGTGAAAACCAAATATCTGGGACTACAGAGTTGGCTCAGTGGTTAAGAGAGGAAATAGAGTTAAATCTGGCTTTTTTTTTTAAAGAAAAGCCCACAACCAAAACAATGTTCTCTTTTTACAAATAACATTTTTTTTTTTGAGACAGGGTCTCATGGATCCCAGCCTGGCTTTGAACTCCTTATATAACTGAGGTTGACTTTGAACTTCCTGTCCTCCTGTTTCCAGCTGAGTGGTGGGGTGGGGTTACAGGCATTTGTTACTTTGCTCAGTTTATGCAGTCATGGGGATATAACCTAGGGTCTCATGTTTGGTGAGCACTCTGCCAACTGAGACACACTCCCATGCATGAAAATCATGTGTTTTCTTCATTCTCTCTGTCTTATCATTTCATGGGAAGCAAGATGGAGATGCAGTTGTCTACTCTAGCAAGATGGAGATGCAGTTGTCTACTCTAAGCACCAGAGAATGTAAGACTGCTCAGCACATAGCCCTTTTATCCCACACCACCAGAGCAATCGCTCCTTCATAACCTTCCAGAATAAATGCAAATAAGACAACACAAAATCTATCTCCCACCTTCAAACCGATAGGTGTTAGACAGGCTATTGTATAAAATGGCCTATTAAATATAAAAATTTCATTTTTTTTTACCCACAATAGAAATATCTCCTCCATGTTGACAATAGAAATATCTCCCCCTATAATGGCTTGCTTCACCACCCTGGTGTCCTGCTGTTCTCGGCAAACGACTTTTCTACTGAACAAGAACACCCGAGTAGGACACTCTCTACTTTCAGTGTGATCTGGGAATGCCAACACGTTCTGTACCTGGCCTTGCTGAGTGTTGCGTTTCTGCTGTGCAGCGTTCTCTGGGTAACCTCTAAGTGCCACTTAAATAGATATGGCTGGTAATATGAGATTGGCCAGGAGAACAGCTGCTCACATTTGTTAGACCTCAGACTCCCATGACCTAAGTGCAGGCAGCGGAAACTTGGAGCCAAACTGTCTTTGAAAAAGGCTCCGAGGGAACCAAACTCTTGGTGCACATGCTTCTGAGAGCCACGGCTCAGGACTTAGGCATGAGGCAGCATGCCTGTGCCAAGCACCCTCACAAATGTATTCCCTTAATCCCCCCATCTCAGGCCCCAGATTTCTCTCACATTTATACTTGGTGTCAGTGCCAGGAAACCACAGTCAGGCACCAAAGAGTCCTGAATGCCAACAACGTGAGTACCAACTACTCTGGGTCTCACCTGGTAATGAGTTCCCTGCTCTGTGAGAAAGAGGATGCCTGTGAAAAATACACAGCTTGCACCCATGTTGTGGCATAAATTAGAATTCTAGCAGATGCTTCTTAGAAAAGGCGCATGTACAACGCCATAAAGAACCTGTTTCCTGAGGTAGATTTACCTGGGAATAAACTAGGCTTAAGTTCCAGGGATCCTCTCCAGGAGAACCTTAAAACCACTTCAGACTACTAGTCTTGTGTTTCTTTTGGTAACATGGTCCCCAAATTATAGAACTTCTTGCTCCATACCCCTCCCTGGGTTTGGCCCTGTTATCACCAAAGTCAACTGTCAGTGTGTGGACATTGATTCTCAACATTTCTATTCACCCAGAGACAACTTTTGCTTTCAGAATCATGGACAGCACCTTCCCCACCACGCCATCTTGCCAGCCCACTCAAAAACAGAAGAACCATTTTCTTAGTTGCTCCCTGTTCTTTTGTTTTGGATGCCATTTTCCCCTGAGAATAAGAGGAGACTTCCGCTGGAGCGTCTGGCTTTTCCCTCCTGGGAGAACTGGTGTAAAGAACGTGTCTCAATGAGTGGTGCCCTCTGTCAAGTAAAGGGAAGGATTCTTTTGAAGGTAGTACGATGTGGCTTTACAGTCATAAGGAAGGGCAGGGCAAAAGCAATGAAGTTTTAATTTACTTTTGTATTTCAAAATTCGTAAGGAAAATTTTTTTTAGATTTATTTTATGTATATGAGTACACTGTAGCTATCTTCAGACACACTAGAAAAGGGCATCAGATCCCAACATGGATGGTTGTGAACCACCATGTGGTTGCTGGGAATTAAACCCAGGACCTTTGGAAGAGCAGTCAGTGCTCTTAACAGCTGAGCCATCCCTCCAGCTCCCAGGGAGAAAAAAAACAAAAAAAAATGTTTAAATCTATTTTTCTTGGAATGTTAGAAACATTTTGTGGCACTTCTCATCTTTGTTTGTTATAAATTGCTGCTGTCGTAATTTGTAGTCATCTTTGGCATTTTGTTCTTGTTGCTTTTGCTTTAGATTTTGAGGCAAGAGCAAAAGAGATGGACACACTCTGAGTTTTAGTTTGTTATATATGAATACATACTTGTGTATGCATGTGTGTGTGTGTGTGTATATATATATATATATGTAAACATGTATGTGTGTGTATATATATATGTAAACATGTGTGTGTGTGTGAGTGTGTGTGTGCGCATGTGAAGGCCAGATCAACATCAAGTGTCTTCTTCAATTACTATCGACCATACATTTGAGATAATGTCTTTCACTGAACCTGGAGCTTCATGATTTGTCTAAAGAGGTGAAGACCAGGGCCCTTCCTGTCTCCACCTCTTCGGCTCTGGGATTACAGGAGCACCCAGCTTCCTGCATGGGTGCACGAACCCAAACCCAGGTTGTCATGTTAACACAGCAAGCACTTAGCCAACTCTCCCACTGTTACGATTATAAAGTATTAAGATGTATAATCTGTATGAAAGGACCATTTGTTCTTCCCAGGCATAAAACTGTCTAGACACTTTAACTCGTTTGAAAACATGGACAGACTTACAGCTACCTTTGTTGATTCTTGCTTACTGCTAATCCAGCGTACTCTCTCTGGATGTAAACTTAAGTTGGCAATCAATTCTACTAGGTTCCACAAAGAAAACATACCACGTGAGACGAGGTTCTGGCCAGCCTGCTACAGAGCAGTGCAATTTCACGTTCTCCTTCTCCCAAACTGTATGAGAACGAGGTTTAATGATAAACTCGGGAGCATGAAGGAGATGGTCTTCATTTAGCTTTCCGTGATAGGCTTGGGTCTCTTCTAACTGAAAAAGCAAGCAAGTAAACAACCAAACATTTTCAAAATACTACCAAGTTAACGCTCCTTCTAGTGCTAACGTAACAAGGAGAAGCCAAAATTTTGCTTTTGCTTTGTTTTGTTTTGTTTTTGAGATAGATTCTTATGTATTCTAGGCTGGCCTAGAACTCACTTTATAGTCAAGAATGACTTAAATTTTTGATCTTCATGATTTTATATCTTAGGTTCAAGAATTATAGGCACCCACTATCATATGCTACTTCACGGCTTGGTGGGGATTCAACCTGTGGCTTTATGCATTATGCGAGCAGTATCAACTTACTACATTCTCAGAGCTAATTTTTACATTTTTGATCCTTATTTTTACACAGTCAGGTAAAACCATTTCTGATTTTAAAGTGGGTTTGGTTATTTAAAACCCTAAGATTGAACAACATCCCTTGGGCGAATTTCTAAAGTAGCTTCAGAAATTTATTTAAATCTTTCAGATCTGAAATTCCATGAAGTTTGAGGTTCCAAAGCTTGCTTTTATTTGACCTACATATTCTAATGTCTTTTCTCCTTGTTTCCGCTAGCTTTGTTTCCTGACGCCACATAGTTCTGCCCTTGAAGCAAACTAGTCTATTTATACACATGTGCTCACACGCAGCCTGTGAAACACATTTCCACCCTTGTAAGTAGCCTGAAATTAGCTCCTTACTGTTTTCCTCAGTGACAGCTCTTCCGCCTTTTCTCGAATCGCAATATTCCTCGACTTCTTTTCAAACGTTTCCTCTCGTTGAAGGGTGGACGTGGCCTGCTTGGAGGTTGTGGACTGTTTGGAAGCTGTGGAGTGTTTAGAGGCTATGGTCTGCTTGGAGGCCGAGATTGCTTCCTCACTTGCAAGAAGAGTTCTCTGAGCTATGTAAGCAGCCGCTTCTTTAATTCTTTCTTCTTCCGAGTCTCTGATCCCACCGATGTGCACTTGTCTGAAACAGCGGAGCAGAATGTAGAAACAGTGTGCCAATGACAAGCTTACCCAGTTTCACTGAGCTCAGGCAGGAGCTCCCATACCTAGAGATAACCCTGGCATGGTGGCTCAGCAGTTACGAGCACTCACAGAGGACCCTGGTTCAGTTCCCCCAGCTTCCACGTGGTGACTCACACCCTTCCATAGCTCCAATCCCCTAGGGGTCCACTGCCCTCTCCTGACCTCTATGAGCGCAGCATGCAAGCAAATTATTCACATACATAAAACAAAAAAAATAAATCTTTAATAACATCCTGGTAAATCTGAGTCTCTTTATTATAGAAGAAAGTGTCTTCCTTTAACATTAAGAATGGCAAGAGTAATGGTTCCTAAAGTGGTTCTTGTGCCTTTCATGCATGATACTTCATTCCACCCCAACAAAAGCCCACAAGGTAAACACTATCAGATACATGGTAGCGAGACTTAAAGAAGCTAAGCAAACTGCCTGAAGAATTTTACCAGTCAACTCAGTGAGTTTACAATAAAAGATGAAGTTATGAATTTTTTTCCAGAAAAGATGACAATGTACAAAAAAATAGAGGCCAGATGTCTGAAACCTAATATGTTACTATGTGAACTTTGCTGCAGGGCACATGCCAGAGCTGCCTTGTATGTAAATATGTCCTAATGCCACACAAGACTCTGGGGTAAGGTAGGTCTCTCTAGTACCCCAACAGTGTATAGTTTGGGATTTTAACATACATAACTTTAAAAATTATTACCAGCATATCCTAGTTCTGCAAAGTAATTTTATTGTTGACATTGTATACATATATTATACATTGTATACATTTTGATCATATTCATGCCTCTAGGGACCTTTCTTACTCTCCTCCCTTCGCCCTTCCACATCCTTACCTTCTTTACACTTTACAGCTTTGAATCTCTTTTACTTTATATGAATTGGTTTTAAATAGTATTTAATCACTCATACCTAAGGCTTTACTTCCCATGTCAACTGACCACTCTCATTTGACATGTATCCTATGTATACGACAAAAGCCAAAAGCATCTGAAAATGGAATGCCTTGATTTCAATGAGCCCATCTTTCTCAGTGTAGGCTCCAGGCTTCCTACATTCTTTGCAAACCAATATATAGTAAGTCCTCAATAAATGTTAGCTACTATTGACTCCTTGATTATAATAATTACATGCAGGAAGAGAAAGCACACACACCGTCCAGAATAAATAGGCACCATGTAGTTGCCTGAGAGGTTTCCGGTCTCCTCCCCGGACAGAAGGCTCCGCTTGGCTCTCTTTGTTTGAGGGCTGAACTTGGATGAATAATCTTCTAATAGCAGACTGGAATCTGTAAGTCTGAAATAAGATGCCTAACGTTAGATAGAACACAAACTGCATTTAAAATATTCCAAGAGTTGACAAAGCAGGGAGTAGGAGTCCTAACCTAGGGGAATTTCCCCAGAACCTTGGGTCTCTAATGTTATTATCTTTCCCTCTTGAAATAAATGAAAGTTAGGATTACAGATATGTAAACATATTCTAGACAGACACTAAGAAAAAAATGGTAATAGAGATTTCATGGCTTTTCCCCTCAAAATTTCAAGAGAAAAGAGATATTGATATTTTCAAATAGTCTTTTGTGGTTAAGATAGTGTTTGTAATTTATGCAGTCTGCAGTGATTTGATATGCCAGGAAGCAGGGGGCAATACCCAGAGTGGAGCCCCTCTTTTTAAAGGAGAAGTGGAAGGAGGAATGGGGGATAATCTGCAGAAGGAGGTACTAGGAGGAGGGGGGAATGATATTGGGATATAAAGTGAATAAGTAAGAAATTTTAAAAACTATATGCGTACACATATACATGTATTTATATACATATATTTCACAGTCCATCACGAATGTAAGTATTTTAAAAAAAACAGACATTTAGGCAGTCTATATAGATGTATTTCTTGCTTTCTTTTTGCAGTATTGGGAATCAAACCCAAGGCCTTGAGCATATAAATGGTTTTGACATATTTTGTATTCAAGTCCCCTTAGAATATAATGGGAAATAGACAATTCTCCATACAGGAATCTTGAGCTAATCTAACGCAGACCCTGATCCCCCACCAAGCTCTCACTGTGAGAACTTTGCAGACTTACTTCAGGCAGATTCCAGCAGGTGAGGAGACCCTGAACTTATCAACTAAGTCTCATTACATGACACTGGTGTGGAGTGGTACAATATGACGAAGAGCCCTGGGGTCAGTCCTATTCTCCTGTGCACACTGAGGCAAATGTGTGTAAGGAGGTAGTCCATGTTTGAATAAATGAAAACCTTCACTAGGGAAACAAGAAACAATAGTAAGTAATATATATTTTTCATACAGACAATTTGATGAACTCAAGCACATGGATCCCAGGAGCCAATGTGTAAATTGAAGAATTTGACTGTTTGTTGACTATGGTGATGAAGGATGTCAGTGATAGAGGTTGTGTGGGAATTCTCTGCACTTAGTTTTCTCCTGTGGACTTCAACTCTATAAGAAAATTAGATTTTTAAAGCTCCTGGTCTGGAAGCTTGAAAAGAAGGTGAAGCCGGTGAGTGGTTACCTCTCAGGAAATATCAATCTGCCCAGTAAAAATTATTCAAGCCTTGGCCATTGCCCTAATGTTTAAAAACCCTTTGGAGATGCTGTAGGAGCACCTACTGCAAGCTAGGTGGTGGTGGTGCAGGTCTCTAATCTCGGCACTCAGAAGGCAGAGGCAAGAGAATCTCTGAGTTTGAGGCTAGTCTGTTCTACAGAGATAGTACAAGGACAGCCAGGGCTACTTAGAGAAACCCTGTCTTGAAAAATGAAGAAAGAGAGAGAGAGAGAGAGAGAGAGAGAGAGAGAGAGAGCGCACTTACTGCTCTTAGAGCAGAGGACTGGAGTTCATCTATCAGCACTCAGATGGTGGCTCACTACCATCTCTACCTCTAGTACAGGAGATCTAATGCCCTCTGGCCTTTGAGAACAATTGTGTACACAGGGTGCACATAGACTTATGCAGGCACATACACACACATAGACACACAGACACACAGATAGACACACAGACACACAGACACACACACGTGTACGTGCACAAGGAATAAATAATTGTTCTTAACATTTATAAAAGCAAAAAGAATTACCTATATCAAAAGCAGAACACAAGTCAAACAGGCACACGGTATAAAATGGGTAACACAGAAAGCACATAGTACAGAACAACAAGGGTCACGGATTTACAGGGTTCACAGGGGCCCAGTTTCTGAGTAGACGTTAAGCACAAAGTCATGAATGAGTGTTTGTGCACCTTGTCAATTAACCGTGGTGTGTGTGCAGGGTGGGCTGCTGCCATTGATCCTCTGGTGAGATCACATGGAAGTGTCACACAGTGATAGCGAGCTCATTTCTTTTTTTTTTTTTAATTTTATTTTCTAAGTTTTTTTTTTATTTACATTCAAAATCATTTCCCCTTTCCTGTGCTCATTTCTATGGAGCAGTTTTAAAGCTAAAGGTTAGAACCTTGAAGTTGAGCTTGTGGATTGCTTACCAACTGGAAGCCAGAGTGATATTTGTCCCTGGCTGACTGTTCCAGCAATAGTAGTGCATTTTACACCCCAGGTCACAAAGTACGGCCTGTGCTTATACGGGCCTAAGTTTAAAGTGGGATTTACTCTTTACTCCACTGCTATACAAAACAAACCATATCAAGTGCGTTGCTGCTTTCCTTGAGAACAGTAGAATTTTCTCATTGCTCTTCTATTTTTACTCTATTTTTCATTATTGTTTCTATGTATGAGCAAATTTTTGCACACTAATTTTTCAATGTTTGGTTGCAATAGAAGTTAGGATATCCCATTACTTTTGTTTGTTTCTTTTTCCTGGAAGACAAAATGAACTTATTTTATAGGACATACCCCAAATAAGATTATCCTATTCTCACAGGTGAATCATAGTAGCTGAGGTTTAATAATTACATTAGATGCTAAAGATTTGTGGCAATAGCATTAGCTCCAGTTTAATATTTTATCTTGAAACAACTTAATAAAAAGTATTATATTGTTATATAGTATACAACATTATTAGAAGATGCAATATTGCTACATTTTTATCCTTTCTAAATCTTATTCAACTCATCGTTTCTTTCTTTTTAAAATCTGAGACAAGGTCTCACTATGTATCCCTGGCTGTCCTGGAACACACTATGTAAACCATGCTAGCCCCAAACTCAGAGATCTGCCTACCTTTGCATTCTGAGTACTGTCATAAAGGCATGCTATGACAACTTGCTAAGTTATGGTTTCTTACAAAGTGTGTGAAGTATATACTAAATAACCATTTGAATAGATGACATAGTAATGTCAAGTTATTTACTGATTGATTGACCAAGATAGGGTCCTGATAAATAGCTCAGGCTGGCCCAGTCTCATGGTGATCCTCCTATTTTTTCCTCCCAAATATTTGAGACTACAGGTGCATGCAACTATGTCCAGCTTCCAAATTATCTACTGAAACCAGAAAACAAAACTAAATTAGGAACACGTTTTTTTGTTTTTTCCGTTTTTCGAGACAGGGTTTCTCTATGTAGCCCTGGCTGTCCTGGAACTCACTCTGTAGACCAGGCTGGCCTCGAACTCAGAAATCCGCCTGCCTCTGCCTCCCAAGTGCTGGGATTAAAGGCATGCGCCACCACTGCCCGGCAGGAACATGTTTTTGAAGAAACATATAATAACCAGTGTAATTATTTGAAAAGAACAGCAGTCTATTTTGTTGTGATCCATGAAACCAAAGTCTAATATTTTATACATCAAATCTTAAACTGGAAAGTAATTCTAGAAGAGTAAAGTGTGTAGACTTTAAACTTCATTGACTATAAAAACCTAGATACGGGTTTATTAATTTCTTGGGGCTTTAGTCATATATAAATTTTGGTAAGGATCCTTGTCTAATCTCTCAGTTTCTGAGTAGATAGTGAGGCTGACACACATAAGGCTGTGTAGGTATTTTACCTATTAAAGTTGTATTGATTATTCTTGATTACTAACTCAGATCATGACATTTTCTGGGTTCCTGAAAGTTAATTGATCAAATCAATCACACTGTGTTTCCGTGTATCTCTCCATGGATATGTCTAGGTTTATCTTTTTGCACACGGATATTATTATATCATATGCTCTCTTAATAAGTCTACATTTAGTAGATTTTTAAACAAATATCCTGGCATATAGACCATCACATCTATAGCCAGTGGCACCATGGAGAAGGGATGGAGTCAAAGATCAGAAATCGCTCTCTGGAAAAATTCTAGGAAACCAGAAATAAGCTGACATATGCATCTAATTAAAACACTCCATTCATTGTGCTGGTCCATACCTGTAATCCGAGCAGTCGGGAGGCATTGGCAAACCACGGGTTTGAGGTCAGCGTGGTCTACATAGCATGCTCTGAGACAGTGGAGGCTGCAGAGTGAGACTCACAAAAAGTATTCTCTCTCATTTGGACCATCCCGAATAATACTTAACAGGGAAAGCAAAATGAAAAGCATTTATAGAATCCCAGAGCTAGACAGCGACGTCTCAACGATGCTTATTTAATAGGCTATTCTTTTTATGTGTGCAGGGACCAAAGCCTTTCTTACAAGTTCAGATAGCAAGGTGGTGGTTGAACTGGGATTTGTACCCAAGCTTTCTTGATCTTCAGGTTAGTGTTATTGCTACTAAACTGCTGGTCTCCAACTTCTGTGACAGTACGCTTAAAAGATATTAATTCCCACATACTTATTTATTCATAAATTCTCTGAATACACAACTATACAGTCTCACTTGGTGAAACACTGAATTATGAAAGAAAATCTAAAGACAAAATTCAATTTAAAGGAAAAAAAAGAAGAGCTGTTAACTCTCCCTATACCTTCCTAATTTGTGGATCCCCCCCACCCCAACTTTGGGGGCCCTGATACCACTCCACATTGCCTAGAATGACTCTGATGATGTCGTCATTGAATCAGAACTTGGGGTTATAAAATTAATACAGAACAGATACAGATAAGATAATCATTAAACTTAACATAAATTAAGATGTAGCCACTTAAAATGATGCTGGTAATTATCACATGACTTGTGGAAATTGTTCTGGTTTCCTGAAATAGATGGGTATGGGAATGATAAATGATCATGTACTTTCTGAAAAATACTCTGTCAAGAAAAACAGTGCAGTGTGGGCTACTTTGGCTGCCTTTGCTTCAGACTCAAGGTCGTCCGTCCTCACGTGCTTAAGGCTGTTCTGCAGTGCCGGCCTTCCTGCTCTTACTCACGGAAGACTGAGCTCAACAACTTTTGGATCTTCAGTACCGACTCTTTACTCGATGTTCAGTAAATGCTTACTGACTGATGTGAAATCAAACTGCTACTCCCGTGGTCAGACCCTGACTATGAGTTCTAATAGCTGAAGAGCTATTTTAAGAGAGCAGTGTAGGCCCTGGGAAACGGCTCAGTTGATAAAGGACTTGCCATACCAGCATGACGACCTGCATTCAATCCCCAAAACCCGTGTTAAAAAACTAAGTACAACAAGGTATATTTCTAATCCCAGTCCTTGAGGGGCAGAGACAGGAGGAGCCTAAGGCTCAAAGGCCAGTCAACAGAAACTACTTGACAAGCTTCAAGTCAAGGAGATAGTCTGTCTCAAGAGAAGGTGGGTAGCACCTGAGAGAAACACTAGAAACAGACATCTGCCCTCAACTCACACACACACATATAGCACTTGTGCTGCCCCTGACACATTATACATACACATACAAACATGCACATATATCCATGCACGCATATACACACTCACACACATATACACACATATACACATTCACACATATACACACACATACACACACATATACACACACACACACACATATACACACATACACACACACACACGACCAATGCAGAGGCAGGATTCCCAGTACTGAGGTTAGTTGTTCATCTTCCCCTCTCCTTAAAAGGCAACGATAAAGCACAATGTGTCGTCAAGACTCAGCTCTGAAGCCAGTCTACGGAATATATTACATGGAAGAAGTGGCTCTTCATAAAGATAAATAAATGGCAGCAAAGAACACTGACTGCTCTTCCAGTCTTGAGTTCAATTCCCACTCACCACATGGTGGCCCACAATCATCTATAATGGGATGCGATGCTCTCTTCTGATGTGTCTGAAGACAGCAACAGTGTAATTACATAAATAAAAAAAATTTTTTAAAGTAAATTTGTTTTAGAAACTTGTATACAGTTACATATTGTGTTGTGTGGAGGTTAGAATATAATTTGTGGGAAGGCTGAAGCAGGAGGAGCACAGGTTTAAGGTCTACCTAGACCACTTAGTGACCCCTGCCTCAAAAGAAAAGGTAAAATTAAAGAAGGCTAGCAGATATAGCTTGGAGGTAAAAGCTTGCCTAGAATGAAAAGACTCTGTTCAACTCTGTAATACCTAAACGCACACATGCTTTCATAAGTTGATTAAAATAAGCACAAAAGAAAGGGTGACATAGAAGAAACAATGAATTAGGAAATAGAATAGAAATATATATCATATATTTAATACATATATTATATATTTATATAAACATTATATATAATATAATACATATTATTTATATATAATATACATATATAATGGATCACATCAATGAAGACCCCCCAAAGAAAACTCTGAAAAACTTTTAGTAGATTAATCATGAAAAGGAGAAAATAAGCAATTAAAACCAAGAATGAAAGCAGAAACATCCTAACCAGCCCTACAAAACTAAGGAGACTTGTAGGGAAGCATGCAGATGCTTCTGTGTTCACACACTGAACAACTAAGATGCAATGGAATAATTCCTATAAAGACCAAAATGACCGAAACCATCTCGCAAAGAAATGCAAAACTCTGAGTGACCAAAGTCAAGAAATCGAATTAATAATCTAAGATCTTCTCACAAGAAAATGCAGACACTTACATGGTTTTTACTGATAAATTATATCAAACATGTAAAGAAGAGGTAATAATAATTATTTTCATATTTTTAAAAATACATTAAAATAACACTGTCCAATTCATCCTGTAAAGTCTGTGTTTTCTGATCAAGATACCCAGATGGGCTACAGCCCAGAGTTCTTTTTATGAATGTAGAAGTATAAACAAACTCACGAAGCATTAAAAAACTAACTCTAGGGTTGGAAAGATAGCACAGTGGTTAAGGGCACGGACTACTCTGGTAGAGGACCCAGGTTCAATTCCCAGCCCTAACATGGTGGACCTCACAACCATCTGTAACTCCAGGTCTAGGGGATCCAGTGTGCTCTTCTGGTTTTCCTGGGTATCAGGCATGCACATGGTACACTTAAAAAGAAGCAGTCTCTCACACACCTAACCATAAATAAAAATTAAAAACAAATAAAAACTCTAAGTCTAATAGGTGCATGGTGGCATATGCCTGTAATCACAGTACCCAAGAGGCAGAATCAGAGTTCTATGACTTCAAAGTCTGATCTAGTGAGCTCCAGGTCAGCCAAGGCAAAGTGATACCCTGTCTCAGACAAACAAAAGGGATGTTTGCTCCAACCCCAATCCTTAAAAAATAAATAAAATAGGATATAAAACCAAGTGGAGGTCATTCCCTGTCAGTCCAAGTTGATTTACTTCAATAGAATAAAAATAAAACTCACATCATCATCTAAAATAGGTATAAAAAAGATTTGACAAATGCAGTTAACAAATGTCTTAGCCCCCTTTTAGCTCCCTTCCCAGAGGATCCGTTATCCTCTGCAGGCTCCCACATGCATGGGGTACATATACATATACTTAAGCACACAGAATAGAAACAGGGGAATATTTAAAAACATCTCTCAACAAAATGGGACAAGAAAGGAACTTTCTCAACCTACAGAAAGTCTAAGAGTCTATCTATATGAAGAGTCTATAGCTGACATCATACCCAGCATCTCTTTCTTCTTACCTTCCTTGGTCTCCAAGGGTCAAACTCGGGCTCACAGCTTGCTGTGTAGCAGTAAGCCCCTGTAATTATGGAGCATCTGGTCTCAGTGGTCCTCTGATGATGCCTTTATTTGATGCTTGTTTTTGGTTTTGTTGGAGACAGAGTTTCTCTACATAGTCCTGGTTGTCCTAGAACTCACTCTGTAGACCAGGCTGGCCTCAAACTCAGATGTCCACCTGCCTCTGCCCCGAGTGCTGGGGTCAAAGATGTGCACCACCACACCCAGCATGATCCATTTTATACCAGCAATGGGCAGATACTTAAAAATAGAAAAAGATTGAATCTTGTTCTGTCCTTGTACAAGGCGCACCGACGCACCCCACTCACAGTGTAGATGGTGCTGTAGTTGACTAGAGGTGACATCAAATTTACTTCCTCATTCCCAGAGAGTACTGGGAAAGGTCAAGTGTCCTGAAACAGTTCCCTCAGGCTTTCCCATTGGCTGGTCGGCAGGAAGGTGCTGACAAACCTGACATTTCACCCCAAGCATAGGGACTGAACCTGGGTCAACAGACTTGGCAAAAGCACCTTTAGTCAAAGAACCATATTACCAGCCCTCTTCTGGTATTTAAGTACCAACATAAAGATATCTTATTTCTTACTGTATAGTTGAGGATCAGAGGAAAATGGAACAAAAGTAGAACAGCCAGAGTTATAGAACATGGGCTGGAATATGCCTCAGAGGGGAAGCTTGCTATAACAGCATGGAGATACCAGCACCCATGGAAAAAGCTGAATGTGGTAACACACACTTGTAACTTCAGTACTGGGAGATAGATGAACATGAGAGGATCCCAGGGTCTTGCTATCCAGCTAATCCAGCTGAATTCTAAAGATCCTGGGTCAGTGAGATTGCTTGACTCAAAAATGTAGAGAGTGACAGAGAAGGGCACTTGACATTGACCTATGGCCTCCATACATGCATGCACACACATGTGCACACACAGAGCCCTTGCATTCCTTATTGATGACACTTATTGTTGATACCACTGTTATATAAAACACCAATCTTGCCATTCTGACAAGGTTTGTGCTGTTTGGGAGAGGGGGTCTTTTCTCCTCAATGTAACCATGAATTAAAGGCATTTAATGTGTTTTATAACATGGTAACCAATCGGTGGTACAACTGCACTGACTACAAATAAGATGCACTAAGGTCAGCCAAACCCTGAGCGCGTCTAAATCTCCATACTTTCCACATTAGCATTGGACGTCTAACCACAAAGTAGTGGCTAAAAATAGACCTAGCCTAGTGCTCACATCCATTGCAGAGGGATGCCTCTCCAATGCAAAGGGCCTTCATTACCAACATTGTTCATAATCCTTATTTAGCAGAAAGAATCCTTCCATTCAGAATAAACTTAAAAGCAACGTAAAGAAATGATACAGATATTGAGCCTGCATCCTAGTTCTAAAGAAGAGAGACTGAGCTGCCCCCAGATTAGGTCAGCTTTCTTTCTTTTTGACACTGAAAGATATGAAGAAAAAGACAGCATTGGCATTTTCTCTCCCAACATGCACTGTTTCTAATTCACCCTGTTCCCACCAAGAATCTTGAACTCAGTCATGTTTGGATATAGCAAGTTGTTGATGAACACCAACCTACATACACAGTGGAGCAAGGCGTGGGATAGAATGTGGGGGAACGCATATGGTTTGTTTCTTTTATAAAGTTTGTCTAAGGCTACATGGCAAGATCCCCAATCTCTCCAAAAACCAAGTCCCATTACTAATACTGGAGATGATATATCAGATTATAGATAAATAGGGATACTTACAGAGTCTAAATAAAACATTTCAGATTAAACATAAAACATAAAAGTTTGCAATGGAGCTAAATAAATAAAACATTTAAAAATATAAACATGGAACATTCTATCAATTCTTCCATGTTGGGAAAATGAAATAAATATAAAAGAAATTAGCTACCAACTTCATGATAATAAAAATACCATCTTCTGTAGACCTAGTGCAGACAGTCCAGGAAAATGGATATTTAACATCTAATCCTCCTCACTGCAAGACAGCTGCTTCCCTAAATGAAGTTCTTGACTATAGCTATGGAACATTCTCAAGAGAACAAACAGATGCTGTCACACGCACACACACGGTGTTAATTCCTCCCGACTTTCCTTTGGAAGGTGATTCATTTGAAGTAAGTGCTAAAAGAAATAGATTCTCCTCAGCGACAATATTTCCATTTTTACAGCCAACACGAGGTCCTTGTGAATATCCCATGGCAGAATATGACCTATGAAAGCGATATGCAGAGTGATCCTGTTCCAGTCTGCATGGAAACCAGAGTGTCTCCATCATACATTCCAGGTAAACCCCAGCAGACTCGGGCTCTGTTACTGAACCTGTCAGAAGCTCTCATGAGGTCACTGTCCCTGACAAGACAGCTGTAGGTCAGGGATTTAAGAGTTTCTACCTTCTCCATATTGATTCACACAGGCCACTGCATCATTTCCCCAGGAACCCTTTGTATGCCCAGAGAGAGATACTTTTTCCATTTGCTTTGACATATATTTTATACTTAAATTTTAGAAGACTTAAGATACTACGTTTATTATAAAAAGTGCCACCTAAGCCCAATACATTGAAGAGGATTAGAGGCAGCAGGTGATCATAAGCCATACAGCCCAGAGATGTTTATGCTTTAAAGATCAGCAATTTTTTCTGTAGACTATAGACTTAAAGATAATTAATTAAATAATTAATAAATAATTAAAATTGCACATATCTTACATGTGTCTTTTTAAGTTTCCATAAAATGTTTTATTCTTTTTTTTTTTTGGTTTTTCGAGACAGGGTTTCTCTGTGTAGCCTTGGCTGTCCTGGAACTCACTTTGTAGACCAGGCTGGCCTCGAACTCAGAAATCCTCCTGCCTCTGCCTCCCAAGTGCTGGGATTAAAGGCGTGTGCCACCACCGCCCGGCTAAAATGTTTTATTCTTAAGAGTGGTAAAATATATCACTTCTCAGCCTTTTGGCTAAGATCAAGTGAAGAGTGGTAAAATAAAAATCGCCTCAGGATGAGGAAACAAACATCTATCTACCAAACACACTGGACTAGACAAACAAATATAGCTAAGGCAACTGCAGAATTATGGGACTTCTCCCTTCTCCCAGGAAAGCTTCAATTGTACAATGTCATAACAACCTCCTTTGAGTGACTGAAGACTCAGTCTAACACTTCCTTTTTCGATCTCCAAAATCATCAATGAGTTTGCTGTTTGGAACGGTGTTGAAACCAGCTGAGGTTCTTGCTGAGGGTGGAGAAAACACAGGGTGGATAGTAGAGGAAGGTAGTTATAAATACCAGACAAGGCCATGTGACAGTTGTAGAAACAAAGATTATAACTGACAGGAGTGTTTCTGTCATATTTGTTAAGAAAGTGTTTGTACAGATATTTGTGTTTTCTTTCCTCAAGCTTCTTATTATGTAATGATTTAAGTGTTTAAGTACAACATCAATTAAGAGAAAATTAGTGGTTATCATATTTAGGCTTGAGGTACTAAAAGACTGTCCCTCAAGGTACACTGTCACCTATTCTGAAATTTACAATGCATTTCAATTGTTTGATGGACAGTTATATCATGTTAGACATAATATTGACATGGGTAAATATATAACGCATTTGAAACTATATGCAAAATAGTTATGTTATCTATAATTATACTTAGTTATTATTATTTTCATTTGGAAATTAGTATGACATAGGAAGATATGATTATGTGGACTTGTAGCTATTCTTGGTTGTCAACTTTAATACATCTGGAATTCACCAAAATCCAAGTGGTTGGGTATACCTATGAGGGATTTTGTTTTTCTTAGTGAAATCATTTGAAATGGTAAAACCCACTTTTAATATGGATCTTCTGAAGTGGTGAGACCTCAGAGACGAGTAGATCCACTGTTAATCTGGGCCACACCTTCTGCTGGCAGCCTATGGAAAGGATGTGGAAGAAGGAAGCTTCTGATCCTTGCCTGCTTGCCCTCACTCTCACTAGCAAGTCCATTCTTACACTGGCATTAGAGCCTGCTTCTTCAGGATTTGGGCGTGTCATGAAGACCAGATGAAACATGCAGCCTCATAGACTGAACAACTACTGAATTCTTGGACCTTCTGTTGATAGACAGCTATTGTTAGACTAGTTGGACTACAGCCTATAAGCCATTCTAATAAATCCCGCGTGTGTGTGTGTGTGTGTGTGTGTGTGTGTGTGTGTGTGTGTGTTCATTCTATCAGTGCTGTTCCTCGAGGGAACTTGGGTAATGATGAGACTGGAATGTCTCGAGGCTACAGAGTTGGCCAAGCAGTCAAGAACACTTCTCCCCTTCACAGGATTCAGGTTCCATTCCCAATTCTCATACTGTGTGGATCATAACCACCACCTAAAATTCCAGTTCCAGGGGCTCTGACACCCTCTTTTGAGCTCTGTGGAAACCTGCACACAAGTGGTACACACAAACTCAGCAGGCATACATACATACACTTAAATTAAAACTCTTAAAAGAAGGAAACTTCCCACTCTCATATGGAAGACCTCAATCAGAAAAGCAGCTTTTACTCCCTCCCCAGCAAAGAGATCTAAATGGGAGATTTCTAGATATAATAGTTTATATTTATGTTAACTTTATTGTTCCCAAGGAAAGGAGAGTCTGGGTTTGCTTTGCAGAACAAACCTTCATGCAAGCTTTGCTCTTCCAACCATCCTAACATAGCGTTCTTGTTTGGGAGTATGGTCTCCCTTGTTGTGTTTGGCCAATAATCTAATTTGGCACACTGCTTGCTTGTTCCTATTATTCCTAGGCTCACAGAGAGAAGGCCATGCTTCTGTACAAAATATTCCAGATAAAGAAAATATTTGTTGCTTGAGTAATGGCTCAGAATTTTGAGCCTTGGTTTTCGGATCTTGAAAATTTCCTATGCATCTCCGCTGTAGTTTAATTCCCTGGGACCTGTGAATTTTAAATTCTGTATTGACTTTTAATCTAAGCAGAGACATTATGAGAACCAGGAAACCTGCTGAGTGTCAAAATGTTTTCTGCTTCTGTTGCTGCCAGAGTAGAACCCAAAATTTACTGCTTCTAGAAATATCACCATAGCGGATGATTCAAGCAAGACATTCCGGTGAGACTCTTAAACTCTGGGATGTCAAACACCATAGAAGGGGAGGGTAAGACACAGTGCTCAGGTTTCCCACCCCCACTCCACCCCGACACACACACACACACACACACACACACACACACACACCTGTTATAACAGGGTTGTACTATTTAAGAAGACAGGAAACCTGATTATTTAGAGTATGTGCCCAAGGTTGGAAGGCTGCTCCTGACATACCCGTGTGAGTAACCGTAATCATACGCAGAGGCTGTCTTCCGGCTGACTTCAGACCCTTGAGAATGCTGGGATGATGATGTTCCAAGAC
This sequence comes from Tokudaia tokunoshimensis, assembly GCA_036184795.1. Classification (NCBI taxonomy): domain Eukaryota; kingdom Metazoa; phylum Chordata; class Mammalia; order Rodentia; family Muridae; genus Tokudaia; species Tokudaia tokunoshimensis. The sequence continues at coordinate 111,707,554 of BTHU01000016.1, read as the reverse complement.
TGTAGGCCTGTGAGGCCTGCTGCTGGTAGGAGGCGGCAGATGCTTGACTAAAGGCCTCTGACTCCTGGCGGTGTGCTGCCGAGGAACGGCTGCTGTAAGCAGTGGAACCATGGGTGTAGACCGCAGAGCGCTTCTTCTCCTGTTGGTAGTGGCTCATAGTGGTGCGAAGATCCTTGTTACGGTAACTGAGATCATAGTGCTGGTGGGACCTCTGATAAAAAGGCAAAGACATCGTGTGCCCTTGAGGGGAGGAGGCAACCTGCAAGAAATCGGTTCTTTATTGAATAATCCCAAAGAACAATTCATTTCAACCAATGTAGAAAAATGTAGTCTGCAATTGTTCTGAGACGTAAATGGGAAAGGAAGTGGGTTCCGGTTAACCGGGTACCCACAATCCCCTTCTCCAGAGGCCCATACACGTACCCCCATCATAAGGCATTCCTTTCTTTCTTGTCCTGAGCGGTTGAACAGAGTTTACTCTCTGGCGATTGTACTTTTCTCCCAAACACTCTCGTGACGCCTATTTCTAATTTTCTGATGCTCTGTTCTGAGGTATGCTTCGTTTAGGAGAATGTGGAATGATGGGAAATAATGTGGTATTCATTCAAGAAAAATGAGCACCTGTTGGGAGCCTGAAGTTATTCCAGCACAGGTACTAGAGTTCAACAACAACAAGAAGAACAAAAATCCCACTCCAATGGTCCAAGACAGGACTCGGGAGATTGACAGCAGTGAAAAGTAATCATTGTGAAGTCTACTAGAATGCACTAAGGGCCGTGGAGTAAAGTAAGAGGCAGGACACAACAGAAAGCACCCTCCTTAGAGACTGCTTCAAAGGAAAAAGACATCTGAACAGGAGGGTGTCTGGAGAGAGACCCAGATGGAGTACCCACGCAAAAGCCCTGGCGAGAGCGAATGGGTCAGTCTCCATATAGGACTGAAGACCGTGGGGCTGCAAGACTTGGAGGGGCCAGAGAAGGAACAAATGATGTCAGAGACGTGAAGGGTGGATAGTATGGGGTAGCAGAGTAGATACTAAGGGCTCAACTTTTACTCAGAGAGCTGAGAAGTCACTAGAATACTCTGAGCTGACAATCCCTGTTGAAAGAAAGCTAAGAGGTCAATTAGAGGGCTATCCTGGGCTGAAAGACAGATATGCTAAAATATCTCCAATCCTTCAAAATGGGACTCCATTTGAAATCTGGAACCTTAAAGGGAAAATTAAACTGAAATGAGTTTATTCAAGTGGTCCTTAGCCCAACAGGGTTGGTATCCCCAGAATACAAGAAAATGAGGACCCTGTCAGAACACAAAACAGAGTGACCACCACATGGAGACATTGGAGAAGCGGGCCATGTACAAGCCATCAGCAGCTTTGTCATGGTTTTGCCTGCATGTTATATGTGTGCACTAGATGTCACCTGTGGTGGGACAAAGACCTCTGGGAGTGAAGTTATAAATGGCACTGAACTGTCATGTAGGTGTTGGGAATTGGACCTGGGTCCTCTAGATGAGAAGCCTTATATTAAAAAATAAAAAATACAAATCTGACAATACTTGACCTCGGAATTCTAGGCTCCAGAACTTAAAGAGAATACGTTTCTGTGGGTTAAACTATCTAGTCCTGGGCATTCTGTTCTTATGGATCTAGTAGAGAAATATGAAGGTCACTTCCCTAATCCCAGCTAATGATAACAATGGCAGCATAGGAGTGTAAGGAGTGCTCAGACTCTGTCCTAGGTCTGAAGGGACAACCAATGGTATTCACTGGACGGTCTGGTTAGAGCATGGAGGAAAAAGAAATGTTGCCAAGGCTTTTTGCCTGACTAGCTAGAAGACTGAGGATGCCATTAACTGAAATGAGGAAGAGAAGAAAATATCATCTTGGGATGGGAAAACACAGGAACCTGCTACACTGTCGGGTTGAGATTTTAAGTGGGAAGCCAGATGTGTGACTTTAAAGTTCAAGGTACTGGTACAGGATGGATATCTAAATCTTGGAGTCAACCTCATATAGGTGAAACTGAGAACCAAGAAGATCTCTGGGCAGTGGGCGGTGGTGCACACCTTAAATCCCAGTACTCTGGAGGCAGAGACAGGTGAATTTGAGGCCAGCCTGGTTTATACAAGTCTCCAATCAGCTAAGACTGCATGGTGCCACCCTTTCCCAGGTAGAGGGAGGGGAATGTGAGTGACTACACACAGAAAAGCCCCAAAGCTAAACCTCACGGTCTGGTAATTTTTATAAACACAAGCTCTTTCAAATCATACAAACATGACAAAAAGGCAAAACAGTATTTATTCCATATAAAAATATGGGAGAATCCATGTAGGAATATAAAGAGTCTGGCCTCAGTGTGGCTCTGGCATTTCATATCTGTCTATCAGGGAATTGATTTTGTGTGTCTGGGGTGCATTGTGTCACAGCATGTACAGGGAGCACAGAGGACAACTCGTTAGCATCTGTACTCTCCTTCCACGAGGGCTCTGGGGATGGAACTCAGATCATCATGCTTAGCAGGAAATGCCTTTGCTCATGGAGTCCTCACATTTACTTCATGTGTAAATCATGTGTTCACCGAAAGGAAGACTATCAGCCACAAACTAGGGCAAGTCATAATTTTATAGACACCTCCCCCTAGGTTTAAAAAAAAAATAATCCCATGCATAATAATATTATTTTCAAAACTATATAAGAAATTGGTTTTAAGCAAAGGTTTTTTTTAACCTTGTTTTGCTTAAAATTCCTAAGTGAGGAGTTGAATCCTTTTAATTTTTTGTCATACTTAAAACTAAATTTTATTTAAGCTGTTTAAAAAGTCAGTGTGTGCTCTCTAGAGAAGAAAACCCAGCAAACTTCGCTCCTGAAATATATATCTGAGGTCCCATGGGAAATACCAGTCTACATGACATTTTCTAAGAGGGGGAAAAAATAGCTACTAGCAAGCAACTGTGCTTCGATCCTTAAATAGATGGCTTTTTCTGTTACTAAATATGCAGAATTATACTTAATAAATAACTTTTAGATGGTGTTTACAGTATAAAAGGGTTAGAATACATTCTATTATTGTCATGAAGTGTTAGGTAAGTCTCTGTAATGATGTCATCAGAGTGTCTTACAGATAATAAAAGCTCTTTCACTGTATTATATTATAAATTAACATTGCTACCCAGATGGTTCAAAATGCTATCATTCTCCCAAAACAAATGATTTAAATGTCTTGTCCCAATTCCATTTTCCATTCTTCATTATCAGCCCCAAGTATATTTATGTTATTAATATCTACTATTTAGTACATAGGGGTCATGTATTAAAAGTAAACACGGTTTGACTTTAAGTCACCAGTGCTGACTGACCCTTGGAACCAAAGTATAGCCAACAACCTCCTTTTCTTAAGTGAGCCAGGCTTAACCCAACGTACAACAGTCAGAATTTGTTAGATCTTCTGTGCTTCTGAAAACTAGTTTTTATTTCTAAAAATAATTTGGAAGGTTAGGAAGAAATACTAACTCCATAATTGTAACCGTGCTATACTACTCTGATACTGGCAGCAGAGGCCAAAAGCTGATGGAAATTAATTACAGAAGGCAATCGCTTCAGGGTCACAGTGCCAGGTTGCTACCTCTGTGTTACCCAGTCATTTTCAAGTCAGAAATATCACAATGCTCTCGAGAGTTCGTCTACACTGCTCTCTCACGGCAGAGTTCTTCCCCTCCCTCATTCACCCCCCCCCACACACACACACACACACGCCACCCCCCTTGGAGCTAAGTCACTGGATCATGAAGTAGTGGATTTAAAGAGAATTTGTATCCTTCTAGCCGAATTTGCGCTCAGGGAGATCTGTAAATCCTTCACTACTCCTCTCCCTGAGAGAGTACTCGCATCGAATCTGGGACAAATGTGAGCTTACAGTTCCAGAAACAGCGGCTTAATTTTAAAATATGACAAAACAGCCACCAACCGGCCCAGGCAGGCTTGTACCTTGCTGCCCTCACTTTCCTTTCCAGGAGCTCTGTTACTTCCCTGCTGAGGCGAGAAGGCAGACAGAAACTCCTGGGTACATTTGGCACCTCCGTGCCACTTACCGGTTTCTGAGGTGGGGGCGGGGGACGTCCCACCTGCAGCAGCCGAGGAGCAGGAAAGAATGAGGACCCACCTAGTCTGAATCCAAGAAAAAGTTAAGAGGCAGGGCTAGAGGCTGGATTCTGGGGGCCAGTTCAAAAATAATGCATGTGGTCAGGCAGCAGAATGTCAGGGCCCCACAGCCAGCCTTTTATGGCCAAGAAGGCGGATAAATATAGCAGCACTTGGGGAGGGTAGTCCCAAACCCAGAGAAGAGCAGGAAGCTGCAGGAGCACCGGGATTAGGTTAATGGCTCAATGTGTGCGATTGATTAAACCAAATAGAGGACTTGCTTAAATATAGGGTTCTACGGGCTGTGTCTAATATATCTTTACTGCTTTGTATTTAAACGTACAGGGCAACGGGCGGTCTGTGTTCAGAGCTAAAAACAGGTGTAGGAATCCGATCCTCAAAATGGACCTCATGGAATCTTAACGCCAAGACGCGGCTTTGTGTGCGAAATTGGCGACACGTGTTGCGCAGCGTTGAAAGAGCTGGAGGCTAAACTGAAGGTTAGTGCGGAGGCGGTCCGCTTAGCAAGGAACACTCGCTGTTCCTCTCCAGTTAGGAAAAGTTACAAAGTGAATCACAGCTTCAGGTGCAATTGTTCAATTCCTCATTCATTAGCAAATAAATAAATAAATAAATAAATAAGAATTTGTTATTTTATCCTTCCAAACTCAAGAGCAGGCTCAGCCTAACTACCTGATTCTTTGTTTCCAACCGGTGGTGTAATGGAGAGGAAGTGGCCCAGCCCGATACATGGGCTGCACCCCAGAATCCTTGTGAAAAGAACCTGGAGCAATGGTGCACATCTGGTGGGCCAGCTGGCTTGCAGTACTCAGCACAGCGCACAAGACAAAACACACTGCAGCTAAGTGAAAGGAAGAATGGATTTCTCTCTCTCTCTCTCTCTCTCTCTCTCCCTCCCTCCCTCCCTCCATCCCTCCCTTTACCCCTACCCCTACCCCTACCGCCCTTTTTAAAAAAAAAAAAAGATTTATTTATTTATTACATGTAAGTACACTGTAGCTGTTTTCAGACACTTTTTTCTTCTCTTTCCCGCCCACCCTAGAAGAGGGCATCAGATCTCATTACAGATGGTTGTGAGCCACCATGTGGTTGTTGGGATTTGAACTCAGGACCTTCAGGAGAGCAGTCAGTGCTCTTAACTGCTGAGCCATCTCTCCAGCCCCTCTATCCCCCTCTTTTACACACACACACACACACACACACACACACACACACACACACACAGTACAAACATTAACAATAAACAGAAAGTAATCAACTATAAACTTCAGAAACTGTTTCAAGAATTCTATTTAGACCCTCTTAGCAATGGACAAAGAGACAGCTTGGTGGTGGTGGTGTTGTTATATAAGTCAGGGACGGAGCAGTTGGCAGTCCTTTGTTATCCTAGCTTGATGCCTGGTTTGGTGGTCAAGACTGTCTTATGCCTGGGACTCATAAAAATCAAGTCAAATCAAATTCAGGCAGCACAGCATGAGAAGGAAGACAGACCTGCCCTCTGACACATGGCACAGGCAGGCCATAGATATCCCGCTTACTGCCATGCCTTGTAGCACGGATGGAGGATGTCACCCAGGGTCCTGCCGGCTGCGTGTCGATCCTGCAGTGGGAGCCACCACAATGTGTGAATACATGGCGGTCAGATGGGAGAGAAAGAGAAGTGGAACAGCTTGAGCATTATGAAGAGATGGGACCAGAGACTCGAGGGTGGAGAGGCGAGCCCCGCCCCAAGGCAACAGTGAGATCCCAGCCTGAGCTGCCACTGAGGACCACATCGGAGTTCATGGCTATGCAGTGGCAAGGGGTTGGTGTCAAAGTCTATGACTCATATTACCACTAGCGAACATGGGGATATCCCTAGTCGGGGCAGCAACCTGGGACCATGTGGCTATCCAGGAGCTGTGCATAACTAGCCCTGCCCCTCACTGGTTTTAGCGCTCTGGAGGGCTGGCCCCCATCTCCCAGCAGCAGCAGCACTCGGGAGAGCGGTCTGTGTGTCTGACCCAGGTAGTACAGTGGAGCTGGTCCTGGTGGCAGGGGTGTGGGTGAGCCAGCCCCAAGGGTATGAACAGTGTGAGAGAACTGACCTGGCCACTCACAGACTGTGGCATGTGGGAGAGTGGGCCCTGAACTATGACTGGGTATCACAGGGGAGCTGGCTCTGGAGGTGTGGGCCGCGGGTTAGCCAGCCCCAGGAGCAGGAGAGCAGGAGAGTTGACCCTGCCACTTGCCAAAGTTGGCATTGGGTGGCCCAACTGGAACGGTGCGGAGAAGGGAGACCAGTTCAGCTACCACTCAGGCCCAGATCCAGGGCTCTGAATTGGTCCACCCCCAAATCTATATCATCTGTGAACAGCTGACACCTGTGAAAGGGTCAGTCCTACTGTCCCAAAGCTGCAGACCTCCATGACACAGGGCAACAACCGGATAACCAGGAGGAGTCCTGATGAGCATCCAGCATTGATGTCACAGAAGCCGGAGATCTGGAATCAGACCAGTGACTCATTGCAATGAACGTTTGCAAGTGAAGATGTGTGGGCAGAGGGACTTACTGTGGGACACACTGTGACACACTACAGCTTCTACGATGAGATATTTTCTATGCTTTGTTTTGTTGTTGGTGGTGGTGGTGGTAGTTTGTGTGTGTGTGTGTGTGTGTGTGTGTTCGTTCGTGTGTGTTCATATATGTGTGTGTGTGTGTGTGTGTGTGTGTGTGTGTGTGTGTGTGTTTTGGGGGGGAAGACTGCAAGGGCAAAGGGCAGATATGAGGGGGTGGGGAGATGAGTGGGACTGGGGTGCATGATGTGAAACTCACAAAGAATTAATAAAAAGTTAAAAAAAAAAGAATTCTAGTTAACAGATTTGCCTCCCATAGTTCCAAGAGATTTTCTTAGTTTATTTTCTGCCTTTTATTGTGTTCACATTGTCTATAAAAATACTTAATTCTATAATTCCAGTCCTCTGTAGCCCCAAAGAGAGAAGAAGAAAAGAATTCTAGTTTCTTTCCTTGAGGTAATGACTGGTTTTAAGGTAGATATACATGTTTCTCTTTAAACTGATTAGAAAAATGTTAGTCTTTTGTGAGTATAAAATGAAGAACTAAAAGACAAAATAAACATACAAGTTGCACCTAGCCCCTAGAACTCTGCCAGCTCATCTTCATTGTAGAGTAGGACGAAGAGTAATTAGTAGCAAGATCATTACTCTATGTATGGTGGGGGGGCAAGATCATTACTCTATGTATGTGGGGGTGGGGGGGTAGGTGAAAGAAGCATCGCTCCAGGATGAAATGTAAAGAAAATAAATAAGGGCTAAGTTCCACCTAAAATTACGAACGCCTTTTCCTAGGCTGTCAGCTTTAATTCACAACTAAAACTCACATATCAACATGAAGAAAGATCTGCATCCATTCGGTTTGGTTCACAAAGCATTTCTAGACAGTACCGACTGTCTAGTGCAGCACTGTGGTACACCCAGAGTGCCGAGGCATAGCACAGCAGAATACGAAGTCCCTAGAGATCATTACATTATGATAGAATAGGTAACAGACTAAGGGATCCTGGTTAGAGCTTCATAAAACAAAACCCGAAAGAATCCCTCGGAAGGAAATCTAATGTTATGCTACGAAAGGGGAAGAAATGTGAGTGATACTGGTCCTGGGGTTAAAACTTTCCTTCTCTCCAATGAAGATCCTTTAAGCATAAAAACAATCTTAGCTGAATAGTTCCATGAGTTCTTTTGAAGGCTGCAGCTGGAGTTACCTATAATTTGTACGCTAACTAGCTTGTATCCTCTCTAGCTTAAAGTTGCTCTGTGTGTGTGTGTGTGTGTGTGTGTGTAGTATATGTGATGATTGTGTATATGTGTATGTGTGTGTATTTCTGTGTATGTGTATGTGTGTGACTGTGTATTTCTGTGTATATGTATGTGTGTGAACGTGTGTGTATGTGTGTGGTGACAGTGTATGTGCATGTATGGTATATGTGAACATGTGTGTGTGAACATGTGTGTGGTGTGTATTTTTATGTGTATTATGAATGTATGAATGTATATGTGGTGTATGTGTATGTGAATGTGTGTATATGTGTGTAAACACGTGTGTATGTGTGTGGTGTGTGTGTATTTATATGTGTACTGAGTATATGAATGTGTGTGGTGTGTGTATGTGTATGTGAATGTGTGTGTATATGTGTATGAACATGTGTGTATGTGTACAGTATGTATGTTTGTATTTGTACATGTATTATGACTATGTGTATATGTGTGAACATGTGTGTGTGATGTATGTATGTGTATATGTGTGTATGATGTATTTATGTGTGTGAACATGTGTATGTATATGTATGCATGTGAATGTGTATGTATGTGTATGGACGTGTATGTGTATGTATACGTGTGTCTATATGTGTGTGAACATGTGTGTATGTGCATGTATGATGTGTATGTGCATGTGTGTGGTGAGTCTGTTTTCAGAGGTGGGGGGTTTCAGGTATCTGAGGTAACTGGTGTCAAATCTTGCTGTTTATTTAATGACTTCAAGAACCATTTCACCTCTAAAGCTCTGAACCTACATTTGCACTCTAGTTGTCTCTAGATGGATTTTTTTTTTCGTACTTTCAATCTAAAGCATGACTTCTACTCTGTTCTCATAAACTGATCTGGAACACTTTGTTCTAAAAAAGGAAACTGCTTGGAGTTGACAACTCACCTCTGAAATGCCCCTTCATTGCTATGTTTATTCTTTTGTTTTTTTTAATGTTTTTAATCTCTAATGTCCCTGAAAATAATCCAGATATGTTTGTGTTACCATTAAAGGCTGTGGTTTGCAAATAAGGGAGGGGGGAGTGAGGAAGACAGGAGGGAGGGAAGGACAGGAAGGCAGGGCCTCAAATTCTTATAAGAAGCCAAGTTTCACCTAGTTATTAAATGAACCAGTTCTGAACTAGATCTAGAGCTAAAATTAGAGCTAGTTATCTGAGCACTGGCAAAATGAAGCCAACACAGTCTTCCATCAGGTCCTGCAGGCTACGAATTGCCCAGGCGATCTCCCTCCTCACCTGGCAGAAGGGAAGGATTTCTGGGTCAGTGGTCCTGGAAAAGGGCAGGCCTGTGATGGTACAGCCCTAGTAGATATGTGATAAGACAGGGTCTCAATATCCCCTTGGGTCCTGTCTACTCCCATGTCACTACCATAGGCTCTCTGCCACCAGTAAGCTCAAACAGTTTCACAGAGGGAGGCCTTGGTTTTCTGTGGAATGTTGCACTCATGTATTTAAATATTAATATCTATTCTTTTCTGTTGCCTATATTTCCTTCTCAGTTCTTTCCTCCATCACAAAAACCTTAACTTTGCCAGACCCTCTGTATTAGGTTTCTCACTGCTATGACAAAACACCTGAAACAAGCAACTTAAGGAAGAGTTTGGTCCGCAGGTGGAGGGTATGGATCATATCTGCAGGGAAAGCATGGCTTCAGAATCATGAAGCCACAGGCACCATGTGTTCACAGTCAGGGAGCAGAGAGATGAGATGCATGCTGGGATTCATCTGGCTCTCCTTCTCACTCAGTCTGGGACCCCAGACCATGGAATGGTGATACCCAAATTCAAGTCTCTCCTGTTCAGTTAAACCTTTCTGGAAGCATCCCTAAAGATGGTATATTTCTATGGTGATTCTAATTCCTATCAAGTTGACAACCAAGATTAACTATCACACTCTCCATGTTTGCTTGAGGAGTGAAGCCCTTGGCTACTAAGGTGTAAGTGGCCTAGGATTGTTGGTTAGGTCTTCAGAGGCTGATCAAACACTTCTGCACAAGCAGAAGTAGCTAGTGGCACGAGTAGAAACTCTTATGCAGATGTGAAGGGGTACCCTTGGCTTCTGCCACCACCCTAGATCTAAACCCCACCCCTGACACCTCTCTTTCTAGACAACATCTGCAGGAAGGAGTTTAGTATGAATGAGACAGCATCTTAAATGACAAGCAGGTCCCAAGTTCTAGCTGAACCTTAACTACTGTATCCAAGATAAGAGGGTAACTACTGTTTTAACCTCGACCCATACCCTGCTCTCAGCATGTGCCTCTGCCCTCTACTGGTGAATAAAAGGCTCTGTGAATGCCGACTTCTCTTGCCGCTAAACACTAAGAACAGTCAGACAGCAGTCGGCTCTGTTGCTTTCCTTTTCTCTTTCTCCTCACCTGACCCCGCCTTCCTGTAGTTATAGTCTCTTTGCTTGGTTGGGCAGTAATGTTTCCCTCATTGTTGACTAATGCATCAGCAAACAATGTTTGAATTCCCAGAGATAGACACTTTGAGATGTTGCATTTTAAGAAGAATGATAGCTTCATCCTTGTTTCACACAAAGGCAGTGTAGAGCTAGAGCAAACTTCACTGACCAATCCATTTATTTTCCAGATCAACAGACACATTGTATATAATTTGTCAAAGTTGCTGGGAGCTGTGAAGCCCTCATGCATCAGCACTAAGATACACTGTCACAAAGCCTGGGCAGTATGATAAATCACTGCAAACCAGGTCTAATGACCAGCCAGAATGAGGGCTGCAGCTGGGGACCAAAGATGTGAACAGGCAGAACTCATTCATCTTCTCTCCTTTAGAACCTTCCTGGGTCCTCCTTGCTTTCCCAGCTACCCTCCTTAATACAGTTCAGGGGATCTTGGCCATCATACTCCTCCAGCTCCACCCCTCAGTTTCTCTGTTTGGTTCCTTACTTCCAACCACAGCAATTCCCCAAGCTCTGGGACTTGAAAGCCTCAGTTTCTCCACATGCGCCACTCCTTTGTTTGCCTAGTGCATGCACACCCATCTCCTGTACTGTGAGTTACCTGCAGACAAGAAGCCAGTCTTCTTGTAAGACTTCCGTATCTAGCATAGCTCTTGACATGTAATGAGCATTTGATAAGGAAGCAGGGATTACTTAAAAGATGGAAAAACAAGAACTATGGGGCAGCCAGGCACAGGATCGAGAGACGCGTAAGAGATCAGAACAGGTTTCAGTACCATCTACCCTGTGTCTCTAGCGCTGGTGATGCAGTCAGCTAAACCACCATGCCCTGAGCCTACAAGAGTCAGGTTCATGAAGACAGAAAGCAGAATGGCAGGTGCCAGGGGCTAGGGTGGTGTGTTTAATGGCAATGAAATGTTGGGTGAGAGAGGTGAAGAGTTCCAGAGGTGAGCGGGAGTAGCATGCTCTATGAATGGTTAATGTGGTAAAAAGTTGGGGGTGGGGAGGTAGCAGTGGGGGTGTCTCTTGCTGACTCATAACTGTTCTGCATGACCAGTTCACCACCTATCCGTCCTGGATGCTGAGAGCCCCCACCTTTCCAACAGATAGACTTGCCTCTAGTGGATCAAAGAGAGGTACTCAGGACTGTGCTCCCCAAAAGGAGGCAACAGCTCCAGAAGGAACAACAGCTGCTCTGCGTGAGCAGTGAGCGGGGATGGACCCGGGTTCCTGGGGTTCTCGTCGACCTGCATGCATTACTTCGTCTGTAGTCATCCATCCGGCCATATGGCTGTGCTCACTGTATGTATTACTCCCCCACGCTCTGTTGCCTAGTCTAAGTGCTGAGCACGGGCGTATTTCCAGGACTTGTGGGGGAGGGGGCAGCAGGTACATCATCATTTCCACCACCCCATGTGTGTTCTTCTCAGAGGCCTTTTAGTCTCTCTGGCTCTTGTGTCTTCATAGGTCCCTGGATAAGGAGAGGCAAAAGTAACTCTCCTTGTCAGGCTCACCTGGGGAGCTTTAACAAGCATGCTCAGAATCAGGCTGTATTCTAGAACAATTACCTCCGAATCTCTGGCATGGGACATAGGGACATAGATGCTTTAAAAAAAAAAAAAAAAAAAAAAAAAGCTCCAAGATGATTCCAACGCACAACAGAAGAGGGAAAATCAATTTACCTTTTTTAGTTATAAAGTCACAAAATAAAAAAAAAAAAAAAACCTCTGAACTAGAAAGAAAGCTATAAATATCTGTACATACAAAAGTGTTCCTCTTCAATTATTTGCTTAGGAAGTATTTTTCCAGTTGGTACTATGAGTTCCATGGTATGATTTATGGGACTATCATTTGCAAAAATCAGGTCGATCTATAGTGTCAGAAACCAAATGTATTATATTATTCCTCACATCCCATTAATACCACAATGCTTCCCAGTATAGTGACTCATGCTTGTAATAGGCGGTAGCAGCAGGGGGATCATGAGTTCAAAGCCAGCCTGTCTTAGAACAAAAACAAAAGAGAAAAATTAGAATATTTGGATTATTTTGTTAAAACATTCAATTGATGCAAAAAATATTTATTTTTCAATGCATTATAAATTTCTTTGTTGGACTGGACATCTTTAAACTTAATTATTTGGTTTTCCTCTTGGGTGAGCTATCTTTTAGCTCTGACATAAAATATATATGAGATACATCAATCTATAGATTTTTTTTATATCACTGTTAAGCTGTTATAAACATCCAATATTATTGAGAACTCCAGTGTGTTACAGGAAATATTAAAAAAAAAAAAAACGAATCCATGCTATTACCGGCAAGGCACCAACGAGCTGGTTGACCAGGCACTGGCGGGTATGGCCGGCCTGTTCTCATGTCATGGGGGTTCTCTGACTCAGAGCTCTGAAATTTCTCCATCCAGCTCGCTAATTTTCCACTGGAGGGTCGCTACCACACCAGCCCCATGCTTCAAAACTCCCACAGCCTTTTGTGGCTCACTTCTGACAAACCCACACTTTGCTGCTCTTTGGAATCCAGTCAAGCCAACATGTGAAGGAAAACACCACACAAACTTAATTCAGAATCAACAGTAACTCAATCACTGGGTGCAGCAACTAGAATCCTATCTCTCTCCTGCCTCCTTTCTTCCTCTGCCCAACCCAGAAGTCCCGCCTACTCTCCCAGTGATTGGTTCCTTTATTTATTAGGGAAAGGTTTACAAGAAGTCATCTGAGTATGTGACTCATTCCTGGTTCTAGACAACCCCTCCTGGGAGAGCGGAATTAACATCAAATTACAAATAGCATCAGGGCCATCCACAACACCAGTCAGTTCTTTACAGATACTGTTTTAACTTTTTATTTTTACCAAGTCTCTGAAAGATATTATCCCCAAGTATGAATGAAAAAATTAAAGTTCAGAGAGGTTAGGCAGGGCTACTTCTCTGATTCACTAAAGTTACTGACAGTCACAAAATTAGTAAATAAGAATTGAGCTTTAAATCTATTTCCAGTATGCTCTGAAGGCCCACTCTGACAGGTAAGGCAGCACTTTGTATCTTCTCTCTTCTCTTCTCTTCTTCTCTCTCTCTCTCTCTCTCTCTCCCCCCCCCGCCCTCCATACACACACACACACACACACACACACACACACACTTTACTGAGCATAGCTACTTAGCTTACAGTTCCTGCTGGGGTTCTTGCTCTCCAATCACAGATGGTGATAAATATCCTGACCACCAAACAACCTACAGAATGTGGACTAGCTCAAAAAGGCAAATGAAGCTAAATTACATGGTTCTCTTTGAGAAACTGAATTAGAAATATTGTTACAACACTTAATTGCAGGAACAAAAGCCAAAAGGGCTAAACCAGGAGATGACATGAGTATATTTAGAATGAGGTAAACCATGGTGTGGTGGTTTGTATAAGCTTGGCCAAGGAGTGTCACTATTAGGAGGTGTGGCCTTGTAGGAGGAGGTGTGGCTTTGTGGGAGGAAGTGTGTCACTGTGGGAGTGGGCTTTGAGACCCTCCTCTTAGCCACATGGAAGCCAGTCTTCTGTGTTTGGATCAAGATGTAGAACTCTCAGCTCCTCCAGCCTCACATTTGCCTGAATGCTGCCATGCTCCCACCTTGATAATGAATTGAACCTCTAAACCTGTAAGCCGGCCCCAATTAAATGCGGTCCTTTGTAAGAGTTGCCTTGGACATGATATCTCTTTACAGCAATGAAAACCCTAAGACACATGGCAAACTGAAGTTCTGAGGGGCCACAAGCTAAGGGTGGTTGAGGAAAGCAAAACCAGCTGCAATGCAAATCAGAGAATGACCATCTGGCCCATGAGACAAAGAGTAAGAGGCCGGACCCTGAGTTCGGGGTTTGTGTGGTTCCCAAAAGTTTTCCTCTTGAACTCTTTCAACTGTGTGCTTATTCCTTGCCATTAAACAAGTGAAAATGCAGTAGTGTATTAAACATTTTATGTTCTGGATATTATATTTGTATTTGTCCTATTTGTCCCAAAACATTTCCATTTCAATTTTTTCCTTTTTATATTATTTTATGAAAGCAGAACTGTAAGTTGTTTAATAGTAACACTTCTACTACTTTAAAAAAAAAACACCTCATATCCATGTAAACTCTACTAACATAAAGGGACTGGTGGTTGCATGGATTTGGGGAATGGGAGGTCAGAGAAATAGGAAGATCCTCTGCAAAGCTCTGAGGGGTGATCTGAGCATTCATGGTGTGGTGATGGCTTTCACAAGAATACGTATGTGTTAAAACTTATCTCACTGTATTGTACAGTTTAATGTGTTGTTAATCATGTGTTAAAAATACCTTAAAGCCATTTAAAATTTTTATACTCTCCCCAATAAAGATACAGGATTCCATTCCTCAAGTTGCTATACGAATGACACAGTTGCAGTTGGCTGCCAAATATTTTGTAAGAGCTAGGTTATTCCCAGGGCTGCTCTTGAACTTGATCTGCCAGGCAGGACTTGAATTTGCCATTATCTATGTTTAGCCTCCTGAGTATCGGGGTTCCGGGCCTACACCACTAGATATGGATCTTAGTTTCTGTATTTTGTTTTCCAGCTGAATTTCATTTTAGAAAAGATGTCTTTCATTACTTATGACTCTTAGGAAAACAAGTGTTGACCTTCGTAGTTTCAAATTTTTACCATATCTTTTTTCTTTTCCTTCTTAATCCTTTGGTTAATTTTCTGCTTTTAAACTTAGTAGCATCTGGTTTGGAGGAATTTTGTTTATTTATAATGTTTTAAGGTTGTGCTGAGACGTGGTCTTTCAAGAAGCGTTTTATATGAGATGATTGTAATGTGGAATTACAGTCCTGGCACTAGACCCTGAGGGTGACCTGACCCTCCTGCCTCGACCTCAGCTGCCCGGGTTGCAGGCTGCCCTGCCACGCGGAGCTTCTGGAGAGCAGAGGAGCAAACTCAGGGCTTTGTGCTCGCAAGCGCTCTGCCCGCGGTGCTACGTCCCCAGTCTTAGTCTCACGTGCTTTCACCTCCATTATCGTTCCTCGACTTAAAAATAATTTTGATTAAGTCCATAGTGCGAATGTATGAAAATTTCAAAGAATTAATGATAATATTACATTGAAATAATAAGTTTGGGGGCTGGAAAGAAGGCTCAGCAGTTAAAACCAATGGTTGCTCTTGCAGAGGACACAGATTCAGTTTCCAGCACCTACCTGTAAGCTTACAGGCTTCCATAACTCAGTTCCAGCAGATCCAACACTCTATACATACATATATGCAAGCAAATACACAGACAATAAAGTAAATAGGAACATTTTTTAAGGATAAAAATAATATTGACTAAATTTTAAAAACCAGAAATCATTCATGTTGACTTTCCTATACACTTTTAATATACTATTTGTAGTCTACTTGTAGCTCTGGTGCTCCAAGTTTACTTAGATTTAGTTAAACATTCTTTCCATTTAAAAGACAAGAGCTCTTCCTACTGTTTTCCTAGACTAATAGATTAAAGCTCATTGTTACATCATACACACATACACACACACACACAGAGAGAGAGAGAGAGAGAGAGAGAGAAAGAGAGAGAGAGACAGACAGACAGACAGACAGACAGAGTGTCTCATACCTCACCTACAAGGAATTAAAATGTATATTGTTAAGACCAAAATGACAGAGCTGGGGTGTGTCTCAGTCAGTAGTGCTTGCCTGTTATGCATGAAGTCATTTCAACCCCCACAGTGGCATAAAAATAGGCATATGACACACACTGTAACCCCAGTCCTTGGGAGGGAGAGGTAGGGGGATGAGGAGTTCAAGGTTACCTGCAGCTACTCTTGGAGTTTGAATCCAGCCTGGAACTATATGAGGCCATATCTCAAAAGGCAAATAAAGAAGAAGGTGAGCCCATATTTCTCAATATTCAGTGGTTTCTTACATGCAACAAAAATCGAAAGTGATCAAGCCAGTGGGGTAGCTAAGGGGGTAAAAGTGCTTGCTACTAAGCCAGTTAGATGAAACTTCAGTCCTGGGACCCACATGGGAAAAGAAGAGAAGTGATTCCCACAGCTTGTCCTTTCACACACACACACACACAGAGAGAGAGAGAGAGACAAAGTCATACACACACAGAGTTATACACACACCCACCCCACACAGAAACATACACAGAGAGACACACACACAAACATATATAGACATACAGACACACGTACATATACAGAAACACACACTTAAGATTCTTTAAAAAACATAGGTTTTTCAATTGTGCTAACTAGCTATGTGCACCCAAGTATGTAATTACCAAATATTTGTTGGTATTCATAAATAGAGGAGCAGGGGTTGGATTTTTCTCCTATCCCTGGAAAATCAAAGACATAACTTTTACTTTTGGCTTTTTGTATGACTATTTAGATAACCTGTGCAAACAACTGAAGTATCTTGAATCTTGGCTTGTGTACGAAAAGCAAATGATAATGCCTTCAAGCTCCGCCAGGCTGTGGTAAGAATTAACTATTACATAAACACCTGGCATATGCTGGGCACATGGTAACTTTAGCTCCTTTTCTCTCTTTAGACCTGACCTCAGAAAACAAATGTCTTACTATGAGGAAGAAACAATGAATTCTGTCATTTGATACTCATAGTACCCTCAAATAATCACTTAATATGGAGCCCCCAAATCAGTAGTATGATGTTTTCTCAATCTTAGCCCTTCAGGAAGCATCTCTGACTTCTATTCTCTATGTGCCAGAAGCAGCCCTCTGGTTATGAAGATGCAAAATGTCTCCTGACAAATGTTCCTTTAGAGGCAAAGTCTGCACTCTTTACTCACTGGCTCCTGAGAACCCCAGCACTGGTGGAACATGAACTCACATTTTAGCTGTACTTGGGTGTGGTTTGGAGAGAGGTCCTTAGGAGATAAAAAATATTTAGATTGACCATAGGGTGAGGCCGTCATCAGTTAGGACACATAGGAAGGAGAGGAAAGTCTCTCTTTGCCATGCAGGACAGGGCAAGGAGGTGGCTGTCTGTAACCATAAAGATGGTTCCAGCAAGAAGTGAACCAGCCAGTTCCTTCATCTTGGACCTCTCAGCCTCCACAGAGTGGAAAACAAATCCTCGTTATTTGAGCCACCTAGCCTGTGATTTTTTTAAAAAAAAAATATGGCAGCCGTGTGAATTAATAGAGATTTTAAATAGAATAGGAAAACTTGCAAAGCGTCACCGATAGATATTGCTTAGTGATACCCATCTTTTTATTTTAATTGTTACTGCTTTATTTTTTTGTGGGTGTGTGTCAGTGGACTGTTAAAAGTCCAGCCTTGACTTTCAGCTACCGAGGTGGGACACAGGATGGTCCAGAAGACAGTGACTTCTGACAATTAACTCTCCCTTGCTGTTCTGATGTCAAAAGCTGGTGGCTTCTGGCAACTGATTCCTGCTGAAAGCAATAGGGGATTGGGAAAAGAAACTTAATTACTTGTGCTCTTTAACCCTGGAGCCACTTGCTGGCTTGGAGCTCATTAACTCCTTGTGAGACAGGGAGAAAGAAAGGGATAGAGAAAAAGTCTCACACACACACACACACACACACACACACTTGGCCAGGCCCAGACCACCAGTTCCATTTATTTCATATGTGCATGTGCACACTTACACACATACACCTACATATATATGTATGTACATGCATTTAGACAGACAGACATATATACATAGAGACATATTGTACATACATACAGAGAGACATATATACACATTTGGTGGATGGAGAAGAGCCCCAAAAGCCACACTTTGCTGTTTCTCTCAGCCCTTTTATAGCTTCTTGGACAAAAATTCTTTATAAAATTACCTCACAGATAAAAGGGAGTTACAGAAAGATGTTGATAGTAAGTTCAAAGCAGTGTTT
This sequence comes from Tokudaia tokunoshimensis, assembly GCA_036184795.1. NCBI lineage: Eukaryota > Metazoa > Chordata > Mammalia > Rodentia > Muridae > Tokudaia > Tokudaia tokunoshimensis. The sequence goes on along the minus strand of BTHU01000016.1, from coordinate 111,689,232 downwards.
ATTCTATAAGTTCATTTTAAGTTCAAAGCAACAGTTTCACATGGCCTTGCTTTATCATAGTGCACACCTGTGGCTTCATCCTTGGACCTGACCTGGAATTAATGTTTTCTCTTGATCAAAAATTTGCCCCAAGCCTATTTTCCTTCCTAGCGCAATTTACGTGCTTGTGACACCGAACTCTATTTGCAGCTTTTTATTCTACAGGGGGCTTAAAAATACTTGAATCAGTTCAGGAGTTCTATAAAATCATTATCAGGAATTATGAAATCACCAATTCGCCTAAACAGCATTATTACATGAAAATACATCTTCATATTGATCTTCAGGAAATCTGCCCAATAGGATGGGTTGATGCCCAGGAATCATTAGACTATGTAATAGTGGCAGGAAAGGCATATCAGCAGTAAGAAGCAATCCTGGGACGAAGTCTCTGGGTCCATGCCTCTCCAGAGTGCACCCATCACAGCCATGCAAAGTGATGGGCCATCTCCAGATAACTCACTTGTTCTACCATAGCCTTTCCTACATGGCTTGTGCCAGTGGACAGCTTGTGAAAGGTGGTTCTCTCCTTCTGCCATGTGGGTCCCAGGGATTTAACTTAGGTCACTAGATCTGGTGGCAGGCTGAGCCATCTTGCCAGCCCTGGTATAAACTTCCTACTGTAAGTTTCAGCTAAAAGTTTGAAACCCACTAGAAGTTGGGGAAATGGGCTGCTATGCCTATAACTCCAACAGTGATGGACAGACACAGGCGGGAGAGGGCAGGTGTGTGTGTGTGGGGGGGGGGGGATGATACCAAAGGCTTGGTGGCCTGCTGGCCTAGTAGAAACAGGGAGCTTCTGATTCATGGAGAGACCGAGTGATAGAGGAAGACATCGGACATCTTGCTCTGGCTTCTGCATGCTCATGCACAGCGTATGCACCTATACAATGAGTTACATACACCATTTTACACCATACCACACCACACACACACACACACACACACACACACAATCCCACAGACAAAGTTTAAAAGCCACTTTTCTGTACTTTGAAAAATCTTTTAAAGTTATAAACATCTTAGTTTGGGATTTATTGCTCTGAACAGATGCCATGACCAAGGCAACTCTTATAAAGGACAACTTTTAATTGGAGCTGGATTACAGTTTCAGAGGTTCAATCCATTATCATCATGGCAGTATCTAGGCAGACCCTGTACTGGAGGAGCCAAGAGTCTGGATCTGAAGGCAAGCAGGAGAGACTGTCCTCTGCAGGTAGCCAAGAGGAGACTGCCTGCCATTCCACTTAAGTGGAGCCTGAGCATAGGAGACTCAAAGCCCACCCCCACAGTGACACACTTCCTCTCACAAGGCCACACCTACTCCAAGTAGGCCATGCCTGCTAATAGTGCCACTCTCTGTGCCAAGCACATTCAAACCACCACAGTGAGGGGCTGGAGAGCTGGCTCGGCAGTTAAGAGCACTGGTTGCTCTTTCAGAGGTTCTGGGTTCAATTCCCAGCACCCACATATATGGGATCTGATGCCCTCTTCTGGTGTGTAGATGTACATGCAGTTGAATATCCATATACACAAAAGAAAGAAATGACGTTGTAAAAGATCTCATTTAATCAGAAAGACTTGTAAGGCAGGCTGGAGGGATATCAGGAAATTGGGCTTCAGGTCAACTGAGGAACTTGTTCTCCAAGTTACTTAAGGAGAGACATGGGGCAGAACCCAGATTATCAAACTTGAAAAGGACTCACCTGCTGTTTCATGAAGATTTCCTGTAGGTTACAAAAGAACAGGTTCGTCAGTGTCAGAGGCCTAATCATTAGAATTTCATATCAGAAACGTGGTACATTTACACAACGGAATACTACTAAGCTATTAAAAACAATGAATTCATGAAATTCTTAGGCAAATGGATAGAACTAGAAAAATATCCTGAATGAGGTAACCCAATCACAAAAGAACACACACGGTATGCACTCGCTGATTAAGTGGATATTAGCCCAAAAGCTCACAATACCCAAGATCTAATTCACAGACCACATGAAGCTCAAGAAGTAGAAAGACCAAAGTGTGGACACTTTGATCCTTATAGGAAGGTGGATCAAAATACCAATGGCTCACAGCCAACCAATAGACTGAGCATAGGGTCCCCAGTAGAGCAGTTAGAGAAAGGACCCAAGGAACTGAAGTGGTTTGCAGCCCCATAGGAGGAACAATAATGTGTACCAACCACTACCCCCAGAGCTCCCAGAGACTAAACCACCAACCAAAGAGTACACATGGAGGGACCCATGGCTCCAGCTACATATGTAGCAGAGGATGGCCTTTTCAGACATCAATGAGAGGAGAGGCCATTGGTCCTGTGAAGGCTAGATGCCCCAGTGTAGGGGAATTCCAGGTCAGGAAAGTGGGAAGAGGGTTGTTGGTAAGCAGGGGGAGGGGAGATGGGATAGAGGGTTTTTGGAGGGGTAACGAGGAAAGGGGATACCATTTTAAATGTAAACAAGTATCTAATAAAATATCTAATAAAAAATGAAAAAAAGAATTTCATATCAGAACATTAGAATATTAAGACTTCCTTTTCCACATTGACTTGGTATTATCCATAGTTACATGTGGGAATGAATACAAGGTGAACGGAAACCAATTTCATATGAGCTGGGTTCTTTGCCCCTCCAGAGGATCTGACACACTTCTTTCTCCCCTTTCCTCCATTAACCCTAGAATCAGCCCAATTGCCCTCTGGGGACATCTCCCACTAGTCCCCAGGTTTATTTGGTCTTATGTAACCTATTCATTTTTGTTCCCTGTAATTCTCTGCCCTTTCTCTTCCATCCCACAACCCAGTTCCCAAGTGGCAACTGTTCATTTTTAAACGGGCAAACTACAACCCCCTCCACAGTACTTACCAGTTTAATACCTATTGATTAATTTGGCAAGGACACTTGGGCAGCTCTTAGAGAAGCAACAGGCGCTGTTTTCCAGCTGAGGCGGAACGGAAGCTGCCCGTTTCCTCTTCCCAGAAAGGGGTTTTGGTGTTTCCCTTCCGGACAGGGAGCTCCAGAAGACCTAAACTTTCCAGTGTGACGGGCCACCTCCTCATAGAGGTGTTAGTGCACTGCAGGAGCCCCACTGCCTCGGAAGCCACCACTGCCCTCTAAGTGCTCAGACCTCGGAGTTTGTACTGGTCACAGCCAGGCACCAACTGTGTCCCCAGTCTTCTCTAAAAGTCTTGTTGGGCCCCTTAAATCCTTGACCACCCAGAACCCGCTCTTAAACCCGCTTGGTTTAGAGAGCTGGAGATGAAGTACCCAGTTATTTTTATTTTTAGTTAGCACTCCAAGTGAGTATCAAAGGGAGGGAAATTTTGTTTCTGTCATCTATAGGATTAGGGCATTTTTCCCCTCAGTGGCCTTGCTTCTGAGTTAACTTCAAACCATATCATTAATTAATTAATGGTGGGAATGTTTCTTGAAGAAAACAACTGGTCCTGGGGGTATTTAACACGTATCGCTGGTAACCTCTCTTCCTTTAATTAAGAACTATTGTTAGCGGCTGACCCACGCAAGGAAACCCGGCGGGGTAAATTGGAGCAGCACTTTATCCCAATTACATCATTCACCCTCAAGCGGATAGGTGAAGCAAGCAGGAGTCACCAAAGGGGACTCGGGTAGAAAGTTCCAAGAGAACCTTTGGGAAGGGGGAGCGGATCAATCGATATTGAACTCATGAACTCTATGTGGACCAAAGAGACAGCGCGGCCCTGAAACTTCAGTGTTTCCTCCCGCGTGGGAAGCGTGAGGAACTCCAAAAAAAACAAACAAAAAAAAACCCTTCTTACTTCCCAAGTCGCTCGCACATTCCCTCCCGCGCTGCCCAGACCTGGTGGCGCGGACCTAGACGGTGATTCACACTAGCGTCCCGGCGCAGGCGCACTCCAGCCGAGCGGAGGCGCCGGACTCTGGAGGGCGGAGCCAAGGCTAGTCACGTGAGACCCGCGGCACATCTCAATTTCCCTAAATGGACTTAGACGGGGGTCCCCGCCTCTCCCCGTGCTCTGGAATGCGGGCAAAGGAGGGCTACGGGACAGGCGCGACCATCTGCTGAAAAAGAGGGGGGGAGCGGAATCACAATTCAACAATAGATGCGAGAAGGACGAAGAGTCAGTAATCAGACCGAGCGATCCTCCACAGAGCTCTCTCAGCCCCAAGCTCCGCGCTCCGTACTTCCCATCAGCGCCCTGCGCCCGCCATCTGCTCGGACACCTTCCCCGAGGTCCCCCTCCCGTCAGGGCTGGCCCACGGAGGCGGTGGAGAATGGCCGCTACGCTTCCTTCCGGTTCGCGAGCGGAGGCCGGAAGTGGCCGTTCTCGGGCGGCTGGAAAGTTAAGAAGTCTGCGAGGGCGTCGGCAGAGCTTCGCAGAAACGCTCCCTCCTGGTTCTCGCGGCTGAGCAGGGTGAGTGGTGCTGGCTGCGGGGCGGGGAGAGGCACGACCCGACCCGGGAAGGTGTCCCCGCGGGGCGGCGGTGTGCACGGAGGCGGCCGGGAACCGCGGCTGGGGAGCTCACCTGGGCAGGTGTGCCCGCGCGAGCTGGGGGAGAGCCGGGGCGGCCGCGGGCCGGGAAACCGGGGAACCGGGGCGACCGGGGCGCAGACCTCGCTCTGCTTCCCAGACATGGAGCTTGGGAAATGTTGCTTACCTCGCCGGCGCCGCGCACCTTGGACCACTGCCTATCCGCGAAACCAGAGCCCCACAGAGCTGACTCCGGAGCTCTGTTGGGTTGCTAACGTAAACTTGCCGGGATCAAGGGAGTGTGCGGATAAAACCATAGCACAGCCACCTTCGGCAACTGTCGTTGCAGCTGCCCGGCCGCGGTTAGTAGCAAGAACCGGTTCAGATTTGCAGCCCAAATGTGCGCCCCTCTAAGTAGAACTTTTTAAAGCGGTATTTGAACAGAGAGGAGATTGGAGTTTCGTTTGCCTATCCAGGGGTGGGGCTAAGTCGACTCTACAGAGGAGTGTTATTAAGTCTTTCAGTAGGTTATTAGATCTTCAGAGATCTTTTTAAGATTTTAACTTTTTGAGTGCAAAAGTTGTATCAAAAGGTGACGAAAGCGAATCTCCACTAAAATTGCTGATATTTTCTTTTTTTCTAGATGGCCTTTGATGAGGATTAATTAGTAAAGCATTTTGTCTTCAAAAGTGAGGCATAGTTGACCAGTCAATCCTGGCAACTAGTTACGTTTTTTTAAAAGGTGCTCAGAACTTTTGGGTGTGGCTGTCTAGGAAGATCCAAGCTGACTCTCAACCGGAAGTGTGCCTAAGAAGTAAAAACTTGGTTTTCCTTGAGACTGAAATACCAAGTTGAAAATATACTTTTATAAACTGAGTATCTCCCTCCTCCCATCTCATCTTGTAAAAAATGCACTGATTAAATAACACAGATTTGATCTGGATTTCGAAGCAGGCTAAATACCTAGGTGCTAGCACACTATGAAGCTTTGAGATGGGAGTTTCCCAAAGGATATATTTCCCAGTTGAAGAGAATTTTTTATTAAAAGATATTAACTAAGTATGCTTAGTTTAGATGTTCTGTTAAGAATTTCTATCTTTTACATCTGTTACCAGTTTAGTCACCATTTAATTCTACCATTTAATTAGGCAATCTCATGAATGTCTTAGCATGGATTAGTCCTTCTTAAAAAGTTTCATAGGCTGCTTTTGTTGTTGTTGGTGGTGGTGGTTGTCTGTTATTTTGGATAGGGTCTCCTTTTAGCCCATGCTGGCCTGGAACTTGAGATGGTCTTCCTACTTCAAGGGCTAGATTATAAACCCATCACACCAGCATTAGCTTTTTCAGAACCTAGGCACCATAGTTTCTATCAAGTCTACATTTCTAAAGATTCTGTGAAATCTGATTGCCCTTGGCATGTGTAGAAAGCCTCCTCAGGGCTGTCTTCATAGTCTGACGTCTTCCTTAAGAATGAGGCTCCCATTTAGTAAACTGCTAAAACACAAAGCTAATTGGGAGGGGATGTAGCTTATTGTCAGAGTGCTTACCTAGCATACATGAGGCCGAACTGCAAAACAAACAACCCACACCCTACAACATGCGTTGCTGCAACACTGTCTCGATTTAAAACAAGGTTAGACTCCATTCCATCTATAAACAGAAACCATCTTGACCACCCGTGCCCTTCCGTCTCTTTTCATGCTCTAAAACTTTCAGATGCTCTCTAGAAGGCCTGCCAGCAAATCTCCCTGCTTCTTAAAGTTTCATACCAAAGATCTTTCACAAAGCCTTCAAAGTGGGGATCTCAGGTGATCCTGCCATAAACCTAATATTTGCAGTTTTATTTTGCTCAAAATTTTTAAGCTAACTTGAGCATTATTTTACAGCTTCACTTTTTTAGAACCGCAGCAAAGAGGATACTGCTGCCACTCTCAAAGATTCTCTCTGAGGTCACCGTGCTCCTTTACCTGAGGTTATTCGGACCGTGCTTGTAGATTGGTGTTGTTTTGTGTAGACGGGTATTTGGCCATGTCATGGCTGTGAAGCTCCAGGTTTCTGTGTGGGAGACCTGTGAATCAATGTCATCGTGAAAGAGTTGAGGCCTAGGGAGTAACTTGCTCAACATCACATTACCAGATTTGGACAGAATTCACTTGTTGAAGTAAGACGAACATCTGATCTTAATTCTAAAGATAGTGATAATGTCACTTCCAAGTGATAATGCATTGCTTTTTAGTTTCCTCTCTGATCCTGTAGGAATAAGGGGACCATTCTGAACTCTCAGTTTTTAATGCTAGGGTCTCACCGTGAGTCCTTGGCTGCCTCCCAGTGTTGGGATTGAAGCGTTCACCACCACCCACTTCATTTTTTCATTACTCTTACTGTTTTAACTTGAGAGTCACTCCTCTGGATGGGATGAAGCTCACTGCCTGAAGTTGGACCAACTGTTGGACTTCTTTCCTCTCTGCCGTGTGCTGTACACTTTAAACCTTTGGCTAGTGTCCAATGCTAATGACATTTGATATACATTAATATAATTTGCTGACCCTAATACAACTGAATTAGATATGAGATGAGCTGAAGTTCTGTGTGAGGCTATTGTTAATGCTAAATAACAATTGGTGGGAACTGGGGCCTCATTCATCATGGCATCCAGGCATTCATCAGTGGGTTTTTCAGCTGCTTTATAATGCATTTAGTAATTTTTAAATGCATGCTTTAAGTAATAGGAAATATTAAAAATTACATGTTACTTTTAACATTTTAAGCATTTTTATAAAGGAATTTTAAGAGTACCCCCATCAAATGTAGTTTTACATGAGAATTTTGTAGATTAAAAAAATTCACCTTCCACAGCTATTTGACCTGTGATTCTCATCAATTTTCCAAATAACTAACATTCCAGGGTCACTGGGAGAAGAAAGACAATATTGTCATATAAAACGGGTTTTTTTGAAGATGATCTTTGACGTGCAAAGGCATGCTATGCTTAAGATATCGAAGAGACGTGAACTAGTACATATGTGTACTGTCTGCACATTCTTGAGCACATTTAAGAGACAGTAATGATGTTCTCCATGTGGCCTGGTGGTTAAACCATTTAGCTCAGAAGGGAAGAATACAACATTGTGTAGTAAATGAGATGTACAGCCTCCAGAGGACGTGAGATTGAAAATATGCACTCATGAATGGTTACAATAGGTTATAAAAGACAGTCTCAAAGGATAAATAAAAGTAGGAATTTGATACTACATAATTGCCTTGCATGACATCTTTCCAGAGTCATTCCACTGTAACTCCTTTAGATAACTGGAGTTGTGACTATCCTTTTAAGATATCCTATTAAATCTGAAACCTGATATTTAGATAAAAAGCAATGTGAGCGGAGCTTTTCTGATTGTTTCCATAATTTTAGTCTATTGGTGTGTTGTAATCAAGAAAAGAATGTAAGAAATTGTTTTGTATTTTTTTAACTCATAGGAAACATTCTAAGGGTCACTTCGGGTGCTGGAATCTAGGTAGCGGTTCATTCTTTGCAGTCCACAGTGTTATTTTTAGAGCAAGGGCATGGTTCTTTGCCGAATCATGGCTGAATGTTGTTTTCAGAACGTAAGCTTTAAAACTGTTATCTTGGTCAGAGAGTGAAGTCAGTAGTGCCTGTTTTAGCCCTGCCTGGAGAATATAACTCCGCAGTGTCTTAGTCCTGCCGACCAGGACTCCATACTCCTGCATCTCCACTTCACCTCTGCAGAATGGTATGCCAGGATTTTATTATCTGATAACTATGGGATTCTCCACTTCAAACATTTTATATTGTTTTAAAGTTGAGTGTTCACAGGGAAAATTATATATTTATTTTTAAGTTTTACAGGGATTAATTTATTAGAGAGCAAAGATAGTATCTATGATTTTAAGGTGTTCTTTAAATGAAATTGCTTTGCAGCTTGTGCTCTGATTTCAAAAGAGAAGCTTTAGTTATACGCAGCTTCAGTTCATAGAACAGGTCTATATAAAATACTGTTGTCGCTAAGTACTATAGAGACTGTAAGACTTAGCTCTTGGTGAATGTACTTCACATTCTGTACATTCTGTGCTTTTACGTTAGCCTTTCATCGAGATATTCTCAAATAACATTGACCCCTGAAGTGGGGGTGCAATCTGAAGTGTTACCTGAATGTGGAAGAATAACATTTATCTTACAGAGTAGGAGGGGAGGAAGACCTGTTCAGTCAGTCAGCCTTGCTACTTCCCTTCAGGGTGGATTGGCTAATTTAGGGGTGAGCTACAGAAGGATAAGGTTCTGAAGATGAATTGGTGTTTCCTAGCAGCCCCATAGGGCCCTTGTGTGAGAACTGCTGTTTCCCATGTAGCTAACCCCACCCCTACCCCAGGCACACCCGCTCCTTGGTTTTTACTCCTCCTCTGTTGTCAAGCTCTGTGGTGGCCGTGGGGATATGCAGTTTTGATGTGCCGTTTGCTTTGGCTTGATGTTGATCGGAATCTTTATTTTAAAAAAGCAGAAAACTTTGAACTTTTAAGAGTGAGTGAACTCAAAACTCCAAGCCTGGTTTTTCCCTTTTAGTTTGGTTGTTGGGATGAAGTATTCACCCAGTTATGTCACACTGAAACATGGCACTGACTGAGTAGTCTCAAGGTATCTAAAGACAACACCACTTATATTTGTTAATCACTATTGTGATTCATACTTAGTAATCTTAGGTACTGATTTTATTCCCCTTGAATAAAATTCTTATTCTTGCTCAATTAGGATTTAACCACCACCATGTCGAGCAAAAGGGCAAAGACCAAGACCACCAAGAAGCGCCCTCAGCGCGCAACGTCCAATGTCTTCGCCATGTTTGACCAGTCCCAGATCCAAGAGTTCAAAGAGGCCTTCAACATGATTGACCAGAACCGGGACGGCTTCATCGACAAGGAGGACCTACACGACATGCTGGCTTCAATGGGTAATGTCCACTGGCAGTGCTAATGTATTGCGTAGAATTCCCCTCATATTTTTCATGAAGCAGTTTCACAGTGGGCACATGAATATTCCTGTACCCGTCTCTGGATTGGACTGGAGGGCTGTGTGTACCTGCGTTCCTACACGCATGTGGGTTGGTGTTGGAGAAAGTGCCGGCTGAAGAGATTGCTGAGAGATAAGTGTGCATACTGCTTGCAGAAGATCCGGGCTGGGGGCCCGGCACTCACACAGTCACCTATAACTCCAGCTGCAGGGAGACGCCAGCTCCCCAGATTCTGTGGGCACCTGGTCTCAATGTGCAGGTGCCCCCCTCCCTAGTTTTGCTGTCATGAACCCAAATAAATGACTTTACTTCCTGCTAGAATGTTTACTGTGATTAACGATTGGTATATTTCCCAATGTGATTACAAGTGTGGCTCCTTTTACTCAGGAAAAAATCCAACTGATGAGTACCTGGACGCCATGATGAACGAGGCCCCAGGCCCCATCAATTTCACCATGTTCCTCACCATGTTTGGAGAGAAGCTGAACGGCACCGACCCCGAAGACGTCATCAGAAACGCCTTCGCTTGCTTCGATGAGGAAGCGATCGGTAAGCCGGGTAACCTTTAATCACAAAGTTTGTTAGTTATGAAGCAGGATATTAGTGACTTCGAGTGTAGCAAACCGACACTGGGCACTGTGTGGAGGTTTTCTTTGCAGCTTCCTGGCCTGTGCTCATCACTCACCTTACCGGTCCTCCCTTAAGTGCCAGTGGTTTTCAGGGGTTCATCGGTTTGAGCTATCTAGTAAGAAAACTGTATCTCAAAAAACAAACCATCAAACAAGCAAAAAGTGAGCTACAGGAATGCCCAGTCCTTTGGCAGAAGTCGAAGAGAAAGCACATGGGCACGTTTTCCAAGATTTCTGCCTTGTGGCCCAGCACGTGTGTGTAGAGGGAGGGCACCTCTGACTAAGCTGCTTACCTAGGCTAGTCCTAAATGCCAGGGGTTGACATAAGCTCTCAGGACTCTCCACAGTGTGGCTGTCTTCTGATTCTCACATACATGGCCCTCACCCACAAAAGAGGCTCTCATGAGCACATGTGAGTGTGATTTTATTTTAGTTGTTTGTTTATTTTCTTGGTAGAATTTTCTTTTGTCTCCTAAAAACAATAAGCCTTTCCTTTCTTTCTATGCACAAAGTTTTTTGTGTCTATCTCTTGACATATGCTTGATAGATTTTAGTTGTACGCTTATTCCCAATTCCCAGTCACAGTTAACGTAAGTGCCAATCAAGTGAGTTGACTGGAGTTAATGATTTATTTCTACAAAGCTACACTTCTAAGAAATTAGGGATTTTTTTTTCTTTTTTATGTAGGATTGAAGTTTCGTTTCTAATCTTATTTTGTTTGTTGAGTTCACTTTGTGAGAAATGTATTCTCTTAGTATATTAATTTCACACACCAGGAAATTGTCAGTCTCTTCTCTCTTGCTTCATGATTAAACCCTTGTGTTTCATTTATTTTCTACGTATAGTATATTAAGGGTTCTTAATCATTGTTCCTACAACTTGCTTGGGGAACCCTTAAAATGCCTAGTGCTAGCAGAGAAATGAGGTCTGGCACAGGGTCTGCTTCTGTTGCACAAGTGAGGACCCTGTTCTCGGGATGTGGGTTTTATGAAAGTGATGTCGGGTGGCAGGTTACAAGGTACCTGTTGCAGTGGCTTGTATGATAGGTACAGCCTTGTGCTGATCTCAAGCCACAACAAGGATGTGGGGCAGACAGACAGAGCAGAGTAACCACACTAGGTATCTGAGCGTCTCCACTGGGCTGTGAAGCTGAGTGTGGGTGGTCTGATCCTCCATTCTTTACCCCCCAGGCACCATCCAGGAGGATTACCTGAGGGAGCTGCTGACCACCATGGGTGACCGCTTCACTGACGAGGAAGTGGATGAGCTGTACAGGGAGGCCCCCATTGACAAAAAGGGGAATTTCAACTACATCGAGTTCACACGCATCCTCAAGCACGGAGCGAAAGACAAAGATGACTGAAGCGATGCGGCTTCCAGCCAAACGTTCCCTCTTGCCATTGGGGTATTTCTGAGATTTTTCTCCTAGAGCCCGTTGCATGCCCTAGCCTTACTGCCTTTAGCCTTTCTTGTTTTGTATTTATTCTCAGCCACTTTGGGCCACATTTACCTTTATAATCAGACTGGAAATGGGACTTTTTCTGTCATCCGATGAGAAAGTAAGGTAATTTAACTTACAGGCAGTCTTGTCCCTTGTAATAACTGAAGCCCACAGAGTCAATATATTTTTTCAGAGAAAGTTATCCACTCAATTTTTTCTGAATGATAATTAAACTTTCTGATAAAATACTTAGTTGTTTAGCATTATTTGCCACTTGAGTTTAGTTTTCCTTGCGTCTTTCTAAGCACAGTAGATGAGGTGAATGACAAACAGTCCTATCAGGGTTTGCTCCGCCTCCTTCCAGTGTTCCTTGTTGTGTTTTTAAAGCAATCCTGGCTTCCTCTGCTCCTGTTTATTTCTCCCTCCAAGGAAATCAGGTAAAGTCCTCTTTGGGTGCCCTAGACTTTGTCTTCCAGTTTGGAAAATAATTCCTGCAGAATTGTGACCCCTGGAGTAGCTCGGACACTGGAGTTTGACAGTCCTGTTTTACCTCTTCCCGTTTAAACTCCTGTGCATTACTTCATGAGAGCAGCTGAACACACTGATTTTCATTTGTTCTATTTAAAAACTGTTTCAGCTCTAAAGGTTCTTTGGAATGCTGTTAACAGAAAGGACACATTGCTGTGTGTTTCCAGCTGTTGGAAATACACACAGTATTTTTTTGTTATTGTATACAGGTTTTCCTTATTATAACAACCCCTATTAAAAGGCCATGTTTGTTTATGCAGACTCCTCATAAGTCCACATGTGAATTTTAGACATTCCTGACCTACCCACCGTCAGAACAGCTGTGGCTGCATGCCTGGGAAAGGGAGGTCATCGTTTCAACCCTAAAAATAACTTGTGTTATTTTTGATAATTGAGAACTGTTGCCCTGTTAATTAGGGAGTGGAAAACACTTTTGTTCCGTCTAGTTTCTAATGTTTCAAATAGTCCTAAGTGTAAAAAGGTTTGAAACCAGGGTGTATTTCAAACTTTCATACTACTGAAAGACTGTCCTTGAGGGAAACCATTACCTCATGTGATAAACAGTTATGGAATGCCTTTGAGCAGCAGGTTAGAGAGCCAGAGGCTTTAACCCAATAATGCCTGTCCTGTAGAATGGGGGTGGGGGAGGGGGGACTAGTAACTAGTAACACCTACTCCTCAATTCCTTCAAGATCAGAATCACAGAAATCTGCCCTAATTTCCTGCTTGAATTTCATTTAGATTTTTAAGCAAAACACCTTTTTCAACTTATCCACTCAGTGTTAGAGTCTTGTTGAATTTCCACCTTTACTGAAGTGGGGGGGGGACGACCCCAAGCCTATCATCTCTGTTTTACTAACAAATCTTAAATGAAGAATAAAGTTATTTCTACCGTAGGGGAAGAAAAAAAGTACCACTAAAATTCCTCTCTCGCAACATCCATTTTCATCGGGGCAACCCTTCCATAGCTGATAGGAACAGTAGGTGGTGGATCCTGTATGAACTAGGTAGGATTCGCTGAAGCAAGAATGGCTGCCAATAAAAAGCTCTAAGAATCTAGCAGTGGGCTTAAAAGCAGAACGGATCTCTGAAGTTTCCTTGATGAGAAGGACCTCAGGGTTAACCCTCCAGCTTCAAAGCCCCCGCAGAACACTCCAATGCACAGCAGCCGGCACACTTGCTTTACGGCAGCCTGCCCACCTGCCTTACGGTTATGTTGCCACCGGACTCCAGTACCCAAGCTTGAATCTGATCAAGGAACCCGAGACCTAACGTAGGTTCTGAGGAGGACACTGCTTTCTAACTAACGTAAGGAGACTGAAGACCAACAGGGAGTTTAGGATTGTGTAGACACTGACTAGAGAGCTTCGAGGGAGGAGGGTAGTATCAAGTCACCGAGAGGTGTAGGGAAGTGTAAAGGAGCCCACCGAATTTGGCATGCCTCGGGCTCTGACAGACAGGTTCTTCGTGCAGCCCCGGGGGTCCTGGAACTCCAGGCTGGCCCCTGCCTACTTCTGTCTCTAGTGCTGGGATTAAAGGCCTGAGCTGCTGCTGCTGCCACCACCCAAGGAGACCTTTTCAGCATTTCAAGTCCCGTTTTGCTACATCACGGCTTTATGGCCTTAGGCAAACTACTTATTCCTTGTTGACCTATTTATTCATTTATAAAATGAATTAATGCTGCTCATCATGGCATCTTTATGATTAAAAATAGCATCTATCTGGAGCTGGGTGTGGTTGAATAAACCCCACCTGGTACCCAAGTAGATCTGCGCCCTCACGTGGCCAGGTTGTTTTTAAAATCATCTTCGTCTGCTGAGATAGGACCGCTTCCTTCTACAGTTGGCTATGGAATTAGAAATGTGGGGAAAGGGGTGTATGTGAATGCAGCCGATATTCAAATTGTAGTTTATTCTTGTTTTGCTCATCAGCTGGTCTCTGGAAAGAATCCCGAAGGGAAGACAAGGCGCAAAGGGCCTATCCCTTAGAGATGAAGTCACCGTTTGCGCAGAGGGGAAGCCTGGCCCCCTCAGGGAGTGCTGGGACTTCAAACTTGAGCATAGCAAGTACTCTTAGCCACTGACACACCTCCCTGGCAGCACTCTCTGGTTTTTTTGAGAGGGACTTTTGCTATGTTAAGTTTGTGTCCTCCCCACCCCACCCCCACCCCCGCCACTGGGTTGCCAGGGTTAAAGGCATTTGCCATCACATCCTGCTTATTAACTGATCTTACATTGCCTAGAGTGAGGATTTAGGAAGTGGTGGTAGACTAATGTAACAAACTCTAAAGGTGCCATAATTTTATAAGAAACATAATTACTTAAGCAATGACTTTTGAGGACAGATGGGATCGAAGGGAAAGAATAAATACTCATGACCAGATACAGCATTGCCATCCCCTGGCGCCTATTAAAAACAAATTATTCTCCACCTCTGACCTACGCAATCCAGTCCCTGATTTTCAAGCGAAGATTTAAAGCCACCCTCAATTTATTTGGAGGGTTACTTTACATTTTATCTACTACTTTGGGGAGGAGGCTGCATACGGAGCTCAGAGAACAAATAGCAGGAGTTGGTTGTTCTCTGTGGGCCCTGAGAATCTAACTCAGTCATGCATGCTGACAGGCACCTTTACTTGCTGGCCCCTAAGTTGTATTTGTTTCGTACGAACTGCTGTGCAATAGTACACGGATATTCAATGCTGGAAACGCATGGTGTTCCTACCTTGTAGGAATTTCTTTTGGGGTGGCAGGGGTAGGAAGGGAGGTAGTTTTCTCTGTGTAGCTTGGCTGCCCTGGAACTAGCTCTGTAGACCAAGCTGGTCTTCAACTCACAGAGATCATGCCTCTGCCTTCTAAGTGCTGGAATCAAAGGGGTCGCCACCACCGTCTGACATGGAATTTCTGATGAGACTTCTAGAATATGAACTCCGGCGGGAGAAAGTAAAGGACACTGGTTGGATGCAATTTCAAATAAGCGAGGGTGTTTCTGGAGCTCACTGGAGAGTGCTCAGCCGCCGCCCTCTTCCGGATTACATTCCTTCTCTTGAACACTGTTTATCCAAAACTCAGTTTAACCAGGCCAATTGCCCTCTGCTAAATCAGGCAACCTCGGACTGCCGGCGCCAGGGGACCCCCAAACCAGGGCGGCTCCCTGCCCACCCGGGTCAAATTCCAACGCCGGCGCTCCGCCCTCGGCCCGGGAATGCGGAAGGGCCGCGGGACCTGCGCGGGGAGCCGGGGAGGCCGGCGGGGCTGAGACGGCTGCAGCCGTGGTATGCCGTGCCGGTGAGCTGAGGAATCCATACTCGCCGCTATCCGAGCTGAGCTCGTCCGGCCGCGCAGCCAGGCTAGTGCAGCCGCGGGCTGCTGGGCCCCGAGGTCTTCGAAACGCTCGCAGCATCCCCCTGCCGCGGTTGGTCGCGCCGGGCTCGCCGGTGCTCCTTCCGCCCCGCCCCCGGGCCGGAAGTGCGGCGCCACCACTGTCCCGCCGCAGCCTCCGCTGGTCGCAGTCGCCGGTCGGATACTCTCGTGCGTGCAGCATCAGGTCAGGTGAGTGGCTCTCGGCTCCGAGGGGCATCCCCCGGCCGCATCTGTCCCTCGTGCTGCGCAACCGCGCCTGGAGCCTGCGGGCGGCTGGCGGAGCGGAGGTGGCTGGGTTCGAGGCCCTGCGCGGTTCCTGTGCTGGCGAACCCCTGGCCGAGCGAGGCCCCCCGACCGTGTGCACAGGGCCTGCGACATCTTATGACTGACACTTGGTGCACGGCTGCCCGCACCTGCCGCTGTTGCAGGCTGCAAGTCCAAGCTGCGTGTTAGCGCAACAGCGCGCATCCGTTCTAGATGCTTTGGGGGAGGAGAAACCGGCTGGTGCACGGTTCCTGCCAGAGGAAACCAGGAACCAGTACTAGAGTTCGTGGTTAGCAAATGCTAAAATGGGCCGATCTGCATAAATTCTTACTATGTCGTCGGTCTTGCAAAGATTTAGCTCATTGTTAGAGAAGGACAATTCAAAGAAAGCTGGAAAGAATGGAGAACTTATTGAGCCAGGGATCCAAGATGAACTGGTGGATCTTTGCTAGGAGGTACCGAGCAGAAGCTCAAAAGATGGCCAACTTCAATAGATGAGCATCGTATTATGTGTACAGGAAGCACGGGAGATCAGCCCGAAGGGAGCAGGACAATAACGAATACTAGCTGGGAATGAGGAAGGTAGTTAGGGTAGGGTTCTCGTATACACACACGGCTCTGGGCTAGACCCTATAAAATAAAATACCGTAGTTAGCCAAGTTAAGCCTCTTTATAGGTATATTAAAAACTCGATGAGAAATAAAAAATTATGTAAGAGGACTTGGGGAGTCACTTGGATCCCTCAACAAGGAAGTAACACAACGAAAGGATGTTTAGGGTATTGGGTTGACAGCTTTTGTTAAAGATGGCTTGGCTGTAGTCCTGAATATCAAGAATGACCAAAAAAAAAAAAAACCAATAAAAGCACAAATACAAAAAAATACAACACATACATAAAATACCATAAAAACATAAAACTGATAGACCTGATATATAGGCAAATAGGTAATTAAACAAGGTTTTGAGTTTTGTCATATACATATGTTCTAGCAATTAACCCTCTGTTAAAAGAATAGCTAGTAAAGATTTTTTTCACAGGGTGTTGGCTTCTGCGTCACTTGCCTAATAGTATCATATTCTATACAGAAATGTCAAGTTCTGTATTGAACAGGAATGGAAAGAGTAGGCCTACTTCTTCCTGATTTTAGTACAAATGTCTTAAGTTTTTTTCCATTTAGAATGACATTGGCTGTGGGCTTGAAAATTGCCCTTCTTATGTAAAAATATATCTCCCATATGACTAGATTCTCCAGAATTTTTATCATGAAGTGATGTTAGTTTGCATCAACAGACATTTCTGGCCTCCATAGTCCAGTGTGCACAATTTCATAGTTTCTTGCTACTGTATATTATGAGATCTAGAAGGAGATGGTGATAAAGAACAGGAAATGATTTTCAGATCTACTTTACCTTTGAGCCAAATTGAAGTGTTGTCCAAGTAGTACTGCTAATTTATGTGATAGCTTGATCATATTGCTAGGGGTATATTTAGTAAGATTCATTTTTCAAGTTTAAGCATTGGTAAGTTATTCCAGTTAAATTTAATCAGAGTGTGAGCAGTTCTAGAAGCCTACATTATATTCACTTTTTTTCCAAGAATGTCTCAAAACCTAGTCATTATATTAAAGAATTTTTAAGGAACTGACAATAACAAACAATATAGTGTTCCTTATTAAATACTAAACTTTTATTCCTGACAGTCCACTAAATAAAAGAAAATATTCTACAAAAGAAAATGATGAAAGCTTGACATGGTGGCTCACGCCTATAAACTAGCTGAAGAGTGAGGCAGGAGGATCACAAATTCAAGGCTTATATGGATGGCACGGTGAGTTTCAAGCTAGCCTGGGCAACATAGTGAGACCCATATTTCAATTAATCAACTAATACATTAGTAAATAAATAAAATACAAGGCTTGAGGGTAAAAGATGCACAAATAAGACTTCCTTTAAAATAGAGTCAAGTAGGAAATTTCTAATGTGAGATTTAAAGTTGCTTTAATATAGATCAATTTCTAATTTTTCTGACATAAAGTGTTTCTTTTAATTCTGTAAAATGGGGCTAAGCTTGATAACTAATTGATATTATTATTAAAACACACTAATAATAGCTGAGAAAATGGCTATGTGAGTAAAATCGCTCACTACTAAGGCTGATGATCTGAGTTTAATCTTTGGGATACACATATGGAATAAAAGAATGAACATTTGTGTGGTGTTCTCTGAACTCTGAATATTTACATAGAAATTCGTGTGCAATTTAGGATGTTTAAAAGCATTCTAGTGCTTCATCCAGTAGATGCCAATAGCATCATGTAACATACAAGTTGTAAAACCATAAATATGTCCAGATTGCAGAATGTGTCCTTATGTAACCCCCTGTATTCAACCACTGATTTAGTAAATAAATGAGGACTTTGCTGCTGAACAAGAGTTAGGGACATAAATCTTTAAGTATTTCTTAAAACTTTGAACAGATCTATATTGTTCCTGCCTTTTGTTCACTAAGCCAAGCCTTTCTATGCCTGTATGTCTACATATCTCTGACGGATTTCAGAGCCCAAAGTAAGAGTTAATAGCAGTTCTATTCCCTGATATGGAAAATACCTAGAACATGTTTCAAAACTTTGAGAAGATTCATCACATATAGGCACAGCGTCTGTGTTCTCAAGAGTAGAAATAAGCTTCTGAGCCTGAGGAAAAGGCAGAACAAGAAAAAAGCAAAGCCCATGATCCTGCCTTATTTTTTTTTGGTAAAACTTCTGGAAGTAGCCAGATTCCAGGGGTAAAATGCTTTAAATACCTGAGGTCATTTTCAGTACTATAAAGTAGGATAAGGTGGTGGTATTATTCCAGTGTGCCTCAGAGGATACAAAATAGGTACATTTGAGAGAGAGGCAGAGAAACGGTTAGAGAAAGAGAGAGACAGAGACAGACAGACAGACAGACAGACAGAGAGACAGAGATATAAATTTGAGAGGGATACTGTTTTAGTTAGAGTTCAATTGCTGTGAACAGACACCATGACCAAGGCAACTCATAAAGAACATTTAATTGTGGCTGGCTTACACGTTCAGGGTTTCAGTCCATTATCATCAAGGTAGGAATGTGGTAGCATCCAGGCAGTCATGGTGCGGGAGGAGCTAAGAATTCTATATCCCCATCTGAAGGATGCTAGCAGAATACTAACTGCAAATATGTAAATGCTGAAATATCACAGCATTTTCTGATTCAATAGACCCTTCCAGAGTATCTCTTAAAACCCTTTTAGTTTATGATTATAGAAAGTGATACCCAGAGAGGTGATGTCATTTGCCTGGGATCACTTGAGGAATTCATATGATGCCACCAATTTTTTTTTCTGTGAGCTTGCTCTGTGTGTCTCTCTCTGTCTTGCTGTCTCTGTCTGTCTGTCTGTCTATCTCTCTCTCTCTCTGTCTCTCTGTGTCTCTCTCTCACACACACATTCTCTCTCTCTCTCTCTCACACACACACACAGAGGCACCTGATCACTCTTCCTATCTTCCTGTTTGGATGCTAGGTTAAGTAAATTCTGTGACGGCTGCTTCCGTAGTCGTTTATGCTTCAGTGAGGCTGAGTTCACTGAGCTGCAGCTTCTGAAGGACAGATCCCCAGGTGATGGTTGGCCAACGTTAGGAAAGCCAGGGCTGGAGCCAATATCCCCAAGGTTGAAAGATAGAGCTGTGTAGGAATGGCTTCCATATACCCTGGTTACCAGCATCTTTGACTGTTCTCTGACAAGTTCTACACAGCGGGCAAAGCAGATTTCCCTTCCTCCCTCTGAAGAATCTCTGAGTCCCCCCGTTTATCTGACAGAAGGAGAAAAGGGTATCAGAGCTCACTATGTACAAGAGAGGGAGAAAGACAGATAAACAGATGAGCCTTAGCAAACTTGTTTACCCTCTTGGGGATTGCGGGAGCCACGTCGACAGTTTTAGAGGAAGATTATGATTTTTAGAGGAGTAAACCGGCATGAAAAACATGATACCCAGAACAGTCCCTTTTGGTGGTGGGTGTGGGGTCACCTCTGGACTTGTTTCCAGACATCAGAGGGAGGGAGCCGTAGCTACTGCATTCCTTATGGGCGTGTTCCCATGGTCAGGTCCTTGGACTTTGGAAGAGAAAGGGGGGCCAGAGAGACCTTGAAGGCATCTCTAATTTTCTGTGTCCTTATCATGACAAGCACCATACTTCACATTCACCAATGGCTTCAACTGAAGTTTTCATGATGGACACTTGCAGCTACTGATACAAAAAGGACAGGGCTGGTGGGACATGTTCTGTGGCTGGATTCCTGCTGCCTTTTCCTAGCTTTTATCTGAGAAATTGGTATAGCAACAGGGCTCGTGTTATAAGTTGCTGCGAGGATTAATTATTACTGCGTGTGGCATGCTGACCCCCCCCCCCCCGTGCCTGGTACACCCGTAGCCTGTTCCTGTGTTTATAATGTTCCAGGTACTGAGCAAGGGGTAACTAGTCTAGGAAAAAAAAAAGTCTTATTTTAGGGGTGCTCAAATCCAACACCTTATCATGGACATTTGTGTATGCAATATTGTTTGTGATGGGAGAAAATTAATTATATGTATGTGGTGCTTGCCGGGTGTTTATTTGGCACCTGCCATGTGCAGGCAGTCTTCTTAGACTCTCATCCAAGTAGAAAGGCAAAAGGTTGTAAAAGGGTATTTGTAAATTATCTGTTAATATAATTGTACTCATTAGTAAAAAAGAATAAAGGGCTGAGTGTATGACATTGACTTAACATGTTTGAGGGCCTGGGTTTGATCCCCACACACTCAAAAAATGTTTTTTAAAAGAGGAGGAGGACCCTTGTCAACTCAGTCTCAAAAAATTTCATTTAAAAAAAAATCAGACCTCTGTAAGCATACATTCGTCATTTGATTTAAAAGAAACTCAGACAAGAGCAGCTCACCATCGAATACTTCCGATCCTAGCACTCTGGAAGCTGAGGTAGGAGGCTCCTGAGTTTGAAGTCAGTCTGGGCTATGTAGTAAGGCTTTGTCTCAAAACAAGGAAGGAAAAGGAAAAGAAATCCAAACAAGATTTGCCAGGGGGCCTGAAGTACACAGTTGACTTCCGGGACTTTCTGGAATGATGTTAGCATTTATAACTTAATTGGGTTATTACATAGGTATGCACATTTACACAAGTGATGAGGTACCAGAGGTAGGGAGCCGACTGGAAGGGACCCCCAGAACACCTGTAAGGGAGAAGAGAGAACAGTAAGTGTAGAGTCTGTGGTAAGAGTGAAAATACATGTATTCAGCAAGTTTGCCCAAGGCGAAGGAAAGTCGTAAAAATTGTGTTTACCTCTTTAAAAGAAAGATAATTATGGAACTTTGGGGGGAAAAAAACTATGTACATAACATAAAAACCAATTATATGCCATTAAGCATATGAGGTTAGTTTTGTGAAGCATTTTAATTTGATCGTGTACGGAGTTCCCTTTCTGATTGCTGCCTTCAAACTGGTCTTGCATCCGGTCATTCAACCACAAGTAATGTTGTCCACGGTGATCACGGGAGAACCTGTGTGAAATTTCTAGATCCTGACAGACATCGGAAAAGACAAAATTGAATTTAAAAGAACTTAGTTTGGGTCCTGGAGCCAGTCCGTGCTTTACGCCTTCGGTGGCTCCGCCTGTGAACCTGCTCTCCAATCAAAACTCCCTCACCGCACAGCCCCGCCCCTTGGCAGCCGTCTCAGCTGCCATTGTACTGTAGCTGGGCTAAAACGAGAACTCTTTCTGTAAAGATTTTTATTTTTAATTATATGTGTATGGGGCCGGGCTTGTGCATGTGAGAGAGATTGGATTCCCAAGGAGCTGGAGTTACAGGTGGTTGTCATTTCCCCACCCACCCCAAGCTGCCATCTTGGTCCTCTGCAAGATCAGTGAGCAGTCTTGACTAGCCGCCGTGGTTCAGTTTTTGAGACTAAACCTCACACATGTAACCAGGCTGGCCTGGGACTTAACTGTGTAGCCCAGGCTACCTCAAACTTGCGGCCATGTTCTTGCCTCAGCCTGGAGAGACCCATACCCAGCTTGAGTGGTATTTTTGAGATACAAGTTTTTCAGCCAGCAGTTCAGCCAGTCCAAGGATAGAACTTTGAAGAAAGAAGTCATTACAAAGCAAGATGCGTCTTGCGGAGAAGATGCGTCTTGAGAAAGCTTACCGGACCAGGGTGGAGTTCCATCACGGTCACTTTTTTTTTTTTTTACCAGAAATAGAAAATTCAATTCCCAGTCACCTTGACTGGGGGTCCTTTCTAGACTTCTGTGACTCTAAGCCTGAATCAAAGATGTTTGCTCCTGTCACTCTGGAAGAATTCACAGAAAAAGAGCCTTACTGCTTTCCTATGGATAAAGTGCTCTTAACTTTGTTATCAACACCTATAAGGCAATACCTGGGGGTTTGTTGTCACTGTTGGTTTGGTTTTGGTCTTTTGATTTTGAGACAGGGTCTTTATCGTCCTGGCTGTCCTGGAACTTAACTCTGTAGCCCAGGTTGGCCTTGAATTTAAAGAGCTCTTCGCCCAGAGTACAAGGATCAGAGGTGTGTGCCACCACACCTGGCCAATAAATTCCCAGGAATCCCCAAGCAGTTCAGTCTTGCATGATTGTCCTCATCTGAAGGGATCGTGTCCAGTGTGGCTGACTCACAGGGCTGGCCGGTTGCCGGTGGCTTTTGCAGGAGGCCTCAGTTCCCTGCTATCTGCTGCTAGCATCTGCAGATTGACTCACAGCATCGCAAGCAGGGGATGCAGTGTCTGTTGTAACAAGTCAACCGACATCCTTGCACAATGCACTCTGCTTACACTGGTCCGCTCTCCAGTCTTCACTTTAGTGGCCGCACAGTGACAACTGTTGTTGTCATCTTGGGGCCCAACAACCACCTTGGCAAGAGGGGGAAGGAATTTCTGTGCCATCAGGAACCAAGCAGGTAGCAAACCGTTGGGGGGGGGGCAGTGTGTAGGGGACAGATTTCTCATTGTGTACTCAACACCCCAAGAATCTGGGAGTGCTAATCTGGTGATTCCTTCTGCACTTGTTCAAGACGTCTGAAAATCGGGGGTTTTAAGTAAAATGTCACATTAAAAAAAAACTGGAGGGGGCTGGAGAGATGGCTCAGTGGTTAAGAGCACTGACTGCTCTTCCTAAGGTCCTGAGTTCAAATCCCATCAACCACATGGTGGCTCACAACCATCCATAATGAGATCTGATGCCCTCTTCTGGGGCATCTGAAGACAGCTACAGTGTACTTACGTATAATAAATAAATCTTTAAAAAAAAAACTGGCGGGATGTTTCGGTGGCTAAGAGCACTGACTGCTCTTCCAGAGGTTCTGAGTTCAGTTCCCAACAACCACATGGTGGCTCACAACCATCTGTAATGTGGTCCGATGCCCTCTGCCCGTCTGTCTGAAGAGACAGTGTACTCACAAAGGTCATCTTGGGGGCTACTAAACAGACCTTCCTGCAGACTGCAAAAATTTGCTAGCTGCCAACCATTGGCTATGCGTTGGCTCCTAGTGTGTATATAAGTGTGCACATACGTGTGGAGGCCAGAGGACTGTCCCTGGTGTCATCTCTTAAGTGGGTTCGCTTTCTCTTTGAGACCTAAGCTCTGCTGGCCTGCGTATGTCTCTAGACATGGATTCTCAGCTCCAACTCAGGTCCTAAGTGTGCTCAAAGGCTAAGCGGCAACTAATCCGTCCTCCTAGCCCATGATTCACCTCTCACGTGGATGAAGAGAATGAGGTAGCTAAAGTAGCCAAAAGTCAAAGAACTGGAATTAGAATCCAGGCCTCCGTTTACCCACAGTGACTAACTTTGAAAAGCCAAGGGACATGCACACAGCCAGGGTGGACTAGGTGGTTTCAACTTTAGCGGCACGTTGGAAATGCCTAGCGCATTTATGAAAACTTATTTAATTATTTCATGTTTATGAGGATTTTTTTGCTTTGTGTATGTCTATGCATCACGTGCATGTCTAGAGCCCATGGAGACCAGAAAAAGGGTGTCAGGTCCCCGGGGGACTAGAGTTACAGACAGTTGTGAGCCTCCATATGAGTGCTAGGACTCAGACCCAGGTCATCCACAAGAGCAACAAGTGTTCTTAGTCAACGAACCAACTTCCAGCTCCCACCTAGTGCACTTTAAAACAAAATTGGTCTCCAATCCCAGCATTCCCTTTCTGTTAGGCTAAACTAAGATTCGGGCATTTTTTTTTTTTAATAAAGTTCAGAGATGGTTGACGCACAAGTCTGGGAGAGCCGTGTTTATTGCCTCGTGGTGGTGACAGATACTTAGGGAAGTAAGCATCAAAGGGACATTGGAATGAATCCTTAGGTGACAGCAGCACGTGCTCTGAGCCTGAAGAAGCCAGGCAGGCAGGATGAAACTCAACAGATTTCTGCTGGTTTATGACTTGGATATCAGACATTTATGTCACTCGTAAAGCCAGCTTCCTGCATCCCTGTCCACGGTGTGAGCCGACGGCACTAGAATCCCTTAGTTCACTATGTTAGGGATACAGAGGAAAACTGAAATGTTTGAGGAGGAAATGCCTTTTGTTTTTAGTTAAAGGTAATTTACGTTCTGGGCTATGATTTATTGTGAATACTTTCATCAGTGATTGTAATGGGTGTCATCTAAGGGTAGAGGGTTGGGTAAGGCGCTTCCCCCTCCTAAGGCACTTTCATTACTAATTGAGCATAAAAGTTTCTTTGTTAAATCATGGCTAATAGAAGGTGCTGCCGTTTGTTAACCCCGTCTGCCTGCTACACTGCATACAATCCAGGCTTTGGCTTCTCCCCATCAGTCGCTCCCAGTACAGTCTGACTGTCTATGTAGTTTCTCAGGTGTAGTTTGGACTTACATGAAAACTCCACCAGTCTGTGATCTGAATGCAGAGGAGAATCACCACTCAGAAACCCATGCTTACGTCTGTTGGGAACTTTGAAAAGTTTTAAGTGAGCTACAATAGCTAGAAGAGAGGTTATCGGGAAAGAGGCGGTGTGTGTATGGAGATTACCTCTAGGGTTTGAGTATGCCTGACCTGGGGAGTTATGTCTGGTCTTCAGACGCTTCATTCTGACAGCAGGCAGCTTCATTTAATGCTGGGCTGTTTAAACTCTCTCCACTCGTGATGTGATCTCTCTTCTCCTGAGAGTGAGTGAGTATGTATGTTATGTATGTATATTATATATGTATGTATATATGAATGTATGTATGTAGGTATGTATGTATATGTAATAGGTGTACACAAGGCTGACGAAATGTCTCTGTATAAAGGCCGTTTCTGCCAAGTCTGACAGACAGCCTGTGTGTGGTGGGAGGAAACCAATTCTTAAACACTGCCCTCTAATATACGTATGAATGTACGGGCACACACAAATTTTAAAAAATTAAAAAAAAAAAACAAAAGAAACAAGGGTGGTAGTACATGCTTGTGATACTGGAGGGGTAGGATCTGAGGAAGCTGTCTCAAGTCTTCGTGAATGATGAAGGTGGGGTGTCCCATGGTGACCGGAAAGAGGCAGAGGGACACATCTGAGGACTGGTGTACCAGAGAGAGATTCAGAGCGGCTGACGGGAAGTTGAGAGAGGGGATAATGGATTCTGTTCCCAGCACATTGATTTTGCCGTGTTTGTGCGATGTCCACAATGTGCCTGTTGCCTAGACAGCTGGAGGCAAATTTGCAGCTCAAGGTGAAGTGCAACCCCAGAGGTGTAGGGCCCCGTAGCCAGAACACTGCAGAGGAAGGATTCTATAGCAACCTGGGATGCATAGTGAAACCCTGTCAGAAATGCCAGGATGTGAGAAACCCGGGTGTTTGAGGGGAGGTGGAAGAAGAAACCCAGGTGGGCCAATCCTGGAAGTAGGAGACTGAGGCTGCAGTGGTGGGTAGCCCTCCCTCAGCCCAGCCCACAACAGTGTCAGGTACGGTGCAGGCTCTGAAGAAAGACTTCCTGAAGTTGTTGGCCTGAGGCAGTTGCTGTGGACTGAGGAGTGAGTGGGGGGTGAGTAGGCATACGGTTTTTTCTCAACCTACTTTAATAAGGATTCAACCTCTCCTCTAGCCCACCACCCACCAGAGGTAGCGGAAAAAGAGAAAAGTTCATTTAGGGCATGGAGGATGTGGCCTGTTTAGAAATTGTTCTTTGGAACAAATCCAATCTGTGTTGTCAGGAATTCAGTTTGGGTACAGGATTCAGCAGAGGCAGCTCCATCCACTGGCAAATGTTTCACAAATATGTCAGCAGTCCAGTTCAGTAGTGTCAGGATAACCAACAGGAGTCGGCAGAGGTGGTACAACCCAGCAGAAACAGTCAGGCGTCAGCTGAAGGAATCAGCAGGAGCGCTTAGGACCAGTGGGGACCCCAGAAGCTTTTTGCCAAGCCTATCTCAGTGAAGCGAAGATCAGCAAAGGCTTGAGACCAACGAAGCATTGGAAAGCTAGCTATGCAAGCGAGCCCCCCGTCACTGTCCGTTGAGTCCTATTTCTCCTTCCTCCAAGCATCACATGTCCTCCATGGGGGTCTTACCTCAGCACCTGAGTCTGCATCAGCTGACATCACCCTGCCAATCAACCTGAAGCGGCAGGAAGCCACCAGAACACCATCAGAAGTTTTGGGGGCCTTTCTCTCTGTGGAGTCGTGACGAATGGAGCTCAGCTGTGCAACATAAGGTGAACCAATACATGTGTGTTGTTAGCAAAGAATCCTTCATGATGAGTCCTTTCACGTGCGAGCTTGAGGAAAACATCCTTTCACCGGCGTCTGCTTCAGAAAAGCACTCCTTCAAAGTGTCTGCCCCAGCAAACACCATCCGACACAACTGACTTTCCAAAGAAAAGTTTCCACTTCAGAGGTGAGAAAGGAGAGGAAGCCAAGACAAGAGTTCTCCCAGAAGGCAAGCGGGAGGGGACATTTTTCTCTGGAAAAGACTTCTCATTAGATTGTTGGTTTTGATGCACCTTTATTCGATTTTCAACTGATGTGTATGTTATGGGTGCCATATGTTTTTGTGTGTGTGTGTGTGTGTGTGTGTTTTGTATGTGTGAAGTGTATTTTGTTTTTGTGCTTCTGGACAAGTACTCTACCACTGAGAATATCCCCAACCCTAACAATCTTAAACTCTCAGCACTTAGGAGACAGAGGCAAGAGAATCATAAATCCAAGACCAGCTGGGCTACAGACATAGTAAGACCCTAGACAACATGCATGTGTGTGATGTGTTTGTGTGTGTATGTCTGTGTGTTTGGGTGTGAGTATGTATGTATGCTTAACAAAGTTGGGTTTCCTTTTTTGTTGTTGTTTGACAGGATCTCGCTGTGTTCTCTAGCTGTCCTAGAACTCATTCTATAGACCATGCTTGGATTAAAGGTGTACACAACGATGCTCAGCCCAAAGTTGGGTTTCTTTTTCTTTTTTTTTTCATAGTTTTTATTGTTTATTTCATTTATTTACATTTCAAATGTTATCCCCCTTCCCAGTTTCCCCTTACTCCACCCTTGCCTTTATGAGGGTGCCCCCCACCTGCTCACACACCCCACCTCAGCACCCTAGTATTCCCCTATCCTGAGTCATCAAGTTTTCACAGGACCACGGGGCTCTCCTCCCATTGATTCCAGATGAGGCCATCCTCTGCTACATATGCAGGTGGAGTCATGGGTCCCTCCATGTGTACTCTTTGGTTGGTGATTCAGTCCCTGGGAGCTCTGGGGGGTCTGGTTGGTTGATATTTTTGTTCTTCCTATGGGGTTGCAAACCCTTCAGCTCCTTCAGTCCTTCCCCTAACTCCTCCACTGGGGACCCTGTGCTCAGTCCGAGTACATCCGCATCTGTTTTGGTCAGGCTCTAGCAGAGCCTCTCAGGAGACAGCTATATCAGGCTCCTGTCAGCAAGCACTTCTTGGCATCAGCAACAGTGTCTGTGTTTGATGGATCCCCAGGTGGAGCAGTCTCTGGATGACCTTTCCTTCAGACTTAGCGCCACTCTTTGTCCCTGCGTTTCCTTTTGACAGGAATTCTGGATTATTATTTTTGAGGTGGGTAGGTTGGGTTTCTTAAGAAACAGTTTTAGAGCTGGGTAAATGACCCCGTCAGTAAAGTGCTTGGCCATGCAAGTGTGAGTCTCTGTTTCCAGATCCTAGCACCCCCATAGAAAGATGGCACATGAGTGCACATAAGATCCCAGAGCTGGGGTGGCCGAGGCACAGGAACTCATTGGTCCGCCAGCCAGTTGGTGAGCTCTCCAGGTGCAGCAAGAGACCCTGCCTCAAAAATTAGAGTGGAAGGGGCTGGAGAGATGCCTGAGAGGTTAAGAGCGTCGCTGTCTACGCTTCCAGATGTCCTGAGTTCAATTCCCAGCAACCATATAGTGGCTCACATCTATAATGAGAAATCTGGTGCCCTCTTCTGGCCTGCAGACATATGCACAGGCAGAATGCTTTATACATAATAAATACATAAATAAATCCTAAGAAAAATTAGAATGGAAAGGGAGACACCCACTGTCGACCTCTGCACCTCCACATACGTGCATACACGCATACACAGACACCTGTAACAAGCGTTAAGGGATGAGTGCTTAGGAAACCTTCAGCACATACTTGGGAAGTAGGTGTGGGTTTCTCGAGAGAAAGTTGTGCCGAAACCACTTGAGGTAGAGTGCTGTTCCAGTCGGCAGCCTGCTCCGAGGCATGTTTTGATAAAGGCCGGTGAGTGATTGTGTTCTCTCCTGTCAGCCTCCTCCTTTCCCTTTCCCCTTATTCAGGAACCAGGCAGCTACACTAGCTGAGGCTTTGTGACGGATGTCTTCCCCACACCCCAGTTATTTTAAACTAGCCATGCTCCCCAACCAAATCTTTGCATTTGGCCTTATCATCATTGACTCCTTGGAGAACTCTTAATTAAACCTCAAAAATGTTTAACGTAGGAGTTTTTGATTTAACGCTCAGCATGATACAACTGACAAGTTATTTTAAGTAAAATGTTTCTCTTCCGTAAGTTTGAGAAATGGTCGGCTGATAGACCTTATCTGTGCCTTTAGACTGCTGATACCTGTCAAATCTTGAAATGAAACGAGTACCTCTCACATGAGAAAAACCTTTCATCTGACACTTCCAGGATGTAAAGTGTTAAGAAAGTCAGTTGGCGCTGGGGGTGTGGCTCATTGGGAGAGCCTACTATAACATGCATGAGAACGTGGGATTAAGCCTATTTTGGTGAGTTTTATTAAACGTGGCATAAGTTACAGTCATGAGAGAGGAGAAAACCTCAATTGAGAAATGCCTCCGTAAGATCAGGTTGTGGGCAAGCCTATAGGACATTTTCTTAATTAGTGATCGATGTGGGAGGGCACAGCCCGTGGTGGGTAGGACCATCCCTGGGCTGGTGGTCCCGGGTTCTATAAGAAAACAGAAAGCAGGATGAGCAAGCCAGTAAGCAGCACCCCTCCCAACAGTACCTGGAGACACATCCATCTGTAACTCCAGTCCCAGAGGATCCAGCACCCTCTTCCGGTCTCCATCGGCACTGCACACATGTGTACAGACATACATGAAGACAAACACATAAAAATAATAAAAGCTCAAACATATTTGTTTAAAAAAAAAAGGCCTGATATTTGTGAGGTTTCAAATGATGTCTAGCTAGTCATCTGTGACTTAAATTTTAACTTGGCTTCTAACTCCAAAGCTGACAGTATTGTGTTCTATTCGCATTGATGCATTGTCTAGTAAAGGGGATATAGATTCTGAGAATGCCATTGTTAGGTGGTCTCATTGCTTTGCAGACAGCATGCAGTTAGTCACACAAAACCAGACAGAATAGCTTGCTACAGACCAAGACCGTGTGGTATACACCATTTTATATGTTATCTGTCATCGACCAAAACATTACCATGCATGTACTGGTATTGTTTAAAATGCAGCCAGGACAGGTACCATGCCTGTAATCCCAGCACTC
The DNA here is from genome assembly GCA_036184795.1 of Tokudaia tokunoshimensis. Taxonomy (NCBI): domain Eukaryota; kingdom Metazoa; phylum Chordata; class Mammalia; order Rodentia; family Muridae; genus Tokudaia; species Tokudaia tokunoshimensis. The sequence continues at coordinate 111,659,462 of BTHU01000016.1, read as the reverse complement.
AAAAGACGGGTAAGAGGACCAAGAGTTTCAGGTCATCTGTGATGACCTACCTTATGATGAATTCAAGACCAGCCTGAACTACATGAGGCCCTATTGTTTTTATAGGGTTGGGGGGTAAAAATAATAAAATGCATTCTGTTTGGCAGTTAAATTGCTGATGGCTGTCAACAGAGTGGAGGGCAAACCCAAGCCACTTACGGAGTCTCTAGGAATGAATGGGAAAATGATGAAATTCAGAAATGATCAAATGGGGGAAATGCAGGGACAGCTCGGAAGTCTAAACTCGGGGGCTCCAGCACCCTCCTCTGGCCTCCATGGGCACCTGCACTCATGCACACATACCCACACACAGACAAGCACACACACACATAATTAAAAATAATAGCTAAATCTTAATAAATTAGTCTTGCTAGGAGGTGGTGGCCCACACCTTTAACCCCAGCACTCATAGGCAGAGTGAGTTCCAGGACAGACAGGGCTACATAAAGAAAACCTTGTCTCAAAAACAAACAAAGAAATTAGTCTTGTGACACGTGATGGAAAATTCTGTTATTTAAAATCCACTTTAACTATCACGTTGAAAATAAAGCTTGGACATACTCTTACCGTCTCGAAGCAAATTTCCTTATTAAGATATTTTTTACCCTAGCTTGGCACACAACTTTAATCCCAGTACTTGAAATCAGAGACAGGAAGATCTTTGTGAATTCCAGACCAGTTGGGGTTACATAGTGAGACCCCTGCTTTAAAAAAGAAAGAGAAAGATTTCATTTATTAACTTTAGGTGTGTGTGTATGCCCTTCTTGCTTTACGTATTATGCATTAGTTTTTGTTTGTTGGTTTTCAGATTTGAACCGCCACCATGTCGAGCAAAAAAGCGAAGACCAAGACCACCAAGAAGCGCCCTCAGCGCGCAACGTCCAATGTCTTCGCCATGTTTGACCAGTCCCAGATCCAAGAGTTCAAAGAGGCCTTCAACATGATTGACCAGAACCGGGATGGCTTCATCGACAAGGAGGACCTGCACGACATGCTGGCTTCTCTGGGTAGCCTTTATGTGCATTTTCCCTTTATGTGCATTCTTCCTGTGATAATCTGTCTCTGGATCATTTGTCTGTGATTTAACCCAGTTCTTAAGAACCTATGAAAAGCTTTCAGGTGTGGGCGGGGCCCTGATAAGTCAGGTGCAGGGTGGGGACTTGGCAGGTACTGTTTCCTGTTAGCTAAGTAGATTGTGTCTGCATGATCCTGAAAGCCGTGTGTGTTTGTGTGTGTGTGAGAGAGAGAGAGAGAGAGAGAGAGAGAGAGAGAGAGAGAGAGAGAGAGAGAGAGAGAGAGAGAGATTGATTTTAGCTAAGTACAAGAGATCAGAAGTTGCAGCAACAATTGCAGTTAATAATATACAGTGGGCAATATCCTGTGGGTAGAGGACAGGTCATGAACAAACAGGTACCGTACCACTCATAACTAACAATGGTTGTCTGGGAAGGAAGGGCGGAGTTACTCAAAGTGGACCCCAGGAAGAGAGACTTCCATAATAAAGCTCTTTATGAAAGAGAGGGAGGGAGGGAGGGAGGGAGGGGGAGAGAGAGAGAGAGAGAGAGAGGAGAGAGAGGAGAGAGAGAGAGATAGATTGAGATTGAGGATGAGATTGATGAGATTGATTGAGGAGATGGCTCGGCAGGTAAAGGTGCCAAGCCTGGACCTCAGTGTGAGCCCCATGATGGAGAGGCCTGGCGCCTGGAAGTTGTTCTCAGTCCTCTATGTGTGTACACGCGCACACACACACACACACACACAGACACACAGGATTCATTTTTAGATCCCGGTTTCACTCAGAACTCTTGAATCTCTGGGTTTCAGTCATCCCCTCCCCCTCTATCCCAGAATGTTGTAAGAGAGTCGGGTTAGATCTGCACATGGGAAAGTGGGTTTTTTTTGTTTTGTTTTGTTTTTTTACCTGTTTTTAGTGGCTCTGTCAGTACAGGCGAGCTAAGCAGGTGTAGTGGGTGGAATAGCCGTTCCTGTGTACAGGCGAGCTAAGCAGGTGTAGTGGGTGGAATAGCCGTTCCTGTGTCATTTAAATTTCACCCAGATTCTGGGTGGGCCTGCCATTAGCTCTTAGTCTGGTATAATTCTTGAGATGTTTCCTTAGATCCGAAGATGCAGTCAACACATCCTCTTCTTGTGTGTCAACTCCGTGTCTGAAGGGGCCTCTGAGACGCTGATGTCAGCCAGTCCTTTTCACAGGAGGTTGTTTAGGGCTGATGGTACTAAATTCAGTGTCTGGTGTACTGGGTTTCAGATCCAGGTCTTCTCCAGGCCTGTAGGTGAACTGATTTTCAAACCCCTTCCCCGAGGCCTTCCCTGTGGAGAGCTCTGTAGATGTCGTCCCTTCACACACACACACACACACACACACACACACACACACAGAGTCAGGGAATTCTCTGGCTGATGTCCTACGATTTGTTTTCCATGGAAACTGCAATCAGGGTTTCTCTTTACTGTGAGTGCTGCAGTTCAAGTCTGGCCTGGTGGCTCATCCATCAGCACACAGGAGGGTGAGGCAGGAGGATGAGACAGGAGAGTAGCACCACATGGGCTGGCAGTGCTTTATGTAATATCGTTCAAAATAAGTTGCCAGTACCAAGCTGACCTAATAGTTTTAACTCAGATGATCAGCTTATAAGTAGTTTTGAAGTCTACCAACCCATGGACAACTGTATCATAATTAGAAACATTAATGTTGATTTGTCTTTTAATTTTTTTTAAGATTTACTTATTATATGTAAGTACACTGTAGCTGTCTTCAGACACCCCAGAAGAGGGCATCAGATCCCTTTACGGATGGTTGTGACCCACCATGTGGGTGCTGGGATTTGAACTCAAGACCTTCAGAAGAGCACTTGGTGCTCTTACCCACTGAGCGTTCTCTCCAGCCCCAATTTGTCTTTTAATTGCTGGTGTTGAGACAACCCTTGACGAACCAATGTAGACTCAATGTTCAGCCTGTGATAGTGTGGTGTTGCCTGTCAAAGTTTGAGAGTTTTGGGTTTTTTGTGTTGATTTTTAATAAAAAGCAATGAAGGAGATAGCAAGATGGTTCAGCATAGAAAGGTGTTTTTGTCTTAAGCCTGAGGGGTTTGATCCCCAGAACCCTTGAAATTCCTGAAAAGTTGTCCTCAGACCTCCACACATGTGGTATCGTGTATTTTACATGTAAATGTAATAAAAAAATACTTGTAAAGATATGTGTGGGGACTGGAGAGATGGTTCAGTGATTAAGAGCACTGACTGCTCTTCCAGAGGTCCTGAGTTCAATTCCCAGCAACCACATGGTGGCTCACAACCATCTGTAATGGGATCCAATGCACTCTTCAGGCATGTGTCTGAAGACAGTTGCAGTGTACTCATAAAAATAAATCTTAAAAAAAGAAAGAAAGAAAAGAAAGGGCATGGGAGGTATGGGGGGGATAAAAATAATGTGTGTGGCAGAATAACAATAGCCAAATGATCCCAACCGAAGTGGGCTTTTTCCTTTGTTCCAATGTGCTCCCTCACAGGGAAGAACCCAACCGACGCCTACCTGGATGCCATGATGAACGAGGCCCCGGGCCCCATCAATTTCACCATGTTCCTCACCATGTTTGGAGAGAAGCTGAATGGCACCGACCCTGAGGATGTCATCAGAAATGCCTTCGCTTGCTTCGATGAGGAAGCCACAGGTAAAGCTCTGTGTGTGTGTGTGTGTGTGTGTGTGTGTGTGTGTGTGTGTGTGTGTGCGCGCACGCGCCCATCCTCACTTTAGGGTACACGGAGCATATTTTAGGACATTTTTTAATGTGTAAATTTTTTTTTTTTTTTTTAGTTAAAATTTTAAAAAAAAGGTAACCAATCCTGTTGTTTTAAAATACAGCAGTAGAACCAGAAATGGCCTGCCCATAGATCTGTTATGGGTCATGAAACGGCTTCACCTATCTCGTTCACCTTTGAATCTGGCTTCAAGCTTCCTAACAAAATCATAAGTGTCCAGGGTCCATTAGATAGTCCTGGACAATGAAAGCTATCCTTTCTGAGACCCCTGGCTTCTCTGAGAAGCGTGGTTTACAGCGCGAGCACTTGAAGTGTTCTGTGTCTCTGCCTTACCTGGGGTTTTGCTCTGTTTTGTCTCCGTTTTCCTGCTCCTCTGGAGAGGCACATTTCAGTGTGAAAAGCCGTCCTCTCCTCATCCTGTCCTCTTCAGTCATCTCTCCTTTTCTTCCACCCCAACCTCCTTCCAGGTCTCTCATAACCTTGGTATCTCCCTCCCTCGGTCCTGACACAGCGCTGTCCCTGCCCTGCCTCTGGGTGGCCCTCCCTCTTGTTCTGGGCAGCCATCTCTTAATCTTTACTTGACTCTGTTTCTATACTGTGGTTTTTACAAAGTTTTGCTTTTCTTTTCTGTGTATATGTGTGGACCACATGCACACCCGGTGCCTTCAGGGACCAGAGGGGGTATAAGATCCTTGGGACTGAAGCTACAAATGGTTGTGAGACTGTGGGTGCTGGGACTCGAACCCCAGGTCCTGTGCTCTTAACCACTGAGCTGTCTCTCCATTTTGACACTTAAAAATCAACTTAGTGTTAATAGAGCCTCTGGAGTGGTGGGGAAGCAGCAGCGTGTGGGAGCCCGTGAGAGCGCTGAATCGCCACGCCGACGGTAGGTCGAGTTGTGCCATGAGCCCGCCCTTTGTTGCCCCCCAGGCACCATCCAGGAGGATTACCTGAGGGAGCTGCTGACCACCATGGGCGACCGCTTCACCGACGAGGAAGTGGATGAGCTGTACAGGGAGGCCCCCATTGACAAAAAGGGGAATTTCAACTACATCGAGTTCACACGCATCCTCAAGCATGGAGCGAAAGACAAAGATGACTGAAGCGATGCGGCTGACACTCTTGTGTTTCCTTACTTTGTGTCTCAGACATACACACCTCCCCCATAGGACCTACTGTGTGCCACTTAGTTTCTCAGACACTCCCCTCTAGGCCCTACTGTGTGCCACTTAGTTTCTCAGACACCCCACCATAGGCACAACTGTGTGCCACTTAGTTTCTCAGACACTCCCCACCCCCATAGGACCTACTGTGTGCCGCTTAGTTTCACAGCTTTTCCTCTTTTTTAATGTATTTATTCCAGACCCTTTCTGTCACTTAGCACATGTATAATCAGACTGGAACGGGGACAATGTTGTAAATTGTACTGAAAATGAGATGCAAATAAAAATCAACCAATGTGAAAGCCCAGGAAAAAAATATATCCGTATTTCTGGTTTTGCTGGATTTTTTTTTTTACATCTTTATATAATAAAAATGTTATTTTGAAATAAAGACTATGCTGACTCAAGTGGAGTATAAAAAAAACGAGTGATAGTTTGGGGTACTCCTTCAGGTTTCCAATTGTAAAATTCAGACTTTATAACATTCACATCTTCAGGACTTTTAAATACACTTTAACATCTTTAAGAGCTAGGTACACCTTTGGTCTTCATCTTGCTTCTTCTAGGGGAATGGCTGTTGAACGCTAAGTATAGAATGTCTAGGAAAACAGATACTTCGGTGATCTGAGGTTGTGAGAACACATGTAATTCTGGATAAGTGAAGATTTGCTGTTCTTAAGAGTTCTTAGAGTTTGCGGAGATGGATTGTCACCAACCGTGAACTGGAGGTGGACGTGGTTGCTGAGGATTGAACCCAGGGTCCTTAGCATGCTGTATCAGGGCCACACCCCGAGCCTGTTCTGTAAGTTGACTGGGAGTGAGTGCTGAGCCCAGAGATGCAGAGATTTTGGTGAGAGTCGCTCCTTCTGTCCCACTAATTCCAGAGCTCACAGTTCTGGAGCCAAAGTCAGCCGAAAGCGCCAACGCGTCTCCGTCACACTGGGGCAGAATGCAGTAGTCATTGTTGACATCTAAAAGCATCTTAGGGTAAAACGATTGATTTTTTTTTTTTTTTCAGAAAATTCTGCCTCAGGGAGAAAGCCAAAGACAGAATATAAACAGGCTGGAGTGTGTTCACAGCACATGCAAGGTCTAATATTCAAACCTCATTGAAGAAATAGAGGATAGACATGACCGGCAATTACAGATAAGCTTGTGTAGACATGTGACACCTATTTTTCCTTCTAAATGTGTTGCTTAAAGTCAGCCTGTGCATTGCTTACTGTCTGCGCCTTGTAGCTCAGCGCTTTCTCTTACTGGGCTCTTCAGACATCTTCTAAATGAGGAGCTGTTGCGCTTGGGGGAGACATGGACATTGTTCTGCAGTCAGATAGGTGTCCACACTCTGCCAAAGGAGCAGTTATGACTCACTGATGGGAACTGAGAAAGGCTCTCGTCTAGAACCACGAGTGCATTCTTGAGAACCACTAGAACCACGAGTGCATTCGTGAGAGGCATTCCCATTTCCACTTTTCACCACGAAGTGTCACAAGCAGCTTGTCATGTGAATAGGACTAGAAAGAACCAGACACCAAGCCATTTATCTAATGCCTGTTACCCACACGCCCTTGTAAGTGTTGCTGACTAAAGGACAGGACAGACAGAAGAGGCAAGGCCACGTAAATACTGTGTGGTGACGAAGAACACTGCATGGTGAAAAGTGGACAGAACACTCCAGTACAGCCCCGGTGAAATCTGCTTGACAAGAAGGGGTCCCTGTGCAAAGGCCAACTCACAAGGGCTAACCACCCCCAAAGCACGGTGGCGGTAACGAGAACACGAAGATCGCTCTCAAGTATGTCATTGATGTAGAATCCAGATAGGGAATCCCATGGCTGTAGGTAGGAAAAAAAACATGGTTCGTGCTTGAAAAACCCATTGCTGTTGTATAGGACAGAGAGGAAACAAAGAAGTAAAGCCACCTAGGGAACCACAGAATCCAGTCACTTGGTTTGGGCTAGCTCCGACACAGTTGTCCTTAGCCCACTGACCTCCAGTCTGGGCTAGCTCCGACACAGTTGTCCTTGGCCCACTGACCTCCAGTCTGGGCTAGCTCCGACACAGTTGCCACACTGACCTCCAGTCTGGGCTAGTTCCGACACAGTTGTCCTTGGCCCACTGACCTCCAGTCTGGGCTAGCTCCGACACAGTTGCCACACTGACCTCCAGTCTGGCTGTGCCTTGTTATGACCAGATTGGAAAGACTGGTGTAAAGAACCAGGAGGTACTTTCAGTGTTTAAGACAAAGCAAAATCAATGTCCAGTAAATAACCTTGGTGTTGAAAAAAAAAATCTAACACTGTCCTCTTTAAGATCCTATGGCCATTTGTGTGTGTGTGTGTGTGTGTGTGTGTGTGTGTGTGTGTGTGTACCTCTTAAACGGCATGGAGGGGCCTGAGGGTGTGGCTCATTGGTAGAGTTCTTGCTTAGTATTTACTCATGAAGCCTCCATCTCCGACACCTCATAAAAATACAAGATTGGCAGCACAGGCCTGTGATCCCAGCACTGGGGAGGCAAAGGCAGGAGGATCTGAAGTTGAAGCTCATCTTGGGTATATAGTATTGGAGACCAGCCTGGGCTACATCCTGTCTCAACAAATAAAATGTTCTGAGCATTTTCCTATTGTTGTAGGAAAAAATAGAATCTGCCTCTCAGTGGACATGTGCCATTGTTTTCTGATTTTTTTTGATGATTTTTTTATTTTATGTGCATTGGTGTTTTGCCTGCACACTTCTATGTGAGGGTGTTGAATGCTCTGGAGCTGGAGTTAGACATGGTTGCAAGCTACCAAGTGGGTGCCAGGATTGAACCTGGGTCCTCTGAAAGAACAGTGCTCTTAACCATTGAGTCATCTGTCCAGCTGCACCACCACCACCACCTTATGGATAGATGGTTTTTCCAGATGATTTCTCTGTGTAGCCTGGCTGTCCTAGAGCTTGCTCTGTAGACCAGACTGGCCTTGAACTCAGGGATCTGCCTCCCTAGTGCTAGGATTAAAGCTGATCACCACCACCACTTTCTGTCTCCTTTCTTTAAGAGTTAATCCAGTGTGCTGGGAAATGGTTTGGAAATGGCTGCTCTCATGAAGGACTGGGGTCTAGTTCACAGCACTAACATCACATCAGGAGGTTCACAACTGCCTGTTTGTAACTCCCAACTTCAAGTGACCTTATATCCTCTGTAGGATATCTTTGGCCTCTGTCAGTATATGCACACACAGACACATAAAAAGTCCCAAGAGGAAAAGAGTTAATCCAGAGTCAGGGGTGATGTCAAAGGTGTTTAATCCCAATACTCGGAGGCAAAGGCATTAGGATCACTTCAAATTCTAGGCCAGCCTGGTCCACAGAGTCACTTCCAGGCAAGCCTGGGCTACATAGTGAGACCCTGTCTCAGACACAAACAAACAGAAGTTAATCCAGTTGGGTAGGTCAATCCATTGCCCTCAGGAAGGCATGCCCACCCTAAGCCTTGCTAAAGAGGTAAATACAGTGACACACTGTACTTCTCCTGTCCTGAATCACCTTACTCTTTGTGTCTGTCTGCTTTTCGTCAGTCCCGGCTCTCAGAAAGGCACAGCCTTTCCTTTTTCTTCCCTTCTGTCTCCCTTTTGGATGCTGGCCAGAACCCAAGTGTGCTTTTGCTGGGGCTTTGGGCTTCCTTACCCTTGCTCTAAAGCTCCCATCTCTATCCTGTGGCTGCTTGTACTCCATGGTGCTTGTCTCCCCGTGCAGTCTTAAAAAAAGCCCCGTGTGTGGCTTTTTCTCTTTCTCTTCTCCAGCCTCTTCCAGGCAGCTGTCAGGGGTTTACAGCTTGCTTCTCTTAGGTATTTATATTAAACTTTACTAAAATTGGCCTTAAGCTCTCCTATGAATCTGTTCTTAAATCCTTTTATTAACGAAACTGAGAACCCCAAGGAGGGACCCCAGTTTCTCTGGTATCACTCTGTACTAAGTCTGACACACTACTGCCCCCTGAGACTGGTATTTTCATGGTTTTATTTGTCCGGAAGAGGAGTTGAGGCATGGGAGTCTCGGGGTAATGCAGCTAGCTAGTAAATATGGAGGCTGTGACCTGAGCACAGCTGGTGTGACCTAGGAAAGTGATGACCAGGAAAGACACCGGCAGTTTGTTATCTTTCTACAGAAGTTATAAAAGCCTTAACCACTGAGCTTTTTTTTTTTTTTCATTACACTTTGTTCTCAAAACTCTAGGTCCTGGATGACGTATGCATTGTTATCTCATTTTCTAGGTAAGAAGACCGAACTACAGAAGTTACCCTGCTTGCTTAGCTTTACCTCGGTAGACAGAATCTAGCTTCTCAGCTTTCTGAAAACAAAACAAACAAACAAACAAAAAACCCATTAAGCCTGCAACTTCCTAATTAAATAATTGGTACCTGTAGCCTGATCAAGATGCTTTTCAGTTAGAGGGAAGCTGAAATATCCCTCCACTCTTTAAAAGCTCAATAATGTGAGTCTGGGTGTCTTAGTGTTTCTATTACTGTGATGAAACACTATGACAAAAGAGCATCTTGGGGAGGAAAGGGTTTATTTGGCTCACAGTTCCACGTAACAGTTCATTGTCAAAAGTGGTGAGGGCTGGAACTCAAGCAGTGTAGGAACCAGGAGGCAGGAGCCGATGCAGAGGCCATGGAGAGGTGCTGTTTACTGGCTTGCTTATCATGGCTCCCTCAGCCTGCTTATAAACTTAGGACAAAAAAAACAAACCCAAGTGTGGCACCACCCGCAAATGGGCTGGGTTCTCTCCCATCAGACACTCATTAAGAAAAGGCCCTACAGCCGGACTGTGGTGGCGCACGCCTTTAATCCCAGCACTCGGGAGACAGAAGCAGGCAGATTTCTGAGTTCAAGGCCAGCCTGGTCTACAGAGTGAGTTCCAGGACAGCCAGGGCTATACAGAGAAACCCTGTCTCAAAAAACCAAAGCCAAACAAACAGAAAAGAAAGAAAGAAAGACCCTACAGACTTACACAGCCTGATTTTATGGAGGCATTTTCTCAATTGAGGTTCCCTCCTCCCTAATGGCTACCTTGTATCAAGTTGACATAAAACTAGCTAGAACCCTGGACTAGACTGGCAACAGACAAACAGAAGGAAAATTGTACAAATCTATCTTCAGGCTACAACCTGCAGCCTCACAAGAGACTGGAGGCCAAGCAGTTGTCATCTTAATCTGGACAGGGCTGAGAGTTGGGAGGGAAAAGGAGATTTTGGAAGGCTTCAGGGAGAAAAATCTATGACAGACAAAAATTATCTTGTACTCATAAAATCTCCCAGGTGACAGCCTAGGGCCAAAGCAGCCCCGCCCGGGCTCAGTATGGACCTTTAGCCTCTTCCTGAACTCAGATCTTTCCTAGAATGCTCTCGGGCATTCTTCAGAACAAACCTCAGCTTGCCCCTGCCTTTCCTGATCAGGTAGCGTTCTTACGCACGACACAGTGAGGCATTTATGACTTTTCCGAGCTCTAGCATGTATTACTGTTTAGCCTGATAAGTGATTCTATCAATGTTATGCTTTACAGGGGCTGGAGAGATGGTTCCTGGTTAAGAGCACTTGTCGCTCTTGCAGAGGATGTAGGTTTGATTCCAGCACACGTGGAGGCTCATAACTGCTGTAACTCCAGTTCCAGGGGATCCAGTTCCCTCTCCTGGCCTCCTTGGGCCCCAGGTATGTTCGGACAAAACACGCAAACTGGTAAGTAAAATAATATGGAAAAAATTTTAAAATGTAATGTGTTACAGTATGAGCACAAGCCTTGAAATATGAACGTAGAAACTGCCGAAGAGGGCTGGAGAGATGGCTCAGTGGTTAAGAGCACTGACTGCCCTGCCAGGGGGTCCTGAGTTCAATTCCCAGCAACCACATGGTGGCTCACAACCATCTGTAATGGGATCTGGTGCTCTCTTCTGGTATGTCTGAAGTACAGTGTACTCACATACATAAAATAAATAAATCTTAAAAGAAAGAAAGGAAGGAAGGAAGAAAGAAAGAAAGAAAGGAAGTGCTGAAGAACCTGGTGTGGAGATATCCCATGAGAATGTCATCCAGAAACTGAATGAGGATGTGAAAGTTTATCACAGACTGAAGGTTTTTCTTTTGTTTTGTTGTTAGTTTGTTTGGGTTTTGTTTTGTTTTGTTTTTTCAAGACAGGGTTTCTCTGTGTAGCCCTGGCTGTTGTGGAACTCACTCAGTAGCCAGGCTGGCCCACATGCTACAGTTTTAAAGAAAAGGTTCTCTCGTTGAAAAAATGGTGACAATCACAGATTTCACTTGCCACCTTTGTACTTGGTCTCAGTGAAGCAAGAAACAAACAAACAAAAAACAGTTGTCAAGTGTGATCACTTAGAGACAATAACTAGAAGTTTCACTAGGTGTCACTATTATTCCTGGTACTGTTGTCAACCATTCCCTAAGGAACTTAAGCTGTAGAGTACCACATGAAGTCTGCTTCAGGGCACTGGCCCCACATTGTCAAGAGTTCTTTAGAGAGAACAATTCTGTGCAAAGCGCAACAGGAATTTCATGCATCTATGCATCCCAGATTTTGATTTTTACAAGGACCCATAGCAAATGCCTCCCTCCCTCCTCCTCTCCTCTCCCCTCTCCTCCCCTCCCTCCCTCCTTTCCTTCCATTCATCCACTATTAATTCATGTATAAATATTTGTTAAGTGATTAGAAAATTCCAGAATCCAGCTCTGCAAGTCTTTTCGATTCCTGGACTCAAAGTATCCCCTGACCTTAGTCTCCCAGTCTCCTGGGGCTTGTAGCAAGTCCCACCTCTTTCAGTTCCACTCTCATGGTCATGTGAACATGTGAGCAAATCTTTATCACTATTGCTATTATCACAGCTATCGTAGAGAAGGGGAGGCTAAGGCCACAAGCTGGTAGATGTGTATGAAATTGTGTTGTAAATATGCCTTATTTTCCTGCCTCAAAATTTTGAGTACCATCTGTTTTATAGTTCTATATAATGTACTCTACCAAGTGATACAACCTAAATGTATCAAGACAACAACAAATAACTTGTGAGCCAGTTTCTTTTTATTGCTATTTCCTCCCTCAAACCCCCATCTCCTGGAAATATCTTCAGAATAATACCAGAAAAATACCAAGCGAATAGAAGACCTGAAGTGCTTGGAAGGGGGGACTCGACATAGTCTATGGGATGCGTTTGAGTATGCATGTTCATGTTTAAATATGAGAAATCATTTTGGACATACCTTTGGGAAGTCCCCTAATCCCTCTAGTCCTGCGTCTGCTGTCTTGGGTTCTCAGGGCACAATGCTTCCTTTCAGATCCTCCTTCCGAAGGAGTATGATGTTTCCTCCTTGACTCTGGTAGCAAGCACTGTGAAAATAGATCCGGATGCTTTCCAACACTGGCTCTTCTCTGATCGGCTCAGTGGAAATGCACAGAGGCTCATGTAAGGGGCTGACTATAGATTCCCAAATAACCTTTTTCTGTGCACGCAGGCAGGAGTGCATACACACACACACACACACACACACACACACACACACACACACGAGAGAGAGAGAGAGAGAGAGAGAGAGAGAGAGACAGAGACAGAGACAGAGACAGACAGAGAGACAGAGGGAGGGAGAGAGACGGGGAGAGAGGGAGGGAGAGAGAGAGAGAGAGAGAGAGACTTTTTTGCCCAGTGCAATGTAGTGTCAGTTGCCCTGGTTTATCAGTGTGAAAGACAGCTGTTATTGAGCTACAATGTGTAACACTCCAGGAGGCTGTCAAAGCTACTTTGTAACATCTGCTTGCTGGAGAATGACACCTATTTCCTCTGCAGTTCCATTGTTGGCCGCCATGCTGGTCAGTTACCTTGGCAACAAAGAACTGGACCAGAATGTAACAAAGTAAAGTCATAGGTCAAATTTCCACCATAGTCGCAATTTTGGAAATATCTGTAATATTCTTTGTTTACAGTTGGGAGGGGAGTCTACTTGCCCAAAGGCCACTTCTCAGATGAGAAGACTGATGACCCAGTGCCCCCTGATCTCCCTTGCAATGTCACAGCCAGTGATAGCAGAAGCAGCTCCTACTCCAGGCTCTTCATTGGTCCCTTGGTTTCTGTGCTCTCTCTGTTTTCTCAGTCTATCAGGAGGGGGGATTGGCTTGCTGATTTATGATGGTGATCATGATGAAATCGTCCTGAAGTTTCACATTTGAGTTGCCCAAAAAAAAAAGTTTTCACAACTTTTGAGCCTATGTTAATTCTTTTTTTGTTTGTCTTCAAGACAAGGTTTTACTGTGTAACCCTGGCTGTCCTGGAACTCACTCTGTAGGCCTCAAACTTGCAGAGATATGCCTGCGTCTACCTCCAGAGTGCTGGGATTAAAGGCACGTGCCACCACCGCCCTACTGGGCCTATGTCAATTCTTTTTGTGCAGCTATAACCAAATTTTCTGAGAGAACAACTCAAAGGAGAAAGAATATGTTTATGGTCACAGTTTCAGGGGGCTCACACTGTGGTTGCTTGGTCCAGTACCACATGTGGAGAAAAATGTTCACCTCACCATGGATAGGAATCAGAGAGCTCTAAGGAGTGACTGGGGACCCAGGATCATTTTCAAATCCATACTGTGACATATTACGTCAGCAACGAGACACTATATTCTAAAGTTTCCAGAACTTTCCAAAACAGCACCCACCAGCTGGGAATTAAGCTCTCAGCACAAGGGTCTATGGGGGGTATTTGCTCTTTGAAAACCATGACAGAACCGGAACCTTTAAGAAAGACAAGAACATCCAAACACAGAGGCACTGCGTTTGTCTGTATAAACAGAGCAATCATAGAAAACTATTTTGCCAGCCAACTTTAATCAGTGATTCTGAGAAACTCCTCCCTAACCCAAAGGGTCTGTTGTGTCTGAGTCTCTTTCCTTCCCCATTTTATGTGTTGGTTCCTAACTAAAAGAGAACATGTGGATTTTTTTTTCTCCAACATCCTCTTATTCTGTACCACATTCAGATATATTGTTTTTTCCTACCTTACTCATGAGTCTGTTTAAAGATAAACGGGTTCTACAGTCCAGTCCCTTCACAGAACATTAACCCAACAGGAACAGAAACTCCTTTCATCTAATGGGCTTGTGAATTTGAACAGGCAGTACAGGCACACTAGCTGTCTGGAAGTTCGTGATGTACTGCTGGCGGGGTGGAGGGAGGGAAGGAGATAGGAGAGCATCGGACAGAGGCGGCAGAACCCCTAGCCAGTCTAAGATGGCTGCTTTGGGAAGACCTACAAAGGCAGCAGGCTGGGCCAGGGGTGGAAGACACATGGATGTAATCAAATTGTTACAAAGAGGAAACAGGCAATTTTCAAGAAACCAAATAAACACTTCTACACTCTCCGCAGTTGTGAAGGTTGCTAATACCCTTGCTGATCTCTTCAGGGTATATCCATTTTCTTATGTACATGGCTTTTGTTGGGATTTCTCTCTTCTTTTACCCCCTGAGCACATTCTTCGCTTTCGCCCCTTTGCTACTTCACTTGGATACAATCAGAACACACCTCAATTTTAAGTCTTGCTCGCAGGCTTTCCTTTGAAAAGATACTTTGGATTTAGAAACACAAAGACATTGTCAACTTACCTCACTGGCGAGATGAACTGAAGGGATAGAACAAAATAGCTTTCTTATCTCCTAGTGGCTGAAGAGAGGGGGCAAGTTCTGGGGTCCTTCACTGTAGGGACTTGCAGATGATGGCTGGGTGGGCTAGGTCAAGCCAAGGGCATCTTCCCTCCTTTGGGCTTCCTGCGTCACCAAAGTCAGAAAGGGGAGCAAGATATGCTCCATGTGGCCACATGTTAAAACAGAGTCCACAGGCACTGGAAGGGCTACCAATGTTCTATAAATGGTGTGTGTGTGTGTGTGTGTGTGTGTGTGTGTGTGTGTGTCCGTCACAGCATGCACATGAGATTAGAGGGCAACTTGCGGGGATAAGTTTTCTTCTTCTACCATGTGAGTCCAGGGGATTCAACTCAGGTCATCAGATTTTTTTCAATGTAAAATTTTGCAAGTTGTACTGGAATTTCTCATTCCAACAAAACAAAAAAAAACAACAAAACAACAAAACAATATGTATTAGTCAGGGTTCTCTAGAGTCACAGAATGTATGGGGAGTCTCTATATCGTTAGGGAATTTGTCAATGACTTACAGCTTGTAGTCCAACTCCCCAACAATAGTCAGCAGTACTTGTGGATGGAAGTCCGAGGATCTAGCAGTTGCTCAGTCACACGAGGCAGGCCAGGAAAAGCCAGAGTGAATCTTTCTTCTTCCAGTGTCCTTATATAGGTCTCCAGCAGAGGGTGTGGCCCAGATTAAAGGCATGTGCCACCGTACCTTTAATCCCAGATGATCTTGAACTCAGAGATCGCCTAATCTTAATATTCTGGAATTCATAGTCACTATGCATCAAGATCTCCAGGTCAGAAACTTGTATCTCTGAGCCTCCAGATTAGGATCATAGGTGAGCTTTCCAATTCTTGATTAGTTCATTCCAGATTTAGTCAAGTTGACAACCAGGAATAGCCACTACACAATATTTCATAGTCATCCCAGGAAAACAACTTATTTCACAAGACTAGGTAAACTTAAAAGAAATTCCCTAGAGTGGCTCTTAAAACATAAAGTAGCAAAGTCCCACTTGTCACCTCATTTGGAGGGGAGGTAGTGTAGCAGGTCTGTGCTCTTGGCCTTACTACTGAGATGTTGAAGTACAAATGTGCATCTCTGCGCCAGATGCTCCTGGAACAGCATCATTTGGGAGCTCTGATGGTAAAGTTTCAGGAAACACATAAGAAAAGTTAGAAGTGCAATCCTTGGGTTAGGGTCCTGGACTGTATGAGCTATGAAGGCTAGCTAAGCACTAAGCATGCCTTGTTCTCTGCTGTTGACTGTGGCTACGATGTGATTAGCTTCTGCCTGCGCATTGACTTCCCTGAAGTAATAGACTACAGTTGGTGTCGTGAGCTAAAACGAACCCCTTTCCCCTTGCTCTGGATTTAGGAGCTTACACTGGGGAGAGTAAACAGGAGTGGGCTTCAGGTGGTTCTCAGCCGTCTACTTCTTGATTATCTTGACACGGCTCATTTATTTCCAACTCTGTCACTCCAACCTTAGTCCACATCTTTGCAAGCACACGGGTCTCCCAATGACACAGGCAGGAAGGCTCTTTCAGGCCTGAAATTGCTATGTGTTCTCTTTGGTTTGTCCTTCTGTGTCCTTCCTGTTGAGCTCATGTTTGGGACAGTCACTTAGGTGAGACTCACAGGTGTAGCTTCTGACGTGACTAAAGAACACAATCTCACAACAAACTCCTTGACTCTCTGGCTCTTACAATCTTTCTGCCTCCTTTTCTGTAATGTTTCCCAGGCCTTACGTGCAGGGAGGTTTTTGTTTGGTTTGGTTTTTGTTTTTATCCACTGGGTCTGGGTTCCACAACTCTGCATTTTGGTTGGTTGTGGTTTTCTGTAATGGTCCCAGATTGTAGCAAAGAGATATCTCCTTGGTGAGGGGAAGAATATATTTACTAGGCTATGCCAGGAGGAGATGCATTTCCTTTTCTTCTTTATAAAAGGATTTTTTTCAAATAATTACAGGAAAATCATACTTCACAAGTAAAAATAAGATGGTAGTTTTTCATACCTGTTTTGTTTTTTCTGTTTTGAAACAGAATCTTGCTATGTAGGCCAAACTGATTTAGAATTTACCTCCTTCTGCCTCCCCAGGACTGGAATGACAGGCCTTTACCAGTCCATTCAACCAGTGGTTCCACTCTTAAAATGTGTTTATAGTGGAGAGGAGAAAGAATGATGCATTTTTCATGGGACTTTGTAGGATCGGAACATTTCTTAAAACAGCAAGGTGATGTTAAAGAGTTTTAAACGTCCAAGCCAGAGACAGAATTATTGATGGAGTATCATTCTGCTTACTTGTTTGTTTATTTTATCAAACTTTTTTTTGGGGGGGGGTTCAAGGCAGGGTTTCTCTGTGTAGCCCTGGCTATTCTGGATCTCACTCTGTAGACAAGGCTGGTCTTGAACTCAGAAATACACCTGCCTCTGCCTCCCAAGTGCTGGCATTAAAGGTGTGCACCACCACTGCCCGGCTATTCTATCAATCTTTAAAGTTACATTTAGTGTATGTGTACGCGCGTGTGTGTGTGAATGTATGTGTGTGTATGTATTTGTATGTGTGTGTATGCGTGTGTGCATGTATATGTGTATATATGCATGTGTATATGTATGCATGTATATGTGTATATATGCATGTGTATATGTATGCATGTATATGTGTATATATGCATGTGTATATGTATGCATGTATATGTGTATATATGCATGTGTATATGTATGCATGTATATGTGTATATATGCATGTGTATATGTATGCATGTATATGTGTATATATGCATGTGTATATGTATACATGTATATGTGTATATATGCATGTGTATATGTATGCATGTATATGTGTATATATGCATGTGTATATGTATGCATGTATATGTGTATATATGCATGTGTATATGTATGCATGTATATGTGTGTATTTTTGTTTGTTTTCATTTGTTTCAGAGTCTTGTCATATAGTCAGGTTGGCCTAGTGCTAGGATTGCAAGTGTGTGCTCTAGCAAATGTGTGCTCTTGACAGTTGTGGTGTGGTGTCCTTAAAATTTATACCAGACTCACTTCCCACAAGCTACTTCTGCCTACTGTGGGCCTTGGGGGAGCCTTATGTGAAATGTGGAAGGTTGGACAGGAACAGCAGCCAGCACCTGTCTCATGCACAGTTCTGCTCATTTGCTGGGTCACCTCTGGGGTGCAGCAGCAGCAGGGTCTGGTCTATCCTCTCCTGGGCCCTTTCTCAGAGCCTCTGGCTCTTGGACTTAAGGAGTACCTTTAGGTCTATGAGAAGGGCCCTCCCTCCTGTCTACAAGAGGTGTTGTGAACAAGCTCAGATTCACTCTGTCCTCCTGAGTACCAGCACATTCTGCAGATTCAAAGTTGTTCTTGAATTTCCTGCTGACCGTCCATCCTGCCAGCTAGTCTTACACCCTGTGGATCGCAGGCTCTATTACCATGTAAGGTGACAATCTTGTTTATACAGTTCCAGTAACGGTGTAAGGCCAACTTCCTACAAAAGAATGTCTCTGAACTATGTACCTGAGTTTATGCTAGTGATACAGCTCGGGATTGGGCCAGACAGACCAGAGATTTCAGGAATTCGGCCACAGGATTAGAGGGTTATGTCTTTAAGTCTTGCGCTAGCAGCTGATCTCTGACTTCCAGGGAGAAGATTGAATCTAATCTTATGTGTCCAATGGTTCCACCAGTCACAGCTACACAATGAAACCCAAGCGTCACCTGAACATGGGCTCAATGACAAACTCCTTAGCCCGATCATCATTTGTCAGTATAGCAGTGGGTGATGGGTTCTTAAGTCTTGGAAGCTTGGACTTGGGCTATGTGCTCCCAAACTGTGTTCAAAATATCCACATGTGCTCTCTATCACATCTTTCGTAGTAAAACTATCCTTATAAGTGTGACATTTTTCAGTGTTGTGCAAGTCACTCCAGGGTACCACCAAGCCTGAGGGCACAGTGGGAACCCCTGAATTTGTAGTCAGTTGGTCAGCATCATGAATGGTCAAGGAACCCTGGAGCTTACAGCTGGAAACAAGCGTCAGAAGGGTCTTGGGGGGAGGCTGTGCCTTGAGTCTGTGAAATCTGACCTAACTCTAGGCAGTTAGTGTTGGGTAGACATTGACGAAAGAAATATAATGATGTAGGTGTCATATAATGACACCTATAATCAACTGTTAAGTGTTTTTATTTGTTTGTTTTTTGAGACAACATCTCACTATGCAGTCCTAGTTGGCCTGGGACTTGTTATGTAGATCAGACGGCCTCAAACTCACAGGAATCTACCTGCCTCTGCCTCCTGAAGTGCTGAGATTAAATGTGTGTGCCAACGAATGCTTGTGGTGATCAGAGGACAACTTTTAAGTGTTGATTCTCTTCTTCCACCTTGTGGTCTCAGGGATTAAACTCGGATACTCATGTTTCATGGTGGCAAGAATCCCATTGAGCCTTCTTGCCAGCCCTTCTTCCTGTTAATAAGTATTAAAGGAGTTATCTCTAAAAGACAAGGCTCTCTTACTTCTTAAATATAACCACAAACCATTTCTTTATTGTAAAAAAAAAATTAATAGAGCTGGGGATATAGTTCAGTGGAAGAGACCTTGCCTAGTATGAACAAGGCCAAGTTCAATCCCTGGTACTACACAAAAGTTTAACTGGGCCTGGAGAGATGGATCAGTGGGAAAAAGCGCTTGCTGCTCTAGCAGAGGAGAGGAGTTCAGGTCCAGAAAAGTAATAATAGATCCATTGATTAACCGTCCCCCTTGCCTCCCTGACATAACAATCCTACCACTCGTAGCTACCATTTTACTCTTGACTCTTAAAGATGAGCTTTTTTTAAAGATTTATTTATTTATCTTATGTATATATGAGTACACTGTCACTGTCTTCAGATACACTAGAAGAGGGCATTAGATACAATTACCGATGGTTGTGAGCCACCATATGGTTGCTGGGAATTGAACTCATGACCTTTGGAAGAGCAGCTAGTGCTCTTAACTGCTGAGCCATCTCTCCAGCCCCTGAACTTTTTAAGACTTCGTGAATTAGGAAGATCATGTGGTGCCTCTCCCTCTTTGTCTAGTTTATCCCACGTAACACAATTATCTCCACTTCTGTCCTTCTTATCACAAATTACAAGATCTCATTCTTTTTAAGGTCAACTGGTATCCCATTGCGTGTATGTACTATGTTCTTTGTGCATGTGTGCCTGTGTGTGTGTGTGTGTGCATGTGCATGCTTGCATGTGTGTATACATGTGTATTCATTCTTATGCGGGTGCATTGTGTGCACATTCATGAGGAAGCTAGTGGTGAATGTCAGATACAATTCCTCAAGTGCTGTCCATCTTGATTTTTTTTTTGTTTCAAGACAGGGTTTCTCTGTGTAGCTCTGGCCGTCCTGGAACTCACTCTGTAGACCAGGTTGGTCTCGAACTCAGAAATCAGAAATCTGCCTGCCTCTGCCTCCCGAGTGCTGGGATTAAAGGCGTGCGCCACCACTGCCCGGCCCATCTTGATTTTTTTTTTTTTTTTTTTTTTTTTTTGGTTTTTCGAGACAGGGTTTCTCTGTGTAGCCCTGGCTGTCCTGGAACTCACTTTGTAGACCAGGCTGGCCTCGAACTCAGAAATCCTCCTGCCTCTGCCTCCCAAGTGCTGGGATTAAAGGCGTGCGCCACCACTGCCCGGCCCATCTTGATTTTTAAGGCGGGGTCTTCTGTTGCCTGAGTTTACTGCTTACAGCTTAGGCTGACTGGCCAGTAGTCCCAGAGATGCACCTGTCTCTGCCCCAGCTCTGATATCACGTGTGCTCTCACCACACACAACTTTTTTATGTGTGTTCTGGGGCAAGCACTTTATCACCTGAACTATTGTCCTAAACTACATTTTGCTTTTTTTTTTTTTTTAATTCACTTCTCAGTTGATGAATGCTTCAGTTGACTTCACCTCTTGGCATCTGAATCATGATGTTTTGTGCAGGAATAGGAACCCTGACTAAGACAGATGCCATGGGAGACAGAAGTCTGGGCCTCTGATCTCCTGGCCCAGCTATCTCATGTGATTCTCCTGCTTTCCCCCAAACCGTAGCTTGGTTGTAATTATTATCTCTGTTCAGGCTTTGACCATTCAGCAAGCATGCATTGCCTTTAAGGGTTTAATAGAAACTTCCTGCTTGGAATGTGGCTTGTTTCCTCTTTCCAGCTGCACATACTCCTCCATGTTCCCAGCGTGGATTCGTCCTCAGCACCCAGAGCTTTCTTCTCACCCAGCCTATTGTGAGCACCAGCCACAGCAAGCACGTGGAGAGTAGATGACAACTTTCAGGACCTATCAGTCCAAGGGTTAAGTGTAGGTCATTGGCTTAGCAGCATCTTTACCTGCTGAGCCATCTCACTGGTCCTTAGAATCTTTTTAAGCCTAATTTTTAACCACCAGGAAAATGCAGAAAATATTAACTCACATCTCGGAGAGGTTTTTTTTGGATATTGGTTGTTGTTGTCCATAGCAAACATGTCTGGATCCTTACAAATATTCAAGATTCACAAGTTATTTTCTTCAAGGTATATTGACAAATACTCTGCCTTACAAATACCTCATTATCATTAAATATGTAGCCATTTTTGGTTTAAAAAACATGTTGAGGAATAGGACCAAGATGATAAGATGACATGAATTATGCAATCAATAACTTAAATCGATAACCCTTTCCTTGTCTTTCCATATTACTTAGACATATGACATGTGTAGACTTAGAATACCATGTATAGACACTCAAGGATGATCTTGCAGGGACGGTCCTTGTGTGAAGTGACAAGTGTCACTACCTAGTGTAAGAGTTGCTTCATTCTGTCACAAGGGCATTTCAGAAGGTCTGTCACTCTTAATTATACGCTTTAAGGGAACATATGCTGGGCTTTAAGCACAAGGCTTTAATCCCAGCACTCAGGAGAGACAAGTGGATCTCTGTAAATTTGAGGCCAGTCTGGTCTACAGAGCAAGTTTCAAGCCAAGCCATCAGGGTTACACAGTAAGACCCTGTCAAACAAAACGAAACAAAAGCCTCAAGGACTCAAGCTTTGGTCCACTGCTTGTTTAATGGTACTAGGGATGGAATCAGAAAGCCTTGTGCACTACAGCTGAGCAACATCCCCAGCTCCCATGCTGCAAACTTTGTCATCCAGTGAAGAAATGTTTTTTGACTTTGTTTTAAAGTAACAAATGGGGCCAAAGCTGTAGAGCAGTTGGTAGAGTGTTTGCCTGGTAGGGAGGAAGTCCTGAGGTGGATCCCCAGAATCAAGTATACTAGAAGGGGTAAGTGGGTGGGAGCTTAGGGGAAAGTAGGTAGATTGGGGGATGGAGGAAAGTTCCGACAGGGTTTGCTGTGTCTTCTCTGTTGTTCTTTTAACAGAATGTTCTGTGATCTGGCTTTAAAGTGTCTCATATCATTTTCTCTAACAGTCCCTAAAAATAAATATGGAAAGTTAAGTTGGAAGGATGAATTCATCAGAATAACAAAACCTGTGCTCCCCCCACCAGCATCACTCCATATGTATATATATATACGTATATATATATACGTATATATAATACATATATATGTATACATATACATATATATATATACATATGTATACGTATATATATATATATATATATATATATGCTTTCACTAGCCCTGGCTGGCCTTGAACTTATAGAGATCCTCCTGCCTCTGCCTCCTGAGTTCTGGGATTAACAGCATGAGCCACCGCATCCAGCATGAAGAATTGGTACCTTGTGCTTCCTGTGTTCTTTTGCTGAAATCTGACATTTGATGAGTCTTGGGAGTCTGGTGATATATACATTTTCATTGGTGTCTGTTGGGAGGTGGCATGTAGGGAGTGTGTACATGTGTGTGCACATGTGTGTGAGCATGTGCACCGAGAGGGGTCTTCCATCACTCTCTAGCTCATCTGTGTGTCTTTGAGACTGAGTGTTTCGCAGAAACTGAAGCTCTTCAATTTGGCATGGCCAGCTGGCCAGTGAACTGGCCTCTGCCTCCAGTGCTAGGGTCTCAGGTGACTGCCACCATGATAAGCTTTTTACTTGGGTTCTGGGGATTTGAACTCAAGTCTTCATGCTTGCATAGGTGGTGCTTAACAGACTGAGCCATCTTGTTAACCTGACATAAAAGCTGATGGAATTTCATTGTGTGATGCTTGTGGTTTACATTTTTCTCCTTAGGCGTCTGTCTCCTAAAAAAATATTCCAGCTGGCCTATAATAGCAGTCTAGGTCATTTGAAGTTTCTGTCTGGCATGAATAATAATGAGAAGTGTTATAAGTGGTGTCGATGGAGCCTTTCCAATCATAGCCTGGCTTGAGTGACTTCAGAGTGCTCCTTCTATGACTGTTTCCTAGTACCCTCATGAACTACTGTTGGGTAACAGCCTGAAATGTCACTGACATGGTTGCTTAGTTTCATATGCATGTGTATGTGTGTGTGGCTATGGCTGTGCATTTGAGTGACTGTGTGTGTGTGTGTGTGTGTGTGTGTGTTTCCATCCAAGTCTTGGATATAAAGAGGCA
Organism: Tokudaia tokunoshimensis; assembly: GCA_036184795.1. Classification (NCBI taxonomy): domain Eukaryota; kingdom Metazoa; phylum Chordata; class Mammalia; order Rodentia; family Muridae; genus Tokudaia; species Tokudaia tokunoshimensis. Next base: position 111,636,233 of record BTHU01000016.1, on the reverse strand, counting down.
GGCAGAGATTTTTGCCAGGAAAAATATGTGTCAGGGAATATATTAACACTTTTTATTATTATTTTAAATCATTTAGTTATTTACTTGCTTAAAATCACGTGCCATGACCTCATATGCGAAGGTCATAGGTCAGTTCTCTCCTTCTGTCTCCTTCCATGTGGGTTTTGAAGATGGAATTCATATTGTTAGTTTTGGCAGCAAATGCCCTTATCTTCTGAGCTGTCTTGCCAACCATAGGGCTTGTGTGTGTGTGTGTGTGTCTGTTTTTTGATTACAGGGTATAGAACCTAGTTAATCATATTAGGCAAGTTCTTTAGTATTGAACTGCAAGAAATGTCTTGATGATAGTGGTAAATTCTGGTGTAAATCCCTGCCAGACGAGAGGGACAAGTTATATCCTTTGCTTCATTGCTTCACAGAAATTCTGAGTTAAGCGGCTAGAGAGATGGCTCAGTGGTTAAGAGCACTGACTGCTTTTCCAGAGGTCCTGAGTTCAATTCCCAGAAACCACATGGTGGCTCACAGCCACCTGTAATGGGATCTGACGCCCTCTTCTGGTGTGTCTGAAGGCAGCTACAGTGTACTCATGTATATAAAATAAATAATTCTTAAAAAAAAAAAGGAAGAAAGAACAAAAGGAAGGAAGGAAGGAAGGAAGGAAGGAAGGAAGGAAGGAAGAAACCCCGAGTTAAACAGGAGTTTAGATGGAATCACAAGTCTTGAAAGCAGTGCAGTTGACTAATGGGAGCCTTGTCCCATCCTCCTTTCTCCCAGGAGTCTCCCTCTCCTGTGAGCTTTAAAACAAGAGAGGATCGTGCTCCGTGACGGTTCTGTCTCTGCAGCCTGGGTGCTCAGCGCCAGCCCCTGGGCTGCTATTTTTCTCTTCCTGGGTGAAATATCATGTTCTGTCATTCTAAGGGTTAACCACACCTTGAGTTTGCTTGGATCATTCTAACAGGCCTTCAGTGTTAATAAGTCAAGTTATTTTGGAGGAGGTAGGTTAAAGGGTGAGTGTGACTTGGTGAAACAGTCAAGACCCTGAGTAAATAGCCCTTGCCATTTCTGCGTCTACGGTATGGACATCTGGTGAGGACCGCTTCTGTGATTTCACACCACACCTGGCGCCATCCACGGTGACACTAAATGGAGTTTGTACTGATTGCTTTTGAAGGCTCTGTGCCCACGTTCCAATTCTTTGACCATATAATCAGGTCAGGGTCGATGTCTGTACAGGTTGGGCTGGCTTTGCCACTGCCAACTGCAGTCTCTGGAAGGATGTTTCTCAGTGTTGCTCAGCATAGCTGAAAGGGAATTGGACTGAAATATCCTCATTCCTCACAGCCAACAGCAGCGGTACATGGAGATATCCCTATGAAGTCACCTCATAGCCAGGCTGGAATCCTGGGCTTGGTGGTTCCAAAACAGAAGCTGTCCTTCTCAAGGAACACTGTGATTCCACCAAAGTCACACCTTTTCAGGAAGTCCAATTTCAGGAACCTTTAAGTTGGTACTTTTGGACTCTAGTAATTCCCTAAATCCAAACAAAATCAATTCAGGACACGCTTCCCTGTGTTCTCTGTGCTCCAACTCTACATTCCCCCTGTATTTATTCTTCCTTTAAAAAAAAGATATGTTAATTTTTATTTTATTTATGTGTATGAGTGTTTGGTCTGCATGTATGTCTGTGTACCATGTGTATGCAGTACTCACAAGAGGCCAGGAGAGAGTGTCAGATCCTCTGGAACTGGAGTTACATATTGTGAGTCACCACATGGGTGCTTGGAACTGAACCCAGGTCTTCTGCAAGAGCAACAAGTGTTGTGAAATACTGAGCTGTCTCTCCAGAGCCTCCCTGCATTGATTCCTAAGTGTTAAATAAGCAATACTATTCTGAGACAGGAGACATGTTTCTGTGACTTTGCAGAGCTACAACTCAATACTGAGAAAGGTGTTGGCAGATAAAGCAGGCGGGAAAAACAACTCAGACAGAAAGAAAAAGTCAATCCTTCTGTAATTCATTTCCTTGTTCCACCTTGTTAAGTTTTCTCTGATCTCTAGAGCATGCTAAAAGTTCAAACATAAATAAACCATAGAGAAGCCTTGGAAAATTTCTTCTTTAAAAGAGCTTTATTCAATCTAAGATCTTTTGCATAATGGCTTTTAAAAAGAACATAGTGAGCCCAGAAGATAAGTTAAAACATAGTGAGAGATTTTCTTTAGAGAACAAAATAGATTAAAACATTTTTCCCCTTTTTGCTTAAGTAACGCAGCTTTGCATGACTTTTGTTTTAATAATCAAAAAAAAAAAAAAAGAACCTGTGAGAGATAGTGGGTAAACCTGACAATCTGAGTTTGATCCAGGTCCACATGGAGAAAGGAGAGAATATATTCTTGAAAGTTATCCTCTGACTTCTACCTGTACACACACATACACACACACACACACACACACACACACACAGATACACACAGACATACACATAGACACACACATAAATACACGTAGACACACACATAAATATACACACAGAGACACACACACAGACAAATACAGACACACATATGCATAGACACCCATATAGACACACACGTATACACATAATCACAAAGACACACCCACATAACACACACACACACACATACACACACCACATAAGCAAAGATATAAGAAGAAAATGAAGAATAAAGCTTTGGAAACCAATCTTTAGTGTTAAAGACCAGCTACAGGGCTCTGTTGTATATTTACTCGGAGCAGCACTGGAGGTCTGCTGGGCACTCGATCTGGGTAGAGGTCAGAGCCCAGTGTAAGGTATTTGCATGTGAAGATTTCAACTGAACACTGTGACTCAGAACATTTCTAAATGCAAGTTGCACTTCAAAAAATAAGATTTGAAAATTATGTGGAGATCTTTGGTGTATTTGCTTCTTTTTGTTCCAGGGCTTTCAGGTGTGCCATTAAGCTGTTAGTGTATGCTGTCTCCCGTTTCTTTTTGGCGGCACTCAGGGCTATGAATTTTCCTCTTAGCACTGCTTTCATTGTGTCCCATAAGTTAGGGTATGTTGTGCCTTCATTTTCGTTAACCTTCAAAAAGTCTTTGATTTCTTTCTTTATTTCCACCTTGACCAAGTTATCATTGAGTAGAGCATTGTTCAGCCTCCATGTGTACGTGGGTTTTCTTTTGTTTTTGTTGCCATTGAAGACCACCCTTATTCCATAGTGATCTGATAGGAGGCATGGGATTATTTCTATCTTCTTGTATCTGTTGAGGTCTGATTTGTGACCAATTATATGGTCAATTTTGGAGAAGGTACCATGAGGAGCTGAGAAGAAGGTGTATTCTTTAGCTCTAGGATGAAATGTTCTATATATATCAGTTAGTTCCATTTGGTCCAAGGCTTCAATTAGATTCACTGTGTCCCTGTTTAGTTTCTGCTTTCCTGAACGATCCATTTCAGAGAGCGGGGTGTTGAAGTCACCCACTATTATTGTGTGCGGTGCGATGTGTGCTTTGAGTTTTAGTAAAGTTTCTTTTACGAATGAGGGTGCCCTTGCATTTGGAGCATAGATATTCAGGATTGAGAGTTCTTGATGGTGGATTTTTCCCTTGATCAGTATGTAGTGTCCTTCTGTGTCTTTTTTGATGACTTTAGGTTGAAAATCAATTTTATCCGATATTAGGATGGCTACTCCACCTCGTTTCTTGGGGCCATTTGCTTGTAAAATTGTTTTCCAGCCTTTTACTCTGAGGTAGTGTTTGTCTTTGACACTGAGGTGCGTTTCCTGCATGCAGCAAAATGCTGGGTCCTGTTTACGTATCCAGTCTGCTAGTCTATGTCTTTTAATTGGGGAATTGAGACCATTGATATGAAAATTAGTGAAGGGTTTACTGGGTTTCGTTTATTACAAGGTCCATTTGTAGCTACCCTGGGGCTGTGCTCTAAGCCACTCAACAGCCCACACTTGTGTTCTTAGAACATACCCGCACTGACTGGGGTTTGAAAGTGAGTTTTTATCCCAATGCATTTGAGCCTCCTCACTATTAGCCCATGGAAAAATGAAATCTAAATAGACTGTACCTTTAGAAATAATTTTCTAGACACCACAAGATATATGGTCAGTCGATGACTGAAGAACCTGACCTCATGTCAGACAGGTTGGCACATGCCTATAATCCCAGCACCAAGGAGGCTAAGGCAGGGGGACTGTGGCGATTATACATGTTTCTGTCTCAAAAAATAAGGCCATGAGTATAACTCAGCGTCATAGTGCTTTCCTAGTGTGGGCAAAACCCAGGAATTCAAATTCATGAACAATAGGAGGGAGACAGACAGACAGACAGACAGACAAAGAGAAAGAGAGAGACAGAGACAGACAGACAGACAGCTAGACAGAGACAGACAAAGAGAAAGAGAGAGACAGAGAGAAAGAGAAAGACTGACAGACAGAGACACAGACAGAAATAGTGACAGAGAGACAGACAGAGACACAGAGACAGAGAGGGACTGAGAGAGAGACAGAGACAGAAACAGAGAGAGAGGGGGGGGGCTTGGCTTTCCATCTTCCCATTTTGGCTGTTGCCTGTTTCTCAATCAATCCAAGCAACTGAATGTTCTAGACTCAATTGTCTTTCTCTTCCTTCCTTCCTTCCTTCCTTCCATTTACTCCATTTATTTATTATTTATTATTTTTGAGGCAGGGTTTCTCTGTGTTCTTCTAGCTGTCTTGGAACTTGCTCTGTAGACCAGGCTGGCCTTGAACTCAGAGATCTGCCTGCCTCTGCCTCCCAAGTGCTGGGATTAAAGGTGTGTGCCACCATACCCAGCTGACATTCATTTTCTTCTTATGAAGGCCTCCACTTCCGCACATTATGAGACTGTAATATTTTGAATGTGATCAAATCATTTGAATGTATTGGACATTTGACTGTGCCTTTTGGGTGAGGTAATTTTTTTTTTTCAGAAAATAAACAAACCCAAGAGAAAGAGGCTGGGCAGTGGTGGTGCATACTTTTAATCCCACCACTTAGGAGACAGATACGGTTGGATTTTTGTGAGTTCAAGGCTAGCCTGGTCTACAGAGCTACTTTCAGGACAGCCAGGACTACACAAAGAAACCTTATCTCGAAAAGCAAAACAAAATGAAAACCAAAAGTGTATGCAGTTAAAACATGGTTTGAATCTAAACCGCCTACCACAGGCTCATGTCTTGTTTTATGGCTGTTGGTCCTATTAGAGAGACTGTGGAACCTTTGGGGGTTGGGGCTTGCCTGGCAGGAGCAGATCACTGGAGATGGGTCTTTGACGCTTATACCCACCCCTGGCTCCTGCCTTGTGCCTTTGCTTCCTGGTCTACTGTAGCATGAACAGCCTTTATCAAATGGACACGAGCTGGACTGCTTTGCGACACCCTCCTCACCACATGGGCTGAAAGATCCTGAATCCATGAGCCAAAAATGAACCTTTCCTCTCTTCAGTTGTTTCTGAGAGGAATCAAGCTTACAGGGATGCAAAAGTCACTAATACGGAAAGTCGGTATTAAGAGTGGGGTCGCGTGACTGTGATGAACCGTGTGGTTCTTAGGCTTCTGGAAGTGGTTGTGGGAGGAATTTTTGAGTTGTTTGGAGATGCTAGTGAGAGAAGCTGTAGAAGGCTGTAGGCAGAGATGGATAGTTATTGTGGTACATGTGTGGAAGATCAGAATGTCAGCAGAGATTCAGATAGTAGACCATACTCATGAGGTGTGGACTGCAGGCAAAACAAAACAAAAATAAAACAAAACAAAAAGCCAAATCAACCAAAACAAAATAAAAAACAGAACAGAACAAAGAAACAACGAAAAACACAAGGCCAAATAAAACAAAGTCTACATTTTGTTCACATATGGAAAATTTGAGAGAAGCTAAAGTATTAAAGTAGTGAACTAATTTGATGGAAGAAATTTCGAAACAGCATATGTTCAGGCTGTGGCATGGCTATTATTTGTCACATCTAGCCAGGTTTATAGTGAGAACTGAAAGCAAAAGCAGGGTAAAAAGTTATAAGAACCATGCCATCTGGCCAGAAAAGGAGCCCACTTAAGGTTGTGACAGAGCAGTTGTTAAAGGGATTAGCACCATGGGGCTGAACAATGCATGAGCAGTTAAGAGAACACACAGTTCAGTTTCCACCACACACACGGTAGCTCACAGCCATCTAGGGATGATCTGGATGATGATGAGTTAGGACTCCAGATCCAGGGGATTTGACACTTCTGTGGGCAAAACATTCATACTCAGAAAGTAAAAAAATTAGTAAACCTTTGAGAAAAAGAGGATTAGTTCCGTTAAAGGGAAAGCAAGTGCTTTCCATCGGAACAGTAGAAAGGTGACTTGAGGACATTTCAGGCTGCACCACACAGTCCCATCAGGCTGGTCTCGAACTCACAGAGATCCACCTGCCTCTGTCTCCTGAGTGCTTGGATTACAGGTATACACCACTATGCCCTGCTGGCTATGAAATCTTCAGGAGATGGGCCTTTCCTTATAGAAGTGGATTGATTGGGGGAGGGTCTTGAAGGTTATAGCCCAACCCTGTTTCGGGCCTGAGCTTTCTGGTTTCTGACTTGTGGAGACACAAGGAAGCCACAGTGCAAACTTCTATATCAGATGAAGCCAGTCTCAGCTGCTCTGCCTCCTGTACCACGATAGACTATATATACCCTACCAGGTACTGTGATCACAACAGCACAAAAGTAACTAGCCTCTCTCTACATCAACTTCTCATTTACTTTCTTAAATACAATTAGTACTATGTATTCCTCAAGAACTTTATTGATAGGGAGATGGCTCCGCGGTTAAGCATATTGGTTGCTTTTCCAGAAGTCCTGAGTTCAATTCCCAACAACCACATGGTGTCCCATAGTGGGATATGACATCCTCTCTGGTGTGCTGGCTTGCATGCAGACAGGGCACATATATACATACATAAATAAATAAGTCTTTTTATTATTTATTTATTTATTTATTGATTGATTTTTTTTGAGACAGGATTTCTCTGTATAGCCCTGGCTGTCCTGGAACTTACTCTGTAGACCAGGCTGGCCTCAAATTCAGAAATCCACCTGCCTCTACCTCCCAAGTGCTGTGATTAAAGGCATGCACCTCCATTGTCCAGCAAATAAGCCTTTTTTAAAAAAAAAAGAATCTTTATTAGCATATATTAAAGATAAAGAATTATATAATAATGAATTAAATTGTGGTATTTCTACATATGTATATAATATATGTTGATCATCATCACCCTAATACTCTCCTGCCTCCCTACCCTACTCCTGCTGTTCCCTTTCTATTTCCAACAAATCCTTCTTCCACTTTCATGTCTTTTGTTTTGTGTGTGTGTGTGTGTGTGTGTGTGTCTGTCTGTCTGTCTGCCTGTCAGTGACCCAATGAACTTCATTAGGCTTGCTTGCAGGAGCATAGACACCTTACCAGTGGCTACATCACTGAAGAAAATACATGTCTCCCCTAGCAACCATTAACTGCTTAAAAATCCTCTCCTACATAAAATCTTAGGAATCTTTCACAAACATCTAACTCGTTTTAACAGGTGAACAGTACTTTACCTCATACCACAGTTTATTTGACTGATTTCCATATAAGCATGCTTGGAATGACTTCTAGGACACAATTATCATTTTTACTTAACAAACATCTCCATGCTTGTAAGGAGGCATACTTTTGCAATTTACATCTCATTTATGTCTATTTACATATTATTATTAGTTTACATTTTTTACAATAATGTTTACAATAATATTACTATTATTATGTAAGTCTGTATACTCTATTTACGATAGAACTAGCAGATCAGATAAAATGTGTTTAATTATCCCCCTGTCTTGGTTTGCCTTAAGATTGGGTGTAATACAACTTGGAGTCATCACAGAAGAAAGCCTTAGTTGAGGAATTGTCTAGCTCAGGTTGGGCTGAGGACATATCTGTGGGGGACTATCTTAATTATTAAGTGATTCAGAAGAATCCAGATATTGTGGACTACACCATCCCTAGCCAGGTGTTCTGGCATCTAAGAAAGCTCCTTAAGCATGGGTCTGCGTGTGAACCAGAAAATGAGGCAGCAAACAGCATTTCTCTATGGTTCCTCCCTAGGGTTCCTGCTGAGAATTCCCGTGACGAGGGGTTGTGACCTGGAAGTGAAAGCCAACTTGCTTTTAATCCGAGTATTTTATCACAGCAACAAAAATCAAACTAGAACACATTCCAAAGAGCTTGTCAGTATATCTTCCAACCTATCATGTATCAAAGGGCTTATTTTCTTCTGCTGGGCATAACCAATGTTTTATATTTCTGGTCAATAACAGATAAGACATTGCTGAGGGGTGGATATTAACCCTAACCCTAACCCTAACCCTAACCCTAACCCTAACCCTAACCCTAACCCAACCCTAACCCCTAACCCCTAACCCCTAACCCTCACCCTAACCCCAAAATTAAATGCCGTAAGTTTCACAGTTCTTACTCCCTTGCATTTGGCCTGACAGAGCGTCTTCCCTCATCCTTACCTGTTTAGCCTTTTCTATTATCAGTTTATCAGCTTGTTCTATGATAGCTTGAATGTTTAACAATTAACCAATCTGCTTCTGTGACTCAAGAGAATCACAACTCACCCGAACATTTGCTTCACATCTTAGGACTGCGTTTCGTTTGATAAAATATACCCTAATGGCCACATTTTTTGGGATTGAGCTGATACTGGTGAGAACACAATGCACACTTCATTGGATGTTTGGTCCGTGAAAGGCTTCCTGAGCAAATGGGTAAAAAAGGAAAAACAGGTCATGCTCTGCAGAGCCCGAACGGTTTCCTTGGATGATCTCATGGTGGACTTTCCCTCTGATCTGGTTCCATTCATCCTAACAACAACCTGCTAATCCTTCTAGAAGGGCAGAGGGCACAACTCTTTCTTTAAACTGCTTCAGGCAGAAATGTCATAGTTGAATATCAACTGAGCTCTGTTTGTACCTGGCTTCCCAGTCTACCGTGAGCATGTCTTGTAGGAGCATGTTTATTTACAGCCATAGGTGATAAATTAAAAACTCCCTCATTAGAACACACCTAAAAGTGCAGTGTCAGACTTTTAAAACTGATCATACAGGTGCTTGAATTGCAGTTCAATTGATAGACTGCTTACCAAGCTTGAAGATCTGGGCTCAGTTCCAAATGCAACATAAAACTGGATGTTGCATGTGTGCCCACATTCCCAGTACTTGGGAGGAAGAAGTGGGAGAATCAGAGATTCAAGGTTTTCCTCAGCTAGTTTGAGGTCAACCTGGGCTATGTGAGAACCAGTATAAATAAATAGATAAAATAAAAATAAATATACACAACTTACTTTCATTATTCCCATAATGAAATGTTAATGATCACAGCTGTCTTTGTTTTCAAATTTTCCTTTAAGCTACAGAAATCATCAACTATCAGCCAGGAGCAAATCTCCCGACTTTGCTTACAGGTATCTCTTGCTCAAGCCCTCTAAAAAGTAACTAAAGCCACGTTCACCACAGACACGATGCTTAGGAGGTAAGGAAAGCAAGACACAGAGGAGGAAGGAAGAACATTGAAGGGAGATGGGAATATATTAATAGTTTGGTGTTACTATGCAGCCAGCGTGTATGAGTCTCTGAAACCCCCAGTGTTACTCCTCATGTATGCCTGTGCACACATAAAAGAAAGAAACAGGAAGGAAGTGTGGGGCTAAGGGTATAGCTCAGTGGGAGTGCATTTACCTACCATGTACAAAGTCCTGGGTTCAATCCCCAGCACTCCCCAAACAAAATAAACAATTTTAAAAAAAACCAGTAGGGACAGCCAGGCTGAAAAACACAGGGTCAGCACGGGGAAGTGGGAGACAGGTATTTATTTTCCATTTCATGTTCTTCCAGCCAAATTTATTTTACTATTATATAGGTTATATGTCTCTCTATTTATTTGCTTTCAGAGTTATTTTAGGTTAATTTTTGAGAGTTTTATACTCCAATCATATTCAGTCCCCCAAAACTCTTTGCAGGTCAATACCCTCTCTTTCTTCTGCTTCCTCCTCCTCCTCCTCGTCCTTCTTTTTCTCTTCTCTTTTTCTTCCTCCTCCTTCCCTCTTTCTCCTCCTCCTCTTCTCCTCTTCCTCTTCTTCTTCTACTCCTCCTCTTCTTCTTCTTTCTCCTCTTCTCCCTTCTTCTCCTCCTCTTCCTCTTTGTCTCCCTCTGAGTCCAGTATCTGTTGCTCAGCTGTTCTTGGGAGTGGGGCCCTGCAGTGCGGTTGACCTATGGCATCACGCTGCTAATGAAAACTCTCCTTACTTCGTTAACAAATGTCAGTGGTTCCTCAGTTCATAGTAGGAGTAGAACTCCTACTCCTTCTACCCCCATTCTTGGATTTTATTTGGCTTGAGCTCGTGGAAGTCTTGTGCAAACTGTAATAGTTGTCATGTGTTCACATGTGCAGCTGCCCTCTTGTAGCTCCAAAGCACTATTTTCTTCAAGTTACCCACCTGCTCTTCCATGCAGAGCCTTGAGTCTTGCAGGGAGGAATGTGATCTGTCTATTTTCTTTAGAAATGAGCACTCTACAGTTTCTTATTCTCTGCGTATTGACCAGTGGAGTGTCTCTGTTAATCAACATCTTCCACAAGAAGCTTCTCTGATGACAGTTGAGTGGTGCCCTGATTTGGAGTTCTGGATTCTACAAAGTGATGGGTGGTGTCTTAGTTAGGGTTTTAGTGCTGTGAACAGACACCATGACCAAGGCAAGTCTTATAAAGGACATTTAATTGGGGCTGGCTTATGGGTTTAGAGGTTCAGTCCATAATCATCAAGGCAGGAACATGGCAGCATCCATGCAGGCATGGAGCAGGAGGGGCTGAGAGTTCTACATCTTCATCTGAAGGCTGCTAACAGAATACTGGCTTCCAGGCAGCTAGGATGAGGGTCTTATAGCCCACACCCACAGTGACACAGCTACTCCAACAGGGCCACACCTTCTAATAGTGCCACTCCCTGAGCTGAGCATATGCAAACTGTCACAGGTTGTGCAATGGTTCCATTATTTATTCATTTATTTGATGCAGGGTCTTGCTATATTATAGTCCAGGCTGACCTGAAGCACATTATTTAACCCAGACTAACAAACTCACAGCCTTCTTGCTTCAGCCATCTACATACTGTGATTTATAGGTATGTACTATCAAACCAGGCCATATGAACCAATGCAAAAGATCCTTTTAAGATATTTGTTAATATCAGTGTGCAAAATGGAGCTCATATCTCTACCAAGATGTTAGAGTCCTATCCTAGCTTGCTTTCTATTGCTTCCATACACAACTGTGACCAAAAGCAACTTAGGGAATATCTTAGTCAGTGCTCTATTGCTGTGACAACAGCCTGGACAAGAGATACCATGACCACAGCAACTCTTATCAGGGAAAGCATTTAACTGAAGCTTGTTTAAAGTTTCAAAGGTTTAGTCCATTTTCATCACGGTAGGGGAGCATGGTGGCATGCAGGCAGATGTGTTGCTGGAGAAGTAGCTGAGAGTTCTGTGTCTTAATCTTCAGGCAGCAGAAAGAGCCAGACACTGACAGCTTTAGCTTTTGAAACCCCAAAGCCCACTCCCAGTGACACACTTCATCCAATAAGACCATACCCCCTAATTCCTCTCAAGTAGTACCATTCCCTGATGACCACCACAGGGAGAAAAGGTTTTATTTGGTTTACATGGCCATCATAAATTAAGGAATGCCTGGGCAGGAACTCAAGCAGGGACCTGGAGGCAGGAACCAAAGCAGAGACCCTGGAGGAATGTTGCTCACTAGCTCACCCTAATGGCTTGCACCTTACGGCTTAGTTAGCCTGCTTCTTTATGAAACCAAGGATGGGTTGCCCAAGGGTGGCACGGTATTCTGGTTCCCACCACGTCAATCATTCATCAAGAAAATGACCCACAGACAAGCCAATCTTGTCTAATGACCCACAGGCTAATAGAATGGAGGCATTTTCTCAGTTGAGGTTCTTCCCAAAATGACCTGACCTTGTGTCAAGTTGACAGAAACTAAGCACAGCTGCTCCTCGGTGTGCAGCTAAGTTATGCTCTGATAATCCTGTTGTATATTTAAAATATCAAAAATGCATTTACCTCTTGAGCATTGTGGAGCCAGCCTATGAAAGCAGTATTTGGAAGGCTGAAATAGGTGAATCATGAGTGTCAGGTCAGCCTGGACTACGTAAGAAAAACTATCTCAAACAAAACCAAACAATTTTTTGAGATCATACTCCCACTCCCTTTCGCTTTGTTGCTCCTTGCATAACATGGGGTGGGGTGTGCATGAATGTAAACATCATAGCTTAGATTAGCCTACCCAAAATATGTCAGAACACATGCAGCAGCGTCCAGGTGGGCACTTGTAATAGTTTTGTACTGTTTATCATTAGAAACAGAAACACTGTTTCTATCACTAGAACAGTATCACTGTTAGTATCACTAGAAACAGTAGCAACAGAAAAAGATAGAATTCAAAATTCCAAGGACAGCTTTCCCTTATCCTGTATTTTTCTTTTTCTTTTCTTTTATGTATATGGGTGCTTTGCCGTGTGTGTTTTGTGTATCATTTGTGTGCCTGGTGCTAAGGAGGCCAGAAGAGGGAGTTGGGTCCCCTGGAATTTGAGTATCAGATTGAATGGTGGGGATCGATGGAACTTGGGTCCTCTGGAAGAGCAGCCAATGCTGTGTCACCTCTCCAGCCACTACATAGTTTTCTTTTGCTCTATTGGAACATTGGAACATAACAAATTAAACTATCAAAAATCGTTTTACATGCTAAAAACATGAGGTGGGGCATCATTTACTTCAGGAAGTGTGATACACTGTTTTTAATCCCTCCACCAAATTGCAATGCTAATGGCAGAGCACAATTCGTAAAAGAGAAGAGAACTCTGAAACGTAGAGAGAAAAAGCAGAGGGATGAGGGATCTTGAGATTCAAGGGTCCTTGAGATGCAAGGGACAATAAGATAAAAACTCCCCTCCCACCTTGCCTCCTCCAGTCAATACTCTGAAGAAGCTGAAATTCCAGCTGACATGGATAAAAAAAACATCAGGCCTGCTCTCTCTAGACAAATGTTCCAGGAAAGAGGCCACCTAGACACGCTACTCTATCCAAACACCACACTTATCTGCAAAAGCCAGATGGGGAGTTTAGCCCTCTCCCCTGGCCCACTTGTGACAAGAACCCCAAATACCCCTCCAGGTAGAGGTCAGAGGATACCCACTAGGGAGTCAGGACACTCCTACAGCAACCTTGTCACCCTCTGTTGTCAGCAAAGGTCACACTGGGCCAAGAATGGGACACTCGTATACAGCAAGGGTGGTCTCAGGGGATACTTTGTAGAGACCCAGAACTCTGTCCACTGTTCAGCAGAAATGAGAAGTCTGCTCACATAGGAAACCTGTCCTTCTGCCTCCACCTGTCAGCAATGAGAAGGTGACCCTGTTTGTTTCCTGAAATTGTACCAGAGGAAGCCAATAAAAATAGATGCTGTGGAGAGGAGACAGAGTCCTGCATAGACACCAATATATAGGCATCAATCAAATCAAAACATCATTCACTGTTGGAAAAAACTCATAAAAAACTCAAATTTGGAGGAAGAAAGGCAATTGCCAAAAGGACAAAGATGTTAGAATTATCTAACAAATATTTTTAAACACCTGTGCCTCCTGGGCTCAGTGGTGCACATTTGTAATGCCAGGACCTGGGAAGGGGAGGCAAGAAAAAATCAAGAATTCAAGTCCACTTCACCTACACAGAGAGACTCTATCTCAAAAAGTTAATTCAAAAACCAATCAAAGTGAAAGAAACACAGGATGGAGCTGTTAACCTAGAATTCTACATCCAGTGACCCAAAGAAAACATCCTACAGGGATGGAGGAAAAATAAAAACATTCTTAGAGAAAAGAAAACGAATGTATTAACCTCAGATCTCTCATTTCTATGGGAGTCCATAAGCAGAAAACGAACTTTCTGAGAACAGATTTATTTTCTTTTAATTATGTGTATATGTGGGGGATGGGATGAGAGAATGTCAGAGTATCTGGACCTGAGTTACAGGTGGTTGGGAGTTGCTCAGTGTGGTTGCTGAGGATGGAGCTCAGGTCCTCTGTAAAAGCAGTTTGAGCACCTCACCACTGAACCATCTCTCTATGAAATTACTTTTTAACAAAATAAATAAATAAATTTAAAAAAAAAAAACTTGAGATAGTCATGGTGACTCATGCCTGTAATCCCAGCACTCTGAACCCTGAGGAGGATTGCCCTGAGTTTGGACCGCAGATTGCTCAGTAGTGGTTAAACAGTTGCTACACAGCCTGAAGGCTAGAGTGCAGATCCCAGAACCTACGTAAACATTGGGTGGGCACGGCGATCTGCTTGTAATTCTGGCCTCAGAAAGTGGAGACCAGGGTTTTACAGAGCAAGCTAGTTAGCAGAAGTAGCCATATTGGTGAGCTTTGGGTTTGAATGAGAGAGACCCTCCTTATGGAATAAGGAGGAAGGTGATCAAGCGTGATTCCTCCACATCCATGAGCTCACACATATATGTGCCCCCACATATGCAAACACACACACACACACGCACACACACACACACACACACAAGAAAGAGAGAGATAGACAGAGACAGAGAGACACAGAGACAGAGAGAGAGGAAGAGTCAGGGCGCTTCTTTCTCTGGTTTACCGACTATATTAGTCGTTTGTCTTATTGCTGCAACAAATACACGAATGAAGCAACTAAATGAAAGAGGGGCTTTGAAGGTTTAGAATCTATCTTGTTCAGGAAGCCTGGTGCCAGGTGCAGAGGCAGCTGGTCACATTGTATCCAGTCAGGGAAAAGCGATGAGAGCTGGTGCTCGGCTGGCTTTTATTTTTTATTTATTTTTTATTTGATCGAAATAAAACCTACCTAGGGTGGATCTTGCCATGTTAATTAACCTCATCTAGAAAACCCTCACAGATGTGTCCGGAGCCTTCTCTCCTTGGAGAGTCTAGATCCCATCAAGGTAACAATGTAGACCATCACGCTGACGGTGTAAAGCAGGTGCAGATGGAGTTCATCCAGGAGGATGCACGGCCAGATCTATGCGGTATTATCTGGTTCCTGACGTGGATGCTGCCGGGGTGGAAGACAACTGACATCGATGACCGTGATAAAGAGAAAGAATCGGGAGCATCTGATGGAGAGAGGCTGAGAAGAGAGGAAGATAAGATGTGGGGAGGAAGAGGATGCTGTTTATGATTGGGTCACACCTACCTCGTGTCAGTCTTCTCAACTCTTCAGTTCTCAACTTTTTTTAGGGGGAAACCTTGAGCAAACTATAATGGGGAAAGAATCTCTTCCTAGTCTAAAAATCATTTGCATTCTTTCCTGTCTAAATTATATATAGCCAATATAAAAATTATACATAGCCAATTCACCATCATGTTCCCTTTCTGGCAGAATCAGCTGCTCACGTTGCTGTGCTGGAGGGTGGAGGGTGGAGGGTGGAGGGTGGTCCACTCCTGGATAGTATTGCATAGAAAGCTATGTTTCCCCCTCCTTTCTCCAATAGAGTCTCTATGTGACTATAACATGTGCTAAAATGTATCTGCCTAGGTTCTCTTTTAATTAAAAAAAAAAGTTTACAAATGTGGTTGTAAAGAACCAGCAAAGGGTGAGTTTGGAATGTTTGGGTGGAGGGTAAGTGGGCGTGTTGACTCTATGGAAAGAAAAGAGGGTTTTTTGGTTGTTTGTTGTTTTTCATTTTTGTTCAGGGTACCATGGGTAGAACCCAAGGCCTTATGGATGTTAGTCAACACTGCTGTCAGTTAGCAATAGCACCAGCTTTTTTTTTCATTAAGGTTACTGTTTAAGACAAAGTCTTGCTAGGTTGCCTTGAACTTGCCATTGTCCTGACATAGTCTCCGGTATAATATAACTCATTTTATGGAAAGGAGCTTCTGCAAGATCGCCCTTCAGAAGAGAAAAGAGGGTTTTAGGAGATAGGATCCTGCAGGGAAAAAGCAGGCCTAAAGTCCAAAGAGGAGCTTCATTAAGAGAGTTGACACTGTGTGATCCCTACACATGAGAAATCCCTGCAGGGAGAGATAGACCCTCCATTTCAGAGCACAAAGCAGGCTATGGGGGCTGAGGGGGTGGAGTGTCTTCACACCATGTGACCTAGCCTAGCCAGTATGCCAAAGGACATGGAAAGCAGGCCCTAGGTGGGACCAGGAACTTATCCTGCAGTCACAAGGGGGAGGGGGTACAAGGCCACAGTTCAAAGTTCTTTTTAATTAACTCTGTCCTAGAGAAAGAGCTAGTGTAGATTTGGGGGTAGAGGTGGGAGGTGGAAGGCAGCTAGAGGGTCTGTTGATCTAAAAGTAGGTGAAATTACAAGCCTATAGGAATCTTGGTTTTAAATATTAAAAGCGAGCAAGTTACTTTGTTGCAGTAAAAACTAAATGTACACAAAATTATAATATCCAATGTGATTATAGATGTAGATAAGGGGAATATTTAATACAATTATCCATGGGGAGTTAGAAAGATGTGAGATGGTATTTGTGCACACCATTTGAACTAGTCAAAACCCAACAGCAGTAAGTAGTAAAAGACTATACATAACACAATTCCTAAAGCAGCCAGTAAAAACCTTTATAAAGAGATACACTGAAAACATTGTAGATGAGTCAAATGGAATCTTAAGAGAGGTGTAGGTAATTGGTTAAAAATCAGAAAAACGAAAAGAGAGAAACAAAAACAACAAAGAAAAAGTACAGAAAATAAAATGGCAAACTCAAGCCCTAACATACTGGTTATTACAACAAATGTAAATGGCCTAAATAAATAGATTAAAAGACTGGTAGGGTAGGTTAGAGGCGAGGGGTGGGAGGTGGGGGTAGGGGAGTGGGGGTGGAGGGTAGGACCTAATTAAAATCCATCTACAATAGAGTCACTGCATATCACTTAACAGAGGCGTGCTGAATGTAAAGGGGAAAATACATATACATATCATAAAAAACAATCAGAAGAGAGCAAAGCTAATATCACCATCAGGTAAGGCAGACTTGAGGGCACAAAAATGACCAATCATAGGAAAGGATACAGCATATTATAGAATACCAAGCATGCTAAGTCAAAGTCAGAAAACTTAACTGCGTGTGTGCCAAATAGCAGCAGAGAAGGCAGTGAAAAAGAACTCATCAGGACCAGATGGTTTTACTAAAGAAATTTGCCAAACATTAAAATATTCAACACCAAATTCTACATAATCTTCCCGAAGGTAGAAAGGCAGAGTGCTTTAATGTATACAGCTGGTATTACCTTAATGTCAAAGCCAAAGACAGAAGCAAAACAAATGCCCACTCACCAAACAGAAAACCTTTGAGATCAACATTGCTCATGAGCAGAGAAACAGAAACATCAGAAAGTGGAATTTAACACCGAATACTGGAAACTGAAAGTCTAGGGAAAGCGAAAGCAACACCTGTGGCGAGCATTCCCCAAGGTCAAATCAGAGACCTCAAGATTATGAAAAGTTAAAATGTTGCAGACCAGAGCCCAACCATCCTGGGCTATTTTTAGTTCCTTGCATTGCCCTCCCATGTCTGACCGCTCATCCTTGAAGCTACCAAAAATCTTTAAAATGTACTTTATTGAGAAAGTAACCTCAATAAACCTTTCTTGGTCTCTATAAAGACCAAACTAGTCTCCAACTCTTGGAGATGCAGCAGCTGAAAAATGCGGTTAGTAACAACCAAGGCCTGCAGATACTGCTCTCTCATCTTCCTGCAGGGCTACTGTACTGTAATTGCCTAGCTGAGGTTCCTGCCAACTTGTCTGGTAAATGCCATGATTTACGATTCTCTTGAATCTGCAACTAGTAAAATCTCAGGTAACCGCTGGGCGTGGTGGTGCGTGCCTTTAGTCCCAGCACTTGGGAGGCAGAAGCAGGAAGACCTCTGTGAGTTCAAGGTCAGCCTGGTCTGCAAAGTGAGATCCAGGACAACTGGAGCTATATAGCAAGACCTGTCTCACTAAATACCAAAAGCCAACAAACAAAACCCCCAGGGAAACACTTCCATGGTGGGCTGTGGAATTAGAGGCAACACTAATGTACATTCCTGGACCCTGGGCATTCATATTTTATTGTGATTTCACACTCAGAATATGAAGACTTGGGCACAAAAGCCTAGATCCTGTATAATTTTATTTATGTAAAGAAATTGGAGCAAAGAAGATTAAATGATATTTTAAGGATGAACTGTTAGGTGGTAAAAGGCTGAAACAAAGTATAGAGGTAGTTTCCATAAAAGTCAAGACAGCAGCTGTTTCTGGTGTGAGCCAGGGGTATTATCGGTATAGGATATGGTAAGGGACTGTTAGGTGCTGACAGTAATTTATTTTTTATAGTCATAAGTAGCTTCTGTTATTATACATTTATATTTGGTGTGCGTTTCTGTATACAGTTACATTTCTTTTAAGCATTTTATTACTTTTTATTTTATTTATTTTCTGTGAGTGTGTGAGTGTGTGTGTGTGTGTGTGTGTGTGTGTGTGTGTGTGTGTTTGCACATGTGTACACGTGCGTGTTGAAGAGCATCCCAGGATGCTGTAATGGAGGTCAGAGAGCAACTCGCAAGAGTCAGTCTTTTCCTTCTGCCTGTAGGTCCTAGAGGTTGAACCCAGGTTGCCAGGCTTGACGGCAAGTGCCTTAACCCATGAGTCATCTCAACAGCCCTCAATTTTGTTTCTTAATATAAGGAGCTTTTGTTTCTTAATGATCCAGGAGCCTCCCAGCGAGAGCACGGCTGGGACCTTAATCATGGGGTAGATCTGAGAGGTGAGGAGAGTGGAGTAGATAGATCTGAGGGATGAGAGATGACTAAGAAAGGAAATGGAGGAGTGAGGGGTCCAGATGTGGTCATTAGTCTCTAAAGATCGTTCCTGCAGTAGCCATCTTGTCAATTTGGCTAAATTAAGATATATCTAGGAAGACACCAGACATGTCTGTACTTACACATGGAGACTAAACACCCCTACCCATAAAATAAATAAACCTACGATAATAGAACCAATAAACCTAACATCTTAAATGTGTATCAATTAATAAAGCACACCTCTGGCCTCTCACATAATGAGCGGTGAACCCCTTCATGGAGTCATAACTCAACAGCGTTATCGGGAAATGGTGAAATTAGGAGTTAGGGCTAGCTGGAAGAAGTAAGTCGCTGGGACATTTCCTTGAGCTCCCTTGTGTTCTAGGCCCTCACTCTATTGCCTTGGTTCCTCTTCCTCATTACCATGTTGTGAACTGCACTGTTCTGCCACACCTTCATCACTGGGACAGACGGACACCCATGGAGCCTTGAGCCGAAAGAAGCATTTCTGACAGTATGCTGTTTAAATGTCTGTCACTGATACAACAGAGCTGCTTAACACAGTCCCCAGTGAGGCCACCCAGTCACCAAAGAAGCACACTGACCCAAGGCTGGTTCATTAAGACTCTAGGAAAGCTCTGTGAGAAGCCCAAGCCACCAAGTCACAAGCTCCCAGTTGACAGTCAGATCATTCACCAGCCATGTGATTTCTAGTCCAACCAAGTCTAGAGATGAGTCTCAGGCAAATATCTAACTTCAGACCTCTGGGGAAAAAAAAAGCAACAAGAAGCAGTTATCTGGGCCCAAATGATCCATAGAATTGTAAGAGAGAAAACAAATTTCAATGCCATGAGGTTTCAAGAATATATGTCTATGTCTATGTCTGTGTCTCTCTGTGTGTGTGTACATACATATACACACACATACATATACCCACACATACATATACACACACTTTGGGTGGCATGCTGGCCAGTTGTCTTCTCTGTGATCTCAGAGAGACAACTTAGAGGAGCAAAGATTTCTTTTGCCCCACACTTTTGGAGGGTTCCATTCATTATGGTCAGAAGACATGGCAGAATACGACAGCTACCACCATGACAGCCAGAAAGCCCAAAAAAAGAGGACTCAGGAACTGGACAAGAATCAGACAGAACAAGATATATACTAGGGATGGGCCCCCGGTAACCTATCTTCCTCAGCCAGGTCCTACCTCCTATACTTCTCCACCTCCCAATAATGCCATAGTAAGATCAATCCATTGACTCATTCATCCATCAGAGGTTGCAGCCCTCATGATCTGACTCTGGGAGTTTGCTCACAGACACGCCCACCGCATACTCTACTGACTTCCTAGGCGTTAACCCATTGAAACCAACAATTGAAATTCACCATCATAGATGCGGAGTCTATCATTGATTGCGATTTTGAGGTGAACTGTAGCTCTTGAGTGGACATTTTCACGGGCCCTTCTTAAGCCTAGAGGAGAAGTCTAGGCTGCATAGAGATTTGGAAGACATCAGGGTATAAAGTGGACACGACTCTTCCCAAGAAGTAGGCCATTTCCGACACCAACCAGCCTTTGCCCCAGTAATTCTATAATTGTTTGGAAATAGTTTTTCTATAACCTTTCCGTACGATAACGTTTCTTATTTACATGCCTATCCTCCCCTAGTAAACTGTGAGGCAATAGGAGTTGGGGTTATATCTTACACTTTCTACATGTGGTGGTTTAGGTGAGAAATGTCCCCTAGAGACACATGTACCTCAACAAAGCGTCCCTAGTGCATGGTGATGTTTGGGAAGGCTCTGGAATCTATAAGATGTGGAGCCTTGCTGGCTAAGATCACCCCTGATGGAAGGGATTGAGGGTTTATAGCCCCACCCTCCTTGCTGCTGGCTCTCTCTGCCTCCTGAGTGTGGTTGATATGTGATTGATTTCCCAGATGCTGCTGCTGCTGTTGCTATGTTGTCCATTACAGACATAATGGCCTTCTCCTCTGAAGCTGTGACCTGAAATAAACAAAACTCCTCTTCAAGTTTCTCCAGTCACAGTATTTTATCACAACAACAGCAACCACACACACACACACAAACAAGCAAAATCCTAATTCACTAATAATGTATACACATACAACAGGAGATTAGATAAGCAAATGCATAAATGAATGACTCAACCTTAGACAGATAAACATAGACAACACATTAAAGTGTAAAACTCACGATATTTATGCTAAGATCTTATTGGTAGGATATTTCTTTTAAGTATTCTATTTTTTTTTAAATTATGTGCATGTGTGTTTGGGATGTACATGTGCCCCTGAGGAAACCGACGGCATCAGAGCCCTCTAGAACTGCAGTTACACGGATCTGAGCCATGTGATGTTGGTGCTGGGAACTGAACTCATGTTCCTACTGAGTCATTTCTCCGGACCCTTGAGCAAGGGTCCCTTTTTTTTATTAGACTAAAGCTTGAAAACAGTTCAGTTTTATGTTTATCACATAAAACTGAAAGGAATGCTGTCTATAAATATGTTTCTCATTCTCCATCTAGACTTTCTTCTGTCTACAGACTAATTCTAATTACACAAATTTATCTTTGTGGTATTTGGACAAGGGGAGATTTTGCAAGTTATATTGGGAAGAGACATCAGTTGTAAGGCTTGAGTAGCTAATTAAAGAAACAAAAAGGAATAGACAATAGCTTGAGATCTGTGACCTTCAAAGTTTAGTGGATTTTCTCCTTTTTACCCTCTCGATAAGGGAATCTCATAAAATTTAGTTAAATAGCTTTGGGATCCTCTTTGACAATCTTAGGAAGTTAAGAAAATCCTCTGAAACCTTTGAATTTTATACCAGTGTACTTTATTTAATCCAATAAGGCATAATTAATTTATTTAGATGTTAGAAGAGTCAGTGTAAGGACTTAAATGCTCTTCCCATAGGCTACCCTATAATTTTAGTTTCCCAGTCTTTCAGGGAGTCAAGAAAACAGCTGTGTTTACTCATTTGTGGCTGACAAGATCCATTTGTTGGTACTGTGCTATCAAAGTTGCTTTTACAAATGCAAAATCTGGCAGTAACATAACTTCAAATTATCTCGTGTGCCCGAACGGATCTTTGGAGGGAACCCTGCCAGTTTTGAAAGGCTACCGAAGGTTCTAAAATATTCATTGGACGAGAAGTCTGCCAAGAACGTCAAGAGTCCAACTGCTTCCTCAAATTACCAACAGACAGAATACGTGAAGAATGATCACAAAACGACAAAGCTGCTTACATATCTTGGTTGAAGTCTGAACTGCTGAAATTAAATTGAGGCCAAAGGTTAGGAGTACACATCTTTCTAATGTCTCTCTAGAATAAACTAATTTGTGACTAGTCCCGCGGTCCCTACCACTGTGCAGCTAGCCAGACTTTTGACCAGACACCTTTAAAAATAACCTAATTTAAAAAAAGCACCGGGCTTCTGGATCACAGGACCTTTCAACACACAAAAGTTAAGTGCCTGTTGTGGTTGCTAATGGAACTGTTGCCATGTGTATTCTCTTTAATTAAAGTCAGGAACCAGGAACACCTCCTACACAGTGTCTTACTCTCCATGAGTTAACTCATAACTCCTTCCCATCTTCCCATCCCAAACTACTGTCTCCTTTGTGCTCCCTGACCTCCCTATATGCCCTTCAGATTTATTTTTATTTTAAAGTGTGTGTGTGTGTGTGTGTGTGTGTGTGTGGGTGGGTGGGTGTGTGGGTGTATGTGTGTGTGTGCACACACGAGTGTGCATGTGAGTGCCTGCAGGGGTCAGAAGAGGGTATCTGACCCCCAGAGCTGGAGTTACAGATGGTTCTGAACAATCAGACACTGGTAACGGATGCTGTGTCGTGAACTCCAGATCCCTGGAAGAGCAGCAAGCACTCCTAATAACTGAACCATCTCTCTCACCATCCACATGCCCTTTAAAGGATTTCAAGCCTTAGATTGGTCATTTTAAATTATTTTTCTCTTTTGACACAGGGCTACTAGGTTGCCCTTCCAACTCAGATCTCCCGGCTCACTCTCCTGAGTGAGTACAAGGGTAACACCCCCATGTCCAGTAGTTCAGCGACTCTCCCACCTGACAGACCCCCACGTGAGAAGTTTTCTAGATCTATAACTGGAGCCACACTTAGAGATTCTAACTTAATTGTTCTGGGGAGATGTCCAAGCGTGATGTTTTTGAAAGAAATCCTGTGTATGGATCTCACCTACCACACTGAAGTAGCTGCCTCAGATCCCAGCCTCTATGGTAGACCTGACAGTTTAGACAACAGATCCTGAGGCAGAGAGACATGTCCAGCATTTGACCCAACTGAACTTCCATCTCATCTTTGTAGTCCAGTGTGATGTTCTGAGAATAACAATTGATAAAATACCTGTGTGTGAGCACTGCTACAAAATACCCCCTGCAGACAGTTTTCCCATCCTCGTCACAATGGTGTTCACTGGGCATTAAAAATGCCGCCTTGCAGTTGAGGAAACTGATAGTTGAAACCTGTGTTACTCCAGGCCTGAATTTCAGTTCAAGGAAGTTGCCCAAAGACCCAAGGCTAGAAGGACATGGAACCCAGCTCTGGTCTCATGTAAATGTTCAGGAAGCATTGTCTAATCGATTTAAAGGACATCCTGGGCCAGTGAAGTTGTGTCGTCTGCAAGCTATATGAACAGTAAAGACATGCATTATTTTCCGTTCAGGAAGTCCAGGACTAGGGGTTGCTCAGGGGTAAAGTGCTTGCCTTGTAAACATGAGGGCCTGATTCCTATGGGTCTCCAGATTCCACAAGTAAGGCAGAGAAAGGCAGATCCTTGGAGTGTAAAGATTGACTCCAAGGCCTTGCATCTGACAGGCAAGTAATCTACCACTGAACTATGCTCTCAGCACTAAAATGGTTTAATTTTATGATTAATACTCAATAAATTAAAGTACAAATCTTATAACTTAATGCCTCCCTGGGCTTTTAAGTTCCTCTTATGAAATTTTTTTATAAGCCCAATAGATTCAGCCATCCTTTTACAGGTCGTTTGTTTTACTTGTTTCGAACAAGTTCAGCTGGCCTTGAACTTTCAACCTTCATACCTTAGCCTCCCTGCCATACTGGGGTTATACGTGTACCCTACTATACCCAGTCTTAAAGAGCTTTGAAAAGGCTCAGTCCTATTTGCAAGCAAAGAGCTTTTATGTTTTACTCGCCAATGTCTGCCTGATTTTATTACATAATTGTCATATTAAAGCTTCCTGATCACTGTGTAATTCCAAATCTGATATTTTAAATCCCACTTGACCTAATTTGGATATGAAATCTCTTCATTTACTCACTCCTGAATATGAACTTGCACATACCTTAACCAGTTATTCAGATTAACACTTGCATTGTTTACAAAGTGCCTCTTCTGTCAATCTTATTGAAACACAACCATTTTATATTGTCAACTATCTACAAACTCTTTAGCCCCCAAATACAAACACAATTTGGTTCAGTTCCCTCAAAGTGTGCTGGGGTTATAAGGTACTTCCCATTCAGCCTGCAAGCTTCCCGTGTCACTGAGACTCGAGGTTGTACAGCCAGCACATTTTAACCAGGATGCTCAGTGAAGTCCTTGGTGACTGACTAAGTGAACACCACTTGTGGTTGTTAAATCGAATCCTCCTTAATTGAAGAAGAGGGGTGTAGTAAGTGACCCAAGACTCTGACTCCCCTGTCAAGACTATTTCTCCTGCATCAATTCATCGGACTTTTTGCATTTCTTTGGCTCTTAAAATACAGAGACATTTTCTTGAATAAAGAACTTTAAGGGACCTGCAAGACAGTTTGGTGGGTAAAGGTACTTGCTGTCAAGCCTGACAACCCAACTTTGATCCCCAGAACCCACAAGGTTGAAGGAGGAAATTGACTCTAACAGTTGTCCTTTGACCTTCACTTGAATGAGTACACACACACACACACACACACACACACACACACACACACACGTGCACGAGCATGCGCCCACTCACATGCACACGTGCATGTTCATGCACACACACATGTATATACACACACACAAACAAACTGAATAAACATCTACTAACCCCTGGCAGGGAACCAATGACAAACCAAGTTGTAGATACCACAAAGGTATAACTTGGTGAACCAATTTGTTTTCTTGGTGTTACAAAAAAATGGATGATGGGCTACTAGATAAGCAGAAATGATCCTCAAACAGCTGTACTGTCACAGTCCACCCCAGCATGGGTGACAGGTTATGAAAGCTGGAAATGTAGAACGCACTACACAGCCTGCAGGCAGCTCCACAGGTTAGAGTGTCCGTCCAGGTAGCTCTATTGGTCTGAGCCTCTTCCAGGCATCTGGGCTTATGTGGAAGGATCTCTTGCAGTCCTTAGTGCTTACATATGCTGGGGGTTAAGGGAGAAGGCAGGTCTTTATACCTGGTCAGGTTCAGGGACTTCCTAAAGCTGCTGAGTTTACTTCCTGTTGTTTATCTCCCCTTTAAGATTCTGTGTCTTAATAAGCTTTCCTCCGAGGTGGATGGTTTTGATCACAGAGGAAACTGCTACACAACAGTCAACAGAAGCAAAGTTGGAGTTTATTTAAAAATAGTTTTAATGGGTCTAAAGACAGGACTTAATAGTTAAGAGCACTGGCAGACATTCTAGAAAACCACAGTTCAATTCCCAGAACCCACATAGCTACACAAAACTATCTGTAACTCCAGTCCCACGTGATCCCACACCCTCTTGTGACCTCCATGAGCAGCGGTCATGCATGTGGTATGCACATGCATGCAGGCAAACACCACACACATAGGATAAACAAACACACAAACATTTTTAAAAGTTTTAGAATTGATTTAAGTAGGAACATTAACATAAAAGTAAGAAATTAATAAAAATACCTCTATAAGGAAGGTGTTGTCTTTACAAAGGCAATCATCGTAGCAATTTTAATTGTGCTGAATCTTGACTTCTGAGTGTTGAGATTTCAACTAGATTCTGGTGAAGCATTCCTTTCTCTTCCATGTCCCCCTAACTTCCTTGCCTTTCTAGCCATTCTAGGTGCTTACTACCAAGCCCAATGACCAAGCTCAACTCCTGAAACCCATGCGGTGAAGGAGAGAATGACTCTTGCAACTTGTCCTCTGAACTGCACATGGGTGCCCTGGCACATGGCCCTCACCCCCATTAAATAACAAAATGAATAAGTAAATAGTAAATAAATGTTAAGATAAAGAAAAAAAAAAGAGAAAGACAGAAAGAAAGAAAAGCCCATGCTGGTTCACTCAAGGCCTGAACTGTTCTCCCTTTCTGCAGTGAATTCTGTGAAACAATAAGGCTTTTATCTCTTTAAAAGGCTCCTATCTACTTGGGCAAGCAGAAAGAGGCTTACTCAGGCTTCAAAACAATTTCACAAATAAAGTCTTGATCTGAGGGCAGCACCTTGCTATGGTTTGAATATATATACCAGGTAGGATAGGTAGAACCTTTGAGACATGGTAGAGGCATATGTAGATTAATTCATTCTTGAGTCAGTGGTTTTGTGAGTTATTGTAGGAGTTGCTTTGTCAGGAAAGCAAGCTCTCTTTTGCTACATGCCCTGGCTCAGCAGGAAGGTCCTTATTGGCAAGACATGTGTTCATGGACGTCTAGGACCTTGAACATTTCTCTTTATAAATTTTCTCGTCTGTGATACTCAGTTATAGCAATAGAAACAGATGAAGACCTTTGATGTTTTTTATGGACTGCTCTGAGCAGTCTTCCTAAAGTGGCTCTTCCCACAATAGCATCATAGATTGACCAACCACTGGCTAGAAGGGCAGCCGTTGTTTGTAGAATCTCAGCCTTGTGAAGGCGTCCAGAGATGAACAGTTATATGCAGTTTGTTTTTATTTCTTGAGAGAGGACCTCTGTGAAGTCCTGGCTGCCCTCAGAGATCTGACTGCTTTTGCCTCCTGAGTGCTGGGATTAAAGGCATGTGCCACAATGCCTGTTTCTGTTGTTGTTGTTGTTTTGGTTTGTTGTTTTAGTGTTTTTTTTAAAACTTTCATAAATTCTGACTCTTCCTGTGCGTTCACAAGAAATGGATATGAAAAAGGAATCTCTCTATTCTCTTTGAATGGGCTCTGCCCTACCTACCCATCCCACCCCACCCCATTCCCCCACTCCTTCCCAATGAGACTGTCTTGCTGTGTAGCTAGGTGGCCTCAAATCTTCCCTCCTTAATGCCCAGATTGCAAGGTACAGGCAAGGTGTAGGCAAGCACCACCACACCCTGCTTGGGTAGATTTATTTTAAACAACCCTCATAGCAAGATGGCAAAGGTTTCTGAAGACTTAGGTATTAATGAAAGTTGAGTGGGTGAGTTGGGGGGGGGGGAGATGCTTTAGCAAGTCCTAACCTTCTTCAATTTCTTCATCTGAAAATTAAGAGAGTTGTGAAGACGCTGTCCGGGATTTCTTCTGGCTCCAGCATTCTGTGGTTTTCTACATTTGTGCCCTTGAACGGAAATTCGTGGTATTTTGTACGATCTATACCTTACCGTAGGATTCAAAACCAAAACCAAAATAGTTATTTTAAGAATGTGGGTGGGCGATAGTAACGACAGGAACAGGAATGGGAGGGCCGAACAGGAAGAGGAGGGCTGAATGGGCCGAACAGGAAGGGGAGGGCTGAATGAGTTGAACAGGAAGGGGAGGGCTGAATGAGTTGGAGCCAGGACCTGAGCTAAGAGACAACAGCCAGCCAGCCCATGCAGGGTCTCTGCTAGAGCGCCAGGAAGTGCATCTGCCTGGACTGACTGAGTGATGGAGGTATCAGGTAAAAGAAGGGGACCTAAGGAGTATTGTTTGCTGTTTTTAAAATTACGTTATTGTTTAGTTTGTGTCAGGGGACTTGGGGGGGGGGGGACGTGCTTGCCATGATATACGTGTGGAGGTCAGAACTTATAGGAGTTCATTCTCTTCTTCCACCATATGGGCCCTGGGGATCAAACTTAGATTTTCAGAATGAAGCAGATGCCTTTACTGACTGGGCCATCTCAGTTGCCTTTATTGCCTGTCTTTTATCTAACTGCTAATCTCTCCTTCCATTGAAATCTCCAGAACACTTGTCAGTACAGAGCAGCCGCTCAAAGAATATTTAAAAATAAAAAGTGTGAGGCTCTCAGTGCAAACAATCTTTGTACTCTTTTGGAAAAAGCATACCAGTGTAGGGAATACATTTTGCCTATGTAAGAACCAATATTTCCTATCTACATCTATCTGTCTGTTTATTTGCCTATCTGTCCGTCCGTCCATCAATCTATCAATCATCTAGCAATATCTATCTATCTAATCATCTACCTATCTACCTATCATCTGTCTATCATCTATCTATTATCTCTATGGTCACCTATCAACTAATTTATCATCTATGTATACTTTCAGACAAAGCCTCATGAAACTTGCTCTTTAGTTTCGATGGTATCTAACATCTTCATCTTCTATTTTTTCCAATGTATACAATGCATTCAATAGGTGTGTGTATGTGTACATACATGCATGTATGTGTGTTGTATACATACAGTGTGTGTACAGAAGTGCTTCATACAGAGACCAGAGATCAACTCTAAGTGTCTTCCTTTATGGCTTTGGTTTTTATATGGGTTCTAGCAATCCCAATTTGGGAGGCGAGTACTCTGCCCGATGAGCTATCTCTCCGGCTCTTCCATTTTCATTAAAATCTTGTTTCCTTCTAGTCGCATATAGTGCCAAATGCCCGCGGTCTTGCATTTAGGAGACAAAGAGGTTTTGTTATTTCTGCTATTGTGAGCTCCCGGTCAGCATTCCTATATCAGCTTCCAAACTTAACACACCCATGTTGAAACTACAGAGGCAAGCTGCTACATCCAGCACTCGGGTTGTCAAGCTTACAAGACGACAGCCCTTACCGCTGGAGCCATTTCCCCAGCCCAGGTTTTCCTTTTTATTTTTTATTCAACCCAGGACCTCTGGCCAATAAATAGTGCTGATTACATTCACATGGAGCCTCCCTGCCTCAATGTACCTAATCTGCATGACCCCACCAAAGTGTCTGCAGAGTTTAACCTAATCTAGCTAATCCTGTACAAGTATCCCCACAGGCTTGCCTCCTAGGCAATTGTAGATCCTAGAGCCTGTCAAGCATCACACCAGACTCTCTTAACATTGTGTAAGAAAGACTGCTCCCATCTCCCGTTGGGTTAATTTTATGTATATGAGTGTGTTGCCTGCATATATGTCTGTGCACCACGTGCATGCCTGGAACCCAAGTTGCCCAGAAGAGGGCATTAGAACGGGAATTACAGGTGTTTGTGAGGCTGGGGAACAAGCCTGGGTCTTCTAGAAGAGAAGTGCTCTTAATTACTGAGCCATTGCTCTAGCTCAGACCTCCTGTTCTTGAAGCCAGCGTCTTAACAGTCAATGACTAGAACCATCCAGTGCTAAAAGTTATCTGCATCCAGTACTTTAGGTTAGACCTTGATAAAGCAAGAGAAGGGGTTAATCAAGAGTAAATCAATGACATGGGTGACCACAAAGCCTGGACAGATGAACAGGACTGATACAAATGTGGTGCACACTGTACATGATAAACAATGTACTTCCTGTGTGAGCTTCTGTAGAGAGAATATGTTGTGTATTGTGTGAATGCATCACCTGTCAATTAAAAACCTATGGCCTATAAGAAAGGGTAGAATAGAAGAAGGTGGGACATCCGGGAGGCAGAAAGGATTCTGGAATAGAACATAGTACGGGAGATTCGCCGGGCAAGATGTGATGAGCGCAGGTAACCAGCTGTATGGTGGGATGTAGATTACAGTAAATGGGTTAAGTTATGATCTAGTCAGAAAAGAGCCTAGCTATATGGCCAAGGTCTTTGTAAATATGTTTTGAATCTTATTTCTAGGAGCATGGGGCTGGGAGGAAAAACCAGACCTAACTTCTACAAACTTCTAATCTGTCTTCGCTAAAATGTAATGGAAATGTGGGACTTGGAATAGACCAGCCTGCTGAGGGTTTTTAAAACTGTTCATGCGCCACACCTGCCACCATCCAAGCTGAACACCTCCCGCTATGCCAAAGCCCTGGGAAATCACGAACAATCTCTGTTGTTTAAAGCAGGATTCGTCTCAGATGTTGCTGTAAACTCCTTCCTAACCCGATGGTTCAGAGTTTTTGCCACATTGAGCATTAATTCATTAATCTTGATAGCCAAGCACTAGGGAGGGAGGGGTACAAGGCCAGAAGTTCAAGGTCATTCTCAGATACATATTAAGTTCTAGGCTGTGTACATGCGACCCTGTCTCAAAAAACACAAACAAGCCCAAACAAAACAAAACAAACGGAAACAAGCCAGGCACGAAAGTTGTGGTGTTGCCTCAAAATGCTTCTGTCTTAGGGATGCCTGTTGGGACCTGACAACTCAAACCGTCTGGTCACGGTAAGTCTTCAATATGAACTTGAGCAGGCTGAGAGATGCCTGGGAGGTTAGGGAAGCATATTTCTAGGTGTGTCCGTGTGGGCGTTTCCAAGACTGGAATGTGGGACAGAAATTGAGGAGGTAAGACCTGCTCTGAACAGAGGTAACATCATCCAACAGACGGGAGGTCTGAGTGGAGGAGAGGGAGGAAGCCTGCCAGCGTAGGCGTGTCTGTCTCTGCCTCCCGTCCGTTGAGAGGTGAGCCACGCTGTTCCACCTCACATTTATTCTGTGCCATGATGCTCCGACTCGTCGTTGCACAAAGACCCAGAGGTAATGGAACCAGGCGACTGGACGAAGGATCCAGGATAAACCTCCCCTCCCGTATTTACTTTCAGATATTTTGGATGGGTATGAATACAAGGCTTCGATGTATAAAAGCGCTATTCATCTTATAAACAAGTGCTATGTTTTAGAGTTTTAGATTAAATTGTCCCTGGTTACACAGTACTGTAATAATATTGAGGGGAGAAAGAAAAGAATACAGTGGGGAAATGGCCAGAACAGACCTGTTGCTCAGTAGCTTGGGTACCTCCACGCTTCTGAGTCTCATATTCCCGAGTTACCCAGAAAAGCGATCGCATCCGAAGGGATACTTTCTCTCCCCTCACAGAAAAAAGTCTGTGGAATTTTTTTGAGCGTCCATCTTTGTAAACAATGTATATTTCTGCCCCCAAGAATGGCTCTGTTCTCTCAGCGTCTTCCTTGCTTGAATGCCTGGTTCCCAGGTGGGGGCTGCTGCCTTGGGGGGTTGTGGAACCTTTGGTACATGGTGCCTGGTCTACTAGGAGCCCTTTGAAGGTGACATTCACTTCTAAGGGTAGTTCTAGGTCTACTCCCTGTCTGACTGTCTTGGAACCAATGCATACTTTTCCCCTGACCACTGAGCCTCTCTGTCATGCCTTCCCCGCCCCCCTGAAACCATGAGCCTGAATACAGTTTCTTCCCTTTAGTTGATTCTTTCTGGTATCTTGTCTCAAGCATGAGAAAAGTAACTGACACACAAGTTGGTTAGTGACGACCTCTTAACGGGTAGTGTCACTTGGAGGGGAGGGGAGCTTGGAAAGTCTGAAACACTGTTCACAGAGCGCGGTTGCAGTGCTTTGCCATTTCTATCTTCTGTGGTCCTCATGGTACAAGCATCTTTCTTTTAATGAATGAGGCACCGGGGTTTCACTCACTGTGTTTGGACACCTGGAGTACACGGTGGCAGAGTGGTCAGTCACAGTGGAGCCTACATGCTGATCACCACATGTATGGTTAACTTTTTCTTTTTTAATTTGGGAAGCTCGTCATGTACCCCGATGGCACTCACCTCTCAGTCTTCCCATGTCTGTCCCCTTCTGTCTGACCTACTCCACCCACACATATACAAAAAAAGAAGAAAGAGAGAAAGAAAGAAACATCCATTTTGTGTGGTCCACATACTCACTGGGGCATGGTCAAATTCCTAGTGGCCAGTCCCCCAAGGGAAGATGAGTCTTTTCTCTGCTTGCATCCATATCAAAAGCCATTAACTGAGAAGAGACATGGTGACTGGAGAGAGTCAGGGACAGCTCTCCCGCACCTGTGCCATTACGCCCAGACATCCATCCACATGAACTTCAGTGGTAACACAGGTGACAGACATCAGCATGGACCCTGGTCATCAGGACACCCACCCACTCATGGCCTTCAGCGGCTGCACAGACTCAACACAGCCTCAGGTGGCTTCTCATGCCACTCACATCTGCATGGGCTCCCAAGGCTGGAGGACATTCCAAAGCGTTAGGCAGCGTACGTCCACATGGATCTGTCCCAGAAGAAAACAGTCAATGTACAGTATGACCAAAGAAAGAGCTTTTGACTAAAAACTATTCAAGGGACAAAAATCCAGCCAAAGATACCCAAAACTGAATTTGAAAATAAGGCACAAAATCTCTTTCCAAGACTTGAGAGAAGACTGGGAGCTGAGTGGCATGTGATGTTCCTTGGTAAAGACAAAAAAGAGAGGAAGTCACCAAGTTCACACAGCTTTACATATACACACACATAAAGAAACACATTCCACATACATATACAAACACATAACACACACATACTGCACACATACATACCACACACAAACATATATATACACACATGCCATGTAGACACATATACCATACACACACAAGCACACATACCACACACATACACATATACCACAAAACATGTCATATGCATATACACATATAACACATATCACAAAACACATGGCATATAGACATATGCCATACATACATAAATATACAACACACATGCCACACATATACATACACATACATGCCACAAAACATGCCATATATACACATAAACCATACACACATAAAGACACATATACATACACTCACATACCACAAAACACATACCACACACACATACACCATACACACACCACATACACACAAACTGAGTCTCACCAATACGAGGGCCACAGGAAGGTCAGGCTTATTCTTCAGGGGATATGGGCTAGACCCTCTCCCACAAGGGCTGCCAGCAAACAGACAGGTCAGCAGTAGAATTTGAATTTGGAATTGAACAATGAATACATTTCTTTTTTGTAAGAATATCCCTGTTGTTATTCCATTGAAATTTAACAAGCCATCCTGTGTTTTATCTGGCAACCCTTGTCCCAGCTCTTAAAGAAAGAGCGTTGGTAGTATAGTTACACCAAACTTGGAGAAAGCATGGGGACAGGAATGTCACTCATGTGGGGTATACACAAAACTCTGCTGTCATCTCTGGCACCTCACATATGCGAAGAAGAGAGATGGAAGCCAGTCCAGAAATGGTCGGTGCCGAAGGGTGGGTCTTGTTGTTGCTTCCCTCCCTGGTTAAAACAACCCTGGAAGTGCGTAAGGACAGCTGGGCAGAAGTGAGCAGAAGGAGTTGAAGCTTTGCCTTGCCAGACTCCCTAATTATGTCATGCTCCTTTGTCTACCTCTGGACTCCAATCCTGGCAAGATTTGCTCATATTTTCCCTATTTTGGCAGCATCATTGAAAGAGAACTTTGGATGGGGGGGCGGGGGGAGGCGGGGAGGGTTGCGTGCGCCTGAGCAACAAGATGAAACAAGATTGAAGCTTTATGCCGTAGCATCCACGTTGATTTAATGGAGACAATGAGATGCCTTATGTGTTCCCTCCATCACACACCTGAATGTCGTCTGTCCTGAAGAGTGAGCTGGAGGGATTTGGGGCTACACAGTTTAGCCTTGTGTTTCCTCCTGGCCCCAGACATTTTTTCTGAGGGTCAGATTCCTAGTATGTGACCAGGCAGGGCTCTTCCTGTTCTTTTGACTTGACAACCCCTCAAGGGCTTTTGTGGGCCACAGGAATTTTATAACTCGGAAATGAGAATGTGTGTCAGCATTTCTTTTGTGTTTCAGCTAGAGGACAAAGTAGCTTTAGCTTTACTACTGAGTAACAACTGTAAAATAATAAGGGCTGAACTTTATTAAAAGAATACACACACACACACACACACACACACACACACACACGAGAGAGAGAGAGAGAGAGAGAGAGAGAGAGAGAGAGAGAGAGGGGGGGGGGGGAGGGAAGGAGGGAGGGAGGGAGGGGCAGGCAGGCACTGACATTCATCATTTGGCCAAACCTGCCCAAGGAGCAGTTGTTCAAAGGCTTCTGCCTACAGTCCTTCACTCTCAAGCCTTCTGGAAAAAGATGAACTCTCTTTGAGTCATGACACAGCACGTTCATACGTTCAGTGGCAAAGAAGTAAGAAAGTGTAATGCTAAGCTTAGACCTGGTCTAAGCAGGGTCCAGAGATAATGCAGTTTCTTTTTTCTGGGCCAGTTTTGTGAGGAAAATCTGATATTCCTCTCTTCCCACTACCTTTGGCTGTATGAAATCCCCAGGTTTTGGTGTCTCACCACGGCTGGTCCATAATGCATGACATTTGAGCCTTAAGTATCAGCAAGATCCTTAAGTGGATGGTTGATGTTGGTTGGGAGCTGACAATTTCTATTTAATTTCTATGAATATAAGGGAGTACAATAGCTGTGTGTGCGTGCATGCATGTGTTCATGTGCATGTGTTCGTGTGTGTGTGTGTGTGTGTGTGTGTGTGTGTGTATTCATGCACATGTTTTCCGAGATGTTTCATGTGAGCATCCAATTGCCCTTAGAAGCCAGGGGCACAGGATCCCTGGGATCTGCAGTTACAGGCAGTTGAGAGCAGCTTGATATGGGTGCTGGGTACCAAACCTAGGCCTTGTTCAGAAGCAGTGTCTACTCTTAGCTCCTGAGTCATCTCTGTTTCCTTCCCACCTGACACTAACTGTCATGAAATTCTTTTTCTTTCTCTTCTCTTGTTAAATGTCCCAAACCTGCAGTTTGTTTGTTTGTTTGTTTGGGGGAAGGGGACAGTGCTGAGACAGGGTCTCTCTATATAGCCCTGGTTGTCCTGGAACTATGTAGGCCAGGGTGACCTTGAACTCAAAGAGATCCACTAGCCTCTGCTCCCCAGTGCTAGAGCTTCAGGTGCCACCGTGCCCAACTCAGCCCAGAGTCCTTAAGAAAGTCCCTGTTCTACAGCAACACTGTTGGGTAGAAATGCAATGCGAGTCATTTGTATAATCTTAAGCTCAGTAATAGCATCTCTAAAAAGAAAAGAAAAACAACAGGTGACATTAGTCTTGATAACATTTTACTCAACACAGTATATCCAAAGTACTAGTCCTTGGTATATGTAGTCAATATAAAATGGAAATACTTTATGTTCACCGCCCCTCAGCCCCCACTCAATGCTATCTATGTATTTGAAATTCCTGAACTGATGGGGAACAGGCAGGAGTTAAACACTCAATGTCTGTTTACAGAGGTGTTTGGGTAATTGCTGTATGCCATTGCAAATGCTCATCGAAAGGTGTGCGTGTGCGTGTGCGTGTGCGTGTGTGTGTGTGTGTGTGTGTGTGTGTGTGTGTGTGTTCCTTAACAGATAGATACAGTTGGCTCTGTTATGATAGTTTTACTTCCCCTGTGCCATTAAAACTGGGTTCATGGGATAAATACTAGAACAGGAAGGACTCTGTTGCTGCATTCACAAGGATGTTACCAGGTAAATGACTGTGGTATTTGCCTGTTCCACCAGGGATCTGTTACAAAATGAGCTCAGACTTGGGGAATTTGTGATAATGCCGGACAGTCACCACGATCTTGAATAAACACTAAGGAATTCCCTTTTATCTTCCGTTCAATCACGTCACTGGACTTCGCCAGTGCACAGACCTGCAAGTCCGGCTGGAAAATCTGGAACTCGTTTGCTCGTCTCTGTCTTCTCTCTGAGTTCTGTGTGCTGTGACCACATCTGTGAGTTCTTTCGGGGTGTTGGGGTCCCATTAATCTAAGTCAACAGCCGGCCTTGCTCTCATCTTCCACGGGACCCTCCCTTCCCATCTGCCTCGGAGAGGAGACAAAGCCTCCATCCTCCATGCTCTCTTATCACAGACATTACACACTTTTTATTTACATTGATTTTTTGTTTTTCTTGGATCTGCCAAGAAAAAGTCATATCAGTGAATATAGCAAAAGTTGAAATATACCGTCCAGAGCTATAACGATTCCCCTATTAGCTGAAGGATCTATGAACATGATGCAGCACTTTGCATTATTATAAATACACTAAGGAGTTCTACATAGTATTTTTAACCTATTCCTTTGAGTTTCCAATTAATCTGGAATCTATGTCATGTGTTACACTGTTTCCACAAGTATCACGTATTAAATCATGGCCATGTAATCTCCATTAAATGAAAAGACATATCTCTTTCCGTCTACATTCTTCCTGTCAAGTGCACATATCTGCATACTGCCTGGACTCTACTCAGGAACTCATCCATCAGCTCCCTTAGACACCAGGCAGAGCTGTAAAACCTTACACCTTGACTTTCACAGGACCAAGCCAACTGGAAACCAACCCCGCTCACTTGAGTCCTTCACATTGGTGCTGATTCGAGGACTACTGCAGGCAAGCAAAGCCTCAATCACTGTAGCATCGCTGCCAGGAAAGACCGGGGGTGGGGGGGTGTTTTCGTGAGACAGTTCAAAGGGTTTAGTTAGTGAATTATGACAGAAAGGCCATCCACATAGGAAAGAAGTAGCTAAATAATCCTGTTTGCAGACAACACAATTTTATAAAGAGGAAAATCTAAAGCCTTTTAGTGACTTGTGTGGTCCTGGTTGGGAGCATTGGAAACAAAGAAAGGACAGACACACAGACAGACACGTACAGAAAAGTCAGTGAACCAGTTACAGGTACAGCACAGAGGAGAGATGAGCTAGTCTTCACAGGAGGTCTCTGCAAGCAAGAGTCTCAGACTGTAAATATCCCTGAGGAGAAATCTGTGGTTGGTAGTTTTTGCACACTCTGTTCACTCATTAGCAAACACTGACACTTGCACACACTGCCAACATTCACACTCAGACCAGAGGAAGGTTTTACCATCCCTCGGAGCCCTGCTGGGGTAGTCGGGTGGAAGGAGGTTTGTCTATTCCCATGGAGCTGAGGTCCTTGGCACAGCCTTGTCTGTGGCTGCAATACACATTAGCTGAAGGCTTTATCTGCTCTCTTCATTCAGGACTTCCTTGGCTTGCCCTCCCCAAAACAAAACAAAACCTCAAAATAATAAAAAAAACCTACTGTTAGAATTGACAAATTCAGTAAGGTTACAGAATATAAGATAAACATACAAAATCAGTAGTTTGTATCTCGACTTCTTAAAGTTTCTTGGCTTGTGGGCTTTCTTTGCCTATGAAGTTTTTATGTAACTCTCAGCCTATAAGGCATATTCGATAGGTACACAAGAGCTGGCAAGATGGCTCAGCAGTTAAACAGAGCATTTCTTCCTCTTCTAGGGGACCCACGTTAGGAGACACAACCATCTGTAACTCCAGTAGCAAGGGATTCAACACCCTCTTCTAGCCTCTGAGGGCACTTGCACACATGTAGTGCATACTCAAACACACATGTACGTTGTGGTAGTCTGAATGAGAATGGCTCGTATAGGCTCAGGCATCCGTTGGTAGACTGTTTGGGAAAGATCAGAAGGTGTGGGCTTGTTGGAGAGGGTGTGTCGCTTTGAGGTTTTAAAGCCCACACTAGGCCCAGTGCCTCCCTCCCTGTGGATTAGGGCATAGCTCTCAGCTACTGTTCTAGCACCATGCCTACTAGCACCTAGCCTTGCTCTCTACCATGTTTGCAATGGACCAGCCCCTCCGAAACTATAAGCAAGCTCCCAGTTAAATGCTTTCTTTTAAAACAGTTGCCTTGTGGCTGGAGAGATGGCTCAGCAGTTAAGAGCACTGACTGCTCTTCTAGAGGTCCTGAGTTCGATTCCCAGCAACCACATAGTGGCTCATAACCATCTGTAATGAGATCTGATGCACTCTTCTGGTGTGTCTGAAGACAGCTACAGTGTACTCATGTAAATAAAAGTAAATAAATAATATTTTAAAAAAAGAGCTGCCTTGGCCATGGTGTTTCTTCACAGCAATAGGACACCGACTAAGACACATAAAATAAAAATAAATGGAAATACAAATCAAATAGTCACTGATAATAATCATTAATTTATTTGAAAAAAAGCTTTGGCATGCATATAAGTTTGTCATCTTAATATTAAGCATGAAAGCAAAATTACAGAGTAGAAATCATAAAAGAGGCTAGGAAATCAGATACCACCAGAATGGGAACCTTCCAATTTTGTAAGATAGGGTATTCTCTCATAAAATAGCAGCTACAGGATGGAGCCTAATTTCCTGGGTTGATCAAAAAGTTTGAATGAAGTAAATATTTTATAAACCCAGAACCCAACAGAAATGTAGGCATTTTACTTCCTACACAAGGCAAAACTCAGATCATGAGCTGGGCTAATAGGAACAGCTGCCTCTCACCTGCTTGCTTGCAGCTCTCAGACATTCTGAAGAGAAAGTCACTGCAGGGCACAGAAGAGGGTGTGGCCAAGGGTCATGGAAAAGGAAGGGCTGCCTTGCATCCACAGGGCAGGGTCGCTGCTCTTAAAACTCCAGAGCCTTTGTGGCCAAGCTGGAGTCATGTATGTTGAGGCTTCCTGGAGTTACTGCAGAGCCATCTTCCCCAGATGAACCAAAGGGCCTATATTAGTCCATTTGAGCTGTTGTAACAAATTCACAAACAACAGAAATGTGTTCTTGTGATCCTAGGGTCTGGAGTGTAAAATCAAGCTACCAATAAATTCAGTGTCTGGTGAGTGGGTGCCTCTTATTTCCTCTGATTCCGTTCCTGCAAGTTCTTCCCAAACCTCATCAACCAACTCTTAAAGTATGTATGAAGGAAGATGAGTTTCAGTAGGTGAACTTGGAGGAGATATCAGAAAGTGATGTTTCCGTGTATAAAGTAGTCAGTATGGTACAAATCTCAAATCCGGTTTTGATTATATGCTGTGGTTATCACTGTGAGGAACTGGAGAATGTGTCTTATATAGAATCAACCATACTAGTTTGCAGCTTCTGTGTATCTAAAATCGTTTTCAAGCACAAGGTTGGGGCTGGATAGATAGATGGCTCAGTGGTTAGAGCACTTGTTATTCTTACAGAGGACCTGGGTTTGATTTCTAGCCAATCTGTAACTCCAGTTCTAAGACATCTGATGACTTTTCTGATCTCTTCAGGTACCAGGCACACATGTAGTACACATACACACACATAAGATAAAGTAAATAAATGCAAAAAGAAAATTAAAACTTCTACAAAATGCCGTTCCCAAGATAAATCCACTTTTACATTCTGCATTATAATAACACTTAATACTCCATATTCTTAATGGGATACATACGTGTTTTTAGTGGCTTAACACAGATGCTTTCATAAAGGTTTGTTTGTTCTAAGTCCCTGTCCCTGTTCCGTGCCCCTGGAGGAAATAGTACAAGATTGATACCAGCAGAAACTAACCCAAACACTCTCAGAACTATAGGAGAACCAAAAGCTAATGAGAGGAACAGGGAAACCACAACTCCAAAGAACATGGCTGACCACCTGACCAGAAGGGTGGAACTCTGGAATGATCGTCTGCCTTTGTTTTCTACCCCTTCTCTCTTTCCCTCCAAGGCACACCTCTACGATATTGTCATTCCAAACACAGACTTTCTGAAATGAAGTTCAATTTTAATGTTATCTTTTTAAGTGTGGGAAACCAATCAGTATGTCAACCTGACCCCTGCACGAGCTCTAGTTTGTGCAAATAAAAAAGCACTTCCCTTCAGACTGCGATTTCCTTTATGCTGTGAGAGATATCACAGGAGCTGGGGATATGGTTCAGTCAGTAGTGTGTGCATGACATGAACGGGCACTGGTACCTGCCTCTAATCCTAGCACTTAGAGGTAGAAGCAAAAGGATCTGTAGTCCAGAGTTTTCCTCAGTTACAGCTGGAAGGTTGAAGGCAGCCTGGGGTATGTAAGACCTGTCTAAAGAAGAAGGGAGAGGGTAGGACTGTGGAAGTAAAGAGAAAAGGGAAAGAAGAAAGAAAATTACCAGCCGTACTCCCTTGAAAAAGGAAAAGATACTTTCTGCATTTAGTAAACCGTGAACTGAGAAATATTTGAGGGTAAAAATGTATTTTTACTGAATATTCATGGACTTCGGAGGGGTGGTTATTCCTTGAGCAATGCAGAATAATAACCATTTACATGAGATTGATCTTGCATTCAGTATTCTAAGCAATCTGGGTTATTTAAATAGTTGGAAGGACTGAATGAGCTTCATGAAAATACAATGCTGGTTTATATAAGAGGCCTGCACATCCACAGATGTGGGAATCTGCAGGGAAGCTAAAAACATCCCCCTGTGAATCCCGAGAGGTGCCTAACATAGGAAATAAGAATCCCTGTGTAACTTGAAATCCTGACTTTGTTTGATTAGGAGATGCCAAGTCTTGTGTTCCTGGCACCGTGGGTGGAGGATTTCCTGCGTTCCAGGTCACTAACGCAAGATGCATTAGCCCATAACTTTAGGAATTGCAGATTTCTTGGCACCAGAGGGTGGTGAGTAACTCTCTCCACTCCCCTTGACTAATGGAAACCTCTTCAAATATTTCCTAGCCCTTACCTCTCTCCAGCATCAGGGTACACAGAAACCACCTTGTGAGGAGTTAGGATCTTGGACCACCCTCACCGAAAGTCTGGTCAGAGCGAGTTGTATCCATTGACAATGACTCTGGTTGTATGTGAGTTGTCTGCACCACATGTTGAAAAGCACTGCCGGAGGGGACTTGCTTACCTGTAAAAGATACAGAAAATGTTACCGACAAATCTGACACTTGGCCGTAGCAACAACTCAGCTGGCAAAGTGCTTGTTGAGAAAGCATGAGGACCTAAGTCCAGTCCCCAGCACCCATCATGAAAACCCAGGTATGGTGGCATACACTTGTGGTCCCAGCACTAGGGAGGTGGAGACATTCCTGGGGTTTGTTAATCCGACAGCCCAGCTTCATTGGATAGTACCAGGTCCTACTGAGAGACCTGGTATCAAAAAACAAGATAGAATCCTCAAGAGGAATAACATCTGAGGTTGACCTTTGACCTTCACATGCAGGCAACATACATGCAGACACATGTCCATACAGATCTGTGTGCATACGCATACATGCAAAGATGTAAAATCAAAGGCTTTAACACATGGAATTACTGGACAGGAAAGACTAAAGATGCGCCTTGCTTTTCAGTTTCCCACTAACAGTTAATCACTGAAGAATGGAACTTTAAAATTGCTTGGCTATCTTCAGCTATGAGACACGACATTGATGGCATGCTCATGCACTGCTTGACAAAAGGGATGCCTCCCAGGAAATACATCTCTAGGTGATTTGTCACTGTCTAAGCATCACAGAACAGGCTTACATACATCGTCTTCAAGTCACCAGCTAAATCACTGCAGGATTGCCATGTCACAAGTTGGCCTGTCCTTGACCAAATGCTGTTGTGTGGTGTGTAACTGTCTTTCAGAATGACGCGGGAATCCTTAGCATCTTCCCCTGAGTGCTAAGTTCTCACATCCACAGGGGCTGTTCGTTTTTTCCCTTTCAATAAGTGGGTTAGAAATGAGCTGACTCACACGCAGAGTTTTCACGAGCTGCTACTGTTCAGTAAAGCTTGGGCGCAAACTGCATTTCGGAGTTGGGCCTTGTGTTCTTCCATAGCTTTCCGTTACTCCCTGAACTCAACTCATATTTACCTCTCCTGAGAGGCATTCCTATGAGCATCTCATTCACTCCCAATCTTGGCTGTTGATCAACTTTTCCAGTACAAAACTTTGGCTTCAGCAGGACTCTTGAGTTCAGAGCAAAGTAAATATCATAGTCCCTCCTACAGAGCTTCATGTACAGTAACGGTACAAAAATATCTGTTGTGTGAATCCATGAATATATAAATGTGTATTTGCAGGCAGCCGCAATGCCTTCAGGAGGCCAGTCGCCTCTCTTGGGGAAAAGAGTCATGTGCTACAGAAATACTGCATTTAGGTTCAGAAGAACTGGCCCCTGCCTTCTCAGCATGGAACCTATAAGCCAGTGCCAGCCAATGAAAGCACAACACGGCTTATAAATGTAAGCGGACTACCTAGTTGTGTATATTCAGTAGCTCTAGTTTTAAAACTAAGAACAGGTGAAGTTAATTTTATATAATCCAACGTGTCTAAAATATTATTTCATCACATAGTGAATATACATGTAAAGACTTAAAGTTTGAAAGTTTTTTGAGAGTTCTCACAAGATAGCTCTGGTTAGTCTGGAACTTAACTATTTAGACCAGGCTAGCCTACAACTCACAAAGACCCACCCACCTCCACCCCTTGAGTGCTGGGATTAAAGGTATGGGTTACCACACCTGGCTGTTTTTATTTTTAATTATATGTGTATGTGTGTGCCTGGGGGTTGGGTACCTGAGTGTAATGCCAGAGGGGACCAGAAGAGAGCAGAGAGCTTCCTGGCCCTTGAGTTACAGGGGTTTGTGAGCCAATTGATGCTGGAGGGGGTTGGGGGGAGGTCAAACTCCAGTTGTCTGCAAAGGCAGCATGTGCTCTTAACCACTGAGCCATCTATCCAGCTCCCAGTACTGCCTTTATTGTGCTAGGGACTGAACTCAGTGCCTTGTGTCTGTAAGCACGTGATCTACCACTGAGTTATAGCCCCAAGTCCGATATGGATTACTGATGGGATATTTTATATTCTTGTCTTACTCTGCTCTTTAAGCTGCTGTGTGCTTTACACTGACTCTGCCCCCTTAGTTTGGATCACCCCAGCTCAGATGCCCACTAGTTACATGTGGAGTGACTCTGGGGCTATGTTAGCCACAAACACAGCCTGGTTTCCTTATTTGTGACTGTGCAGTAACGCCTGCCTCATCAGGTTCCAAATGGATGTAAGGAAGAATAGGATGTGGGGGTGGATGGCAGCTTATGCCTTGCAGGTTTGTTTCTTGCTGTGCACTTAAGGATGGTTAAGTGGGGACTCTGCTCTCCCATGTCAGGCTTCTGCTTTAAGAGAGGCAAAGTAAGTCATTTAGCCACACCAGAATGTCAGCGGGAATGGAAAACTGTAATCCTCCCATGCATGTGCAGAGGGTGGAAAGGAAGAAGTATTTGCTGAGCTCATTTGGATGAAGACACTTTAGCTATTCTGAATGGGATTTATGTTGTTTTAGTCATTTGGTGGCTAATTTGGTGGTGGTGGTGGGGTGTTGACATGATCAAGTGATGCGTAA
Source organism: Tokudaia tokunoshimensis (assembly GCA_036184795.1). NCBI lineage: Eukaryota > Metazoa > Chordata > Mammalia > Rodentia > Muridae > Tokudaia > Tokudaia tokunoshimensis. The sequence continues at coordinate 111,592,981 of BTHU01000016.1, read as the reverse complement.
AGGTAGGGTGTAATTCACTTTTGGGCATGTCAGTGAGCGTGTTTCCAGAGACTGAGCCAACTGCGTGGGGGAGAATTGTTCCCCGTGTGGTTGGGGTGGACCCAGGAAGCAGCAGCAGCAGCAGCAGCGATTCTCTCTGAGTCAGCCATTGTCTACCGTTGCTGATCTCAGTTTTCAGACTCCAGTTTCCTTGGTCTTTGGCTCTGAAATTCCTAGCAGTGCCCATCGATGCTTGAGGCCATTGTCCTCTGCCTTTAGGTTGCATCCTTACCTCCTCGGTTGTAACTTGCCACTTCTTAGATGCAGTTGCACTGCTAGCTTGTGGAGTGGAACTCTTTGCATCTGTGGTCTTGCAAGCGATTCCAGGAAGTCCAAACACATATGCAAGCATATACACGCATCACGCCTAGCTTCAGACTGTTTGCACAAAGAAGCCCAAGGCAGGAGGGATCATGCTTTCGGCTAAGGGCATAGTCTCATGTAGCTTCAAATTCCTCGTCTTCCTGTGTCTGACTCTCAAGGGCCAACATCACAGATGTATGTTTCCACATCCAATGACCAACATCCAGACTTGCCTGAGGTTGGACCCAGTTTTAGATGTCAAAGTTCTAGATGATCTTTTTAAGTTTCAGTCTCTGGACAACTTTGGACTTGGACTAGGGTTTTTATCTAACTGAGTCACTGCCATTAACATGCTTGCTAGAGATCAGCTATTAGGGGTCTCAGGTCTTATCTGGGGTTTAGCCAAAGCAACAAGTCCCACTAATTGTCCATGTCTAGGTCTTTGTTTAGCTCTTAATGATTTCTGGGGACACAGAATTAAACTTCTCTTGATTTTGTTCCTTGTGAGTTTTTTATTTGCTTGCTTGCTTGCTTTGAGACTGTCTCTTTGTGTAGCTCAGGCTGGCCTGAAGCTCCCAATTTCTGCTTCTGCTTCCCAGTGGTTGGGATTACAGGTGCGGGCCCACGCTTTGCCATTAAACTCATTTGTAGGCTCTTCCCTGTTGCTGCCTGTCTCCTCAGACTGTACAGAGTGCAGACACTCTCTGCCTCTGCTTGCCGCGGCATCTCAAAAGGCAGGTTAAGGGTGGGACTTATGACTCACACTGGCCTTTCCAAGCTGGGGAATTCAGGTTGGGCCCAGGGCCACTCTGGAAGCAAGAGCCGGAGTCAGACCTCCCCTTCCTTCTGCTTTCCAGTTCCATCCCCTGTCCCCAGCCCAGAGGACAGCGCTGCCCAAAGCAGGCGGTTCTCTATGTGTGTGACATATCTCCTTGCACAGACTCAAGGTCCAGAGCGGTCACTGAGTTCTTCAAGCTTGCTGGCCGTGGGGGGTATGTGATCATCCTCTCTGTCAAAGACTGTTAACAATAAGCCATCTACTATAAAATTCACCTTTATGGTGTTCCTTTAGCACGTTTAGTAGTCCCAAATAATAAACACAAAATTTTTATACCTCTCTCTGTGCTTTTACCGTTCGAATAGTGAGGACACTTTGCAGAATAGAGCATAAGATCTAGGTTTCTCAGAGGCGAACTATGACCTGGACTCCGTAAAGTGGGTGTAGACTTTTAATCGTCCTTTCACCAGTGAGATCTGAAGGAACTTGTTCAAGTGCTTACATTACCTTTGTTTACTTGACTGTGGTAATGGAAGCAGTGATTTTCTTCCACCCAACATGCCTGCCTTTGAAGAAAGAGTCTCTCTGTTAACTGCACAATGATTCTAGATGCATCTAAGTGGAAGTTCCAGATCTGCAAGTGACCTGGGGGCTGGGGGTGGGGGCACCTGTTGTGAGGACTGTTCTGGAAGCTGTGTCACATCATAGGATGGAACCTGACTTAGGCTGATTGGGTTTGATGCTTCTTTCAGCCTCTGTCTGCAGGGATATGCCTAGTGGGTTAGAACAGAGAGTCTGTCTAGTTTAGAGATTCGTTTCTTTTAAATGGATAATGAGACAAGAGGTTGGGTGCTGTGCTGCACGCATGCTTTTGATCCCAGGCCTCAGGAGGTAGAGGTGGGCAGATCTCTGTGAGTTTGAGACCAGCCTGGTCTACATAGTGTGTTCCAGGACAGCCAGGACTACATAGTGAGACTCTGTCTCTAAAATAGGTAGGTAGATAGATAGATTAGATGGATGGATGGATGGATGGATGGATGGATGGATGGATGGATGGATGGATGGATAGATAGATAGATAGATAGATAGATAGATAGATAGATAGATAGATAGATAGATAGATAGATAGATAGATAGATAGACAGACAGATAGATGAGATAACTTGGTGGTTACAACTGAATCTTACTATCTATAAATCATATTAATATCTCAGTGTAAATCATACCTCAAAATGAGACTGATTATACCCCACCACCTCCAAATATGCCACTTTGGCAAAAGGATTATTTTGAGCAAAGGCAACTGAGAATCAACAGATCCATCAGCTTGAAGGTATTGAGTGGTGAAGGTATTCAACAGTGACTTCACCTTTATCCGCTGAATGATCTCACTTGTCTGCCAGCCACCGTTTTAAATGCTTCAAAACATCTTGGTTACTTCCAAAGGACTCCAAAACCATCAAGCAATCCTCCCGTACCTCTAAGCCCTTGGTGACCACCCAAAGTCTGCATCAGTTTACCATCCTGGAAATCTCCCATGCTCAGAATCGTCCGACACACGGCTTCTTTCACTTAGCCCAATGTCATTTTATACAGCTATAGCAAGTATCAGAACTTCATTGGTTTTGGTGGGCAGGATAATGTGCAAGCATGGGCACACACACACACACACACACACACACACACACACACACAGAGGCGCGCACACACACACACACACACACAGAGGCGCACACACACACACACACACACACACACACACACAGTGGGGAGAACAGTTGCTTTACCTGTCCGTTTGTTGATGAATAACTGCCGTTTCCACAAGCTCTTCTCACACCCTGTGTCAACTCTGTGTGTAGCACTGGTTAAGCTCTGGATGTTACCTTACCCTTGCACTCCTGAGATAAACACTCACCTATTATGCTGTGTAATCCTTTCATAGGAGCTTGGGTTGAGTTTGCTGCTTTTTTTTTTTTTTTTTTTTTTTGGTTTTTCGAGACAGGGTTTCTCTGTGTAACCCTGGCTGTCCTGGAACTCGCTCTGTAGACCAGGCTGGCCTCGAACTCAGAAATCCGCCTGCTTCTGCCTCCCAAGTGCTGGGATTAAAGGTGTGCGCCACCACTGCCCGGCAGTTTGCTGCTTTCTTGTGGAGGACTTTTATATTCTTTGTTATTTTGAAAGCCAGTTCGAGCCTATTGCCTATTGTTTTTTGTTGCCGTTTCTATTTAACCTTTTGTTGATTCTGAGTTTCACATCATGCACCACAGTCCCTCTCCTTTCCCTGTCCCCTCATATCCACCCTCCCCCCACCCCAAGGTAAAAAATCATACAAATAAGGAAAGAAACAAAATAAAACAAAGCATAGAGAACTTCTCATCACGGAAGCTGTAGTGTGTCACAGTATATCCCACAATATACCCCTCCATCCACACATCTTCACTGGCGGATGTTCATTGTAAGGAGACATCCGTCTGGTTCAGGATCTCTGGCATCTGTGACACCATCAATACTGGATCCTCCCCCGGGGCTCCTCCATCATCCCGCTGTTGCCCTGGGTCATAGAATCCTGCCGCTTTGGATCAGCAGAACCCGCTCTTTCACGCATTCCAACAGCTCACAGATAGTGTGTGTTTCAGGGTGGGCGGAGTCAAAGCCCTGTCGCTGAGCTGGTCAGTCCGCCAGCTCTCCCTTATCCACACCATTGGGGCAAGCTTTCTAACGTCACTAGCTTACCAACACTGCTCCTGCTAGGCCAGTCAATACGCCCATCAGCAGTAGGCAGGGTCAGCTCTCTGGCTCTCACGCCTTCCCGGTGGCTTACCCACACCCAGGAGGTTGGTTTACAGGAGATTCCACTGGCCTGCCCTCAGGGAACCTAGCAATTGCTTATGTTATAACCTGCCTTGTGCCACCTCCAGGTGTGTGCTGCACATAAAAAGGACCACTCCAGTTTGCTCTCTCTGACTCACTCTCGTTTCTCTGTGTGTCTCTGTCTCTGTCTCTCTGTCCCTGTCTCTGTCTCTCCCTCTGTCTTTCTCTACCTCTGTCTCTCTCTGTGTCTCTCTCTGTCTCTCTCTGTGTCTCTGTCTCTCCCTCTGTCTCTGTGTGTCTCTGTCTCTCTTTGTCCCTCTCTGTCTCTCTCTCTGTCTCTGTCTCGGTATGTCTCTGTCTCTGTCTGTCTGTCTCTGTCTCTCTGTCTGTCTCTCTCTATCTATCTCTCTGTCTGTCTCTGTCTCTCTGTCTCTCTATCTCTCTGTCTCTCTCTCTGTCTCTGTCTCTCTCTCTCCCTCCCTCCCTCCCTCCCTCTCCAGCTTGCTCCCCCGCCCCCTCTGTTCCCAGCAACCTCTCTATGGTTCTCCACACCTCCTCCTTCTCTGTCCTCATGCCTCTGCTCCCATCTGCCTTTCTACATGTCTTCATCTGTCTCTATCCCTTCCCAGACCCTCACTCCTCCCCCTTCCCCCAGTAAACCTCTTTTACCCCAGGTCTGTTGTGTGGCATAATTATTTAGAGGTATACCCCGGCATAGATCCGCCAAAGGTACCACCTAGCCACACTGTGTTCATAACACATGCCTCCAGAGCCTGCTCTACTGTATTGCCCAGGCGAGGTGCAGGGCCCACTCTCTAGTAGTGAGGGACAGGTCTCCGGCTCTCAGGACCTTGGGGCCAGCTCTCCTGACTACCACAGGTGGAGGGGAGGGCATCATCCCTGGACCCACTCCACCTCATGGCAGATGCACAGGGCTGGCTCACCTGGGCCCCTTCCAGGGCCAGCTCTCCTGACTGCCTCAGGTGGCAAAAGGGTGAAGTGGGAGAGGGCATCACCCCCTACACTCACGGCAGAGGAGTGGCGGTCTCTCCAGATCTTTCTTGTTCTTGCCCTCGGGTCTGCCTCACCTGTGCCCCCTCCACCAGGGTCAACTCTACTGAGTCTACTGTTTTTTCTTTTATCTGTTCTATATAGAATCTGACACCAAGGACTAGCGTTAGAGCTGGGCGGTGGTGGCGCACGCCTTTAATCCCAGCACTTGGGAGGCAGAGGCAGGAGGATTTCTGAGTTCGAGGCCAGCCTGGTCTACACAGTGAGTTCCAGGACAGCCAGGGCTACACAGAGAAACCCTGTCTCGAAAAAAAAAAAAAAAAAAAAACCAAAAAACAACACCAAGGACTAGTGTTAGGCAGGCAGTAGGTGTTATGCATGGGATTGGGTGAGTCTGATATATTTTGGAGGGCACAGTCCTGCTTACCACAGGTATAAGTCTGACTGTCTTTATTGCTACAAAACACTAAGTATCTAAATTAGAAAATCTTTAAAAAAAAAAAATTAAGGGTCCCGAGAGATAGCTGAGTGGTTAAAAGTTCCCACTGCTCTTGCAGAGGACCCGGGTTCAGTTCCCAGCCCCAACATCAAAGGGGTTCACAACCACTGGTAACCCCAGTTCCAGGGGGTATGATGCCCCAACACAAAACTCACACAAACACACATTCACATAAATTTTTAAAGTAAAATACTTTAAAATTAAGTTTCTAAATAATTATTTAAAGTTTCCCTTTTGATAATCTTTTAGGGTTTTCTTTTGTCATAATGACTGATATTACAAAGCTGTCATCTTTGTGGCTGTAAATTTCTATTTTTTTGTGAGGATAAGTGAGAGAAATTATGTTAATATTTTTATGACTTTTAATTCCCTTACTTAAATTGTTTTTTCAATGTGATTGCTAATTTCATATTCTTGTCCGGGACATTGTAATATCACTCTGCTAGATCAATGTTAATACTGGCTTTTATCTCTCTTTTTTAAATATTTATTATGTTATGTATATGAATACACTGTGGCTGTCTTCAGACACACCAGAAGAGGGCATCAGGTCCCATTACAGATGGTTGAGAGCTACCATGTGGTTGCTGGGATTTGAACTCAGGACCTCTGGAAGAGCAGTCAGTGCTCTTAACCACTGAGCCATCTCTCCAGCTCTCAGCTTTTATTTGTTAACTTTTTTATTTTTACTTCTTTAAATGCAATACTACTGAGCCGAACACTTTTGTATTATGAGTTTTATCATGGTAGGGGGATTGGCCTTCATAATCACTCCTGCTACCGCAACATATAGCATGTGCCATGTGCTTCAGTAAGTCCACAGCAAGGTCTGTAGGCTGAACTCGGGAAGACTACAGTGGGCACTTCGATATCAGATGTTGTTTTATGTGGGACCTTAATGAAATGTGTGCCCACGCCCCAGGTTCTAGCCTGACTCCAACTAGGCAGTCACCTGCCTGCAGCCACACTGTCCCCGCCTTCTGGTTACCTGACCGCCCAATTCACTATAAATAACACCCCTCAAGCGCGTGTTCTCTCTCTCTCCGCCTGTTCTCTCCAGGCCCTCTCTTTGTCTCTCTGTCTTCTCCCCTTCCCACGTGGTCATGGTTTTCTTATCTATTTTCTCCTCTTTCTTTATCTTTCTATTTTCTTAATAATAAAACATCAAAGCTGTGGGCCGCCTCTTATTAAACTCACCACACGGAGGTAGCTGGTACGCACCATCTGAGACTCTGGGATTCAGCTAAGCGGACAGTCTGAGCACAGGTAACACACAGAGAGATCCGGGATCTCTCTGTGCCCCGACGCGCGCCATGTGCGGGACCTGCCGGCGGTGTGGCCGCCCGCTCCCCGTTAGACCGAGGCACGTGTGCATCTTGCCTGCTTCTCCAAAACCCCTCTGCGGAACTTCCGTGTCCGCCTGCATATGTACGCTACTTTGGCCCTAGAGCGAGGCCTGCACGCCGCCGGCCTGGCCTGGCGTGTGCCCCTGTGTCCGCCCGCTCCAGGCCCCGTGCTTCCTTTTCTTTTTTTTTCCCACAGTTTTATATATAGCGATTTGGCTTTTAATATTCACCATTGTATTAGTCAGGGTTCTCTAGAGTCACAGAATGTATGGGTAGTCTCTATATAGTTAGGGAATTTGTTGATGACTTACAGCTTGTAGTCCCAACTCCCCAACAATAGTCAGCAGTACTTGTGGATGGAAGTCCAAGGACCTAGCAGTTGCTCAGTCCCACGAGACAGGCCAGGAAAAAGCCAGAGTAAATCTTCCTTCTTTCAGTGTCCTTATGTAGGTCTCCAGCAGAGGGTGTGGCCCAGATAAAAGGCGTGTGCCACTGCGCCTTTAATCCCAGATGATCTTGAACTCAGAGATCTCCTAATCTTAATCTTCTGGAATTCATAGTCACTATGCATCAAGATCTCCATGCCAACATCCGGGTCAGAAACTTGTATCTCTGAGCCTCCAGATTAGGATTATAGGTGAGCCTTCCAATTCTTGATTAGTTCATTCCAGATTTAGTCAAGTTGACAACCAGGAATAGCCACTAAAACCACAATCCTATAAGGTAGATACTCTCATGGGCATAACCACTATTTTTCAGATAAGGAAACTGAAACACAGACAAGTTTAAACTAGTCTGAGTGAGGCCACTCTGCAGTAGGTGGAGACTGAGGCTGTAGGCCTAGGCTAGGAACTCTGGCTACAGGGCTTGGTTCTTATTTGTTTCTTTGTTTCGAGAAAAGCTCTATGTACCCTGCCTGGCCTAGACCTTACTATGTAGAGCAAGCTGGTCTAAAAAGTCATAGGGGTCCACTTGCCTCTGCAGGCACCAGGCACATACTCAATGTACATACACACACATAGACAAAACACACCCACACACATGAAAAATTGAAATTTTAGTTAAAATCTATGCTGGAGGAGAGTGAACCCGAGAGGACTGGGGAGTAAGGGTGATGGGGGTACATTATGTGGAATTCCCAAATAATTAAAATACTCTGTTTAAAATATATAAAGATTTATTTTTATTTTTATCCTTGTTTATGTTATGCGTGTACAGGTTCCCGTGGAGACCAGAAGCCAATGTTGAATCTCCTGGAGCTCAGGCTATGAGCAGTTGAGTCCTCTGGAATAGAAGCAAGCACTCTTAACATCTGAGCCCTCTCTGCAACCCCCACTTGTAAGAAGCTGTTTCTTGTGAGTTTATAATTAAAAAGTAGTTTCTCTATGAAGTTTCCCAACTTCACGTTGCAATATTTGTTCTCCCAAGAACCAAGAAGGCGTATTATATTTTTATTACTTTGTTTGCTGTGTATCCCTGGGTGGCCTTGAACTCACTCTGTCCAACAGCCTGGCCTCAGACTTGTGTCGTTCCTCCTGCCTGTGTTTCTTACACGCTTGCTTTGCAGGTGCCGCCACAGCCGGTGAGGAGGAAGGCTTTGTACCTCGGTGTATATTTCTGTTCCATATTGAAGTTGTCTTTCCCTGCTCGGGTTGACTCAACCCCAAGCAGACCTCAAACCAGAGCAGCACATAGGTGTTCAACGCTGCTGAAGTGTTATGTCTAGACACAAGTGGAGAACGTGAAATCTGTTAGGTATATTTAACACGCATACACAATCACACACAAGAACACGCAAAGGCCTGAAGGTGTACCTCAGTGGTAGAGCACATACTAGCAATCATAAGCTCCCAGGACCAAATGTCCCCACCTTGTCTCTACACCAAAATGCAAACAAAGTTTAAGTGGACCTTGAAAGACAAGGGTTCTAGATTCACAAACATCCCTGACCAAGATGAATATTTTGGAGCTTAACAAAAATATTGTCTCTTGTGTGACTATGTGTGAGTGTGCATATGTGTGAGAGTGTGTAACTGTGTGTGACAGTCTGCATGTGTGAGTGTGTGCATGTGTATGTTAGTGTGTGTGTACATGTGTGAGGTGTGTGTGTGTATGTGTATGTGTGTGTGTGTGTAGTTAAGACCAGCTGTCCTAAAACTCATTTATAGACCCTAGTTTCCTTGAACTCACCAAGTGTTAATAATCTTGATGATCAGGCTGGAGAACTGGCTCAGAGGTTAAGAGCACTGACTGCTCTTCCAAAGGTTCTGAGTTCAAATCCCAGCAACCAGATGGTGGCTCACGACCATCCGTAATGAGATCAGATGCCCTCTTCTGGTGTGTCTGAAGACAGCGACAGTGTACTTACATATAATAAATAAATCTTTAAAAAAAACAACAAAATAATCTTGATGATGTATATTCTTTTAATACGTTCATGCCTTAAGGAATCAAAAGTCATAGACTTTGGTGGTGCACACCTTCAATCCCAGTGCTCTGATAGTGGAGGCAGGAGTACCAGGAGTTCAAGATCAGCCTTGGCTACAGTAAGAAAGAAAAAAAAAGATAGAAATGAAAACCTCCCCAGTCCCTATTCTTCACAAGAGTAAAGTAAGCAAATGACCACATTTCTGAAATATTATTGTTTAATGTCAAAGTAGACCATGAAAATACAAAAACAGAGTTTGCACACCGTTCTCGTGACTCAGAACTTAGGAAGCATTTCTCATGAGTTGTATACAGCTGTCACTACATGAGACATAAAACCACAGTGCAACGGAGATAACGATCTCATGTGTCACAGTCAATGAATCTTTCAGTTAGATGATCAGTGAGACTCCAGCAGGGGTCATTGCCACTGGTTTCAACATTAGAGGAAGTGTGGGTGTGTGTGTGTGTGTGTGTGTGTGTGCGTGTGTGTGAGACTGACTGTGTGTATATGTGAGTGAGTGTATGAGTGTGTGTGAGAGTGTGTGTGAATGTAAGAGCGAGTATGAGTGTGTGTGAGTGAGTTGTGAGTGTGCAACTGTGTGTGACAGTCTGCATGTGTGAGTGCATGTGTATGTGAGAGTGTGTGTGTATGCATGTGAGAGTTGTGTGTGTGACTGTATATATGTGAGTGAGTGTGTGAGAGTGTATGTGTGAATGTAAAAGTAAGTATATGAGTGTGTAAGTGTGTGAGTGTATGTGTGTGAGAGTGTGTGTGAGTATATGTGAGTGTATGAGTTGTGTAACTATGTGTGAGTGTGCATGAGAGTGTGTAACTGTGTGTGACAGTCTGCATGCGTGAGTGTGTGCATGTGTATGTGAGTGAATGTGTGTGTGTGTGTGTGTGTGTGCGCACATGTGTGAGAGGCACTTGCTTTAAGCCTGAGGACCTGAGTTCAGCTCCAGGAACATGTGGACGAAGGAGAAAACTGATTCCTCTGAAATGCATTCTGTGGCATGAATGTTGTGATCGTAAAAAGAGAAAGAGGTTTAGAGAATATAGTATACGGCAGGTGTGGGGGAAGGGCTTGCCCCAGCAGTCCCATGCCAAGGCATCCCTTCCCCCGAGGGACCAGACACACACTGACATAGTATAGAATAGAGTTCATTCAGGGCATGGGATGGGAGTTAATGGGGTAGTAGAGGCAGAGAAAGACAGAGAGAGGGAGAGAGTAGAGAAGCAGAGGCCTGCCATGACCACATGGGGGGGGGGAGGGGCGGAGAGCCCAAGAGGGGCAAGAGAGGGTAAGAGGTAAGAAGTAAGAGAGGAGTAAGGCGGGGGGGGGGGGGGGGGGGGGGGGGTAGTTAAGAGAGCGAGGAGGAGCTGAGCAGTCCCTTTTTATAGTGGGCCAGGCCTACTTGGCTGTTGCCAGGTAATTGTGGGGTGAAACTTAGACAGAAGTCTAACAATGAACACCCCCATACATCCCCAAAATAAATTTAATTTTACATTTTAAAGGTAAATGCAATTTCTTTAAAAACAATTACCGAAGGGAGCTGGAGAGATGGCTCATCGGTTAAGAGCACTGGTTGCTCTTCCAGAGGTCTTGATTTCAATTCCCAGCAACTACATGGTGGCTCACAACCATCTGTAATGGGATTTGATGCCCTCTTCTGGTGTGTCTGAAGACAGCGACAGTGTACTCGCATACATTAAATAAATTTTTTTTTTAAAGTAACTACAGGAAACACATGGGACAAGGAAAAAGCAGGGGTCTACAAAAATGGTCTTTGGATGACCAATTTTAGAATAAGTTAAGCATGTGCCATACAATAAAAATGAGGGACAGTAGCCAGGCATAGTGGCATGTACCTTTGATTCCAGCACTTGAAAGGCAGAGGCAGGCAGATAGATCTCTGGGAGTTCGAGGCCAGCCAGGGTTACATAGTAAGACCCTGTCTTCCAGACATTAAAAATAAAATTAAAATAAATACTTTAAAATTCTGAAGGACATGCATAAGTGTATTAGTCGAGGTTTGTCTGTGTGATGAAATATCTAAGCAGAATTACTTATGGGGGAAGATTTGGGCTCTAGCCTTACCAGAGCTCCCATCTGATCATGGCTGGGAGGTCACAATGGGGCAGAGCCCTTCACGTCACGCTGGTAGGGAATCTGCACTAGCAGGACTTTTGGTTTGGTTTAGTTTTGCTTTTCCTCCTTATTTCATCCAGACCCACGACCTGCAGGACAGGGCTGCCCACATTCAGGGCAGGCCTCCCCTTTGGTTAACGCTTTCTATGTCCGCATAGGCACACCCAGCGGGACATTTTATTGATCTCCTGGGTGTTGTCAGTCCCACCAAGCTGACTGTCAAGTTTCAGTTTCATAGAAGTAACTCGAGGGTCTGAGCTTGTGGTGTCCCGGTGGGGTCTTTGGATGGATGGTCCTTGATGCTGAGGGACATGTTCATCAGAATAAAATGATATAGGAAGTTTACTATATTCATCATGAGTACAGACTCAAAACCCTTAATGCAAAGGTAAGGAAGGCTCCCAGCTTGACTCAACAACACTGGGGACATCATTAAAATTAACACAACAACAAAGACCAAACGTACTTCCTATTCCTAACTTCCTAATACTTATCTAAGTTGTATCGAATGCTTTCTTAGATGTGTTACCTTAAAAAAATAAACAAACTCGTTGGCTGTCACTACATTACAGCAGTAACAGATATCCCAGTGTTGAATTATCTCATGGGTTTTTGTATAAAAGATAGGGCCAGAGACTTATCAGACTTTCCAGTGTTGAGTCATCTTATAGCTCTTGATATAAAACAAAAAAAATGGATAGGGAGTTATCGTGTGACCTGAGATATAGTAAACAGTACCTAACGGTGTGACGTCACAGAGAAATCAGGGCCATAGCCTTAAAACCTGAGGACACATCAGTATTTATTCTTTTACTTTAATTAATTTAAAATGGAAGCAGACGCATAAGGATGAGTTCAGGACAAGCCTCAGCTACATAGCAAGTTCAAAGCCAGCCTGGGTCACAGAAGACCTACAAGAGGTCTAAACAAACAAACAAACAAACAAAAAATGCATGGACAGGTTAAGAAACAGGGATGATCGAAAATTTTTAAAATTCAAAGTTTTGCCATAAAACTAAATATGTTAATAAAGATTACATACTCCATGTATCTGAAAAGCATGATCACACCTGTATCCAAACATAAAAGCCAAAGAGACAAAAATGAACAGTGTATCACACGTGAAAGACATTTGCCTGTCTCCCTCAATCAGAAGCCACAAGTAAAATGGATCATGGCGGCTGTAATAGACTAATAAATTTATAGAGTAGAATGCACGTTTTCTCCAAAGTCAATAGGAAATAATAAGACTCCAGGTTGCCTGGGGTGGGGGCATGAACTGGACCAGGCTGGGAAATAACCGTAACATTTTTTTTTTTTTTTTTGGTTTTTCGAGACAGGGTTTCTCTGTGTATCCCTGGCTGTCCTGGAACTCACTTTGTAGACCAGGCTGGCCTCGAACTCAGAAATCCTGCCTCTGCCTCCCAAGTGCTGGGATTAAAGGCGTGCGCCACCACCGCCCGACTTTAACCGTAACATTTAAGAGCAAAATTAAGTAAAGTACATTTTCTGGCCATAATTCATCAAGACAAAAATCAGTAATAAGATTTTTTAAAATTTTATTTTTTAAAATATTACCTACTTACTTTTATTTATTTATATGAGTCAACTGTAGCTGTCTTCAGACACTCACCAGAAGTGTGCATCAGATTTCATTAAACATGGTTGTGAGCCACCATGTGGTTGCTGGGAATTGAACTCGGGACCTCTGGAAGAACAGTCAGTGTTCTTAACCACTGAGCCATCTCTCCAGCCCCACTAATAAGATTTTAAATTCTAACCTTTTAAGTGTGTTTTGCTTGCATGTACATCTGTGTACTGAATGCATGATGAGGCCAGAAGAGAGCATTGAATCCCTTGGAACTGGAGTTACAGAGAGTAGTGACCTGCATGTGGGTCTCTGGAAGCATAGCCAGCGGTCTCAACCACTGAATCATTCCTCCAGCTCAGGAGATTTTGAGTTTTAAATAAGCAGAATTTAGCATTTAGGCTACAGAGGCCAGGGAACCTTAAGAAAGATCACATGTCGGCAAGATCCAGATACTAATGGCAACTTCCTACAACTGTTTTCTTCGTGGATAGCTACCTACTCAGGTACAAGTTACCAACTGGGTTCTACTGAGCGGGGGAGGTGGGGACAATGGAGAAAGTAATATATAAACTTTGTTATTAACCTTAATGAATTGATAGAGAACTTTAGTGACCGTACTCATGGTAGGATAGGATATTCTCACAGAACTTATTCCCCATCAGCTATATCATTATATATCATATAACTACTGAAAATAAGAAAAAGGAATCTCGGGCTGGAGAGATGGCTCAGCAGTTAAGAGCACTGACTGCTCTTCCAGAGGTCCTGAGTTCAAATCCCAGCAACCACATGGTGGCTCATGACCAGCTGTTATGAGATCTGATGCCCTCTTCTGGTGTGTCTGAAGACAGCTACAGTGTACTCATATATAATAAATAAATAAATCTTTTAAAAAAAAGAAAAGAAAAAAGGAAACTCGCTGGGCAGTGGTGGCTTATGCCTTTAACCCCAGCACTCAGGAGGCAGAGGCAGGCAGATCTCTGTGAATTCAAGGCCAGCTTGGTCTACAGCGTGGGTTTCAGGACAATCAGGAATATGTTTCAAGAAAAAAAAACCAAATGAACAACTTGAATATTGCAAGTACTTTATTCATGAGTAGATACCAGATAAGAAGAGGTAGGAAAAATGAACTAAATCACCCCTCTGGCCTCATATTCCGGAGGGGGCCGGGACTCCATGAAGTAGACACCTCGAGCTACCAGTCCACACCCACTGTGACTTCACCCTCCATTTGAAATGCTGCCCCTAAGGATGTTCTGTGCCTGGCAGCCGGTCAGCTGGGGATTTGTTCTTTCCTGGTGACAAAGCCTGGCCTCGAAATCAGCTTTCACCACTGACTGTGGCTTTTAGTCTTGACTGCTACCAAGGAGACATCCTGCCCTGAGGACCTGAAATTAATTAGAAGTTTGTTATTTTAGCTGTGACTCATTCTCAATACTTTCCTCAGTGAGGGTTAATGCCAGAGGCCTCTGCGCTGTGACTTCCCAAATGAAACACCTGAGAGACAACGTCCTTCTCAAGAATGGAAACCAGACCGCAGAGTGGAGATGGCTGCTTCTGGCTTCCGGCTTTCTCCCCTCTAGCTCTGTGGAAGTTTCCTTATGATTCCCAGGACCACCCTGGCTAGCATTAGTCCCACCTGTAGGACATTGCCTTCTATTTTTTCTTAATTTAGCAGGTACAGTAAAATACACAGTAGGAGGGCAGGGGCCCTGAGAGAAGCGCAGTACTGCCCGCAATCTTTTCAACCCAGCCCAGCCTCACACTCTCTGCAAGACCCTGAAGCCCCGAATCTCCTGCCTGTCTGCACTGTGATTACAGGTGCACACCACCACGCCTGGTTAGGCAGTGCTAGAAATAGTACCCAGAGATTCAAACGACAGGCAAGCACTCTACCGAGCTATGTCCCCAATCCCTTACTCCGTTTCTTGTATTTTAAAAAGCAGTTAATTATTTAACAAGACCTCTACTGCATTAATATTTTTATCATTCTTTCACTCTGATTTTATATCATACACACACACACACACACACACACACACACACACACACACACACACTTCTATCCTATTCAAAGTTTTCTTTTTTATTATGATTTTTTAAATTTTGGGGGGTTTTTGGAAAGCTCTGGGTTTGTATAATCCACATTGGCCTCAAACCCCAAAACCTCCAGCCTTAGCCTCCTGGATGCTGAAATTAAAAGCATAAGCCATGACACCTTCTATTTCCTAAAGAGTGGAAGCAATTGTGAATTTTTTTTTCTTGGTATAGTCTTTAGATTTTTTTTTAAATTAGATTTAATTATTTTGCATGTGAGTGTTTTGCCTGCCTATCTGTATTACAATGTTCTGTGTGCATGTTTGGTACCCTGCAACTGGAGTTATGGATGGTTGTGAACCACTTTGTGGGTGCTGGGAATCAAACCCCAGTGCTCTGTAGGGGCGACCAGCACTTTCAACCTCTAGCCATTTCTCCAGCCCCCAGGACCCAGTCTTGCCGTTGCAACATATGTTTTCATCTCTATTGTATCTTACTAATTTTTTCGTCAGAATTTCACTACACAACCAAGGTAGGTTTCTAATAGCCTCTTGCCAATACTTCCAGGCATGACTACCAAGTTTGTAACATATTGTCATACCTGTGTATTAGTTGTTTATAAGTACCTCTAATATTTAAGTAAACCTGTGTTTTCTTCTTTTGTGTTAAGTTGGTCGACTTACTAACCCCCTCTCTCTTTTCCCTGCCCTGCTCAATCTTTCTTCCTGAGTTCTGGGAGTTAGGGCATACATATATCACCATGCCTGTCTTCTGTCTTCTGTTATACTTTCTGAGGCCTTTCATCTCCAAGTATGCGTGTGTGTGTGTGTGTGTGTGTGTGTGTGTGTGTGTGAATACTTTTACCTGGTGGGATACTTTTCAGTCAACAGGGATGAAATCTTTCCCTTGTCCCCACATAGATAGACCTGGAAGACAGTATGTTGAGTCAAATCAACTAGGGAACAACAAACACCACATCTGCTCACTCACTTCTAGGAGGTAAAAGACTTTACAACACAATAGGCTGAGGGGTGGAGATCTCTAGAGGCTAGGAAGGCCATGGAGAGGAGGGAGAAGAGACTTGCTATTTCTTATCATATCGGAAGCAGGCTCACACAGGGTAAGTTCCATGTTCGTATACACATGGGACTGGTAAAATAAATAAAAATAAAACAAGTGGGCAAAATCCTCCATTTCTACTAGCTGGAGGGAAATGTTAATATTTTGTTGTAGTATTCAACCTTTATTTTTTTGTGTAAACTTTCTACAAAGTTTTAATAAGATAATGAACAGTTCTACATAGCAAAAAAAAATCTTAAGTATGAAGAAGATCTAAATTTTTAAGGTTTTTTATAAGTTTTGTTTTTTCTGGTGACTACAATGAACACTTTTGAATTATATTTCTAAGTCTCAATTCTTTCCCTCTTAGCTTTGAATACTTGTTACCATCCTCATTTGCGTTAACAACATTTTAGACATTTACGACATACTATTCCATAGTTATAATGGTTTGTGCTTTGCTATTGAATCAGTCCTGCATGTTTTAAACTCCACGAAACATCATTTTTAGCACTGTGTCCACATTATTTGCTGCAGACTCCAAAGGAGGCTTCAAGGGAGAACTGAATTCTCTGCCACAAAGGCCCTCTCCCTCCTCTGAAGAAATGGTTTCAACATCCTTAGTCCCATAGAAACCCGAGGTGGTTTGAATAGAAAACCTCTCATAGTCTCAGGCCTCTGAATACTTCATCCCCAGATGTTGTCTGGGTAGGCTTAGGTATGACCTTGCTGGAGGAAGTATGTCCCCAGGTGCAGGCTTTGAGGTTCAAGAACCACGTACCATTCCCCGTTAGTGGTCCTGCTCATGACTGTAGTTGAAGATGGGGCCAGTAGTGGTACCACATGCCGGTAGGATTTGCTGAAGGAGGCAGAGGCAGGAGGATCATGATTTCAAGGACAGCCTGGGCTGCACATTTAGGCCAGGCAGTAGTGGTGCACACCTTTAATCCTAGCATTTGGGAGGCAGAGGCAGGTGGATTTCTGAGTTCGAGGCCAGCCTGGTCTACAGAGTGAGTTCCAGGACAGCCAGAGCTATACAGAGAAACCCTGTCTCAAAAAACCAGAGGAGGAGGAGGAGGAGGAGGAGAAGGAAGAGGAGGAGGAGGAGAAGGAGGAGGAGGAGGAGAAGGAGAAGGAGAAGGAGAAGGAGAAGGAGAAGGAGAAGAAGAAGAAGAAGAAGAAGAAGAAGAAGAAGAAGAAGAAGAAGAAGAAGAAGGAGGAGGAGGAGGAGGAGGAGGAGGAGGAGAAGAGGAAGAAGAAGAAGGAGAAGAAGAAGAAGGAGGAGGAGGGAATCCAGTCGCTGTGCCTACCACTGATGTGCTTCCTGATAGGATGGTGTCAGACTCCCATCTGTCAGCCCCATACGCAGCAACTTAACAGTAACTAGTACTGTGCTTTCTGCTGTCTTTTCTAGACTGATTCTAAATCAGCACTGTTTTTACTGAAATCATGAAGTGTTAATTTAATATTGGTTTTGTGGTACTAGCAGCTGAACTTGGTCCTCGCATATGATAGGTGAGTATCTGCCGCTGTGTTTCCAGTCCTTGTTTGTATTTTTTTTTTTAATTGCCCCTTTCCTTTTATAGGAAGAAAATTCTCTTGCCGAGTTGGATAGTTTTCCTAAGTCTTTATACCAGGAAATGCCTTTCCCCTATCCTCTCTCACTCTGGTGCACAAGTTATAGAAATTGAGCATCAGGGTTGGGGATGCAGCTCAGATGGTAGCATTCTTGCCCAGCATGCAACAAGGTCTGGGTTCAACCCCCAGCACTGAGTAAAATGGTGCGGTAAGGCACCATGGAATCCCTGCACTCAGGAGATAGAGACAGGAAGATCTCCAAAGTTCAAGGTATTTACTACATAGTGAATTTGAGGCTACCCTGGGCTACATGAGCACCTTTCTCAAAAAAAGTAAAATCGTAGAAAATACTTTCAAAGTCTCCTTGGAAGGGGGTTACTGAGACGAAAAGGGGAGGCTCAATGGAGAGCCTTTCATTAGCTTTGATTGCCCCTGGGCCCTTCCTTGAGCTGGTTATTTATTGTTATTTAACAGTCCTAGAGCTTGGCAGCCAAAAGCAACACCATCGTCAATGATTGTATGTGTTTACTGGGTCTGTCGGGCCAGTTCTTAGCCGCCTGTGATGTGGGCTGCGGCTGCGTTCATCTGGGCATTTGGCTAGGCGGGGCCGTTTCAGTGGCTCCTTCCCAGGGCTGGCAGGGACACAGGCTGGCAGCTGGCAGCTCAGCGGGGCTGTTGGCTGGGCATGCGATTGGCCTGTCCTGTGTGTGGCTTGTGCTTTTCACAGCATGGTGGCTGGGTTCCCAAAGTCCCCA
Organism: Tokudaia tokunoshimensis; assembly: GCA_036184795.1. Taxonomy (NCBI): domain Eukaryota; kingdom Metazoa; phylum Chordata; class Mammalia; order Rodentia; family Muridae; genus Tokudaia; species Tokudaia tokunoshimensis. The sequence goes on along the minus strand of BTHU01000016.1, from coordinate 111,574,594 downwards.
GAGGAATAAGCAGAGACCGCCAGATCTCTCATAGGCTGGGTCTGGAGGGCTTGTGCCTTCCTAGGAAGGCTCATCTCCGTGGTCCTGAAAGAGCTCTGGTATCTTTCAGCATCACGTTCACTTTGGCCTGGCTTACTTTCCTGTACTCTTGCCCTTTCATTGGCTTGGGTTTTAGTTTGATTGTTTGCTTTCGTTTTTGTGTCTTTTATTAGTGGAACCCGGTAGGAAGGGACTCGTGTTAGCGGTGTTATTTTGGAAGGCTATGGGAGTCTTTAGGAGGAAGTGAATCACTAAGGACGGACCTGAGGTTTAATGGTTCAGCCCATGTTCTATTTACTCTCTGATTTCTGACATGACTCCAGCCACGATGCCTAGCCTACCATGATACCTGTACCCATTTGTAAAGCATAAACCAAAATAAACCCTTCAATCCTTAAGTTACTTCCTGTCGGGCACTTTGTTACAGCGTCCAGAGAATAAGTAAAGGCCAGGTGTGGTGGTGTGTGCATCTCTAATCACAGTACTCGGGGGCAGGTAAATCTCTGTTTGAGGCCAGCCAGCCATGCAGCCAAGGGTATTACAGCTACTTAGGACATAAACACGGATGTATTTGTCTCATAGTTTTCGAGACTCCCCATTGCTTTAGACCTTTGGTAAGGATGGCTAATGGCAGAGGAGCAGAGAGAAGGACACTGGGTCAGGTCCCACAGTCCCCTTCAGCGGTACTCCATGAATCTCCTAAAGATCATGACCAGGCTCTGCCCCAGAAGGTCACAGTGTTTTACAATAGCGCCCCCCATGGAAAACTGCAGCAGGATGTCTAAGTTCTGTTGGCCATCATCAGCCAGCTACAAAGCCTTAGCCTTTCTGAGACCTTTAGCTCAGTATTTTACTGACAAGGTAGTTTCATACCAGGAAATAATACAAACTATTTTGTATATTTATGAGTACACTGTAGCTGTCTTCAGACACACCAGAAGAGGGCATTGAAACCCATTACAGATGGTTGTGAACCACCATGTGGTTGCTGGAAATTGAACTCAGGACCTCTGAAAGAGAAGTCTCTCCAGCCCTCTGTTTTTTTTTTTTTTTTTTTTTTTTGGTTTTTGGGGTTTTTTTTGTTTTGTTTTTGAGACAAAGATCTGTGGTGGTTTGAATATGCTTGGCCAATGGAAAGTGGCACTGTTAGGAGGTGCGGCCTTTCTGGAGGATATGTGACCTTATTGGAAGAAGTATATCATCGTGGGGATGGGGTTTAAGGTACCGTGCACAAGCTCCGTCCAGTGTGAAAGAGACTGCCCCTCCTCCTAGCTGCCTACAGAAGCAAGTCTTCTGGCTGCCTTTGGTTTAAGATGTAGAATTCTTGGTTCCTCCAGCACTATATCTGCCTGGGTGCTACCATGCTTCCTAGACAATAATGGACTAAACCTACCTCTAAAACTGTAAGCCAGCCCCCATTAAATGTTGTCTTTTATAAGAGTTGCCTTGGTCATGGTGTCTCTTCACAGCACTGGAAACTCTTAGACAGAATCTTGCCATGTATCCTTTATCTTTGGCTGTCCTGGAACTTACTATGCAGACCAGGCTGGCCCTCGACTCAGAGAGATCCACCGATCTCTGCCTTCAGAGTGCTAGGATTAAAGGTGTATGCCACCATACCTTCCTCTTATTATTATTATTTTTAATTTATTTTTATTTTATGTGTCTGAGTGTTTTGCCTGCAAGTATGTATATGCATCACGTGTATGTCTTGTACCTATTGAAGTCAGAAGAGGACACCTGTTTTTACTGGGACTGGAGGACATCAGCCCCTGGGACTGGAGTGATGAGCTGTTATAAGCAGCCATGAGGGTGCTGGAAACTGAACCCCTATCTATAACCCCCAAAATACTTTTCTTGCAGAAGTTATTAAAATCACATTTTTAAGAAGGAATAGACAGTAGATACAACAGTGATAACTATTTATCCCCGTTTGATTGAATAGAATATCTGCTGCTGATTTCTATCACAACTCCTCCAATTGATTTTTTTTTTTAAAGACAGGGTCTCACTGTGTAGCCCTGGCTCACCTGAAACTAGGATGTCGACCAAGCTGGCCTCCAACTCACAGAAATCCACCTGCCTCTGTGTCATGAGTGCTGCGATCAAAGGTGTGCACCACTACAACCATGTTTTTCTTCATTTTTCAGTGAAGGTTTGAGTTCGTGGTTGCTGCTTCCAGTTGCAGGAGTGTTCCCACCTCAGTTGACTTTATCTTAAAACTCTGGGGCTGGTGAGATATTACACCCCCCACCCCCAGGTCAGACTTCCTCATCCTCTGTTGTGATCATAAAAGAGAAAGCAGCGTAAGAATATGTTCTATGGGCATGTGGGGGAAGGGCACGCCTCAGCAGGCCCATGCCCAGGCATCCCTTCCCCCTGAGGGACTACCCACATGACAGTATAGTGTAGAATAGAGTTTATTCAGGGCATGGGGAGGGGAGTTAAGGGGGTAGTAGAGGCAGAGAAAGGCAGAGGGAAGGAGAGAGTAGAAAAGTAGAGGCCAGCCATGACCACGTGGAGAGAGGGGGCAGGGAATGGGGAGAGAAGAGAGCCCAAGAGGGCAAGAGGCAAGACAGAGAGACAAGAGAGTAAGAGAATAAGAAAGGCAAGAGAGAACAAGAGGACAAGAGAATAAGAGAGAGAGGAGGGGGCAAGCAACCCCTTTTATAGTGGACCAGGCCTACCTGCTGTTGCCAGGTAACTATGGGGTGGAGTTCAGACAGAATCCATCAGGGATGGTAGCTCCTGTCCAAATTCTCCTTCACAAATTCTCTTCACTGCTCTTGTTGAGTTCAGTTCCCAGCCCCTGGGATGCTCACAGCTGTTTGTACAATCCAGCTCCAGGGAGATCTGATCCCTCTGATCTCCATGAGAACCACACACACATGTGCATAACACACACACACACACACACATACACACTTAAAAAGAAATCTTTTACTGATTTTACTGGAGCTGGGGAGTGGGGTGGGGAACTCAGAACTCAGTTCCTGCCTTCACAATATACTTAACCAAACAAAGGCTTCAGTCACAGGTGCATTCAGGTGCTTAAATGATGTCATCGAGATTGTGTTTCCCACTCTTCCTCTTGGGTTTTTTTTTTTTTTTGTCTCGGTTTCTCTTGGCCTGCGGCCTCATTCTCTTCTGATCCAAATACTCATACAGGGAAGAAGGCCCCTACCCGCCCCTGTCATATAAATAGCCTATGACTCACGCTTCAGAGAGGGAGACCCTCCCCAGGTTTCCCAGAAAATCTCTTGGAAGAGACGCGATTGGATTTGCTCGGGGCAGTGCCCAGTTGCTGGGTTAGCATGATTGGTTGGGGCGGATTATGTATCCGGTGCCTCGGTAGCCGGTCCGTGGTGATCATTTGGGACCTGGGAAGAAGAATTCTCTAGGGTAAAGAAGGGTGTATTGTTGAGAAGACAAAGGCAACAGCTGTCCCACACCTCACACTCTTTGGTATGGAAATGTGTCCTGGCAGGATCCATGCTCCCCTTTGACTCATCCTGCCTCTGACTGAGGGTTAGCTGAAGGACTTTTACACTCAAAAATCTGCCAGGATGTGCATCCTAGAATAGATGTGGGGGTCCCGAGGCCCCGCTTTTCCTGACTTTTGTTGATGTTTGTTTGTTTGCTTGCTTGCTTTCCTTTCTTAGTAATTCCAGGGAAAGGGGCAACAGCCGTGCGTTACTTGGTGAAAGGCCTTCCTTTTGTGTTTGCTTGCGGGTGAGCCGCGACACGGCAGGAACCGAAAAGCCAGGGAGGGTGGATAAGACAGGAGGGAAGAACTGAAAGGAAAACGACCTCATAAATCCAAGGCTCTCCAGATGAAATTATGGCTGCCATGGTGATTTTTACACTCCAGGGCTCGGGTGAGTTGCAACAACAGGGCAGCCTTACGCGTAAAAGTGCCCAGTCAACTGGGTAACCTCGTGGTACTAGAGTCAAAGGAACATCTCGCTTTGAAGCTATTCACTGAAAGTCATACACAGTGGCTGAGAGCTGGGGGCCTGCCAGGCACAGTGCCTAGGGAGCCCGAGCACCACCGGGGGCACTTGCAGCAGATGGAGGGAGGGTCAGCTTAAAATCTCATTTCGTGTCACCTCAATCTTTTATTCCCTCTGTGCAGTCCCGTTCTTTATTGTAAGTGGTGACTTTTCAAGGTCCTACTTCTTGTATTTCCAATTTGGAAAAGACGTACGGGTCTGGGGATATGGCCCAGCTGGTGGAGTTCCTGCCTAATATACATGAAACCCCGGGTTCCATCCCCAGCTTTGCGTGAGTCTTTGGTGACAGCACATGCCTAGAATCCTAGAAGTAAAAGGAGGGGCTAGAAAGATCCTCGGCAGTTGAGAGCAAACACTATTCTTACAGAGGACTCGGCTTCATTCAGTTCTCAGCACCCACATCAGGTGGCGTAACGCTAGCTCCAGAGGATCTGGCTTCGTCAGCCACCAGTACTCACACGCACACGCAAACACACGGACGTTAATTAAGATAATCTTTTAGATTTTTTTTTTAAGAAGTTCAAGGTCATCCTTGGTTATATAGTAAGTTTAAGGCAAGCCTGCCTGGGATTCATGGTCTAAAAAAATAAAAATAATAAAAAAGTTCAGGGCTGGTGAGATGGCTCAGCCGGTAAGAGCACTGACTGCTCTTCTGAAGGTCCTGGGTTCAAATCCCAGTAACCACATGGTGGCTCACAACCATCTGTAATGAGATCTAATGCTCTCTCTTCTGGTGTGTCTAAAGTTACATATAATAATAAATAAATTTTTAGGCTGGAATAAGCAGATGTCCTGAGTTCAATGCCCAGCAACCACGTGGTGGCTCACAACCATATGTACAGCTACAGTGTACTTATAACAAAGTTCTATTAGGTTGCATATACTTACTATCTTGAGTCTTTTCTAAAACCCTGAAGTAAGTATGATTATCTTTAAGAGCAGTGGCTACTCTTCCAGAGGACCCAGGTTCAAGTCCCAGCACCCACATGGCAACTCTCAGCAGTCTATAACTCCCCGGTTCCAGCAAGGAGATTCAAAGGAGTTAAAGATCAGGGGAGAGTACAGGGAAGACAGACATTTCTCAGAGAGGCACCTGAACTTACTTAATGCAAGATTTCTTACCACAGCACAGATACAGGAAATGACCAGTGTTCATGGCCACAGGTGAAAGTGTGACATCTACACGCAATCGAGAACCATTCAACACGGGGAAGTCTGGTGACATGTGTGAACCTGTGTGTGACAGAAGCCAGGGTCAGGAGTGCTGTGTGATCTCGTTTACATGTGGACAGTAGCAGAGTGGGACTCATAGCTAGGACTAGACAGGTGGTTTCCAGGCAATGGAGAGTGGGAAAGTGGAGTGATATTATTGGTCACGAAGTACAGGCTTTTGGTTACACAATGAATAGATTCTGGAGGTCTAACATGCAGCACCAGGACTAACACACAAAGATAGGTGCTGTCCTCCTCAAGGGTCCTCAACTAGTACATCTTTTTAATAAACATTATTTAATTTTAAAATAATTACTTTATTTGTGTGTGTTCCCCTAGAATAGGGTATCTGATCCCCTGGAGCTAGAGTTATAGGTGATTGTTAACCACCAAAAATGGGCGCTGAAAACACAGCTTGAACCTCTGATAGACAAAGCAGCCAGTATGCTCAGCCACTGAGCAGTTCCTCGGTTAAGACTGCTCTATTTTTAATTATGTGAATATGTGTGTCTGTGAATGTGCACATGTCAAGTGCAGGTGCCCTCAGAGTCCAAAGAGGATGTTGGATCCCCTGGGACTGGAGGAACAGGCAATTGTAAGCCATAAACCATATAAAACTGGTGAGCCATCTGCTAGAGTGAGTTTTATTTTATTTTTATTTTTTATTTTTTGAGAAAGAGGGTCTATCTACATAGCCCTGGCTGTTCTGGAACTCAGTGTGTAAACCCAAGCTGGCCTTGAAAACTTACAGAGATCCCCCTGTCTCAGCCTTGAGTGCTAAGATTAAAGGCACCATCACACCCAGGGAGTAAATCTCAACCGTTTTCAGTGTCTTAAGTGTCCACAAAGACACACAGTTGGAAACAGTGGTTGAGTTTTCAGTTCTGTAACCAACCTGAGGCAACCTGTGGAAAATGGTTCCCTGCTCTCTTGAACCAGAAAAAACAACAAAACCACGCAAGTTTACAGGATCAACTCTTTTTGTTGATTCTCTGTTCATGAAAGTGTCCTGACCATCAAGGTTTCATGAAAGTCACCAAGGAGCTGACAGGTGTCACTTACAGAAGCAGTGGGAACCATCTTGTTGGTACCAAAGCAAGGAACATATTGTTTGTTCCAACGTAGGTACCCAGGCCAAGTGGGGCTGGACAAAGGGAGTGATGATTGTTTTTAAAATTATATTTACTTCTGACTCTGTTTGCGTCTATAACTCTGTGCACGTGCATGCGTGAATGTGTGTGTGTGTGCGCGTGCGCACAATCATGTTCATGCATACGTGTTTGTGTATGCATGCTAGAGTTGGTTTTCTCTTTCTACCACATTAGTCATGGGATTTGAACTTAGGTCACTAGGTTTGGTAACAAGCACCTGTATTGTCCGAGCCATCTGTCTCACTGGCCTAAAAGCTGAACTTTTTGCTTCACATGTCGAAAATGCAAAGTAATGCTAAGCTTTAGGTTGTAGACACTGATGCTCTGGTGGATGGGCATATCCAGATGCTTCGTGGAGATGACAGAGCTGGGTCCAGTTAACTCTCCTACAGTCTCCCCCGCCACACTGAGATGATCCTCACTGAAGAACAAGGAATACATTGTTTTTGAAACAGGAGAGGAGACTACACAGAACAAAAAGATATCCCAGAAGACAAAAACTTACGGCAGGGGAATATATTCAGCACAAAATGAATGTTAAAAAAAAAAGGAAGGGGGAGTTATGTTTTCGAAATATTTTCATAACAGAGACTCGACTAAAATACACTAAGAACAAAGGCAGGCACTGTGGAAGCTCTTCATCATGGTGCAGGAAGTGAACTCGCTGTGCAGTAAGTGGTCAGAGGGCAATGTCAAGAAAAAAGGAGAAAATTAGAGAGAATTCAAGAAGCTGGGAAGAAAGAAAACGGAAGAGAAAGGGGAAGGGAAAGGAAAGGAAAACAAGTTTCTCCACACTAGTACCAGAAGAGTGTCCAGACCGGACCGGGAGGCAGCAGGATCCCCAGATGGATGAGTGCAGTATAGTCTCTTTGTGTTCTGGTGGGGGTGGGAAACACATTTAGTTACAGAGTTCGTTAGCATTCTTTGTTGGGAATTACAGAACTGGTTTAAAGTGATGCTTTTGCAAGTGACTTTATTTTCTGAGACCATTCCCCTGCTGGCCAGAATCCTGGGCTAGCAATTTGGCTTACAAAATAGCCCCTGTCTAGATAGATAGAGTCCACGTGAAAGCTCTGGGACCTGGCACAGAGAAAGCAAACTCTCGACAGTGTGTGATTGCCTTCCCCGCAGCAAAAAGACACCAAACAGGTTCAACCTGAAAATACCTGCGAACTTTCCCTTCCTTCACTCCAAAGCCCTGAGATCATTCGCCAGAGGCACCAGCTTTTCATATTGGAGTCGGAAGTAGAGGCTGGGATCTCAACCCCCTTGCTTATAAATGAGCTCCAGGACACAGCACCTCTACTGTTTGCCCCTGACTCACACCCACACACGTTTGGATATTTGGGGGAAGGTTTTTGCGGATAAGGAAGGAATACATTCCATAAACACAAACTGGGAAAACACCAGTTAGGTGAAACACAGAGGGAAATTGGGGAGGGGGGGGAAGGACGCGTGGGGAGCGCAGGTAGATCACAAGCTTCATATATCAACACAGCACTCGAACACACACTCTGACTATTCAATGATACCATTGTTTATAAAATAGTTCCCTGTCTTTTTATGTCCCTGTCTAGTGAAGGCCAGGGGAACTCCAAAGTGAGCTACAGGGGTGGCGTGAAATCTAGAAATAAATCAGAAGACTGTGAATTTAAAAAAAAAAAAAAGATGAAGATGCTGAACTGTGGAGATGGCCAGTGGGTGCAGACTGCTCTTGCAAAGGACCTGAGTTCAAATCCCAGCATCCATACCAGGTGGCCCATAACTGCAGTAACTTGCCTCCGAGGAATGGAACACTTTCTTCTGGCTTCCCTAGTGTGGTGGTTTAAATAGTAATGGCCTCCATAGGCCATTTGAATGCTTGGCCCACGGGGAGTGTACTATTAGGAGGTGTGGCCTTGTTGGAGGAAGTGTGTCACTGTAGGGTTGGGCTTTGAGGTCTCCTGATGCTCAAGCTAGGCCTAGTGTGGTATTTACTTCCTGCCGCCTGCGTATCAAGATGTAGAACTCTCAACTCCTTCTGCAGCACCACATCTGCCTGGACACTGCCATGCTTCCCACTACGATGATAATGAATTAAATCTCCGAAACTGTAAGCCTGCCCCAGTTAAATGTTTTAATTTATAAGAGTTGCCATGGTCATAGTGTCTCTTCACAGCGATAGAACACACACACACACACACACACACACCTACACACCCGTTTGAAAATGTTTTGTCAAAGTGCAATTGTGATCAATAAGCATGAGTTTCTCTGAGGACAGAGCAAGGTGGAGTGGGAAGAGAATAGCTACGTGGGTTCCCAAGGTACAACTGTGAAGCACCAAGGTTTGTATCAAGTCTTCAGAGCAGTCTCCTGCCGTCTGGGGTGAGTCTTTCCCCAATGGTATCCTGGGGACAGTTCAGGCCTAAGAATGGTTAGCATTTGTTGTGGCCCTTACCTAAATAGTTTATTTAACACTCACGGGGACAGTGTTGTAGGCTTATTTTCACAAATGAGGAAACTGAGGCACAGAACAATGAACTGTGTTGCTGGCGTCATGCATGGTCAGCTCAGGAAATATAAGTAACCCCAGGGCCTGCAGCTCTGGGTTTTCACACAAACGAGCCCCTTTGCAGAGCTCAGCCCTCCGTGGGCGTGGCGTGACCTTGAGCCTCGTATGTCCACGGTGTCCAGAGGATGCCCAGAGGATGCGTATGGGCTGCTTCTGGTGAGATTAGCATTTCAGCCAGGCAGGTGGCGAAGCAGCTGGGGATCAAGATGGACCTTTTAGGGCCTAAAGGCAACCGAAGGTGTGAGGAGGAATGTGCCCCCTTTGCTTTCTGCAAGCAAGGAGTGCGGGAGGCCAGAGCTCCGTGGGCCCTCAGACTGGGACTAACATCTCCAGCTGTTTCCCTTGCCACCACTTCTCTGCCACTCAGAATTTGTAAGGGGACAACTTGTGGGAGTCAGTTCTCTCTGCCACGTGGGTTCTGGGTCAGAACTTGGGACGTCCGGTTCCGTGGCAAGCAGCCTCGCCCGAGCCATCTTGCTGGCCCTGGTCTGAAAACTTTCTCTTGCCCCGTTTTTTCACTCCACCCACCTTCGCCCACTTAAGAATGGTTCTGCGCACACCGAGGGGTTTTCCCGCCCTCACTTCATCTCTCTGGAGATTCCCTTGAAGACACACCCAGATGTGGGCCTCACCAATCCCCTGGGATTTACAGCTCAAATTGATGAAATTAACCATCCACACATTCAACCCATCAGCTGTGGGTTTAAAAATATTTGAGAGGGCTAGAGAGGTAGGTGGCTCGTGGCTTAAGAGCACATACTGCTTTTCCAGATGGACCTGAGTTCAATTCCAGGCACTCACCATCTCCTGTATCTCCAGTCCCAGGGAGATCTGACTCCTGTGGTCTCTGGGTACACCTGCACTCACAGACACACCCCCATACTTAAGATAGTTATATATTTTTTAAAGTATTTGAAGTCAGTTGTTGCCTATGCTCTTTTTAATCCTCGACTTGACTAAGGCAAGAGGATCGTGGATTTGAGGCTAGTCTGAGCTGCATAACAAACTCAAGTTCCATTCTCCCTCTAGAAATACACAACAAACTTATTTTAAAAGCAAGTGGTTCTCGGGGCTGGTGAGATGGCTCAGCGGTTAAGAGCACTGACTGCTCTTCCAGAGGTCCTGAGTTCAAATCCCAGCAACCACATGGTGGCTCACAATCATCTGTAATGGGATCTGACGCCCTCTTCTGGTGAGTCTGAAGATAGCTACAGTGTGTTTACATATAATAATAAATAAATCTTAACCCCCCCACACACACACACAAACCAGTGGTTCTCACCCTTCCTAATGCTGTGACCCTTTACTACAGTTCCTTATGTTGTGGTGACCCTCAACCATAAATTTTTTTTTTGTTACTACTTTGTAACTGTAATTTTGCTACTGTTACAAAACATAAAGTAAATATCGGATATGTATGACCCCTGTGAAAGGGTCGTTCCCCCCCTTCTCACACACACACACACCGCCAAGGGTCGAGACCCACAACTTGAGAAGCACTTGCCTGGAGCCACAGCTCAGTGGTTAAGAGCACACCTGCCCTTAAAGAGGACTCTAGTTTGATTTCCAGTCCCTACATGGCAGCCCACAACCATCTGTAAGAAATCCAACACCCCTTTCTGGTCTCTGTGGACACCAGGAGCGTACATGATGCTCACACATACATCTATAAATCTATACATAAAATAAAACTAATAACCTTAAAAAAATAGTGATAATAGTGTGACATTCCCTGCCATGTACTATGTAGTTAGGCCTATTTATACAGCATTTATTTGTATTAGATAACATATAATATGAAAGTGACCTAACGTGTAGATAACCACATAGGAAATACAGAATATTAAGTCATTTTATTTTGAGGATTTGAGCATCATCAGGTTTGGGTTTGGTGTGTGTCTCCTGGAATCAATGTGCTGAGAGCCCCCAAGATTAACTGTTTATATCCTCTTTGCTTTACTCCTCCAGGGGGGAAAAATCTAATATCCATATCTTTCCAGGAGTCTGTCAAAGGTCTGAGGTCCTGGGAGCACGAAGATATTATAGATGACTCTGTGTTCAAAAAAAGAATCCTTTCAGGGACCAATGAGATGGTTCAGAGTGTAAGGTCATGGCCACCAAGTCTGACAACCTGGGTTTGATCCTCAGGACCCACATAGTGAAAATAGAAAACCAACTTCCTGAATTGTCTATGCACTGTGTGGTGCAAGCACACCCTGCCGGAAACCAAGCATTAAAAAAAAAAAACAAAAACCAAAAACTTTCTAGGGTTGGAGAGATGACTCAGCAATTAAGAGCACTGACTGCTCTTCCAGAGGTCCTAAGTTCAATTCCCAGCAACCACATGGTGGCTCACAACCATCTGTAATGGGATCTGATGCCCTCTTCTGGTGTGTCTGAAGACAGCAACAGTGTACTTATATACATAAAATAAAATAATTCTTTTAAAAAAATTTTTTTCTGCTCCTATATCTGCTATTTTTCTATCCCTGTGACCAAACACTTTATGAATCTCCATCTTGAGAGCAAGTATTCAAATGCCTAGGACCATGGAGAACATTACATTCCAACCATGGCAGCTTCCAACTGGCTTCCAGCAATATCCATAACAAAGTAGCTCACCATATTTGCACATCAGAACATTGTAGAATGGACTAAGATGTTTGGCAGTACAGCCGTGCACAATTACAGACAGTTTTAAACTTTTAAGGATTTATGCTTATTTCTATTTGTTTGTGTGTATGTGTATGTGTATTGGTACCTGTGTGTGTGTGTGTGTGTGTGTGTGTGTGTGTGTGTGTGTGTGTGCCGGTACCAGAATAGGCCAGAGGATGGCACTTGTTCCCTTGGAGTTCGAATTACAAGTGGTTGTAAGCTACCTAATGTGGTGCTGGGAACTAAACCCAGGTACTCTTAGCCAAGTACTCTTAGCCACTAAGCCATCCTTCTAGGCATTACAGACATTTTTACAATGCCTTTTGTCTTCCTTTCTCTGCCCTTTTTCTTCCTATACTAGGCATTGAATCCAGTACATGCCAAGGTCATGCCAAGAGCATATTTTGCGGCTAAGCTACACAATAACTTCTAAGTCTCCATTATAGATGCTTTCATTTGTTCTTCATTAAATCATGGAGGCTGATAACAGTTTCCTTCCTATTATGTGTGAAATAAAGTTCTGAGAGACCAGGTGATTTGTCCAAGGCAACATGGTCAACCCACCACAAAAAACAGGATCAGAATTAGGGGGTTGTTCCCCAGGTAAAAGAGGTCAGGGAGAGCCCATATTCTTTGGGATCTCTTACACAACCTGTCTGGTCATAAATAACAAAGAAGAGAGTATGGTTGAAAGGATTTGCTATCAGGAAGAATCTGTAAGTGCTTATTTAAATCTGTCTCTGTGCCCGGACTATGAGGTAGGCACTTGCAAGAAATTTGTACTTAGACTAGTGAGTTCTTTTTAAGATTTATTCATCTAAATGAATATGAGCATCTTACTTACATGAGGGTATGTGTACAACATGCAGAGGTGCCTTCAGAGACCAGAAGAGGACATCGGATCCCCTGGGACTGGAGTTACGCTGCTGAACCAACCGCTGAGCTATCTCTCCATGCCCGTAGTAGCACATCGTTCGTAAGCGGGATGGAAAGGCACATCATTCACCTGGAGATGGTAGTCACTGCTTAACAGTGCCTCGCTGTTGGGGCGTGCAGTATAGTGTCCAGTTGGTTCTGTCATTGCTCTTGGGTAGTTTCTGCTTCCTCTGCCTGGTGACAGAGTGGAAGTCAGGCCTTGGAGAAAGAGCAGCTGGGCTCCGGCAACACGGGCGTGGACTAAGAGTAGACCGGAAGCATGTCAGCCAGAACCTCAGCCAGAGGGTAGAGCTCAAGAACGGCCACGGTCGTGCCAAGTTTCCATTTTCTTCAGAGCAGCACCCCCCAGGTTCGGTTCGCGTCAAACCTCGGTAACATCTGTTAAGCTTGGAATTGCTGCCTTCCTCTCTTTGAGAAATAAGGTAGAGAGAGGGCTTCACACCGGGCGAGAGAGGTACCACAGGTCAAGAGACAGAAAAGACGAACAGCCAGAGGGAAGCATCAGAGGAGTCTCTAGATGTGGGGCATGGAGGAAGTAGATGAACAGCGTGGGGTGGAGAGGAGATGCTCACTGAGCCCAGGAAGGCAGCTCAGGTGGGGGACGACTGAGTTCCTGCAGACTAGCAGGGCCGGAGTGTATAGGACTTTATAGGGGGGTTCTAGACTCCTGGAAGGCAGATTACATCGATGTAAGTGTTCTCCGGACAGCCACACATATGCTTATAAATGCACACACTCTGAAAGCTGGGGGCTAGGAGGGTTCATGTAACTTCTCTTAAAGGCAGGAACTCTGGTCCAGAAATGGCTCAGAAGTCAGCATTGGCGGCTCCTACGTATGACCCGAGTTCAGTACCCAGCACCCACCTGTCGCCTAGAAACCACCTGCAACTCCAATTCTGAGAGATCTGATACCTTCTCCAGTCTCCATTGGCATGGCACTCACATGGCACATAGATATACATGCAATCAAAACACCCATACACACATTGGGGGGCAGGGGGGCATGAACTTCCATGTGTCCTGACAACTGAAGACTCACTCATGCACATGGGTGTCCAGAAGACGCTGCTGCCTTTAGTTACCACCCTCGCATGTCTGTGGAAGATGTGGACGTGACAGACAGAACGGGGGTGGGGGTGGGGGGGTGGGAATGAAACCCCAGACTAACGGAAGTACAACTAGGAGAAAAATTATTTATGCAGGTTAGATGTAAATGTGCATCAGCTACAGACACAGCCTGCGCGCGGTGGTGATTCCAGACAGCAAAGGGAGCCTGTGCTGTAGCCGCCCGCACAGATCCAGTTTCAGCTGGGAGGGTTTAGCTCTGTTGACACTCATTTTAATAAGGAAGGGAATAAGTGTCTGAACCACCCCCAAACAGCTGTGGTAACTAGCATGTGTGAAACTGTCCTTGTATACACTGATGAGACCTGCCTTCTAGTGAAGGAAGTAAGATATCAGTGCATATTGGGTACAGTTACATCTGAATGGGTACCTAAGGGTTTCTGCAACAGCCCTGAGGTGCTAATCCTGTAAACATTCAGTGACAGTATTGAAGACTGGCTGGAGAGGAGCCCAATCCTCTTGAGTCACTGTTTTGATTCAGCTTCTAAGAAGAGGGCACTTTTATTTTTTTTTTAATTTTTTTATTTTTTTGGTAAGGATTTTGCATCATAAAACTAGTCGACCCCATGCTGTATTGCCGTCCCCTGAAGTCACTTTCACAGTCTGTTTTGTTTCTACAGGATACTTTTTATTTTTTGAGACAGAATCTCACATAGCCCAGGCTAGCCTCAACCTCACTCTGTTGCCAAGGCTGGCCTTGAATAATCTTGCACTTCTTTTGTAAACAGTTTTACTTATGATGATGAGTGATGTACTTTCAGGAGGAGGGGTGGCAAACCAAAACCAAGAGAATTCAAAAATATGGGAAAGTTATTAGATCTATAGTAGGTTCCCAAGAAATGTTTATGTGTGGGTCGGTGTATAGCTCAGTGGCAGAGCACTTACTAGCAAGTCTGAGGTCCTAGATTTAATCCCTAGCAGCACACACACACACTGCTTGCATCCTTTAAACATCTGCTTACTTAATTGGTCCATTTTAATGAGATTTCATGTTGCGGTGGTTCGAATGAGAACAGCCTCTACAGGCTCATGTATTTGAATACTTGGTCCCCTGTTGGTGGAACTGTTCCAGAAGGATCGGGAGGTGTGGCCTTGTTGGAGGAGGTGTGTCACGAAGGATTAGCCTTTGTGGTTTCAAGAATCCCACAGCATTCCCAGTTAGCTTTCTCTTCCTTGTGCCTGTGGATCAATATGTAAGCTCTTAGCTGCTGCTGCTGTAAGGCCATGCCTGTCTGCCTGCTGCCATACTCCATACCACGATCCTCATGCCTCATTCGCTGAAACTGTTACTCCAATAAACTCTTCTGTAAGTTGCCTTGGTCTTCCTTCCTCTTTGACTTTTAGGACAGGATCTCTCTACATAGCCCTGGCTGTCCTATAGATTACCATGTAGGTTAGGTAGGCCTCAAACTCTCAGAGATCTGCATGTCTCTGCCTCCCAGGAGCTGGGTTTAAAGGCAGCCATTCACAATTCCAGTTCCAAAGAATCCAAAGCCCTCTTCTGCTTTCCAGGGTACTGCATACATGTGGTACATAGACATAACATGCAGGCAAAACACATACACCCAAAATAATAAAATTTAAAAAGCAAACAATAACAACAAAAATAACAAAAAAAGAAAGATGCCCTACTTATACTTAATGTAAAATATTACTCTCACCATAATTAAGACTAGGCGAGGTATGGTAGTTTGTGTCTTTAATCCCAGCCCATGGGAGACAGAGGTAGGATTGCCCTAGGTTTAAGACTAGCCTGGGCTACACACTGACTTACAGGACAACCTGGCAATAGAATGAAACCTACCTCAAAGCCAAATAAAACATATAGTGACCGATGGCTGAGGGAAATATGCACTAACAAACTTTGCTAGATCAATCCCACACCTCCCAGACATCGCTACCTAGTTAGCTACCTCAGACTAAACTCCCAAGTTTGTCACATTTTCACAATTTACTACTGTGTGTGTGTGTGTGTGTGTGTGCACTTGTATATATCTTTAGCTGTGTCTCTTTATAAAGTTTCCTGTGGCATATAAAAGTTGCATTAAATAAATGTATTTATTTTTCTTTTGTTGATTTATCTTATGCCAGTTTAACTTGGGCTCAATTGAAAAACTCTAAAAGGCTAAAGATAAAACTTTTTTCCTTCACAGAAGAAATTCCACCCAGAAGAATACATACTGGGATCACAACTTGAGAAGACAGCCATTCATCACATGGGACCCAATGTACCAGGGGCTCAGAACACTCTCCTCCCAGGTATCTTTTCTTAGAATATAGTATACCTCAGTAAAACAGAAGGAAACCAAGGAAAAAGACATTGGGTACTTTTCATTGGGTAGCTTAATGAGCTAAGTCATTAAGGGGAACCCCCTGGTTGACAATTGTGTAGCAGACATGGACAGCAAGCACCAAACTGCTTTGGTAGAAAAGCAGAGTGTTTTTTAGTTTTTATGCTAACTTTGGGAGTTTAGACTAATAGAAGGAGACCAACACCTGGGAGCTTGTCACCACATGTGAGTTCAATCCCCAGGACCCATGTGGTAGAAAGAAACAACTTCCCACAAGTTCTCCACTGACCACCACATGCACTGCACATGTATGCACCCCACACATGAAGCAATTAGTGTAAAAAAAGAAAGAAAGAAAGAAAGACATCAAGACTATGAAAGGAAAAAGACAGGAAGATGATTAGAAAGCTGTATTTCCACTTTAGATGACTTAACCTGTATGCAATAGTGGAATAAGGGGAAAAAATGGGGGCTGGGGAGGGACTGTAGCCGGCATGAAGCCCTGGGTTCAATCTCCAACAAGGCCTGAACCAAGTTTGATAGTATACACCTGGAATCCTAGCTCTCTTGGGAAAGAAGCAGGAGGGATAGAAGCTCACGATCTTCCTTGGTTATATATCAAGTTTAAGGCCAACCAGAGGTACACAAAACCCTGTATCAAAAACAAACAAACACTGCTGCTCAGAGGTTCATGCCCGGAACCTTCTGGGGGAAGCCCTCGGGTTTCAGTCTCTGGTTTGGGTCCATCCTCTGGCATGGCGTGCCATACCCAAGTGGCACAGAGAGAACAGATAGAAGCCCATAAAGAGGAAACACAAAAATCACTTAAAGAAATACAGGAAAACATAGGTCAACAGGCAAAAGTCCTAAAAGAGGAAACACAAAAATCCCTTAAAGAATTAAAGGAAAACACAAACAAAGAAGTGAAGGAACTGAGCAAATCCAGCCAGGATCTAAAAACGGAAGTAGAAACAACTAAGAAATCACAAAGGGAGACAACTTTGGAGATAGAAAACCTTGGAAAGAAATCAGGAGTCATAGATGCAAACATCAACAACAGAATACAAGAAAGAGATGGAAGAAAGAATCTCAGGTGCTGAAGATACCATAGAAAGCATTGACTCAACAGTCAGAGAAAATGCAAAATTTAAAAAGTTTATAACCCAAAACATCCAGGAAATCCAGGACACAATGAGAAGACCAAACCTAAGGATTATAGGTATAGAAGAGACTGAAGATTTACAACTTAGAAGGCAAGTAAATATCTTCAACAAAATTATAGAAGAAAACTTCCCTAACCTAAAGAGAGAGATGCCCATGAACATACAAGAAGCCTACAGAACTCCAAACAGACTGGACCAAAACAGGAATACTTCCTGTCACATAATAATCAAAACACCAAATATACTAAACAAAGAAAGAATACTAGAAGCAGTAAGAGGAAAAGACCAAGTAATATATAAAGGAAGACCTATCAGAATTCCACCAGACTTCTCGCCAGAGACCATGAAAGCTAGAAGATCCTGGGCAAATCTCATACAGACTCTAAGGGAACACAAATGCCAGCCCAGACTACTATACCCAGCAAAACTCTCAATCACCATAGATGGAGAAACCAAGATATTCCATGATAAAACCAAATTTATACAATATCTTTCCACAAATCCAGTCCTACAAAGGATAATAGATGGGAATCGCCAATATAAGGAGGACAAGTACACCCTAGAAAAAGCAAGATGGTAATTTTCTTTCAACAAACCCAAAAGAAGATAACCACTCAAACATAAAAATAAAATCAAAAGTAACAGGAAGCAATAATAACTATTCCTTAATATCTCTTAACATCAATGGACTCAATTCCCCAATAAAAAGACATAGACTAAAAGACTGGATACATAAACAGGATCCAGCATTTTGGTGCATACAGGAAATGCACCTCAGTGTCAAAGACAAACACTACCTCAGAGTAAAAGGCTGGAAAACAATTTTACAAGCAAATGGTCCCAGGAAACAAGCTGGAGTAACCATTCTAATATCACATAAAATTGACTTTCAACCAAAAGTCATCAAAAAAGACACGGAAGGACACTTCATACTCATCAAAGGAAAAATCCACCAAGAAGAACTCTCAATTCTGAACATCTATGCTCCAAATGAAAGGGCACCCTCATTCGTAAAAGAAACTTTACTAAAGCTCAAAGCACACATTGCACTTCACACAATAATTGTGGGTGACTTCAATACTCCACTCTCCTCAATGAACCAATCAGGGAAACAGAAACTAAACAGAGACACAGTAAAACTAATTGAGGTTTTGGACCAAATGGATTTAACAGATATATAGGGACCATTTCATCCTAAATCAAAAGAATATACCTTCTTCTCAGCACCTCATGGTACCTTCTTCAAAATCAACCATATACTTCATCACAAAACAGACCTCAACAGACATAAGAAGATCAAACTAATCCCATGCCTTCTATCAGATCACTATGGAGTAAGGGTGGTCTTCAATAGCAGCAAAAACAACAGAAAGCCCACATACACATGGAAGTTGAACAATGCTCTACTCAATGATACCTTGGTCAAGGAAGAAATAAGGAAAGAAATCAAAGACTTTCTATAATTTAATGAAAATGCACAACATACCCAAACTTATGGGACACAATGAAAGCAGTGCTAAGAGGAAAACTCATAGCCCTGAGTGCCTCCAAAAAGAAATTGAAGAGAGCATACACTAGCAGCTTAACTGCACACCTGAAAGCTCTGGAACAGAAAGAAGCTAATATACCCAAGGAGAGTAGAAGGCAGGAAATCATCAAACTCAGGGCTGAACTCAACCAAATAGAAACAAATAAAACCATAGAAAGAATCAACAAAACTAGGAGTTGGTTCTTTGAGAAAATCAACAAGATAGATAAGCCCTTAGCCAGGCTAACCAGAGGGCACAGAGATGGTATCTAAATTAACAAAATCAGAAATGAAAAGGGAGATAAAACAACAGAAACTGAGGAAATTCAAAAAATCATCAGATCCTACTACAAAAGCCTATACTCAACACAATTGGAAAATCTGGAGGAAATGGACAATTTCCTAGATAGATACCAAATACCAAAATTAAATCAAGATCAAATAGACCATCTAAACAGTCCCATAACCCCTAAAGAAATAGAAGAGGTCATTGAAAGTCTCCCAACCAAAAAAAGCACAGGATAGCTAAAACTATTCTCAACAGTAAAAGAACTTCTGGGGGGAATCAGTATCCCAGACCTCAAGCAGTACTACAGAGCAATAGTGTTAAAAACTGCATGGTATTGGTACAGTGACAGGCAGGTAGATCAATGAAATAGAATTGAAAACCCAGAAATGAATCCACACACCTATGGTCACTTGGTCTTTGACAAAGGAGCTAAAACCATCCAGTGGAAAAAAGCCTTTTCAGCAAATGGTGCTGGCTCAACTGGCAGTTAGCATGCAGAAGAATGCAAATCGATCCATTCTTATCCCCTTGTACTAAGCTCAAGTCCAAGTGAATCAAGGACCTCCACATAAAACCAGACACACTGAAACTAATAGAAAAGAAACTGGGGAAGAGCCTTGAACACATGGGCACAGGGGAAAATTTCCTGAACAGAACTCTAATAGCCTATGACCTAAGATCAAGAATTGACAAATGGGTCCTCATAAAATAACAAATTTCTGTAAGGCAAAGGATACTGTCAATAGGACAAAACTGCAATCAACAAAATGGGAAAAGATATTTACCAACCCTATATCCAACAGAGGGCTAATATCCAATATATACAAAGAACTCAAGAAGTTAGACTCCATAGAACAAAATAACCCTATTAAAAAATGGGGTATAGAGCTAAATGAATTTTCACCTGAGGAATATCGAATGGCTGAGAAACACTTAAAGAAATGTTCAATATCCTTAGTCATCAGGGAAATGCAAATCAAAAAACCCTGAGATTTCACCTCACACCAGTCAGAATGGCTAAGATAAAAAACTCAGGAGACAGCAGGTGCTGGCAAAGATGTGGAGGAAGAGGAACACTCCTCCACTGCTGGTGAGATTGCAAGCTGCTACAACCACTCTGGAAATCAGTTTGGCGGTTCCTCACAAAACTTGGACATAATACTATGGGAGGCCCCTGCTATACCACTCCTGGGCATATACCCAGAGGATTCTCTGGCATGCAGTAAGGACACATGTTCCACTATGTTCATAGCAGCCCTATTTATAATAGCCATAAGCTGGAAAGAACCCAGATGTACCTCAATGGAGGAATGAATCCAGAAAATGTGGTATATATACACAACGGAGTACTATTCAGCCATTAAAAACAATGAATTCATGAAATTCTTAGATAAGTGGATGGAACTGGAAAATATCATCCTGAGTGAGGTAACCCAATCACAAAAGAACACACATGGCATGCACTCACTGATAAGTGGATATTAGCTCAGAAGCTTGGAATACTCAAGATGAATTTCACATATCAAATGATGCCCAAGAAGGAGGAAGAACAAAGTATGGATACTTGGGTCCTTTTTAGAAAGGGGAACAAATACCCACAGAAGGAGATACAGAGACAAAGGGTGGAGCAGAGTCTAAGGGAAAGACTATCCAGAGAGTTCCCCACCCAGGGATCCATCCCATATACAGTTGCAAAACCCAGACACTATTATTGATGGCTTGCTGACTGGAACCAGATATAGCTGTCACCTGGGAGGCTCTGCTAGTACATGAGAAATACAGAGGGGGACACTCTCAGGCAGCAATTGAGCTGAGCACAGGGTCTCCAATGGGGGAGCTGGAGAAAGGACCCAAGGAGCTGAAGGGGTTTGCAGCTTGACAATATGAGTCACCCAGTACTCCCAGAGCTCCCAGGGACAAAACCATCAACCAAAGAGTACACATAGAGTTACCCATGGCTCCAGACACATAGGCAGCAGAGGTTGGTCTTGTTAGACACCAAAGGGAAGAGAGGCCCTTGGTCTTGGAAAGACTTGATGCTGTAGTGTAGAGGAATACCAGGACAGAGAAGCGGGAGAGGGTTGATTGGGGAAGGGGAGATGGCTTATGGGATTTTCAGGGGAGGGGGGAATCAGGAAAGGGAACAACATTTGAAATGTAAATAAAGAATATATCTAATAAAAAAAACAAAAAACAAGCCAGGCGGTGGTGGCGCACGCCTTTAATCCCAGCACTTGGGAGGCAGAGACAGGCGGATTTCTGAGTTCGAGGCCAGCCTGGTCTACAGAGCGGGTTCCAGGACAGCCAGGACTATTCAGAGAAACCCTGTCTCGAAAAACCAAAAAAACCAACCAAACAAACAACAAACAAACAAAAAGTAACAGGTGCTGAAGACATGGCTCAGTGGTTAAGAGCGCTGGCTGATCTTCCAAAGGTCCCAGGTCCAGTTCCCAACACTCAGTTGGTAACCTACAGACATTTATAACTTCAGTTCCAAAGGATCCAACATCCTCTTCTGGTCTCTGCAGGCACCAGGCATGCGCATGGTACATAGATGTACATGCGAGAAAGGCACACATATTCATAAAATTTTTAAATAGAAAGAAATGTACTATATGCCATATTAAGGTTCTATGGGCAAGGAAGCTTCAGCTGACTGGTTAATTAAGTGGCTCTGACATTTCATCAAATGCTTAACTTTTCTTCTATCTCTGTCTCATTCAAAGACCAGCTCTTCTCATAACAGCAAATTGTCCAGTGTTCCCTCAGTGCTTATATATAACATGACAGAATCTCAAAAGAAGACAGTGTGTTTCTCTAGAAGATAGGGAAGTTGTTCTGGAATTCCCCCGCAGACACCCCACCCTGCCCCTGATTGACACTGAGGCCTTGGCATATTTAAAAAACACTGCTAGAAACAAGAACAAAATCACACAGCAGACGTGGTTCGTTACACATTCCTCTCCTTCTTGCCGTGATAAACTCCCTGACTTACATCTGGACACATAGCCAGCAGGACTGAGGCAGCCCTTCCCAGACTCCCTTAGTTGTGGTCACATGACTAAGTTCTGACTAGTAGAATATGACTGGAAATTTTGTGAGCAGATGGTGAGTTGATCCTTAAACATTGCTATGCTCTCTGCTGTCTTTTTTTTTTTTTAAGATTTATTTATTGTTATATCTAAGTACACTGTAGCCGTCTTCAGACACACCAGAAGAGGGCGTCAGACCTCATTACGGATGGTTGTGAGCCACCGGGTGGTTGCTGGGATTTTTTTTTTTTTGAACTCAGGACCTTTGGAAGAGCAGTCAGTGCTCTTAACCGCTGAGCCGTCTCTCCAGCCCCCGCTCTCTGCTGTCCTGCTTGCTTCTGGACAGCATGAAGGTCTGGGGGTATAGGCCAGTGTTAGTCACTCCCCTAGATGACAAAGTCTGAGGTAGGAGGAACCCAGAATCCAAAGATTTCTCATCAAGATTTTTTTTACCAGGCATATGCCTTTAGCCCCAGCATTTGGGGGAGGCAGAGGCAGGTGGATCAGAATTGAGGCCAGCCTGGTCTACAAAGCAAGTTCTAGGACAGCCAGGGCTACACAGAAAAACCCCGTCTGGAGAAACCAAAAGGAGGAAGAGGAAGAAGAGAAGAGGAAAGGAGAAGAGAAAAGGGGATGGAGGAGGAAGAGGAGAAGGAGGAGGAGGAAGAGGAGGAGGAAGAGGAGAAGGAGGAGGAGGAAAAGGAGGAGGAGGAAGAGGAGAAGGAGGAGGAGGAGGAAGAGGAGAAGGAGGAGGAGGAAGAGGAGGAGGAGGAAGAGGAGAAGGAGAAGAAGAAGAAGAAGAAGAAGAAGACTTCCTAGTTTGAAATTCTAATCATTTTCAGTCATTATTAACACAGCACACCCTAATTACTGAGATGACTAAGCTTCATGTAGGTTTAAGTTTCTTAAGAAGATTCCTACTCTGCAATGTCTACAGTCTGCATCACCCAAGTGCATATTGGACACACAAATCCTCCAACTTTACACCATATTTACCACATTAGCATGTTTAAGAGTGTAGCCCCAAAACCCATGTTTCAACAGCCTTCCAGTCATTCTGTTGTTCACTGACTTTAAAGAGCAGATTATTCACAGGGCCCAGGGGTGACCTTATTGCTACTATTCTGCTAACTGGACATACTATCAAACTGCCCACAAAATAACTATCTCTATACCACAGGTTAATGCGGCTCTCAGACTGCACCCGGGTTTTGGTTTTGTGTTTTTTGTGCCGTGGACAGCCATTGACACAGGAATGCACAGCTAGTCAAGGTGCAGACAAGGTATCGACGGTGTGCTCAGCCGCAAATGTGACTTCTGTATCAACAACCACCAAAGCCTTGGGAACCAGTGCAGAAGAGGGGACAGAGAGACTGTAGGAGTCAGAGGTCATGGAGGACTAGAGAGAAACTGTGTCCTCTGAGCATGGGAAGACCACAGTAACTCATGAACTCATGGTAGCTGTGGGAGCAGAGCACCAGCACAGGATCAAGACAACCATCCTTCTACCATGGAGGGAGGAGGCCTTCCCCTAACCGAGTAGCTATTCAGAATTAATGGTTTCTGTGAGAGAGACAGTTTTCTTTAAAGGTGTAGGTCCTGATAGGTTGGCCATGCTCCAGTAGATGGCTCTATACCCATGAGTATTCAGGCAGCACAAATAAGAGTTTTTGTTTGTTTGTTTGTTTTTACCTTTAGAAAAGGGCACTAGGGGACTGGTGAGGTGACTCAGTGGTTAAGAGCACTGACGGCTCTTCCAAAGGTCCTGAGTTCAAATCCCAGCAACCACATGGTGGCTCACAACTGTCCGTAATGAGATCCGATGCCCTCTTCTGGTGTGTACTTACATATAGTAATAAATAAATCTTTAAAAAAAAAAAAGCCAGGCGGTGGTGGCGCACGCCTTTAATCCCAGCACTTGGGAGGCAGAGGCAGGAGGATTTCTGAGTTCGAGGCCAGCCTGGTCTACAAAGTGAGTTCCAGGACAGCCAGGGCTACACAGAGAAACCCTGTCTTGAAAAACCAAAAAAAAAAAAAAAAAAGGAAAGAAGAAAGAAAAAAGCACTAGGTCTGTTGGCACTAGCTTCCATTACTCCAGGAAGCAGAGGCGTTGATCTCTAGATTAACAAAACAACAAAAGAAACAAAAATGGGGACAAGAAGCTGCGAACATAAGCCTGCTAAAATAAATGGACAGTAGACAGGTAAACAGGAGGACAGGCAAACAGGCTCACTGACCAGGAGCATCACAGCAGGAATATTCAGTTGTTTTGAATAAGAATGGCCCTCATCAACTCTTGAATACTTGGTCCCCAGATGGTAGAACTGTTTGGTAAGGATTAGGAGGTGAGGACTTGTTATCGGAGGTTTGTTACTGGGGGTGGGATTTGAGATTTCAAAAGCCTATGCCACACGCAGTTCTCTCTCTCTCCCTCCTCCCCTTCTCCTCTCCCCTCTGCTTTATGGTTGTGTCTCAAGATGAAAGCTCTTGGCTACGGCACCAGTGCCACACTTGCTTGCTTGCTGCTATGCCCCCCACCCCACCCCCACCCCAGTCATGATGGTCATGGGCTCGTTCTCTGAAACTGTAAGCCACAAGTTAAATATTTCTTAAGTTGCTGTGACCATGGTGTTTTGTCGTGGCCATAAAAAAGTAACTAGGACACCAGTGACAAACAAAGGCATATGTGCATTCTTCACAGGGGAGAGGAGGAGGTGTACACACTCTTAGAGGATGAGGAGGAAGTGACTGGGGAGATGGATGAGTCTAAGGAATGAACCACAGCTTGGGGCAAAGTTCATTGCACTCTGGCAGGGCACCAGCACAAGCCTTCTCTCCAGACACACACACACACACACACACACACACACACACCATACACATACACCCACATACACATACACCCACACGCACACACAAGTGCATATACACACATGCATGGACACCCGCACAAACACACATACACACCATACACATACACCCACATGCACACACAAGTGCACACACCCACACCCACAAGTGCATACAAACACACACACAAGTGCATACACATGCGCGTGCAGGACATGGCTATGTTAACTAGTTTGATTTAACCATTCCACATTATTTACATTTATCAACACATCATTGTACCCCAGAAATATATGCAATCATAATTCACCAATAAAAAGTGAATTTTAGAGACTGGAGAGGTGACTCAGTGTTAAAAATTAATGCTGTTCTTGTAGAGGAACTGCGTTCCATTCCCAGCATCCACATTGGGTAGCCTGTAACTCCATATCCAGGGTTCAACATCTTTGACCTCCACCAGCACCCACATTCATGTGCTTACGTACATACATAGAAATGAAAGTGACTTTTAAGTACATTTTGTTGTTGTTGTGTTATTTTTTAAAACAGGGTTTCTTTGTGTAGCCCCAGCTACCCTGGAACTTGCTCTGTAGACAAAGCCGGTCTCAAACTCATAGAAATCTGTCTCGAGTGCTAGGATTTGCCAACACTGTCAAGGAAAAATGGAGATTTTAAAGTAAATGGAAGTGCATTACACTTATTTATTTATTGTGTGCATATCTTGGAGTGTGGGCACTGTAGATGTGGGCAGGTCAGAGGACAACTTGGAGTCTGTGCTCTCCTACCATGTGGGCCCTGGGGATTGAACCCAGGTCTTCAGGCTTGGCAGTGCATGCCTTTGATCCACCAGGACTTCTATCAGCCCATCTGAAGAAAATTTTTGTCCTTTGTAGCAGGAAGTCAGTAGATAATTTCAGAAACTACTGTTATCGTGGAGCATCACCGGTGTTAGCGCATTATTTAATGAGGCAACGGGGTGGGGGTGGGGTAAAAACAGGCAATTAAAATAGTAAACCCTAGAAGCATCTAGAGGGGGAGCAGAGGCTGCCCATTTTCATTATTGCCCCTTGTTTCCTAACCAACTTTTTATTTAACGTAGGACCTGTATCCCTTTGACTGCTGTCCATGTGTTCCGGACGACGATCGACCCTCTATTATAACTGTATTTCAGTTTCAGATTAAGCCTACGAAGGAAAAGCAAATCAGCAAACTGAAAAGTAACAGGTTGTCAGAGGCAGCAAATGCATAACAGATATCTTTACGTAACAGACACATCCACAGAGGTGATCAGGGTAGCCTAGTTGGGAGTGGGACAAGAGAGGCAACTCACCAAACTGGAGGCTTCCAGCTTCCAGCAGAGATAGAAGAGGGGAGAATTTGCATGCAGGAGCTGCAGACTGAGTCTGTCCACTGCAGGCATTTTTATACCACTAGTGGGAAATGGTTCATCTTTTAGCTGTTGTCAGAGCTGCAGTTTGCTGTTAGCTGTTCCTTCCCACTGACAGAGTTAGGGGGATGGCCTGCCCCAGAACAGGGAATTTTGGAGGGTCCCGCGATTGCTCAGTGGGTCAGGTCAGTTGTGCTAAGCCTGACAGCTGAGCTCCATTCCTGGAACCGACCTGGCTCCGGCCAGTCATCCTCTGATTTCTACATAGATGTCTGGAGTCCAAGTACACTTCTCTCCCAGACACCCCCTCATAGACAAGTAAACCAATGTTTTCAGTTCTTGGAGGGAGCTGCACATGAAATACTTTACCACAGAAAACTTGCTGTCAAATGTTTAAAATTAAGCCACCGGAGAGGCTGTGCCCAGTGTGGGGGATGAATCTTCCCATATCCTGCTTTGTCCAGCAGAAGCCGCCACAATGCTTTCAGAGGCCTCCGGCAGCCCAGTCCCTGGAAACAGCTTTGAGAGTGAATGGGGAGGGACTTCTGACAAAGGACCCTCGTTCATTGGCATAATCCTCTGGAAAGCTGTGCAGCAATGCATATGACCAAGCAATGGGAACCAGCCGGGGAACAGCCTGTTGGCAGCCTTGTCACTGCCACCCTTTGTAGCAGGGCCTCCATCAGCCTCTTTCTCATTCGGGCATAGAGTCTCGGATAATGGGTGCTTTCAGATGGAGAGAGAATCCGCATTAGCCACTCGTCTCTGACCCTGCAGGTGAACTCACATCCTTGAACTCATGATATTTCAACCACCCTTGGCCCCGGCTCTTGTTTGAATAGCCACAGTAGCTACCATGTTGTGAAAGCAACAGTTAAACTGTGATTCTGTCTTTTTATTCAGCTCATATGCTTCCTCTTAACATACCGTCACGTCAGATTTTAAGTTTCCTTTGTGCCCCAGAGTACGAGTCAGGGTCTCTGCTCTCAGTGCTAAATAATTGTGGTGGGGGATGGGTGGGGTTGGAGTGTTTTGGAAGCAGTGTGGCTTAGGACTGGCTTTCACTGGTTGTTTCTAGTGGAGTCCTGGGGTGCTGCAGGAAGTTGTTTTTGGAGGAGCCCCTGGGAGTCGCCAGGATTTGGAGTGGCACAGCACACACTGTGCTAGACAATTAGGCTCCCTTACATAATTACGTCTGGGAGGGAGAAATCTTCAGTAATTCCTTGAAAACAATTGGCACACTTAGGAGGTTAACCCAGAGCTAATGGTCCTCATCTGCCCGATAGGAATGCAACCATGAGCAAACCAAGTTGAGTTCTTGTTAGCAGTAACATAGAGGTAATGGTGTCTTCTTCATCAAAACTAACTGTAAAGTTGTCTGCTTCCATCTTTATGGGAAGTATGCAAAACGACCCATCCGCTCTAGGGCTTGCTTGTTTCTGTGTTCCTGTCTCTGAAGCCAACCTCTGCTGGTCAGCTTATTAAAACACACCTCTGATTCTGCTGCAAGGGAATGAAGCTTTGCCTGACTCAGGCATTGCAAATACAAGTCAATTCAGGGATTTAAACTAAATTTTAGTAATTAAAAAAAAAAAAACTTTTTGAAAGACAGGCATGGTAGTATACACCTTTAATATATTCCAGCACTCAAGAGGCAGAGATAGGAAGATCTCTGTTCCAGTCAGCCAGAGTTACAATAAAGAGACAGTCTCAATAAACAAAAATATTTATTTTTGTTTTATGTGTACAAAGCATCAGCCTACATGTATGTACATGTACCATGTGTGTACCTAATGCCCTCAGAGGTCAAAAGAGGTCATTGGACTGCATGATTGGAATTACAGATGGCTGTGAGCTGCTGTATGGGGCCTAGGAACTGAACCCAGTTCCTCTGCAAGAACAATGATGGAGCCATCACTCAAGCCCCTAGGTTTGGTTGCTTTATAGTAATGTTTCCATTTCTTCCCACTAACTCAAGCTTATTTCAGAGCAGACATTTGTCCCGTTCACAGTTCACTCATTACTTTGCTATCTTAATCTGGTTGAGTAAATTACCTCAGATAAAATCCATACTCTGTCCCTTAGACTCTCCACCTCTTCCTTGTTCCGGGAGAAAGGGCTGGACTTCCTGAGTCCTGGCCAGGCCTGCACAGAGTACAATGTCTCAGGTCTCCTCTGGCCTTTTCCAGCCTCAGAGCTGCCCCATGTCAACTTGGCTACTGCTTGTCCTGTGGGCGAAGCTGGTCTATGAAGCGATTCGTGGCTTGGTCAGTGCCTTGTTCCTCTGAACCCATGCCGCAGCCACACCCTCATGCAGCAGGTTCACCCAAGTCTCCTCTCAGTCTCTTACCCTTGTCTCCTTGGGACCCACAAGGCTTCTGTTCTCAAGGCGGTCACCACTGGGTCTGTGAGACGGACCCTGTGACTTTGGGAAATGAAACTCTCTGCCTAGACCATGCTTCCTAACCTCATCTCAACCCTGAAAGAGAAGTTGGGACCGGATAATTAGTTGCCCCTCTCTTCCTTCCTATCTTCCGTCTATCTTCAACAGCACTAGGTAGAAGGCTCAGACTTTTTCCTGTCTGAAAGAGTATTTCCCTTCATCCTAGCCTCCCTCTTCTGGAGGTGATTATTGTCCTTACCCTAGGATAGACTCAGGAAACAGAAATCCGCTTATCATCAGGAAAAAAAAAAGGGGGGATATTTCAAAGACATTGCATCTGAGAGAGAAAGGTGTGTGTAGGACCAGAGTGATTCCCCTCTGTTCAGCCAAAGCCAGGGCCTGGTGGAAGAGGCTAGCTACAGAGAAGGTGGCCAGGAGCCTGGGCGTACAGCACTGGATACTCTTGGAGCTGGGTACTATGGTGGCTTGCTGGTTCAGGAAAGCTGGCACCTGCTGTGCGGCATGTGGCTCTCTGTTCTCGCATGCGGGAGCTCCAGGTAGCCCTGCTGATCTGAGCCCGATCCAGGCAGGAGAGGCTGCAGCCTTGCCCTCCCATGACTGGTTCCCCGCATCCAGCAGAGGATGTGTGTGGTTCATTGAAGGCTCGCTGGGGATGGCTGTGTGGACTGAATGAACTAACTCAGGCCCTCATGGTTGACTCATTCTTTGACCTGTTGAGTCTCTTTGAAAATGTCTGTGTTTTCCTCCACAAAATATGTCTGACCATAAATAAGCAGATACCCAGATGTTTACAATGTAGAGTAGTACGTCTCACATTGGCTTTGTCCAGGGGGAGGCTGGGGAGAAACTGGGGGTAGTTAGGGGGAGACTAGGGGCAGGCTAGAAGAAGGCTGGGGGTGGCTAGGAGGAGGCTAGGGCATGGCTAGAGGGAGGCTGGGGGAAGGATAGGGGGTGGCTAGGGGGAGGCTGGGGGAGTGCTAGGGGGTAGCTAGGGGGAGGTCGGAGGAGGCTAGGGGTTGTGGGAGTCAAGACCAAGGCTGTGAATATGCTAAGCAACTGCTCCCATCACTCAGCTTTAACCTTGGTAAAGAAACACAAAATATAGGGCCCAAAAGAGGTAGGAACCTTTTCTCTGCAATGTTATAGTGAAGCCGAATCCAAAGTTATTCAGAAATCCAGACTTTTCCCCCTAGTGCTGTTATGACCTAGGTTGGGATCCTAGACACCGAGAAGCTAGTTGACCGCCACATTCTTGCCCACACAGGAGTCCACGTTAAGCAAATCTGTCCTTAAGTCACTTGGAAGTCACCCACTTCGTTCACCCTCATCATTGGCTTCAACAATCACATGTCTGCACCAGTCTGCAAGATGAGGAGGGGGAGGAAGCTGGGGCTGGGGAGATGGCTAAGTTGGTTGTCTTGTTTGATCCCCGGAACCCCGTAAAATGTCAAGACAGACACAGGACGATCCCTGGAACATTCTAGCCAGTCAGTGTAGTTCATTTGACAAGCCCCAGATTTGGGGAGAAATCCTGAGAAGCAAGGAGGAGCTGGAGAGATGGCCTGTTGGCCATGGTGAAGGAGCTGGAGAGCCTCCCTGGCTTTCATGAAGACCACAGATAGTAAAGAGCAGGCCTCCCTCAGAAGCTTGTACTGTTAACCCCAAAGGTCTCATGCCCTCTTCTGGCCTCCATCTGTGTCATATAGTGTTAATATATGAGACTGTACACTCACACACACACATTTATATATATGTATATATATATATATATATATACATATATATTGGGTTTTTTGAGACAAGGGTTTCTCTGTATAGCCCTGGCTGTCCTGAAACTCGCTCTGTAAACGAGGCTGGCCTCAAACCCAGAGATCTGCCTGCCTCTGCCTTCCAAGTGCTGGGATTAAAGGTGTGAGCCACCATCACCTGGCAAAATATTTTTTTAAAAATCAAAAAATAAAGGTGAGGAGTGATTGAGGAAGGCATCTGATGTTGACTCTGGCCTAACACACACACACATAGACACACACACACAACTACACCAATACACACTGCACACACTCTACACACAGTGTGCACACACTACCCATATGCACAGTACACACATGCTACATACACACTGCACACATAACACACACCACACACACAATACACACATACATGTACACATGTGCACATACATACTACACCCCCCCACTACACACACTACACACTCACAGCCACAAAGACATATACTATAAACATGCCCACACTACACACACATGCACACACACACACACACACACACACACACACACACACACACGTTCTTTCATCTGTATCTGTTGTTGTTTCGGGGTTTGGGGTAGTGGCCATGTGCTAGAGGAAGAGAAGAGAAAGCACATGGAGAGGCAAGAACTCTAACACAAAGTTCTGACCAGCTACTGCAACATTAAATTCAAACTCCAGTGAGTGGAGGAGAGGCTCCCTCCTCATTCACAAGACCAGTCCTCCCCACGTCAGAGACAGAGTTTAAGTATCAAAGCTTCTTGATCCTTTTTTATTCTTTAGATTTTGTGAGCCAGAGTCCATCTACATAGGCCGGCTATCCAGGATGCAAAGGTTCTCAATCTGTTGGTAGCAATCCCTTTGACAAACCTCTATTTCCAACATTATTTACATTACAATTCCTAACAGTAGCAAATTTATAATTATGAAGTAGCAACGGAAATAATTTTATGGTTGGGGGGTCACCACAATATGAGGAATTGTATTAAAGGGTCACACAGCATTAGGAAGTTTGAGAACTGCTATTCTAACGTATACTGTTAATGGTCTTGTAAAGCAATAGCCTTAGTTTGGAAGACGTCTCTAGTTAGCTCCCTTTGGTAAAGGAACACACAAACTAGGCTTTACATCGGAAGATTTATATTTCATTGCAATCTGTTTTCCACCTGATTCCTGCCCAGGTTTATTGGTCTCATAGGACTCGGCTACAAGCAGCAAAAAGTAGTCAGTCCATATAAACACTGACTTAGGCCAGGAGCCCTTCCAGTGCCAAGAGCTGACTATGTGTGAGCTGTCTTCTGAGCACTGTGGGAGATAATGTCTGAAATGAGTTTGGCTCCTGCTATCTTTTGAGTAGTGTTAGCATGGTTCTTCTTTTCCCACTCCTGTCCCTTGTGGGGAGGACATATGCTTATTTGTTTTGTCTTACCGTGTAGCCCTGGCTAGCCTGAAACTTGCTATGTAGACCAGGATGACCTTGAACTCACAAAGACCTGCCTGCCTCTGCCTGCACTTAACAACCACCACCCCTGGCCTCTTCCTCCCATCTCTCAGGCATTGCTTAAGTGAGTCTCCCTCCGTTCCTATCTTCCTGAGGAGTGATTGACCAGCCGACGGGATTTTAACTCTGTTGTTTCAGGTAGTTTAGAATGCTCGGTCTCTGCCCAGGTCAGAGAAACACCTCTCCGTGACAGACCTCCAGAGAGGCGATGGTGGCGCATGCCTTTAAGCCCAGCACTCAGGAGACAAAGGCAGGAGGATCTTTGTGAGTTCAAGGCCAGCCTGGTCTACAAAGCAAGTAATAGGACAGCAAGGACAACACAGAGAAAACCCTGTCTCAAAAAAAAAAAAAAAACAAAACCAAAAAAGCAAAAAGGGGTCACTTAGTAAAATAATCTTACGCTGTCATATACGTGGCCTGGTTTTGAATGGACTTGTTGCCGTGTGGCACAGGGATGCCTTGGAAAAGTTGAGGTCGTGAGAATTAAGAGCTCAGCTGTAGAGCATTTACCTAATGTGTATGAGGCCTAGGTTTCATCTCTAATACTGCAAAGAAAAAGGGGGATGGGATAGTAGCTGGCGAGAGAACAGCCACGCTAGAGCAAAGATTTAGTAAGCACCTAGCTAGGTACCAGCCTGGAGGACTTATGTCGAGATGGTGATGTAGAAACAAAATCTCTCCAGCTGTAGCCTAATTGTATCTCATTGTAATATAATATCTCACTGTAACTATTTGTGTTATGATCCTCTCCCTCCCACCTCAGTACTGAAGGTCAATCCCGGATGTTGTGTGTGCTAACTAGGCAAAATACTCTACCACTGAACTATATTCCCCAGACCAGTTAAAAAGTGTGTGTGTGTGTACTCGTGTATGCATGTGTGTGTGCATGTGTGTGTGCACTCATGTGTGCATGTGTGCACTCGTGTGTGCATGTGTGTGCATGCTCATGTGTGCATGTGTGTGTGCACTTGTGTGTGCATGTGTATGTGCATGCTCATGTGTGCATGTGTGTGCATGTGTGTGTGCATGTGTGTGTGCATGTGTCTGTGCACTTGTGTGTGCATGTGTGTGCATGTGTGTGTGCATGTGTGTGTGCATGTGTCTGTGCACTCATGTGTGCATGTGTGTGCATGTGTGTGCACTCGTGTGTGCATGTGTGTGCATGTGTGTGTGCACTTGTGTGTGCATGTGTGTGCGCACTCGTGTGTGCGTGTGTGTGCACTCGTGTGTGCATGTGTGTGTCCATGTGTGTGTGTACACTCGTGTGTGCATGTGTGTGTGCGTGCTCATGTGTTCGTGTGTGTGCCTGCGGAGGCCAGAAGAAAGTGTCCAAGTCGCTTGCAGCTGGAATTGCAGATAGCTGTGAATCATCTGACCTGATCCTGCCTAAGAGTCACATGTTCTGTTAATGGCCGAGCCATTGCTCCACCCCTGGCCCCATTCATTTTATCATAAGTGATCAGTAATCATATCAGCAGTGAATAGTAATGTAGTAAATCTTTACTGCATGGGGACTGGAAGCTTGGCCAGGCCTTACAGGATCTGGGTCAGGAAATAAGGTCAACAGTAAGGGGGGGTTATTCTCAATTTCTACATCTGTGAGCCAGATTTCTCTTCTTCGGTGACATAACAAAATGGACATTTGGCCTTCATTTCCTGACGTACAACTACAAAAACAAAATAAACAAAAACAACAAGAAAACGAAAATCCTTGAACTCTCCAAAGGATAAGCATTTTTTTTTTCATGCTAGTGATTGAATGACTGACTGTCATTCACTAATGGCTGGGAACTCCCAGACAGCCTCAGATGGGCGGGCGTCTGCCGGAGCCAACCAGATCACAATTTGGGGTTAAACTTCCTCAATCCTGAAGGAGGGGGTTGGAGGCTAGGTTGATCACTAATTAACTGTAACTTCGTCCATCATAGGTTGTTCTGAAGGGAAACACGTGCCCTGCCCTCTGTGATCAGCTGAGACAATGGATCCTCAGGGAGCTGGAGTTTCCCTAGGAGGCTCAAGGCTGAATGTCATGAACTATTACACTGTTATTGCCTGGGTGTCAGCAGTGGGCTGAGATTTCAGTCTGTGGGGACACCTTAAGCACACCTGAAAGCAGAGGACAAGACGGTGATTGTCAGTGATGAGCAGGACCACCCTTGACCTGTGCTGTTAAACAATGCACACCTCTTGCTCTCTGTTTAAGCCTAATAAACCTCATGTCAGGACCCCAAAGATGAGCTTGGGTTAAGGTGTGTGTGTGTGCGTGCGTGCGTGTGTGTGTGTGTGTGTGTGTGTGTGTGTGTGTGTGTGTGCTTACTACACCTCTTTGTTTTCTTCCCAACATATCCACATCAAACAAATTAGTTCCCTCTTTCACTACTGTTTGTCTCTTGGCTTACCGAGGATAGCCTGCCGAGCCTAGCTGGCCGAGGGCTTCCAGGGTTTGACTCTAATTCTGGTACTAAGGTCTACTCCTAAACAAGTATGGCAGGTCAATGTTTGGAATGAGCTCCTGTACTAGGACCCAACATACTGTTCCCAGAGTTTTAGGGTAACAGCACTTGGGGTGCTGCAGCCCCCACAAACTGGGATCAGCCAGTGTCCCCTCCACCAAGGCCAGTCAGCAAGGAATGGTGGGAACCAGAGGGAAGGGACTAATTTCATGTAGCCCACTTGCTTTAAGGCACTGGCTTGAGCTTCAGGTTTAAATAGAGGAAGAATGGGGTGGAGTGGGGGTGGGACAAGAGATGAGTGTATTTAGAGTCCTGGTTGAGGTGTGGTCTTGTTGGTCTTTGCCTCCCAGGTCATTTGAAGAAGTCCTTACTGCTTGAGGGGACAGAGTAGTTAGTTCTCGCTGCAGGCGTCCTCACTTTCACTGATAACAAGACCCTCACCTGGGGAAAGGAGTGCTAGGTCCAGGGAGGCTCTGACATTTCTAGAATACAAAGGAACACGCGAGGAAACGCTAAGGGCGATGATTCATCTCTGCCTTCGGCAAAAGCACCGGAGGCCAACGAGGGTGGAAGGCAGTCTCAGACTTTCATTTGCTCTTCCCTTGGAGCCCCAGGTGAGGAGTCCACGCTTTTTGGCAAAGGTGACTTCTGGGTCCCTCATTTCCATACCAGACCAAATCAGAATAGAGCAACTCCTCTTGATTTAAACCTTAAAGAAACCAGGCGGTGGTGGTGCATGCCTTTAGCCCCAGCACTTGGGAGGTAGGCAGGCGGATTTCTGAGTTTGAGGCCAGTCTGGTCTACAGAGTGAGTTCCAGGACAGCCAGGGCTACACAGAGAAACCCTGTCTCAAAAAACCAACCAACCAAACAAACAAACAAAGAAGCACTTTAACAGACAGACCAGTTTTCCCCTTAGAATCGGAGGTTCTAGTTCCAGTCTTCTCCAGTCATCTCCATAAGGAAGTGCTCTCCACATCCACCCTGGCATACCTGATGCTAATCGGGTGTTTTTGTTTTTCTGTTTCCTTGTTCCCACCTTGCACTACCCAGGGGAGTGGGAGGGGAGGGGTTCTCATTCACGAAAAAAACTGAGACTGCTCCATTCATGAATCTCAAACTAAAGTCAGTTACACCAGTAACTAAATCGTTGTAATTATGTTTTTGACTATACATAATAAAGCCAGCAAAAACCCCAATAGGGCAGCGGTCTGGGGGTGGCTTTGGGAGAGTGGTGCATCCAGAGGGGAGAGGCCTTCAATCCCCTGTGCACCCCTCCCATCCAGCTCAGTGTCTCAGCCCTCCCACAGCCTCGACCCTCAGGTCCCTCAGACTGCGGTGACCCCCAAGCACAAAATTATTTTCGTTGCTACTTCATAAGTAAGTTTGCTACTGTTATGAATCATAATGTAAATATATAGGTAAGAGAGAAAGCTTTAGGATTGGTGTCTTCCTCTAAGAACCGAACTGTCAGTAGCATGCTAGAAAACAGGATTTGGCTTTTCTTGCATCCTTAAAAACCGTTTTGGTTGGCATACAGCCAAAGGTAACTTGGAGATGGACTGGGTCCCCAGTCCTAGACAGGTCCCAGGACTGGATACCCCCTACACCCTTTGACTGGGTCAAATTCTGATTGACAAGGGGCAGAGGGAGATTTTTCACTAGCAACAAGTACAGTGCTTGTGAAGTAGAATGTCAAGGTCTGACGGACTCATAATTCTCTATCTGTACAATAATGTATCATATGCATTATTTTAGTTGATTACAAGCAGCTCAGGGAATAACTTGTGATGGGTAACCTTGGTGTATGCATATGTGTGTGTGTGTGTGGGTATACTGTGTGCATGTATGTGTGAGTGTGTGTGTGTGTGTGTGTGTGTGCGCACGCACACATGCACGGGCTTGAAGCAGATACCCTTCCTTATCCACAGAGCCATCTCACCATTACCACGTACTAATTTTTGACAAAGCAATATACAAGATGTTTTCACACAGATATCCTTGAAATCATGTGAGGATACCTTGGGTGTGAATGTTCACTGCAGCACTGTTTAAAACTGCAGCCCAGGCGTCCAAAGGTAAGAAAGATTCAAACGACGCTCCCTCGAATCTGTGGAAGGAGTGAAGTATCCTAAGGAGACACTTGAGTCCTTCCCTTTGGCTATCTGACTATGGAGATAATAGATCCCGAAGAAATGGAATTTCCCCTGAAATCTTACCTTAGGAGGACTGTGAATCCTGGGCCAGCCAGAGGAAGAACTTGTATCCCAGGAACAAGTTTCTCAGTTGGACTGCCCACCTTGCAAGACAAATTGGACTCGAGACAATGATGGACCAAATGGCGGGCGGGGAACACACCTCGAGCAGGAATACTTAGTGACACTCATGATACTTAGTCCGTTGCCCTGCTTTAGCCTAAACTGCACAGTAACAATCCGAGGATAAACTGGAACATCTCTATTTGCTCCCTTTCCCAGGGTGGCCACTTGAGTAAATATTCTTTCTCTGCTTTCCATTCCGTGTCTTCATTTGGGTGATGGTGGACAGGTGGCCAACCCTAGCTTGTTAGGGCTGCCAGGCCCTGAGACTTTGACCCTTAAAATTCTGGTAACGGTAATATATAACTGTAAAAATAAGTAAGACTTCTATAACCTGATATTAAGCATTTTCTAATAATTATATAATAATTGTATGTTATATTATATTATATTATATATAAATATTATTGCCAGGCATAGAGCCTTAAAACACAAACCCAGAATACAGAACACACAGGTTTTTGGTTTTTTTTTTCTTAATTGTTGTTTTTAGGACAAGATCTCTTATAGCCCAGGCTGGCCTCCAACCCTCTATGTAGCTAAGTAAAATCTTGAATTCATAATCCTCCTGCCTCCAGCAGTGACTACAGGATGGGCAGAATCTGTGGGTTTGACCGGTGTCTGGGTGAACTTTTCACTTAGTACAGATTTCTGAGTTGTGCTAAAAGTACAAATGCAAGAAAAAAAGTTGTAGTCAGAAGTATGAGAGGCATAGGATGGAACACAATTAAAAACACCCAAATGTATTTCAAGGGAGTGCCAGTCAATTGACGAGAGTGGAAGACAGAATTACTTGAAGGAGGGCTATTTTGTCTTTAAACCCTCAGACTAAAGGGAGGAAACAAACAGGAGTTAGTTATCAGCGGTAGCTAGGGCTGCTCTCCGCCTGCTATAATCTAGAACTAAGAGCTCATTACCTTGAGGTAATGGGAAGCAGGCTTCTTGTGGTTAGAAAAGAGGGTACAGATATTAGAGGTGGGGAATGGAAGTTAGTGCTGGGTTTGCTGAAACCGGAAGCACAAAATAATGTGGGCCCCTCCTTTCCTCCACTACAACCCCCCACACACACACACATACTTTTTTTTTCCAGAGTGTTTTCACATATACTCTTATCTACATAGCCCAAAGTGACCTCAAATTCCCAATTCCCATGCCTATCTTCTAAGTACCAGAATTATAATTGTATAGCTGTTCACCATTGTACCCTTCTTGAATTCATGATTTTCAACATATGAAGGGGTGTGTGTGTGTGTGTGTGTGTGTGTGTGTGTGTGTGTGTGTGGTGTGCATGTTTAGTTCTGCTGAGAAACCCAGAAGCAATCATGGTCCAGTAGCAGTGCACTAGACTGAAGCCTATCTGGGTGTCTATAAACGGTTCTCTTTTCCACAAGAGTAGCCAGGGCTTGCTGGATAAATGACTAGTTCCAGGGTTTTGGGGGGCTGGAGCGGGGAAAACCTAACGGGCACCTAAAACATGTTACTGTACCAGATGATGAGAAGAACTTCTGAGAATGGCTGAAGAGGACAAGGAAACCAGTTTGGGAACTGTTGGTGCTGTCTGCTGCTGGGGCAGGGACAGTCACTGCCTTCAGCTGTGTGCCTACCAGCGAGTCTACCCGCTTCAGGGAATGCTTCCATGCCCAAGGGCACGTGAACTACTGTGGTTAGACTTCAGAGTCACAAAACAAAGCATGAAGGCATGAAGGGGTTCAAGGAATGTAGAGGTTAAGAGTACGCGCAACTCTTGTAGAGGACCCAGGTTCTCTTCTTAACACCCATATGGGGCTCACAACCATCCTTGACTGCAGTTCCAAGCACCCAATGCCCTCTTCTGGTCTCTGCAGGGAGCAGGCACACGCGAAGCACATGTGTACATTCAGGCAAAAACACACATGTACAATTAAAAAAAAAAAAAGACATGAGTGGGCTGGAGAGATGGCTCAGAGGTTAAGAGCACTGACTGCTCTTCCAGAGGTCCTGAGTTCAAATCCCAGCAACCACATGGTGGCTCGCAACCATCTGTAATGGGATCCGAAGCCCTCTTCTGGTGTGTCTGAAGAGAGTTACGGTGTACTTACAAATAATAAATAAATCTTAAAAAAAAAAGACATGAACATGTCAGAGGGACTGAAGGGGGAGATGAGAAGGCAGGAAGAATAATCAGAATGTTTTGTGTATATATGAAATTCATATAAATTTAAAAAGTTTGAGGGACTTCCTCTGGGTAAATCTGAGAATTTTTACAAAAATGATGATGATGATGATGATGATGATTGGTTATTAATGCACTAAATAAACCAGGACCCCAAACGCCCATGCTCCTGTAAGTAAACAGAGCGACGCAGACAACTGGAGGGGCAGCTCTCCCCACTGTAGGACACAGAAAAGCAAAGGAGGGGTGATAGAGTGAGGAGGCCGAGGATGAAGGCTTCAAGGACAGGACATCCACCTGTTTTGATACATTTGATAGATTTATCAACCACAAAGGAAAACATAATACCCATGGTGGAGAGTTTGGGATACATCATCTCAAACATGTGATCAAGGCTAAAAAAAAAAAAAAAAAAAAGCCAATACGGAAGCCATGTGTCATTTGACACCTACACTGAGAAGGGCATAAGGTCCCTTTAGGAAGTGTCAAAAATGCACAGCCATGTTGGGCACTGGCGGCGCATGCCTTTAATCCCAGCACTGGGAGGCAGAGGCAGGCAGATCTCTGTGAGTTTGAAGCTAACCTGGTCTACGGAGTGAGTTCCAGGGCAACCAGGGCTACACAGAGAAACCCTGTCTCCAAAACATGAAAAAAAAAATTGAGATAACAGTGCACATTCTGAAGTGAACCTCAAGTGGCTTCATTTTCTTAAGGTCACACACTGCTCGCTACACTGCACAGCACAGTTGTAGCAGCACTAGCCTTGCAGCTGCACAATCCTGACCTGGGTTTGATCCCCAGAACCCACTTGAGCACAATGGTAACTGTAACCCAGTGCTCCCAGAAGGAGATGGAGGATGGAGACAGGAGAATCAGCAGAGCTTGCAGACTGCCTAAGTCAGAGTACTCCGTGGGAAGCAACAGAAGAGACTCCATCCAGAAACAAGGTGGAGAGAGAGAACGGACTCCCGAAAGCTGTTCCCTGATCTCCACATGCCTGAAGGACACATCCCATATCTCTGTGTATACGTTTTACAGAAGGAAGGAAGGAAGGAAGGAAGGAAGAAAAGATAAAGGCTTTTGTCTTTCTGCCCATGGTCACTTGAATTATGAGACAAAATAAAATTTTCTTCCCTTAAATTGCTTTCTGTGGAGCATTTGGTCACAATAACTATCCAATTCCCACCACAGGGGGGGAAATGTGTGAAGATTCGAATGTGTTTCATCAACCAAACAACACAGAACAAACTGACCACATAGTGTGTTGGGTGCCAGCAGAAAGAATAGAAACACGTATCTAAGAGTAAGCCTGTCTGAAGGAGCAATTCTTTATCTCTTTATTAACCTAAATAATGGGCTGTTAGAACCAAATGCATTAAAGTATCAAGTAAGGACGAAAAGTAATTGTTCTCTCTGGAGAAACCTTCAGCCCTAGAAGCAGAAAACAGCTAGAAGAAGACAATAAGGTGTATAATTCTGGGGCGACCCAGCCCTTTTGTGAGTAAGTCATTTTGGCCCCAGAGTTCAGAGCTACAGATCAGGCAAGCTAGAACGTTAATCATAACTGCTGATGCAGAAGTGATGTGATGTCTGGGATTTATATCAAACAACAGAAGTAAGAGGAGGCTTGTAGATGGAGAAAGGCAGCTCAGGAGTCCAGCGCACACAGGCTGGCCTTCCAGCCCAGTGGTGTGTACCTTAGCATGCAGAGCCCTACACAAAGCCCCAAGCATCGATCCCACCTCCTCAGAGAACCAGGTGGTGATACAGGCCTGTAACCCCAGCACTCTGCAGGCTCAGGCAGGAGGCAGAAGTTCAGGGTCAGCGTCTGGGTTACTTAGTGAATTCCCACACCATCCTGGACCTGAGCTATAGAGTAAGTAGAAAAGGAAAAAAAAATCCATGATTTTAAAAAGTTAAACAGCAAAACCACTCTGGGAATGGTGACGATTGCAACTGAGATGACGCATCTCTTTAGGATTTCCTTAAAACAAGATGGTTGACAGTTGGCTAGAGAAAGGCTCAGCAGTTAGCATCACAGGATGCACCTCTGGAGGAGGGAAGGTTCCCAGCACCCACATGATGGTTTACAACTTCTGTAATTTCAGTTCCAGGCGGAGGGCACCCACACACATAAAAGACAATAGTAAAAGTTTTAATTAAAAAAAAAAAGGTTTGGGGCTGTAGAGATGGCTCAGTGGTTAAGATTGTACTGCTCTTGCAGAGGATCCAAGTTCAGTTCCCTGCACCCTTGTTGGGAGGCTCATGACGGCCATCTCCAAGGAAACTTTCACTCTTATGCATGTACCTATACATAAACACATAGGCACATAATCAAAAACAAAACGTAGCTCAAAGTGCTTGCCTCACATGCAGGGAGTCCTGGACTTAATTCCTAGTTTTACACTAAAAAAAAAAAAAAAAAAAAAAAATAGGCATTGTAGAGTAGGTTTGGAGCCCCGGTTCCTAGGAGGTAGAAGCAGGAGGATCTGAAGTTCAAGGACATTGTCAGCTACCTAGGGAGTTTCAGGCCAGCCTGGGATACATGAAAATCTGTCTATAAACAAACTAATGAATAAACAAATAAGTGGAAAGGATTTCTTGAGGACTAGTATATATATATGTTATAACTCTTCAAATATGTTAGAGGACTTTCAAAATGAGAATGGAATGTACCAATATTTGTATATCAAGTATAGTAATATCGATGCCAGAGGTTTTTCTTTTTTTAAAAAAAATATTTATTTATTTATTTATTATATGTAAGTACACTGTAGCTGTTTTCAGACACTCCAGAAGATGGCATCAGATCTCGTTACGGAGGGTTGTGAGTCACCATGTGGTTGCCGGGATTTGAATGCAGGACCTCTGCAAGAGCAGTCAGTACTCTTAACCACTGAGCCATCTCTCCAGCCCCTAGATGCCAGAGTTTTAGCATCAAGTTTACTACGGCCGAGGTGTGGCTCAGTGGTCAGTGCTTGCATCGCATGGGGGAAGTCCTAGTTTCAAACCCCATCACTGCAATAAATAAATGTAAAAATAAAATGTACTCATGTAGCTTGGAAGGGAATAAGCATTCCTGCCTTTTAAGAAAATGTGAAGGAATTGCCTTGGCTTCTGCAGGATACCCTGTGGAGATCACTCCCATTTACAAACACACCACTGGACTGGAAAGCCTTCCATTACCCACGTGCTCGCCTTCCAAGCAGCATAGTAACTTCACCCACACATTTATTAATTTGTTTTCGGTGAAAATGATTCAGCACTATTTGCAATGCTTGGTCCATAAAAACTATCTGCATCAAGATCAATGGTTTTAACTTTTTCACATCTGGTCATCTGTTCCCGGGCTATGACATCATCTATTCTTGTTTCTTGTAAGGGGCAATGAATAATTAGTTTCCGGTGTTATTAGGGGTTGTTCACGCAGGGTAATGATTAACCACGACTCGCTCCAGGATACAGAGTCTGACTGGAAAATCAAGTCTCATTTCAGATCTTTGCTCAGGAGGGTGTACAAATCTAACACAAGCAAGAACCAAACTCACGTACCTAGTAAAGACTGATGTAACGTGTAATCTATGGTAGGACAGATCACTGTTCAGTTGTTATAGTGACATGATGGGATGTGTGGGTACTGCTCCAGCCTCTGATCTCCTGTCACCTCCAGAGGCAGCCACCCCTACTAGTTTTATGAAAAATGGCTTTGTACTGTTTTTGCAGTATCTTTGTGTGTACAAACAGTCATTGGCCATATAGCCAATGGTGTAGCATACATATAATGGTGATTTCATAAGACTGAATGGCCTTTGCCAGCTGTGGTGCACATCTTATTCCCAGCATCTGAAACGACAGAAGTAATATTTCTGTGAGGTTCAGGTCAGCTTGGCCTATGTAGTGAGTTCTAGACCAGCTAAATAAATAAAGTGGCCTAGGGATATCATATCCATTTTGGATAAGGACATTACAGGATGTCTACATAATGAAATCACTTAACAACACATAATTCCGTATGTATTACCATTGTTAATTGATGAATCAGTCTGATTTCCACTACCCTGTAACAACAGCAACAAATTATTGTCTTTCGTCTTTCTCCATGTTTCTTGAGTGATTTGGATTCCTTATTTGTAAATTTCTAACCTGTAGATTCATTTGTCAAACATTACAAAGTATTTATTCTCTCTCTCTCTCTCATATGTGTATACATGTGCCTGTAGGTGTCCAAGGAGGCCAGAAAGAAGGCACAGATCCCATGATCCCATGGACCTGGGCTCTTGAGTAGATGGTTTTGAGCCTTTGATATAGGTGCTAAGCACTGAACCTAGGTCCTCTGGAAGCAGAGTCATCTCTCCAGCCCTTGTCCCACTTCTTAATGCCAGGCTTCTTATAGCTGCACCATCTCTTCTGGGACTGATGTCTCATGTGTGCTGTTAACTATTCACTCTGGTTTCCTTGCATTTTAGAAAATAAACAAAATGCTTTTCAACAAGGTCTCCCATATATATATATATATATATATA
The DNA here is from genome assembly GCA_036184795.1 of Tokudaia tokunoshimensis. Classification (NCBI taxonomy): domain Eukaryota; kingdom Metazoa; phylum Chordata; class Mammalia; order Rodentia; family Muridae; genus Tokudaia; species Tokudaia tokunoshimensis. The sequence continues at coordinate 111,531,252 of BTHU01000016.1, read as the reverse complement.
TATATGAGAATATATATGGAATATATATGAGAATATATATGGAATATATATGAGAATATATATGGAATATATATATGTATATTCCATGCTCTCTGTCCCTCTGTTTCTTTGTCTCTCTCTCTCTCACGCACATACACACGCGCACACAAATATAAAAATTTAAAAAGTAAATGTGGCTGTGATTATGAACAGACAAGAAGAAATGAAAATGACAGATGTACATACAATGAGCTGATTCTCTTATACACAAATTTTAACTTAAGGGCTGGAGCAATGTTCAGTGGGTGAGAGCACTTCTTGCTCTTCCAGAGAGGTCAAGTTCAGTTGTCGGCAAGAGCCTGTAATCCTTCCAGCCAGCCTGGGCAAAGTCTTCCTCTGGCCGCCAAGGTGAACCTGCACTCATGTGTGCACACGCACACACATGCACGTAATTAAAACATAAATCTAAGAATTAGGTGCACTTCATTTTCATCTAAGAGACCAAAAGGAAGCCAGAAGCTTCAGGGTTAGCAAGACTATAAGAAAGAGGGATTTTAACTAAGGAAGGACATTTGGAGGTTACCTTGGCAATATCTGGATCTTGGTGTCTCTGATGTCTAAGGCCAATCTCTGCCTTCATTATCCATGTGACCTTCTAGAATGACAGTCTGTGCCCAACATCTTGCTTTGTGCTGTTTAGCTACAGCACATTTGAATGTGTTCAAGTTATCTTGACTTTAAGAAAAATGTAACTTTGGATATTAAATGAGAGCATTTATAATGTTCCAGAAAGTATGAAGCACATACGGGAAGATGCAAGATGTTGAAAATAAAGGGGATAAAGACTGAGCTCAGTGCGTCAAAAGAAAACCACAGCTCTCATCCCAAAGACAGTAAGAGATCATCTATCCCAAGCCAAATATGAAAGTGACTGTGGCCCAGGGAACCCAGATTTGGGCAGACTCCGAAGACATGCTCTACCATGGAAGTTATCATATGAACTATTATTCAGAAACTAAGCTATAAATGAACCCATTCACCAAATAATACATTGATGGGGCCGAAGTGAGGTGAGTTACAGAGAACTCGTGCCCATGGCACTTTGTAGCTGTTGAGCTGGTGGAAACTACCCATCTGCTGAAGTAATAATACCTTCTCAAGATTTTTAACTGAGAGTCAAAATAAGGGTGGGCCAGATAAAGAGACAGGTGATAAATGACTAGGAAGGAGACTTGCTATAGATCAGGATAATCTGGCTCTAGATCTGGATCATTCCAACTCTTCCCCCCAACCAGGAGGCCCTAATCCAGCAACCACCGGGCAGAATCAGCCTCGGTGTGACTTTTCCAGGGAACTTCAGTCCACATAAAAAGTGGTTAAAAAAAAAGTGACTTCCACTTTAAAAAAAAAAGCATGGGGGAGTGTGTTGACCTGGAGAAAGTGATCAGTAGTGCCAGCTACGTATACCTGAACAAAAGAATTATTCTGATAATGTTGATAGACTCACCACAAGATGGCCGGACCAGCCCTTGCAAAGACAATGGTTAGCCCTGCCTTGAGCAGCCAGAGCTCCTCAGAGCTGAGATGTGACAAGATGATTACAGGTCCCTTGTGCAGTGTTGGAAGCCCAGCAGCCTGCATATTTTATAAATATCTGCCCTAGCTGGGCTTCCAGGGAAAGGGATCTAGTGACTGTGTGAGTCCCACCAGGCCCAGCACCTGATGGGAATCATACCTAATCTAGATTGTGCAGATGAAACACCTCCCCTCAATACTTTGACAGACCTGGAGCCAATAATAATAATTACACTTAGTGCTACTGGGCTCCTCTCTCAGCCTTCCCAAGTTTGTGCCATTTGAGACCACAAAATACATGTGTCTTTTTAACAGCTCTGCTTGTCTTAAGCCATAGCAAAGAAAACAAAGCGCGCGCGCGCGCGCACACACACACACACACAGAGAGAGAGAGAGAGAGAGAGAGAGAGAGAGAGAGAGAGAGAGAGAGAGAGAGAGAGAGAGAGAGAACACGATAATGGTAAGAAACGTTAATCACCAGGCCGTGAGAGCGAGCTCAGGACAACCGTTCGATTGCACTTAGATAATTTGATTATGAGGCATAAGAGTTCAGTAAATAACACGTGGCAACAACAACTAACCCGAAGTCACTTGAATCAGTTACACGGAGACGCCCTGACACAGCCAGAACTGAAGCATATTTTTCCGCCGTGCAGACAGCGGATAAAAAATATTGCGGATGTTATGAGCTCGCGCTGGGGGGCCGTTTCCCTTTTCTGGAGTTGTAAAGACCCGGCGCACAGTCCTGGCGGAACGCGAAGCTCCTAGCGAGCTTGGCCCCGGCCTCAGGGGTGGGGTGGGGTGGGGTGGGGGAGGGGCGCCGCAGGGCTTCAGCTGATCTCCGAATCCGGCCAGCGCGCTCCGGCTTCCCAACCGCCTCCAAATGATTTACACGAGCAGAAGGTGTGCATTGGCGGGGTCCAGCTGGCCTTCGCGTCACGGTGAGTTTTAATTCTGCGTTTTCCTCCCGTCCTAGTTTGAAAGAGGGTTCTAACTCTCTACCGGCTCCCGCTCGCCCGGTAAAGTTTTGTCTTCTAACCGTAAACCCGGTTTCCGTCCGCGCTGCCCGAGAATCGCTTTCATTAGCCTGCCAGGCTGACTTGGGAGAAAAAAGCTACCTTTGTGTACATAACGAGAGCCCCCGCGTGGCCGCGGATAACCGCCGGGAAGGAACGTTTCGGCCTCGTGCTGCCGTGGGTTGGGCTTAGCGGACCCAAGGCGGGTTCCGTGGGGTGGCCCCCGAAGCCACTGTCCAAGTTAGCAAACAAAACGACGAGGCAGTCGCCGCTGGGTCCGGACCCGGCTCCTGCCACTCACTCCGTCCGGCTCCTCCTCCCTGCGTCTGTCCTCCCTCCTCTCCCGAGTCCCCGGCGGATGTGAGCCACCAATCCCAGCCACAAACACCCCTTCAAAACCCGGAGAGGGGCGGCCCCCTCCCGCACCACAGGAGTCCCGCACCCGGACGCAGCCGCTGAGTCATCACCAGCCGGGTCCCCGAAAGCGCTGCGCCCCGCGCGGTTTGCAGAGGGGCTTGCCAGCCGGTGGGGTCTCCCTGGACACTGTGGTGCCGCCGCCTCCTGTGCTGATGCCCGCGTGCGCTCTTACCAAGCACTCCGCAAACCACAGGATTTGGGGTGGGGGAGGGTCATTTTAGGGTTCCTGCCTGCTTTCTGTGACTCTTCCTCCAGTTGGTTCGTTTTGGAAAAACCACCCAAGCTTCTTTTGGACTCGGAGTTTTAACGCGCTCCTCGGAGGGGGCGCGGCGGAGGCTTGCTTTACTTTCCAACGTAATCATAAACAGGTTCCAAAGTCTAGCGGGTCATCCTGTGGCCGCCTTAGTGTGACTCGGCTTTAACCTTGTTTTCACGGGTCTGTCTCCTCCTGCCGGATCTCCACCGAGGTCACAAAACCAGAACAGCCACAGAGCCGAAACTGGAGACAGACACCGGTGGTGACGTCGCTGCTCAGCTTATTTACGTTTGGGGTTTTTCTCCTTCCCCCCCCCCCCCAAAGGGGAAAGTCTTCTGTGACATGTGACATTTTCTTTCTTTCTTTTTTTTTTTTTAAACAACCGGGCATAGGTGAAAACTAGACCCAGAAGTGTAGGCATGCGCGTCTCAAAGTCGGGAAAAACAGCATCTGGCTTGTATTTGGGGAGGGGGGGATTCTTCGTGGAACTCCCTTTGGAGCGCCCCTCTCAAGCAAAATAAACCAATAGGAATGAGTGTTTATTTAATGGCTAGTTTCTGTTTGAAATACTGACGGGTGGAGGGGAGTGTCCTCTGGTGGGATATTAGCCCACAAAGTAGACACTGTTTACCGAAACAGATGAGCAGTCCCGGCGAAGTCGCCCATCTTTTTAAAAAGGCGCGTGGGGGGTGGGGGAGTCGCAGTGGGGCACACGCGAGCTCTGGCCGTCCCCTAGCTGAGACGTTTAAAGAGCATGTGAGCATGACAAGTGTCTATCCGCAACGTGTTAGATTTCGAAACTGCCTTGCAATCCAATCCGGAACTCAGAGCTTTAGCTCAGGGGAATAGACATTTGCCCAGGGGTGCCTATGTCTGCCCCCCCCCAGTCCCCCACTGTCGCTGTTGGAAGAAGAGTCCACGAGGAGGAGGGCGCGCTGTGCCGCGCCCGCGTGTCGATGGCAGCTGCACCTTCTGGAAGAAGTTGGTTCTTGTCCGGAATACTTTTCATTCAGTGCCCCACCCCTTGAATCAGAAGCCGCTGCCTCCGGCGGCTAGAGCAGGGACAGTGGAGTTTGGGGCAGCTGTCAAAAACAAGGGTGGGGGTGTCTTTTCTTCTCTGGGGTGGACAGAAGAGATGTTCTTAAACTTCTCCCCGTCCTTTGCAAACTAAACGCGCTCTTCGCCAGCCAGGGGAAGAAAGGCCCCAAAGGAGAAACCCGTGTGGCCGTTGAGGGCTGAGGGATGCGGATGGTACTCTTGCCACGGGCAGGCAGGCATTACCCTGCTTCTGGGTTCCGCCACCCTGGAGAGGGACGGGTGATCTCGGCCCCCAGGACCAGGGCTGTGGAGTTGGAAGGTGCGGGGGAGGGGCAGAGGAGCGGCGGGGCGGGCGGGGGACGGGGCGGGCGGCTGGGGGCGGAGGCAGGACCTCCTGTACCTTCCCTCTGCTCTCTCACTCTGACAGCGCCGAGGTGCGCCGAGTGGAGCGGGAAACAAAGGAGCTGAGTAGGGAGGGGAGTGAGTTGGGCCAGGGAGAGCCCCCGGCTGGCTGCCAGAAGATCCCGGCTGGAGGAAACCCAAGTGTCACTTGAATTCCAACCCAGTAGCCAGCGCCTGAGACCCGAGCACCTTGTTTAGCAATAGTGGTTGGAACACTCTCTTGTAAGTTACCGGAGCACCACCAGTAAAGGAGGATCATCGCCTAGCCCCCCCGCCGCTCCCCGGCTGCTGGCCCCTAGAAACCCCAGCTTCACCCTTCGTTGGGACTCGAGTTCCAGAATGAAAAGCAAGAAGGGTAAGGTTGCGGTGGGCTGAGAGCACCCGGGGCACCAGTGCGGGACATGTGCGGGCCGCGCCGGTTCGGGGGGCACTGACTTGATGGGACTTTTCCGCCCAGTGGCTCCCCGACTGGAGCAGTGGCTGTTCTCTTTGTTTCTGATGGCAGTTGGTGTTCTTTTCCTTCTAGACACAACACGAGGGGCTGTTGTGGGGAGACTTAGCCGCGCCACGCTACTGGCACGTTGTCAAGAAACACGCTCAGCGCCTTGTTTGTGCGCCTCCAAGTTTCATTGTCTTTCCTGACACCCCATGCTCGGCCCAGCCACCGCGTGGTTTCTAGTGCTGTTTCTGGGGCAGGGCTTTGAGGTCGGTGTTCAAGGGGACCCTGGTACCTCGCTTTTTCCCTGTAGGGGGTCCTTGGCGCATTCCAGTCGCCTTACCTTTTGTCTAAAAGTTTGTAGTTCCGGGTATTCTCACTCCTCACCGGATCCTGGCACTGTTTTTTAAGGAATATGGTGTTTTTCACTATCAAAGGAATGTGGTCCTGGACCCTATACATATCACACTGATATGAGCATAGCTTTGGAAAGATGAACTTTAAAAAATTTACTACCTTCTGAGAGTTTTCCCACGATGAATTTAGGACAGCATGAGCTGTTAGAACACAAGTACCATGCAGTCAAAAACTATCCAAGTGTGACAGCAGGCTTGGTTGTAAGTGCAAAATGGGAGGCTGTCATTGTTTCCACCAAGCTTTACAACTAAAACTTGCCGTCAGTCTGGTTTAAAAAACAAAACACATAGGGGAGGAAGAGGGAAAAAAAAAACCCAAAAGGTCAAAGACTGTGAAGTCCCTTTTGAAGCTAACTTTGGAGTCCCTGACTGGGAGGTCCCTCGAGTGTGTTCCAGTCGTGGACTGGAGTTGGCTTTTCTGTTGTGATTTATGTGGAGTGGTTCAAAACAGAAGTTAATCGCTTGGGGAAGCGGGGGGGGGGGGGGCTGCTGCGCATGCGCGGGAGCTTCCTCGAGTTTGTTACTCCACATTCTTTCAGACCTAGACCCCGACTACAGTTCCAACGGAACACGGTTATGGCAGCTGCCGCCGAAGACACTTACCCACGGGGTTTCTCCCTGCTTTCTACCGTATAGAGTTGTACGGATGTTATTCTCTAAGAGACCCTGAAACATACGGAACCCATGAAGACCCCGGGTACTTGGTTAAGTAGGCCTCCTTGCACATTTCCACCCTGGGACAGTGAGAATGTGGGCGCTCTGAATTAGGGAACAGTTCAACTGGGCTCTGGGGAAAACTTAGGGATCCTCTGTAGAGCCGTGTCACTCCTTGACGTGACTGACAGATCTAGACCCCCGTGGGAGGCATTCTGCTCCGATAGCACCTAAATGAGGGTAGTTTGGTTTTGTGTGGCTCCAGGGTGCCAGAATGCAAAACTGGGTTTCCGTGGGTGGGGAGGAAGGCTGACGACTAGCTTCCCATTTAGGTTCCACCCTCTTGGGTGTCCCCTTCCCCAGATGTGAGGTCTGGGGCAAGCATCAGTGGTCCCAGCCCAAAGTGCGTGGGTTCCTCAAGTCAGCCCCCGACTCATGGAAACGATGAACGGTGACGTGTTGGAGAGGAAACTTTGCTGCGAAGTTTCTCATTGGGAGAGCTGAGACTACTAAGGTTGTCCTGGCTCCTTTCCCTTTTTAGGCTTCCCCAGCACATGGTCTGAGAAGGGGGCAGACCCTTGAGGATGTGAGCCGCACCGCCCCGTTTCCTTAGTTCCTTAGGGACCAGGGGCCAGCTCGGTTGCTAACTTGTACAGTTAGCAGGCGGGCTTCAGTTGGGGCTGAAGAACAAAAGCTGCTTGCTCTCCTCGTGCCCCTCCCTCTCCTGCGAGCCTCCACAGCCCTGCCTCCCCCTGCCTGAAATTACCTGGGAGGGGAGGGTGAGCTTCCCTGTCCTTAGGCCAGGACTGCTTAAACCTGTGCCGCCTATTGTTAGGAAAGTGAGCATCTTTCAAGTTTCCTAAAGACAAAGACTGGTATATAATATTAAAATGCCCTCAGTGGAAAGCTGAGACCGCCCGAAAGAGCTCCAAAAATGGCTTCAGAGCAGGCTGGAAGAGGGATCAACTAGGAAAATCCCCAAGTGTCCTCGAAGGGTCTCCAAGCCTGTTGAATCTGTTTAAGGATGAACTGGCTGGGTCCCTTCTAGCGGGCTGTGGATTTAGTGCCTTGGGTGTGAAGTTCCATCCGAGTTACTTGTCCATAGGGAAGAGACTAATTAGATTTGGTTTCCCCTTGATCTTTTTTTCCCCACATTCTTTTTCTAGTCTTCAATAATATCTTTAAAATCCAAGTGCTCCCCATCCCCCAGCTTCCATGTTTCATAGCTTCAGAAAAAGAAAGTGAAGAAGCAAGATTTGCTTCATAGAGTCGTGGGCTCCACGGGCCATCTTCTGGCTTTCTGAACAACATTTCCTTGTATGTGGATAGAGTAAGAGGATTCCGATTCTGTCCCACACCCACCTCTCCCCAACCGCATTTTTTTTTTCAAAGTGTAAGCAAAGCGAGACGATTGGAAACAAGTCCTAACTGGGAACATTTTCAAAAGCTCTGTTACAGTAGGAAATGAGTAACGAGGAAAAAAGTCTTTGTTTTTCCAAGTCAAGCAATAATCAGGAGGGAGTTTTAATGAAAATAGCCTTGACAGTAGCAAACGTGGTCTCTGCAGCACTAACCGTATCAGCTGGTGCGCTCAAGGCACCAAGTCTTAACTTCCCCTGTTCCTTCATCCTTTGTGCATGCTTTGGAAGTAGTTGTAAAGAGGTCCAGGGGCCTGGCTTTCTTTCCTTTTCTCTTCCTCAAATGAGCAGAGGCGGCAGTTTGGTGTTGCTTAACCGAAGCCGGCTTTGTGTCCCTAACCTATTCTGAAAGATCATGCTTCTTGTCAAACTCTGAGCGAGCAGATCAAAGGGCAGGCTTTAGGGGGCTTTTGTTTCAAGCACTTTGTTATTACCAATTTACAGTTGGGAATTAACTGTTCAATGAACAAATTTTCACACTTTTTCCCTCCTGGATTTAAGAAGAGGGGGAAGGGAATAGAGTGTTGAAGAATGTTTAGCTTTTCTGAAGTTGGGGGAGTTGAAGCAAATCCCTTTATTCAGATGTGCTTAGTCACCCAGTTAACCTGACATGTTTAAAAGTTAGATTTCCTTGGTTACCAAGGCAAATGTGAAACTCATTTATAATCGAAGATGAAGACTTTTTTTTAATTAATAGTTTTTCACTCAAATTTCAATGTTCTTTTTTAAGTTTCTCAGATTCTGAACAATGAAAGCACTTTCAGTTTTAAAATTGCCCTTTCTTTAAACTTTTTTTTCTTGAAACAGATTAATTTCGTCTTCAGGAAGAAATTCTTCAATTGCATGGCAGTTAAAAATGGAGGGTGTTTGTGGTTTATTTATGGCAGTTTGTTAAGCCTTAAGCTACAGTGAATTTGCAAAATCATCTGCCTCTTTTGTTAGAACCTGCTTTTACTTTGTCTTTGCTGGCTTTGAGCTTTTCCTGTAGGAACTCCTTCTAGCACCTTCTGCCCCCTGCAGTCCGAAGCTAAAAATGTGTCAACAAAATCAGTCTGTTCCCAGTTGTAAATTCCTTTAAAATTCATGGAGTTGATGTATCAATGTGAAGAATATTCTGGTTTTATTTCCTAGATTAGTAAAGGGACTTAATTAGGATTGAATAAAAAGCTATACAAAGCTAAAGAAAAGACCTTTGAGGTGAACAGAAACAGTCTCATAGATGCCTGACTTTTAGATTTGAAAGGAGTTAATAGCATTTGTTAAAAGTGCTTTAAAGTTCAAAATGACGTCTGTGAAAGTCCAGCTGGCCTGAATTTTCTCTGAACTCTGATTTAAATACTCTGTAGGGTTTGAATTCTTAACATTTCCGGTAGGATTAAAGTATTTACCACCAAAATAGCTTTCTTTGTGGGTTGCACATACTCAATTTCCTTTGTCATGTAAGAATTAAAGACTGATGGGTAGCATTTAGGTTGATATCTAATTGGCAGTCTTAGAAAATCTTCCAAGTATAGAAAAATGTACAGTGCTTGCTTTTACAGCAAGCGTTTCAGGAAAGGAGAGAAAAGAGCATTTAAGATGTCCTTGTTCACTGGATTGCTGTCTCTAATGAGCGATGACCTTAAAGACAAGGTTGTGAGGGCCATTCCCACACTGCCCGGCACCCTTCCTGTTCCAGGACTTTCCGTGGAGACCTTGGCCCCGACTGAAAACTTCACACTCAGTAGTTCAAAAAACACAAGGACATGGAACAGTCTAAGTAAGTGACTTAGATTGATTTCCCTGCTGGTGAAAGCGAGTGACCGTGGGCCTTGTCCTCTCTCAGGTGTTGTTGCAGCGTCTGGCAGTGACTCTGAGGATGAAGACAGCATGGACAGTCCCCTTGACCTTTCCTCGTCAGCAGCCTCTGGCAAGAGAAGGAGGAGAGGCAATCTGCCCAAGGAGTCCGTCCAGATTCTTCGAGACTGGCTATATGAGCACAGATACAATGCCTATCCCTCAGAGCAAGAGAAAGCATTGTTATCGCAGCAGACGCACCTGTCCACACTACAGGTGAGGAGAAAGATAAAGGTTGGTGCCTGGGGGTCCAGCCCAGGTTTGAGCTATGCCCCTAACCTATGCATATACACTTTATTCTTTATCAATAGACATTTTATATAGCGTTCCTGTGCGGGGTTATAAACTCTTCTCTGGTGCCTAGTGGAGGGGGGGTGTGGAGAGAAACAGGATCTTTTCATTGTAAACTTTATAGTGTGAAAAGCTAATAATTGGCTATTTAATAGAGGACAGAAACACTTGACACTCATCTGTCAGGAAGCATTTCCTTCAGTGCCTGAAAGAGAAGGAGGTTAAACCTTATTCTATTGCCCAGGAAACTGGTTTGCTATTTAAACAAGGACAGACCTTGGTGAGGTAATTGTGTTGTGTCTGTTGACACAGTCATTTGAACTGAGAGAAATCAGTTACTGGGAGGTGTGGCCTCTTTTAAACAGGAAATGTTTTCCTGTAGTTGATTAACTTAAATGCTAGGGCAGTAGGTAGTAGGTTGAAACGGACTTAAAGGTGAACTTTCGTTAATGTTACTTATTTTCAGGTATCTGAGATTTTGCAACTTTTCCTTGCCCCTGAAAGGGTTAAGGATGATGGTGCATCCCAAGTAAACTTGTCCGATTGCTCGTAAGGCCAGAGAAGCTTTGGTTCAGTTTTCAAGTCCTTGTTGTTGGGCCCCTGGCATACTAGGTGAATGCTCTGCCGTTGAGCTACCTCCTTAGGGCCCGAGAAGCCCCTTTTATTGTCTCTTTAGGTCAGGCTCCCTACATAGGATGTTTTCAGAACCTGTTTGTCAAGTGAACTGAGAGTACTGAAGCAGACCCTGTGTGATTTCAGGTCTGTAACTGGTTCATCAACGCCCGCCGCAGGCTCCTCCCTGACATGCTGAGAAAGGATGGCAAAGATCCAAACCAGTTCACGATTTCCCGCCGTGGGGCCAAGATTTCAGAAGCTAGTTCTATTGAAGCTGCAATGGGTATCAAAAACTTCATGCCAACTCTAGACGAGAGCCCGTTTCATTCCTGCGTAGTTGGACCCAACCCAACCCTAGGGAGACCGGTGTCTCCCAAACCTCCCTCCCCGGGATCCATTTTGGCCCGCCCGTCAGTGATCTGCCACACCACCGTTTCTGCACTGAAGGACGGGCCTTTCTCTCTCTGCCAGCCGGTTGGTGTGGGACAGAGTGCAGACGCACAGCAAATGGCACCCAGCAACTTTACAGACACCTCTCTCTCGTACCCAGAGGACGCTTGCAAATCGGGACCCAGTCCAAACCCTCAGAGTGGTCTTTTCAACACTCCTCCCCCTACTCCGCCAGACCTCAATCAGGATTTTAGTGGATTCCAGCTTCTAGTGGATGTTGCACTCAAAAGGGCGGCAGAGATGGAGCTTCAGGCCAAACTCACAGCTTAACAGTTTTTCAAATAAAACAGTTCTCCAAAATATGGTCCTGATTGCCCGGTGTGATGGCAAGAGATGCATTATTTTATATATTTTTCTATTAATATTTGCACATGGGATTGCTCAAACGAAGCTTCCTGTTACTAAGATGTCTTCAACGGAATAGAGTCATTCCAAGAACTACAAACTAAAGCTACTGTAGAAACAAAGGGTTTTCTTTTCGAATGTTTCTTGGTAGTTTCTTATAATGTGAGACGGTTCCCAGTATCATGTGATCTTCTCCCGACTCCTTTTTTTTTTCAAGACTGTGCAATACTTAGAAGCCCTCGCGCCTCTCTATTCCCATGTGGAACGTGACGCCCACATACAGTCTAATGAATAAACTTTCAGTTTTTTGTTTGTTTGTATTTTTTAGATTCAAGCAAGTATGAATCTAGTTGTTGGATACCTTTTTTCATGATGTAATAAAGTATTTTCTTTAAAAGTTATTGCAATGAAGAGCATTTTCTTGAAGGAAGCACTCAGAACACAGTAGGAATATAGCACACCCGTGAGTAGGAAATGGAGGGTAGGGCAGGCTGTGACTTAGGGGTGAGAGAGTGTGTGTGTGTGTGTGTGTGTGTGTGTGTGTGTGTGTGTCACTGAAGAGCTGTGAACAACAAGTCACTGTGAATAAACAGGATGTATGATGTTGACTCTTTATTGGAGGGGGAGCTTGCCCTGCAATCTTTGCTTAGAGATGATTGCAGTGAGGTATCAGAAACAATTCATGACTACTCAGTAGTGAGATCATCAGCAGTGAGCTGACGTGTATTTTAGACAGGCCCATGTTGAATGGAAGGCTTCAAGCAACTGGTCACAGCTTAATTTTCACAAATACCACCAGGAATTTTCCTATGTCTTTCTAATATTCGCTCTGGTGGTACAGTTAGATAAAGCATCTTCATTGGAGTACACACTCCTCTGCAGAGACGATACACCTTATACACTATACACTTGATACATTTTAAAGGCCCTTGTAGCATGCTGACAGGGCCAGGAAGGCACTGTCCTTAATGATTGATATCCTGAGTTTATGAAACTCTCCAAGGTCATGAGTTTGACGTTTGCAGCATGTGCAATGTTAGGATAGAAAGTCACTTAGAATGCCTGGTTGGCCACAGAGCCATTCCTACAAAGCCTTGCTCACTGTGAGGTTACTTTGTTGTTAAGGCGGGTCCTGTGCATTCCTGCTGCAGCTACAAACCGGGGGTTCACCATAGCTTCTGGTCGCCGATTTTAGAGAGTAGGACATCCTTGCACACTGAAGTTTGCCTAAATGTGAAAGTCGCTGCTACAGAAGAGAACCCTGGGGAAAAGAAGTTGGTAAGTGGAACAGCAAACCCACAGTGAAGACCCAGAAGTGTAAGGAAACGAAGGAACGGTTCCAGCTGGCTTCTGCCAGAGGGTGGGTGAAGAATTATGCTCACTTCAAAGCTGGATCAAAGGTCGCAAGCACTGCTTTAAATCCTGAGTGGCCTTCCCATGTTAAGCTCTTGCCACACTAAAAGAACCCCCGAAATAACAGGAACTGGGGAAGGAGTCAACTCAGGCTTAGAGGGATACACAAGGTCTGGCAAACAGGTAAACTCAAGGTTGAGGGCAGTTTTCTTCCTCTGAGCTTAGAGATTCCGGTTCTCAATAACTGATAGATAGTAAATAGAAGCCATTGTTCTGAAAGATGTAATTCAAAGGCTGTCATATTCGCTGGGCACATGGGCACACCTGCAATCCCAGCACTTGAGAGGCAGGAGAATCAGACCGCTGAAACCATCCCCTGCTACCTTTTGAGAGAGTCAGATTTGAAACAATTATTCATGGGGCTGAAGACTGCTCTGTTGGCAGGGTACTTGCCTAGCTTGTGGGTGACCCTGGATTTCTGTTCCCCCATTACAGAAACTGGGCAAAGTGGCACATCCTGGCAACCCAAGCCCGTATTCAAAGTTAAGACCCTGTTACATGTGGGCTTGGCCAGCCTGGGCCTACTAAAAACACTGTCTCAAGTTATTGGGTCAAAGCTGAAAGGAAACAATTCTTTCACCTACTATTTACATGGTATAGCTCTTCGTTTGTTTACTTTTAAACTTCCTGTGTTTAAATACCATCTTTTCGGGCATATTTAACTGGGTTTTTCATTTAGTCTCTGCCTTTGAGTCAATTTGTTTAGTCACTTTACACCTCATACATTCCAGCACCAAGCCTAGCTCTCCCGATGAATTTGTAGCCCATGTATGTATGGTTTTTTTCCCCCTGCCTTTGTATTCCTCCATTTTTGTCTCGTTTCGGCTTAATTAGTATTTTCTAGTATTTTTTTTTTCTTCAGTTTTTATTTTCAGTCATGAACTTTGCGGTTAATTTAATTGTCGTGGTTTTTGTCTCACGAAATAGACCATGCTGGCCTTGAACTCACAGAGACTCACTCACCTTTCTCTTCTTCCCAAGCTCTGCAATCAAAGGCATTCTCCGCTCTACCCAGCGGTACCGTTAATTCTGAGTGGCTGTAGGGACTAGAATACGCACGCATCTTTAGTTCACCAAGTCTCCAGTGGAGAAGATCTCCTCACCTACTCTCTTCCCCCTTTGCTTTTATGGGTTTGTTCAAATAAACAGTTAACTCAATGATGGGGATAAAAGTTCTGCTTAAAAACAACAACCAACCTCAGCTTGGCAGAACTTGCCTTTAATCCTGGCAGTAGGGAGGCAGAGGCAGGGGGATCATTGTGACTTCAAGTCAGCCAGGGCTTGCTTGCATAGTGAGACCCTTTCTCTTTTTTTTTTTTTTCGAGACAGGGTTTCTCTGTGTAGCCTTGGCTGTCCTGGAACTCACTCTGTAGACCAGGCTGGCCTCGAACTCAGAAATCCACCTGCCTCTGCCTCCCAAGTGCTGGGATTAAAGGCGTGCGCCACCACCGCCCGGCTGAGACCCTTTCTCAAAACGACAAAACATGAGCTTTGTGGGAGACTGTGTGTGTGTGTGTGTATTTGTTGAGCATTTTTGGTGCCTTCCATTCTTTCCTATAGACTTAAGTGATATCTAGTGTCAGACCTAGTAAGCTTGAAGAACCCCCCCCTCCCCCACAAAGGAGCGTAGTGTGAAATGGTTCAGTGGAAACCAAGCTTGACTAACCTAAGCTCAATTCTCAGGGCCCACGTGCTGAGAGAATATTTATTGAACTTTGATTTTACTTTTGCCTTGGAAGGATGCTTTCACTTATGGAGAATTTTAAGTTGGTACATTCCTTTGGTGTGCCTAAGACATAGCCTCTGTCTGTCCTCACTCTTTCTGAGGAGACCCCTACTCACATCTTTTGTCGTTTCCTTACATAGAATGCTGTGTTACTTTGGAATTTCAGCCGTCCACCTTAATGCGTCTAGGTGGGTTTTCTTTTGTTTGTTTGCTTTGCTTTCTATTGTCCTGAAGTTCATTGGCCACCTTGGGCGTGTTTGTTTGTTGCCTTTTTATTTGTTTTAAGCACAATCAGGAAAGTTTTGGCCATTAGTTTTAAAATAAAACAAAATTTCTGTTTTCTTCTCTCCTAAAATGCCAATAACTGTATAGTAGATCACTTAGGATTGCCTTTCATGTTTTTAAGGCTTATATATTCACTGTGCTTCAAATTCAATAATTCATCTAAGTGACTTCGGCTCACTTTGTCTCCCATCTGCTGTTGAGCCTATCCCAGGACATTTTGACTTATACGTTTTTCATATAGATTCCATCTACTGGAAATAGAACCCAGGGCCTCACCCATTTGCCACAGGGACTTCCCCACTGATCTACATATAACCCCAGCCTCCCATCTGATTCTTTGTAGACCAGGCTGGGGTTGAACTTGAACCCAAGTGCTGGTATTAAAGGTGTGCACCACCGCACCCAGCTTTATTATTGTTTTTGAAAACCATTTATATTCTGTTGTGATCTCTCATTGGCTTATTATTTCTGTATAAGCTCCACCCCCTTTCTCCATCTCTCCCTGTTATGTGGGTGTAGGCCAGAGATTGATATTAAGTGTCCTTGATCACTTTTCATTTTATTTACTGAGGCAAGGTCTCTTCTTGAATCTGCAGCTCACGCATTACTGCCCTGAAGATCACCTGTATCTGCCTCCTACGTACTTGACTACAGGTGGGCTGTTACACCCACCTGGCTTTCATGGTGGGTTCTGGGGTTCTGGAGTTAAGTTCTCCCACTTGCATGGCAGATATTTTACCCTCCAAGCCATCACCCCAGCTCCTCGTACACTATTTATTATCAAGAGCCTTAAAGCACTTGTCTGCCGATTGTAATGTGTCATAATAGCCAGAGTTTTTGTTGGCAGCCTTTTACTTCAGTAGGAGGTCGCCTTGGGGAGCCAGTGATTTTTTTTTTTCTTTAACTATATATTGGACATCCTGGGTGTGGTGCGATCCAAAACTCTGTTACTCTGTTCTATGGCCTTCCTCTGCAGAGTTACTTTTCTGTCTTCAGAGAGCTCTGATTGTAGCTGAAGCATGAACCTGTCCCTGCACCGTCCTGCAGCAGACCTGAAAGCTGTTTCTCTTCCCCTTGTACAGGCTGAGACCTGCCTGTCCCCTGCAACAGCTTTCTTTCCACAGTCTTTCTCCAATTGGCTTCATAACCTTTCAACTTTGTCCACCCACAAGTCTTTCCATGACATCTTAAAAACAACATTTTAAAATTTACCTTACGTTGGAGTGTTTTGTCTGCGTGTATGTGTGTTAGCTATGGACACTGAACAATGAATGGTCCTCTAGAGCTGGAACTAACTCCGGCTTCTTCTATGACATCTTAAGTCATGGAGCTGTAGCGTTCCTCCATCGCCAGGCCTGTGATGATGACAAATGAGTCCATCTTCAAATTACCTTCTCTTGACAGGACAGTCTCTACCCACTTTTGCTCAATTATTTTTGAAGAGGGAGGTTGAGAAAAGTCTTACGTAGCTCGGACTGGTCTTCAACTCACTACCCTGAAACTCACTATCCTGCCGCCGAGGCTAGGATTACACAGACCGTGCCACCACATCTGACTCAATTAGGTCTCTATTCATCCCCACTTCATAATCGTGAGTGCCATTAATCTAGGAAAGACTCCACCATTATTGGAAATTAGAAGGTTTCTCAAAATCAGTGGGAGAGGAAGGGGCAAGGCCAGGCTGATCATCCCAGACCGGCTTAGACAAACCCTTCTGTCTTGGCCTCTGAATTATAGTTGTCCACCACCACACCCAGTTTAGATCATTATTTTTTTTCCTTTTTAGAGATCTGTTTTATGCCTATAAGTATTTTGCCTATATGCTTGGTGTCCAAGGATTTCGGAATGTCAGGTGTCAGATCCCCTGGAACTGGATTTATAAACAGCAGCAGTGGGCTGGAGAGATGGCTCAGTGGTTAAGAGCACAGGCTGCTCTTCCAGAGGTCCTGAGTTCAAATCCCAGCAACCACCTGGTGACTCACAACCATCTGTAATGGGATCCGACTCCCTCTTCTGGAGTGTCTGAATGCAACTACAGTGTACTTACATATAATAAATAAATGTTTAAAAAAAATAAACAGCAGTAGGTCATCATGTGGGTACTGGGATCTGAACCTGGGTCCTCTGCAGGAACAAGTGCTCTTAACTGCTGAGCCATCTGTCTAGCTCCCTTAAATCGCTTTCTTTTCCTCCTTTTCTCTCCTCTTTTTTTTTTTTTTGTTTGTTTTTTTTTAAGGGTGTGGGAGGTTGGTATTGGGACCAGGTTTCTATATGTAGCCCTGGCTGTCTTAAAATTCATTATGTATGTAGACCAAGCTGATCTCAAACACACAGAGATCCACCTGTCTCTGCCTCCTGTGCACTAGGATTAAAGGTGAGTGCCACCGCTGTCCAGCTTGTTATGAATCTGATACATGACACTAGACTCATAAGACAGGATTCACATGGTTCTTGCTACATAAGAAGCCAAGCCCCCGTTAGCCCTGGAAACATTGCAGGAAGGTAAGCATTTTTTATCTCCCACCCAAATTAATATGTATCTCTGGAAGGTGGCCAGAGAACAAAAGATAATATGTAAAGGTCAGAGTTTTAGATCTTATTAAGCTCATTAACAGGAGAATTTGCCGAGTCTTGACCTCAAAATCATGACCTGTAATTAAAAACAGACTGCCCTGTGGGCTGGGTTTTATGATTCAAGAGGTTGAAAAGAGAAAACTTCCAACAACTGCTTTGCAGAGGAAGGAAAGGCAGTAGCTTAGGGCACATGGTGGCCGCACAGCAGGCAAACAAGGGAAGCGTGGTAAACGGTCAGTAAGAATAGCAAGTTTTACAGAGATTTAACAAATGTCAAGGAAACAGGATTTCTGAATGAAGTGTTTTACAGACACCAATAGCCGGTGCCACCCTGGGGGTAGCTTGTGGGTGGTGCTGGCTTCACATGACTCAGATCTCATGATGGAAATTTACTTGGCTTTAGGAGACTGTTGTAGGCAGACATTTAGCAAACAGCACACACGTGCAGGCAGGTAAGTACAACAAAACCTTGCAGAGATTTCAGAAGATAGTTGTTAACCTGGGAAGCATGACGAGCTTGCTTTTCTGCTTTAGAGAAAAAAACTGAAGCTCCATTTCACTTACTCTCCCTTTTGTGTGTGATGTGCATGTGTGGTATGCCTGTGAGGGCCGTACCACATGTATGGTGTGTGGTGTGTGTGTGTGTGATGTGCATGTGTGGTATGCCTGTGAGGGCCGTACCACATGTATGGTGTGTGGTGTGTGTGTGTGTGTGTGCATGTGTGGTATGCCTGTGAGGGCCGTACCACATGTATGGTGTGGTGTGTGTGTGTGTGTGTGTGTGTGTGTGTGTGTGTGTGTGATGTGCATGTGTGGTATGCCTGTGAGGGCCGTACCACATGTATGGTGTGTGGTGTGTGTGTGTGTGATGTGCATGTGTGGTATGCCTGTGAGGGCCGTACCACATGTATGGTGTGTGGTGTGTGTGTGTGTGATGTGCATGTGTGGTATGCCTGTGAGGGCCGTACCACATGTATGGTGTGTGGTGTGTGTGTGTGTGATGTGCATGTGTGGTATGCCTGTGAGGGCCGTACCACATGTATGGTGTGTGGTGTGTGTGTGCGTGTGTGGGCCACCTCACATGCATGGAGATCAGAGAACAACTTGGGGGAGTCAGTTCTCTCTTTTTAATGGAACCTGGGTTATTAAGCTTGGTGAGGAGAGCCTTTACTCGCTGAACCAATATTATCTTTAAAATAAAATTAGTGAAGCTTGAATATGTTCATGTTCATGTTTGATAAGATCGTTCAAATTTTATCTAAAGAAGAAAACAAAAAAGATTATTCAAATTTATATTGGGACAATATCTGTAACTATTGCAAACATATATATGTATCTCTACCTATATATGCATATATGGTATGTATGATATATATGGGTATATAACTTTATAAATATACACATATAAAATATATAATATTAATATATATAAATAGATTTGAATATATATCATAATATCCTAAAGTTATAAATTCCCTTTGTATAAGTTTCAATGTGAAATTATAAGTTGAAATTAAACAAAGATAGTTGCCATTTTGGTTCTGTGTGTCTCTTGTCACCTGGCCTAATAATATTTTATTGTTCTCAGTTCTTTCTGATGAATTTTGGTTTGAAATGTATTTGAATGATTCTGCAAAGAGCCAATAAATGCTACAGTTTTCCTTTATCCACTTCTTTCTCAGCTACTCCTGGCTGAACAAGGACTGAGAATATCAAATGGAAAATACAAGAAATAAATTCCTGTCTTAAATTCCATGCTGTTCTGAGTAGCGTGATGAAATCTTATGCAACCTTACCCTGTGACTCACCCCTTTGTTCTATACAGGGGACAGGCTGCCTGCCTTGGCAATCACTTGGTAGCTATAGTAATTCCCGAATGGGCCGACAGCACCCACTGCCAGGGTTCATGAGCTACGAATAGCAATTAGCACATGCCAGAGAGTTGTTACAAAGCTCTTCTTGTAAGTGAAAGGGTGAAAGTTCTCAGTAAGGTTAGAAAAATTCACATCCTGTGGTTGGTCAGGCCTAAGGGAAGATCAAATCTACCTGTGGGATTGTGAGGAGGCTAATCCTAGTCATTCAACTTCAAGCACTCAGTTATGCTCATGCATACATAATTGGGAAAAAGCAGTTAGATGTGATAAGATTCGGTGCTATCAGTGACCTCAGGTATCCACTCAGGTGTGGGAATGCACACACCTCAAGAGAGACCACTTCAAAGAAGGTTGCTGATTCATGATGGTTAGTTTACAGTTTTTGACCTACCTATGAGTTGAAAGCATATAATTCTGTAGAATTACGTTCTGATCCTGATCGTGTCCCAGGCTGGTGGTGACACTGTGATACTGGGCGGCCATGGTGGGTCACAGCTCTCACTTAGCCACAAGACCTCGAGGGTAAACAAGACACACAGTGGTGGTGCAGTATAGTGTTGATATGGTTTTGGATACATTACAGGAGACATTCAATACATTACGGCAGAGGTAACGGCCCTGTCTCAAAAACAAAACAAAACAAGGTACCGGGAATGTAGCTCAGTTGGAAGGGCAAGGCCTGGGTTTCCATCCCCACTAAATGCAAATCAAACACCACCAAAGAGCAAAAAAGACCAGACTAAACTAGACAGGTGTATTAAATTCATAATACGTATAATGATAAGTCAAGGAGTATTACATAGTTGACATCTTTTTCTCCACAGCTACAAGCACAACAAATCTACACCCACAGTACAGCTAGAACATCATTTATTTAAAATTTTCTAATTAAAAGCCTTGATATGTTAAGCTCAATCCAATCATTTCACAATTTATATTATAGATCAAGATATGCCACAAATACTTTTTTTTCACATTTTTGTAAAGACTTTATAAACTTCAAAATAACTTCATTGTTGAGTTTTTCTGTAAATTCTGGATAACAGTGAAATGTCAGAATAAGAGTTGGGTGTGGCTCAATGAATGTGAGCTTTCATAAAGTCCAAGGTTCAGTTCCAAATACTACATGCACATACACAGAAACACAAAGTCAGATGGATTTAAAAGCAATAGTATGTTTATTGTGCACCTCATATTGCCATTTATTACATTATTTTATTTATTGGACACCTTATGTACAGATGTTTAGACTTCGCAGCCATAGCGAGGTGTTGTTGCTGCTATACAGCGGGAGGAAGCTGACTGACTGAGTTCAGCTTGTCTGAGGCTACAGGCTGTGATGCAGTCCTCAGTCCCCAGCGGACTCTGCAGACTCAGTCTGTGCGTGCGCTGTGCTTGAAATCAAACCACTTGCAAAGAGATAACCCAAAAAACAAATGAACAAAAACACCCTACACTCTAGTTGTCTTGGCTAACAAGTTACCCCTTCTCCGTTTTCCTTTTGACCACATCTGCTTCTTATGGAGACTGGAGGCACTGCCGCGTCCTCCGGGTTTTCTAAGTCTTATGAACTACAAAGAGTCTGACACAATGAATTCCTGTGTGCTCTCCGCAGCTTCTTGGTGTATTAACACTCACCCAACTATACAGAACTTTTCATTTCTAGGTGTCAGCTCTCTGAGCCCACCGGCTTTGTTTCCCAGTGAGTTTGGTTTTATTTTGACCCTTTAATTCCACTCTTACCTTTATTTATTTATTTATTTATTTATTTATTTATTTATTTATTTAACTATCAATACTATGGCTTTTAATAAAGGTGGAAGGGTCAACGCTGCGTTAAAGGGGGCGGCGCGAGTTTATGATAAAGCCATTCATCCCTCTCCCGATCTCAAAGCATCCATCCATTTTTGAAAAGGGGTTGAGCGTTGATTAGAGCCAGGTGGGTGGGTGGGGGCTCCAGTGATGTAAGGACCAACCAATTTTTAAAATAAATATCTCTATGCAAAGAAAGCAGACCACGCCTTCCCCCTCCGACCCAGACAGAACCTGAGTACTCTGCCTGGGCAAGCTTTCTGAGAGGCTCACCTCCCGGCAAGATGAGCCGGTTTGCTGCCGCTGCTGCGCTGCTCTTCGCGGGCAGGTGCTGCGCGGGCTCGCCAGCTCCTTGTTAATTTGAGCCCGCAAAGCGACCTTTGATCAGCGCGCTCACAGCCTGCAGGCTTCCCGAGCTGGCTCCGGCGACTTCAAAAGAGCTGTAAAACAGACTATAATCTCGGCCTTCCTGTTTCTGCGCCTCCCCCGCACCCCCGCATCCCACCCCCCCCCGCCCAGGTCCGCACACAAACGCAAACGCCAAGCTTCGCCCTGGATCACTGTCCTCGGATCCCGCTAGGTGCAGCCTCTGAAAGTGCAGTTGCAGAGGGCTGGGCCTCCTGCTAACTCAGGACTGGGGCTCCTTTGCAAAGAAGTGGAGATGGGCATGACATTTAACTCTTGCTGGCCGGAAGCTGATGTGAAAAGCCAGTCAATTTGGGGGAACTCTATACCAGGAAGGCAGCTATGTAAGTGCAGTACACTTCCACAGACTGGCAGTGGGCTCAAATTTTGATACAGAAATTACAATAAAACTAACCAACAGAGTCAACCAGTCTGTCTGTCTGTCTGACTGTCTACCTATCTGTCATATATCATCATATATCTGTCTATCTACCATCTGTACTTTGAGACTGAGTTTCACTCTGGATGTATGTATTATCTGTCTATCTATCTATCTATCTATATCTTTTTTTGTTTTGTTTTGTTTTTGAGACAGGGTTTCTCTGTGTAGCCCTGACTGTCCTGGAACTCACTCTGTAGACCAGGTTGGCCTCGAACTCAGAAATCTGCCTACCTCTGCCTCCCAAGTGCTGGGATTAAAGGCGTGTGCCACCACTGCCCGGCTCGCTCTCTCTCTCTCTCTCTCTCTCTCTCTCTCTCTCTCTCTCTCTCTCTCTCTATCTATCTATCATCTATCTATCTTATCTGTGTTCTGAAACAAAGTTTCACTTTACAGACTTAGCTGGACTCAAGGTCGCATCCTCCCTCCTGTCTTCCTTCTCCACTTCCAGCTAAAGCAGCATCCTTTCTACTCTCAAATTTTGGTTCCTACTTGCCTTTGGATTTTCTTGGTACTGGGATCTTAATCATATTTGGGATTCAAAAGTGATTTTTAAAAACTTGACATGCATTTTGTGTGTCGAGGGTACGTACGTTGTGCCGGTCATCTCCTTTCTCCATCTCCTTCAGGTCTTCGGGGAGGACACGGGTGTTTATACCTTCTGCCTCCCTGGCCCTGAGTTACGGCTTATATTGTGATAGCATGGGGGTGGGGAGGAAGAACTACTTGTGTAGCCTTAAGTAAGCTTTTTGTCCTTTTTATATGGTACTAGGGTTTGAACTCAGGACCCGGTCAGTGTGAGGCAAACCTTTTCCCGAGGAGCTACGTAGAGCCTTCCGAGGAAAATAATTCGGAATCTTTGAAAAGCTTGATTTCTTTATCTAAAATTTGGTATTTAAAACACTACTCCCCACCCACAATCTCTGCCAAACCCCCAAATCCCACAAACTTCAAAGTTGTTGAAAAATAAAATCACAGAAAGTAAACTGAGGTCTCAAAGGGAGAAGGTGATAGCAGATTAGAGGTTCTACCAAGGAGAGGCCCATCCCCGATGGACTAAGAACTGGGACTGGGACTGGGATCTGAAGAAGTGGCTCTGTGGTTAAAAGCATTGGCTACTCTTCCAGAGGACCCTGATTACAGAGTCAACTGGGAAGCTTACAACTGACGGTAGCTCCAGCTCCTAAGGATTCAACACTGTCTTCTGGCCTCTGCAGGGCACCCAGTAGAACAGAGTGGATGCACACACATGCAGACAAAACTCTGATACCTATAAAATAAGTTAATAAAAGAACTGGGGTTGATTTGGGGAGCAAACTCAGAGGTAAAGCACTAGCATGGGAAAGGCCCTGTGGTAGAGTCCAGCACCCAAAGGGACAGAACAAAACCCTCGGGCTGAGAGACCATACTCAGCGAAGTGGTCATAGCTCCCTTGATCTTGTGACCATCTTTGAAGTTCTCACACTGCTTCCTCCTATGAGGTCCTGAGGAGAGGGAAGTAGGGATAGCTCTGCTGCTGTGTCATTAGAAGATGGAGAAGGGTGGGCTGAGGAATGGGCCAGTCAGGGCCAGATTGGAGCCAAAAGGCGGAAGTGAGGCTGGGACATTCGCCCACAAGCAAGAGGAAGCAGGATTTTGGCCCCCATCCAGGGAGAGTCACTGTAAGATTTGACAACAGCATCCATTTGTGGGCAGCTCAGTTTTGCTTCAAAGAACTTGCTCTTGCTGGGTAGAGATCCCAGCACTTGGGAGGCAGAGGCGAGAGGATCTCTGTGAGTTTGAAGCCAGCCTGTTCTACACAGTAAGTTTCAGGACAGCTGGAGCTACATGGTTAGACCCTGTTTAGAAACAAACAAACAAACAAACAAAAAACAATAAAAACAAAATAGGCTGGAGAGATGGTTCAGCGCTTAAGAGCACCGACTGCTCTTCCAGTGTATCTGAAGTCAGCTACAGTGTACTCATATAAATAAAATAAGTCTTAAGAAAAGGAAAAAAATCAAAACCAACAAAAAAGCAAAAACACCCCAAACCACCACCAACAACAAAATAACTTGCTCTTTGTAGCTCCGTTGAGAGTGTGTGTGTTAGTGTGTGAGAGCATGAGTGTGTGTGTGTGTTTTCTTAGTCATATTTCTGATGCTCTAATAAAACATCGGCCAAAAAACAACTGGGTGGGGAGGAAGGGTTTATTTGGTTTACACTTCCTCATCACAATCCATCACCAAGGGAACTCAGGGTTGGAACTTGAGGCAGGGACCTGGAGCATGGTTGGTATGAACAGAACAATGAAATAATGTTTGTTTTTGGACAAATCCATCCAAAGGGTCCTTGTGGACTTTAGAGTGGACATTTTGGGGGTTGGGGAGAGAAGAATCTGTGTTAAAACATCAAATTTGAGAGTCAAGTTCTATGTCTCAAGTGGGAGTAAGTGGTGTGCAGGAATGGAATGCCCTGAGACAGTTGGTAGCAAAGACTGCAGAGTGCGGGGTTGAGAGGTCAGAGGAGGGACAGGAAGAGGGGTGTGCTGTGTTCTGATGGCAGACCACTAGTTATGGCAACCTGTGCCTTTAATCCCAGCACTTGGGAGGCAGAGGCAGGTGGATTTCTGAGTTCGAGGCCACCCTGGTCTAAAGAGTGAGTTCCAGAACAGCCAGGGTTACACAGAGAAACCCTGTCTCGAAAAGAAGGGAAAGATCATAAGAGGCTACAATGTTTTTCCTTTTTCCTTTCCTTCCCTCCTTCTCCCCTTCCTCGGTGCTTAGGGATTAAACCCAGGATCTTCTATATACTAAGCTTACACCCCACCACTGACCCCACACTCTCACCCCCTGCTAATTTTCTGAGGACCAACAGAGCTCCAGTAAAACCTGTGACCAACTGGGGAAGTGACTGGATTGTATCCATGTAAACTCAGCAAGAAGCCGGAGGAAGATCTGGAGGCTGGAGAGGGAAGAGCCCATGACTACAAAACAATCAGAAGGGACAGCCTTGAAGTGAGGGCAAGGGACAGCCTTGAAGTGAGGGCTAGCACCGGCAACTGTGTATACCCACGGAAGGATGTCTTATTGAAAAGAGAGGTACAGAGAAGCAAAGACGGGTGAGAGTCCATAAACAGTCCAGTGGGACCGGATTCATGTCTGGGGCAGATTGAAACAGAGGCCCAGAGCATGTACCCGAAATTCTTTCTTGGTTGAACTCTCTAGGACTCGTGTCTGTGTATACTCACCTCTCCCGACACCAACTCTGGAGTCTGTATGTACCAGTGAGAAATACATATGTGGAGCTCCTTCTGAAAGGACCATCAGGGCCTGCAAGGAGGCTCAGCAGGTTAAGACACTTATTATCATAAGTATCTTAATTATTATCATAAGTTATTATTGATAACTTATAACCTAAGTTTGATCCCCAGGACCTAGCTGGTAGGAGGAGTGGATTCATTCCCTCAAGAGGTCCTCGGAGCCCCACTTGTACACAGTGTTAATGAGCGAATCCCGTCCCTCATAAATGAATAAAATGTCCTTTTGAAATAAGAACCATGGGAGGTATTCAGGTGCTGGGTACACACTTTAAAACTGCAGCTCCACACTGAGGTGGAAGACTTACTTGGCCCAAGTTCTCAAAGATTCCTGTCTCTAAAAAAAAAAGAGGAAAAAGAAAATCAAAGCTAAACAATCCAAATGCAAATGACAGTGGAAATGGAGGCTGTAGGATCAGGAATGCAAGGTCACCTTCCCCTTTGTGAGGGGTGAGAGGTCAGCCTGAAATACATGTGATCTAGCCCTCAAAACACAAAATGAGCATCTAAAACCTTAAAACAAGGCATCCAGATGCCTTCCTCCCCCACCTCCGCCCCGCCCAGTGATTTCAACCTGTCCTGTAATATCTGCAGTAGAGAAGACTGACAAATCATTAGTATGGAATTTTTTTAATTACTTATTATCCTTTTGTACACTGCCAGTTTTAAATGGAAATGAAGACCATTTCATTACACGAGGGAATCTCTCGAACTACAAACTTCCATTTCACCACTTGTATGAGCGTCGTATCTTGTTCTTACAACAGTAGCACCCAGACTGTAAAACTGTTCTTTTTCCTCTTCTGGTCTCATTCAGCTCAAATCTCAGCAACACAATTCAAGTCAGGAAGAACTGACAGTCAGAAGCCTTATGGTGACCCCGTCCTGCCCTCGCCTCTTCCTCTTTGTTAATGTATATGTATACATTATATGTAATGTATATGACAACACTGTCACTTCCTTCAGACACACTAGAAAAGGACATCAGATCCCATTACTGATGGTAATGGGATGGTCGTGAGCCCCCATGTGGTTGCTGGGAATTGAACTCAGGACCTCTGGAAGAGTAATCAGTGCTCTTAACCTCTGAGCCATCTCTCCAGTCCTCACCTGCCTTCTTGCTCAGTGTTGGCTAACACGGGAAGTCACAGGAGCGGGAAAGAATGTGGCACGGTTCCTTGTTCATTCATGTTTCTCGAATATCATCAGCTTTCTCTTTTTCCTCTGGCTTGAATGGAAAGCACTCCCTTTCCGGACTGTAACTGCCATCTCCGGTTACTCAGGGGTAGACGTTACTGGCCTATCTGACAGCCACTCGATACAAGGCTTGCTACCTTCTCATGCATGTGTGAACGGGATTGGGGTTGTTGCTCCTGAGTGAGATACGGAGAAAGTAGTTGGGTGTGTCAGCAGCTGCAGCCGAGGCCCTGCACACTCCAAGAAAACAAGAAGGGTGGGCCCACGCCTTTAACCCAGCACTCAGGGGGCAGAGGCAGGTGGATCTCTGAGTCAGAGGCCAGCTTGGCCTACGAACGGAGTTTCAGAACAGCCAGGGCTACACGGATAAACCTTGCTTGAAAAACCAACCAAATTAACAACAACAAAACAACACAAAAAACAAAAGCATAACAAGAGTCTTGTGACTTCAGTTTCTTCACCGAATCGGTCTTGGAATGTGTTTTCAGGCCCATTCGAGGTGTAGCTGGTAGGAGCCTGTTTACTTCAGATTGTTCATTACAATTGGCTATTGTTATGCCTGCATGGAAAAAGGAGGTTTGGCGGTGCACAGGGCCTTGCCCAGTCTGTCCACCAAGGGCATTCTGAAGGGCCCAAGCTGGACTGAACTTGACAAACACGGGACGGAGCACGGCAAACATGGCACCACCAACAGGTTTGGCCTTTTATCCTTCTCCTTGCTAAACTGTTAAATTATATTCCTAAAGCCAGGCCCTAATAAGGCCTACTCCCTTATTTGGCCACTGACTCATTCCTGAGACAAAACACAAGGTCCCACGATCAAATTCATTATTTGGCCAATGTCCAATCAGGATTTACCAACTCAGCCTAGCACAGACTCTTTTCTCCTTAAAAACCCACCCCAGGGGGGAAAAAAAGCCTCTGCTTGAGATTGGAGAGATGGCTCAGCAGTTAAGAGCATTGACTACTCTTCTAGAGGTCCTGAGTTCAAATCTCAGCAACCACATGGTGGCTCACAACCATCTGTAATGGGATCTGATGCCCTCTTCTGGTGTGTCTGAAGACAGATACAGTGTACTTGTATATAATAAATAAATAAATCTTAAAAAAAAAATCTCTGCTTGCTGCTGCCGCCACATCCTTCCCCATACCCCTTGCCCTGCTCAGGTAATCTCCTTTGTAATGAACATTGGATGTCTGGGTGTGTCACGTATGGAAGAGGCAGACCTCCCCCCCATGCATCAATCTGAACTCCTAATCACCTTGGCCTGTCCTTGCCACCATGTGGCCTGTCCTGTTTTACTCACTAACTTCTCTTCACCCTCAGAGTATAATCTGTCTGATATGCTCTCAATGACTATCGCCTGAGACTTTAGTCTGATTCATTCATTGGCTCCACTCTCTCCCACTGCCTTTAGAGAATAAACATTTAGAATTAGAATTTAGGGAAATTATAATTTCTAGATAGGAAGTCGTCTATTGTATTGAGCTCACTGAGCTGAACTTTCTGTGTAAGTGTTGGCATATTAAGGATGTAGTCAAAGAACCAGATGTTTAAACATCTGTTTAACATCAATGGACACCTCATACTACACTGACATATTCACTCATGCCCCTTCCCCGTGTGTGTGTGTGTGTGTGTGTGTGTGTGTGTGTGTGTGTGATAAACCTTTGAGTGAGACTACAAGGGTAAATTCTTCATGTACAGAATATTCTAGTTCCTACTTCCCCTTGCTTGGCAATGAACTTTTCTTTTTTAGATTTACTTATTTTTTTTTTTTTGTTTTTTCGAGACAGGGTTTCTCTGTAGAGCCCTGGCTGTCCTGGAACTCACTCTGTAGACCAGGCTGACCTCGAACTCAGAAATCCACCTGCCTCTGCCTCCCAAGTGCTGGGATTAAAGGCGTGTGCCACCACTGCCCAGCTAGATTTACTTATTATGTGTAAGTACACTGTACTGCCTTCAGACACATGGGAAGAAGGTGTCAGATCTCATTACGGATGGTTGTGAGCCTCTGAATCCAGCGATGATGTCATCCCTAGGCAACAAGGATCACCCCATTGGTTGCCATGGCAACCGCTGCATACGCCTTGTGTACGCCTCACTCTCATCACCTGAGCGCATCATCATGTGGGTTACTACGTCACATCCCGGATAAAAGACAGAGACCCCGACTCATCTCTCTCTCTCTCCTCTTCCTCACTTCTTCCTCTTCAATAAAGGATCTCTCTTGTGGGAATTGTGCTGGCTCGGCATGATCTGTCCAGGAAATAGCCACTTTTCAACAAACAAGGATACCGAACGTTTATTAAGTGTTAATCATGAGCTGGACACTGAGTAGAGTTTTACAAAATCTACTCACATGTTCCTCATAGCAGCCCTATGCAAACGAGGACTCTTTCCGTTCTGATTACACAAACTTAGAATACGGTAGCCAGAGAAACCGTGATTAACTCAGCCTCTCAAAGATTGTAATTAGGCTAAGGACAACACATTTTAGGTCCATCTTAAGTATGTCGAGACCCCTGATTTATTTTTGCGTGAAGAGTTACTCCCTCCCGTCACCATGACTTACAGTGTTCGATGTTCACTCAAGTTCAACCTGGAAACCCCATTCTTCTGTGCCAGCCCCACCTCACAGGTCAAACTTCCCAAACAACTGATCAGACTTTCCACTCTTGAGATTTCAGTGCCCGTTCAAGGCATTCATTGTGCACCCATCCAAGGCTAGATACAAAGGAACTGCTCATTGGAAAGGGCTCCCCTCCAGTCTTTCCAGACTCACTACCTTAAGGTCAACAAACAGGCTCAGGGTTGGAAGTAGCAGGTTCATTAAGACTCCTTCCTGCCAAGCTGCTGAGGAGGCAGAGTGAACCTTTATGCTACAGCCCGGGTAGGACGCCTCTTTTCCCTGAACATGCCGGGGACTGGTGGGACTCCCCAAGAAATGTGCTAAGTTGGACTCCCCAGGAATCCAAGGCCAGATCATTCCAACTATTCATTTTGCCTTTGTTCAAGAACAGCCTTTGGGACCAGCCCCCTTGCCCTCTTGGTCATGCTTGCTCAAGCAGTGAAACATGTTTGGCTTTCCTTGGAAAATAAAACAATGTGAGAAGTCTGGTGTCTTTAAGAAGTGTCAGGTAAATGTTTTCTTTTCTTTTTCTTTTGTTTTTAATTTATTTATTTTATATGTGAGTACACGGTCACTGTCTTCAGACACACCAGAAGAGGGCATCGGATGCCATTACAGGTGGTTGTGAGCCATCATGTGGTTGCTGGGATTTGAACTCAGGACCTCTAGAGGAGTAGTCAGTGCTCTTAACCGCAGAGCCATCTCTCCAGCCCAGTAAATGTTTTCTATAGCAAGATGTTTACCCCTAAGATAACAAGTATGTATCACTGCCTAAAGTAGACTCTCAGGTTTTCAGTTAATAGAACATATGCTTTTTTAAAGATGAATCCGTTTTTATTTTGTGTATAGGAATGTTTGTCTGCATATGTATAACTTGTGTGTATCGCTCTTGGAGGCCAAAAGAAGATGTCAGTCCCTACGAAACTAGCTGTCTGTGATTGTGAGTCACAACCTGGATGCTGGGACCCCAACCTGGGTCCTCTGGGTAAGTAGCATGCACTCTTACCCACTGAGCCATCTCTCCGGCCGCAGCCAACAGAATATTTTTTATTTTAATCTAGGAAGACGTATTCTTGCCTGTCTGTGTACAGTATCATCTAACCCCTTAGATCTTTTGCATCATTGAATCTGTTGGTAAGCCTTGGAGTCCAAACTCCTGGTTCATCAACCAGTTACTTTGCAATATCTGTGAATGACAGGTTCCAAAACCTTGGATACCAAAATCAGTAGATGTTCTCATATAGGTCTCTTATATAGAATGGTTAAGATTCACGTATCACCTGTGCACATCCTGCTGTGACCTCATTTCTAGATTCTTAGTACAATATAGTGACTATGTAAGAAGTTGTCGTAGTGCATTGTTTAGGCAAGAATGAAAAGAAACAGTTATACAGGTTCAGTATAGATGCTTTTTTCCCCAAATATATATTTTTAATTATTATTACATTTATTTGTTAATGTGTGCATGTGTGTGCAAATGTGTGTGCACATGCCAAGGTTTGTGTGTGGAAGACAAAGGACAACTTGAAGGAGTTGGTACTCTTCTTCCACTATGTTAGTCCGGAGAACTGCGCTCAGGTTGTCCGGCTTTGATGGCAAGCACTTTTACCTGCTTAGTTATCTTGCCAGCCCCTCCGAATATTGGTGATTCACAGTTGGCTGAATCCGGAAATGTGGAATCCAGGGAGTAAGGATGACTGACTGCAAATCTCAGAAACCTGGCTATGCAGAGATCTTTCTTTCTTTCTTTTTTTAAAGATTTATTTATTTATTTATTTATTTATTTATTATATGTAATTACACTGTAGCTGTCTTCAGACACTCTAAAAGAGGGAGTCAAATCTCATTAAGGATGAGTCAGAACTCATTAAGGATTGTGAGATTTGAACTCAGAACCTTCGGAAGAGCAGCCGGTGCTCTTAACCACTGAGCCGTCTCTCCAGCCCCCCTCTCCCAACCTTTTTTTTCTTTTTGTAGAGCATTGGCATCCTAAGCATTAAAGGTGTCAGGATTTGAGACTACAGAAAACAGGTGCAGTCATTTATATCCTCCTTGAAAAGCCACTGGGAAGGACGCATTTCCCCTGGGTGTCAGAGCCTCAGAGCTCTCTCTGATTCCCTTTCCAAGGTGAGGGTCGCTCAACTGAAGCTGCCTGGTTACCTAGCTTACCATCGGGCTTCCACGTCTTGTCCAGCTACTTGCTCAGAAAGAAGGCTAGAAAGAGTAAGACTCCTCCTCAGTGCTGTGGAGATCATTCTGTGCAGCCGACAGTGGGCAGGGCCTGCGACCGCACAGAGCTTGACTTTTGCCCTTTATTAAAACCCTTTATTATTTTTTTATTAAATGCCCTTTATTTTTTATTATTTATTCACACTTCCTGCCACCTGCCACTTTCACTCTAAGCTCAAGCTTGTGCTCATCTGTTTAGAAGAAATAAGGAAATAATTCCTTGACGGCCTAAACCACGACGCGGACTGACGTCAGGCCTCACATTCGTGGGATTTTCACAGGTACCCGGGAGGGAAGAACGGGTACCTCAAGAACCCTGGTTCTCTTTCGGCTTCGTGGGAGACCTCAAGGGGGAATTTAAGACCTCTTTCGTAAACTTAAAAATTAGAATCAAGGGAGAGATTTCAGACAGGGTCATTAGTTTCTGTTTGCAAAAGGAATTGATTGGGTCTTGGTTTCGCAGCTGAAAGTCAAACAGCGCATTGAACAAACAGGCAAACTTCAGCACCTTTAATTTGCAACTGCACTCCGGATTGAGCACACTCAGACGCCACAATTTTAACGCATATGCCATTTATTTAAACAAAAAACTAGTTTATAGTTTCAAGCAGTGAGTTTCAAAGAGAAAGAAAAAAAGTCATGTCCTCAACAACCTCCGTCCCCAATTTCTACTAAATATTAGATTGCTCTGTAGAGGAGGGGTGTAGACCCTAACGTGGGAAAATGCTTTTCTCAGATAATGTCCTCCTCCTCTTCCTCCTCCTCTTCTTTTTCCTCCTCCTCTTCTTCCTCCTTCTCCACCATCTCCTCCTCCTCCTCCTCCTCCTCCTCCTCTTCCTCCTTCTTCTCCTTTGTTTTTCTAGGAAGGGTCACTCCATGTAGATCAGGCTGGTCTCAAACTCACAGAGATCCTCCTGCCTCTGCCTCCAGTTGGACTTGAATCCTTGATCCTCCAGCCTTGGGTGGAGTTCTTCAACTTTAGATCCCTACATTCAAAAGCAGAGTCAG
Source organism: Tokudaia tokunoshimensis (assembly GCA_036184795.1). NCBI lineage: Eukaryota > Metazoa > Chordata > Mammalia > Rodentia > Muridae > Tokudaia > Tokudaia tokunoshimensis. Next base: position 111,499,215 of record BTHU01000016.1, on the reverse strand, counting down.
TTTGGGAGCTGGCTGAGATGTTTAAGGAGTGGGGTGAAATAAAACTGGCGAAAGGCAAGACATGTGACAGGATTAGGTAGGTTGCGAGTGGCTGTCCAAGCCATCAGCCTTCCATGCCCTCCCGGATTCTTCTGTTGATCCTTTCGCTTCTGGAACAGTCTCAAAGGCATTCTATTGTGTTATTTGGTGACTTACACGCCAAAATCAGAAACGATGCCTGTCTGCATCGTTTGCAAGTCTGCCGCATATAGGTGGATGCACTTTGCCAAGATGTCAGAGGAGACTGGAAAGGAAACTCTATGAGCATGGTTGGCATCGATGACTGCAAGTCCTCTTTGTAAGCACAAAGTCCAGTGGAAAGTGAGCGTAACAAATAGTCACCAACGTGAACTGCGGAGGGAAGGACACGGGCCTGAAGTTTAGATTCACAGTTGTCCCTTAGGAATAGTGCCACGGTGGCAGGCAACTGAGGAGAGAGTGAAAATTTCTTTTCTCTTTTTTTTCCTCCCATCTCCCCTTTTCTTTGTGATGCCAGGTATTAGATACACACACACACACACACACACTCACACACACACACACACACAAAGCACACACTAAGCACACTTTCTATTGCTGACATACATTCAGAATCCCAAAGTACACAGTTGTTTTTTGTTTTTTTTTAATTACTGTGGGAATGGAGTTAGAAACAAAAAGCACAGATCTAATTTTACCTTTAGGGCTGTTTGGGAAACACAAAGGGGGACATATATGCAAAGAAATGAAAGTGCAAGGGGCTTATAGTGTCATTTGTAATCCGTATCTAACCCTTAGTACAGTGAAGTGGTAGGAACACCTGAATCAAAACTCCAAGCTTTTATGACTCTCAGTGTAAAACACTTCAGTTCTTCAATTCTGAAATCCTTTAAACAGGATCTCCAACAACCTGCCCAACATGGGCAGGTAGCACAGTGTGTCGTTACAATGAAAGTGAGAAAGATAACTTAGTTGCTGAGCTACCCACTTCCAAAGACAACCACTTAGATTGTGGAAGACTGGGGCTTCCAGTAAACACACATGGGCCTGAAAGCAGTGCATTGATTATTTTATTAATTCCTTCTTTTTACATGATGGGAAACGTTCATCTATTTACAGGTTGTTATTTTTATTTATTTTTTGTCCACACACAATCTAGGTAAATAAGCCTATGAAATTCCAATTCGGAAAGCCATAAAAATCTTCCCCACCCCTCCATCTGAAGGCTTTCAAATGAATCTTTTTTTTCCCCAAACCAAATTAATTTTTAAAAATTACATTAGGGAATTCAGATATGCTAATGATTTACATTCCAGTTATTTAAAATATGCATCTAGACACGTTCTTAAAAAAGAAATGGTAAATTCACAAGGATAGGGCTTAAATTAAAGCAGTACTTCACAGTAAAACATTTAGGGAACATCTATAAATAACAGAAATATATTACAAATAAATTAGTTCTATTTACCATTTCAAATATTAAAAATCTTTAATCCATTTCTTCATCTCTCTTTACAAAAAGGTTATGTGAATTGTATGGAAACATCTGCAAAAAATATAATAAATACTTGATTTCTTTGAATGTATTTTTTGTTGCTGTTTTTGATGAGGGAGACAGACTTCTTTTGTAATTCCCCCCGCCCCCACCCCAAGAAAATGCCCAACGCCTTTATACCAAAGTTAAACAAAATAAGTAATTTTCCAGGGTACATACACTCACTGTTCATTATGAACTAAAAAACATCTCTACAAATTACATCAAAAAGAAGAACACAATAAAGGTTATGTTCCTGCTGTCAATTTCCGGGTTCCAGTGGGTAACGGGCTGTATCGTGTGGGGGTCATGTCCTAACATCAATAATTAGCTTTTTTTTTTTTTTTTATAAAGTGTTTGTACAGTTTAAACTGTTTCTCAGGAAGGCAAAGGTTCTGATGCCCTGCAGGCGTTCAGCTAAGAGATTTAAAATTCTTACCAAAAAAATAGCTTATGAATATACAAATACCATTCACTTAGACAAGATAAATAGGCCTTCTGTTGTCTCTCTTTAAAATAGCCTGGGTTAAATCGGTCCCGAGGAAAACGTCGGAGGATCTGGAATCCCATCAGAAACTGATCTCAGCGCTGCCTCAGGGCAAGGAGCTACAGTAGTGTACGAGGGGGCAAAGTGGGACTAGAATGGACCAGAATGAACGCTGCTTCCTGTGAATTCCACATCTTTCTCGGATAAGTGTGACCATGGGCTACCCAAGGTGAAAGTTGGCCTTACTCCCGAATACTTCTGATTTTACATTGCTGCTCCACTGTAAAGAAAACTGTGTCTTTATTTTGAAACTAGCAAATACTTAAAGCTCAAACTGCTCCAGTTTGACACAGCACTGACTTTGTCTGCCCTAGTTAAAAGTTGTTGGTGTTGGTGGTGGTGTTGTTTTTTTAAATAAGTTATAGCCCTTTTCTTGTAAACCACAGCAGTAAACATTTGTGCCCTGTTGATAACGGTACCTCAAAGCTTCGATGGCTCTGAGAGGCAGCGAATTCTCTAGTGGTTTTAGAATATGTCGGAAAATACTGATTGCCAGAACCCATCGCTTCTCTTAATTTTGTAAAGAAAATTAAATTAGCACCTGGCTAAGAGAGTGGTTTTTTTTGTTTCTTTTTTGTTTCGTTTATTTTTTTTAAAGCATCTCTGATGCAAGCATATTTTTTTCTTTTAAGTCTTTCCTTTTTTTTTTCCCCTTATGGCAAGTCTCTAATTCTTCAGGTTGCCAGTTTGACATGATATGACTGATCTTTTCAGATTGCCACATTCTGAATGTTTAAACTGCTACAAGTAAAGGGCATTTGAAGACTTCAGCTGGAAGCTAGTACACACAGCCCATCCACCATGACTAAACTGCAAGCCAACAGCGAACCTGGAATCCACCCAAAGCCTTGGATTTCTATCAGCGTTTATGAATGCCCGACTGCCCTGCCTCCACCTAGTTCTTGACCCCTGCATATCAAATGGCTTCTCTCACTACCTGGAACTTCAGAATCATAACGACAGCTCTTTGGAATGAGGCAGCATGTCAACTGGGGTAGAAAACCTTTTATTTTATTCGTTTGACATAAAACAAAATCCTGTGCTGGGGAACAGGTGAATTCTATTGGAGTGAGAGGAGACCGGAAGGAGAAAACGCCCCCGAAATGTGAAGGGCTGGACTGAACTAGACGGGTGTGGCATTCAAAGGGTGGCGGGAGAACCCGAACTCGCCTCTGGAATTGACCCTGCCCCCCCCCCAGAAGCAGAAGCATTCTTCAGTGTGTGAAATCTTAAGTGACCCCGCCAGGATGGGCACTAACCTAACAGAACCAACTCTTTCCCACCCTCCCATTTAAAAACCGTTGCCATGACATTATAATACACAGAAAACAAGAAAAGTTGATTAAAAAAAAACATTTCAGTTCTAAATTTTCTTAAGATAAATAAATGGATTCCTTACAGAGGATCTTAAACCACCGGTGTTTCCCTTTTGTCTTAACTTTCTTCTTTTTATTGCCTTTCAGAATAGATTGATTTCCCTGAAAGATCGAATTTACAATCTTCTGCTGATTGGAAACATTTGAAGCTTGATTGATGAAGTACCAGTGAGGCAGTTTGTACAGCTGTGAGGGCACAGATGCAGGGTACCTGCGCGCTCCGCCCTTCTCTCCTACACACCCAGGCCCCCAACCCTAGGCCAGCTTGATCCCCACTCTGTCACCTTGATTCCAATGAGATGGTGCGATTTCTGAGATTAGAAATAAAGCGCTCTCTGCTTGTAAAAAATAACCGTTTGGGGGCAAATAAAGGGAGTCGGAGCCCTCGTTTCTTTCACGTGGAAGACGGTAAGTCCCAAAGGATCACCCTATGTGATACTGGGTTTCTGAAATACCCTATGGTTTTATATTGCTGAGTTCTAGGGACACGCTAGCTTGAGAGAACTGAGGAGGATGAGTGACCTACAAGGTGTCGTTTTCTACACAGGTGGGTTTGCTTGGCCCAGAAAAGAAAGGGTTTGGATGTCTGCATGAGGCTTCAGGACGGGGGGAGCGAAGCTCGGTGGAGAAGATGGACAAAGTGGTCCAGGAAGCGGGGCGGCCTGGGGACGGCTCCTGCGAGGTGGACAACTACACCACGGTGGCGGTCACTGAGCTCAGAGACGGAGGGGGCGGGGAGGCGGCCGAGGGCAGGGATGCAGGACGGTCCTCGGCGGCGCTCAGAGCCGGGTCTGCGCCTCGGGAATGTAGATCTCGATGCTCTCGGCGCTCTCGGTGGCCGAGTTCTGGCGGACCGACGTGGCGCGCTTGGCGGCCATCAGGCGCTTGCGGGCCTCCTGGCGCTGCGAGCTCTCCAACGAGCGCTCCCGGATCAGCGGCGCGGGGCCCTTCGCCGGCTTCTTTGGCACTGGAGGAGGGGCCCTTCGCTCCTGATCAAAGTAGAAGGTTCAGGACATTACACAGCTTCTCAGGACAAGCTTGGGAAAGACTGGGATAGGTCAGTAGTTTGAACACACACGCATACACACACTTTTGCTTTTTGCAAACTCTAAGGATGGTTAGTTCTGATCTGCACACTGTATATATAGAGTTTTTCTTCTTTGTTCTGGTTTGGGTATTAAAAAGATGCAGGGAAAGCATTATCTCTTACGCTTAAGGCCGAGGGTTACGCTGGATCGCAGAACTAGGTCTTTCCGTGGCAGGATGTGGGCATTTAAAATGCACCCTTGCAAATGGACCCCTGAACCTCACAGTGAAGGTGGTTCTCTCTGCATCCTCCAGACTCTTCCTGGTGCTAGGGATGGACCAGGAGAGCTCAACAGTTACAGAATCATTTAGAACTCTGCATCAGGTAGGAGTTTGGCTTAAAGACTAAAACCCTGTCCACCCCTCTCCCTGGGCTCACCCGGCCTCCCCTTCCACCCATTCCTAAGCAGCCAGATGAGATTATAAGATTGTTTCTCGGCTTCGATGTTGCCACCTGGAACTACACCCCTTTTGAACACCATATAGGAACCCATGGCCATGGGTTGTACAGGGTCACTGGGAAGGGAGACTCTGGTATTTCCTACTCTGGGAGAGGATCTTTGCAGAATATCAGTCCCTAGAGGGTCTCAGCTTGCTTGTGGTGGCCCAGAAGTTGAACACAGGATTGGAAAAGGCCGTCCCTCTTATCAGCAATCTCTGAAACGGTTTTTAGATCTTTTCTATTCTACTGAAAAGTATAGCCACTCATCCCGTAGGCATGGTAACTATACATCGGGAAAGAAAGCACGAGGATGCTGTTAGGAGGTAGGCGTGGAGCTTTCAGACTGTGAAAAGGTCCGCACAGGTCGATTTTAAAAAGGAGAACCTGCATCCTTATGAAATCAAACGTGAAGTTCATCACATAGGGACTGAGTCTCCAACTTAACATTCATGCTCAGTACAGCCGCTCCTCCTTGCTTGCCAGGGAGAAGTGCGAAGTTAAGAATAACACCAGGACTCGGCCTGTGGTTGTTTAAAATGGAGCCCGTGCTTCTGAAAGGACAGAAAGGGAGAACACAGTGCAAATAGTCTCCTACCACCCTAGTCTCGTCAATCTCTTCAATATATATATGTATGTATATATACACATATATGTATATATATACACATATACACACACATATATGCATATATACACATATACATATATATATATATAAAATCTCCTGTCAAGTTGATGAGACGACAAAAAGCTGGTCATAGCTAAACTGCATTTTTTAAAAAAAAACCTTAAAAACTAAGCTAATGATTTATTATTAGGTCACATATCAGCAAGTCACATGTAACAATTTCTTTGCATCACTTTAACGTCTTCGTGGTGGGGTAACTGGTGGATATTTTTTTAAAGTATGAATATTGGAAACTTTTTAGTCATTTTTCTTTCTTTGCACACTTTATTATTATTATTATAATTATAATTATAACAATAGTGTTAAAGAATCAGTAGGTGAGAAATTAAATGGAGCGGTACTAAACTTCCAGCATGTGTACACTTGTATATACTTTTAAGACCGACTTAAAAGCCTTGCTAGCAGATAGTTGCACACATAAAGAAAACTAGTTAAAGCATAATGCTTGGCTTCCCAAATGAGAGACCACGCACACATCAGTAGACCCTCAAGCTCGGTTCTCAACCCCTCGGTTGGATGGTCATAGACTTGGAGATGGTGATGGTGGTGGCAGCATTTGCCCTCCTTAGAGATGATTCCTTGGGACTGGCTTTGTCCTGGGTGCCCACTGACCCCACACACTTAGAAATAATGAGCACAGTGGGTTGCTGTTAGCTCTTTATGGGCCAGGAGACCCAGAAGGACAGAGTTCTCACTGCTCTGAGGGAATAGCCATCCCTTGGACCTCGGGGTCATAGAAGAACAAAACTTACTTAAAAAGTCATCCAGGACAGATCAGCCTGGGTAGGTGGACATTAGAGATTTGTAAAACTGTGGTGGAACCACAGAAATAAAATATGAAATTATTATTGATTAATTAAAAGAATTTAAGTCTTTATTTCTAAACTGTCGCATGATGATCCCGGGGAATGGTGTCCTTCCCCCAACCCCAGGTATTCAATCAAAAGTATAAGTTAGAAAAAAAAAATCCCAATGCTTCTGATGACTGTAAGCCTCGTAATGAGACCATTTGAGACTTCTTCATCAGTGACTTTTTCGTTAACTATTTCTGAGGTTCCCGTCAGTCTGTTACTTCTTAGGGTTTCCTATTGTTTCTTGGAAACACATACTGAGGGTGTAAGGAAGTTCAACTCTTGCTCTACGGAACCATTTACTGAAGAGATCATTTATTTTAGTTTAGAGAGCATAACTGGAGGCAGTCCCTCCCAGTGTCTAACCTGGTTTAACTTAAAGTTTAATTAACTCTAAAAGAAGAAGAAAAAAGAAAAAGAAAAGCAAAGGAAGAAAGAAAGAGAAAAAAAATAAAGAAAAGCCATGTTCCCACTTCCCAAATCACAAAGACAGGTTTTTCTTCAAAAATATGCCTGAGACACATTACAGATACTATCCCGGGTGATTAGAATGTAAACATTGTCATTACAATGAAATGACACAGTACCAGCTCCATTTCACATTGTAAACAGCAGGACTGAATGCGGCAGCCTATTTCGACTGTCCAGTGTTTGTGCAGGTTTTTAAATGAACCATACAAAATCTACATTGTTCTACCTTCTTGTCAAGAGGATCCATCTGTTTCCAATTATTGGCCTTTAACTGATGAAGTTCATCAAATTTCATACTAATATTTTCTATGGATAACTGCAGCATGTCCCAGAACCCCGCCAAATCCTGGGAAGTGGGTCTCGGGTGAGCACTGGGATTCTGTGCAAAAGAGAAGAAAACATTGATGGCTTCAGAAGCAGCGCGACAGCAATCAGGATTAGAAAGGCATTTTCAAACATTTCAAAGAACCTAAGGAGGCTGGGTTCCTTTTGCTTTTTTGACAAGAGATAAAAGTGAGACTGCGAATGGTAATTTTCTACGTGCCTCCGTTGTATTTTGTGATCTTCAAATGTCAAGGTTGTTAAGCTCCTCTGTCCCTTACAACAGGATGGTTGTTTCAGTCTGATAAGTGGAGAGTCTAAACATCTGAAAAGTCCCCGAGTGTCTTATCTCTTACTGGGTATATTTAAAAATACTATACTTAAGCGGAAAAACACCATATTTTCATTTATAATTTCATGCCACACAGTTTAGTCAGGGAACAGAGGAGAATTCCAGAGTAATATTAGTTTTAAGACTCATGTTGAGTGAAATTGTAGGGTACAGAATTGTTCAGCAATAAGGTATTTCCAAAATTCCTTATTTGGGTGGCAAGACTTCTTTAATGCTAGAAACAGAGCCCAGGGTTTGCATAGTCAAAGCAAGTGATCAACCATGGAGACATATATGTAGTCTCTGAAACTATTACATGCTCAGTAATTGACATATTACTAATAAATACAATAAAGAGTAATTTTTATCATATGACACATTACGAATTAGCTGGTTTTAAATATAGCAAAAGTCAGAAAACATTATCTTTATACATACATGTGTATGTTGGTAATAATTTCATTTTTAGAATAATAAATATCTTTCAGTGTTTAAGAACTGACTTTTTTAAAGAATTACTTAAACATGTTATTATTATCAACTGGGCATTGGGCATGCTTTTAATCCCAGCACTCGGGAGGCAGAAGCAGGTAGATCTCTATAAATTCAAGGTCAGTCTGATCTACAGAGTTCCAGAACAGCCAGGGTTACATAGTAAGACCCTGTCTAGAAGAAAAGCTCCAAACAAAAGTTTATTATTATCTTTTTGTGTGTGTGTGCATACATATTACAACATGCATGAGGAGGTCAGAGGACTACTTTATAAAGTTGGTTCTCTCCTTCCACCCTCCCGAGGACTCCGGGGATTTAACTCAAGGTGTCAGGCTTGAGAAGCAAGTACCTTTACCCACCAAAGCCAGAGGACTAATCCAAGAACTGATGTTTTGATAGTTCATTTGCTTGGGAGCTTGCTGTGTGATTTATGCTGGTCTGGAAATCTCTAAACCTCCTGCCTCTGCCTTCTGAGCACTAAGATGGAAAGTTCATATTATCCCATCTGGCTCACAGTGACTTTCTTTGTCCCTGTAATCCAGTGTCACTATCTCAGCAACACCCTCTGCCAAAGCTGATGAAGGTATCCGAAGCAGAAAGTAAGAGTCTTCCTCCCTTTCATAGGTCAGGAGCTCTTAGTCAGTGCCATTTCTGGTCATTTCTTAGTATTATAAATAACTGTGAACAGTTATCATGTCCTATGATAACTGGGGGGGGGGGCGGGGGGCGGCTTGTACATTTAAAATTAATCTCAAGAAAGATGGTATCATCAGAATTTCAGAAAGTAAAGATTGATGGTCATCTAATTGTTTAAAGGTTGGAAATAACATTTACACCGGAGGAGCTAGAATGACTGGCCTCATCCAAAATAAATGCAAATAAGGATGCTGCTTGTAGAGTTCTGAGACTACCTATAGTTTCTTGGCATTAGATAAAGATTCTTGGGATCTTGGCATTTGATTCTTATGAGATTCTTGGGAGTAGATTACTTTTAGAGTTTTTAAAGATTTATTAATTTATTTTATGTGACTACACTGTAGCTGTCTTCACACACACCAGAAGAGGGCATTGGATCCCATTAGAGATGGTTGTGAGCCACCATGTGGTTGCTGGGAATTGAACTCAGGACCTCTGGAGGAGTAGTCAGCGCTCTTAACCGCTGAGCCATCCATCTGTTTAAGTGGTTGGATCAATATTAAAATCTGTTCTAGGGATGGGAGTGAGTGTGGCTTCTTGGCACGTGTTCTAGTCTCGGGTTCAATCTTTAGCACCTAGTCAAACCAAACCAAACCAAACCAAACCAAAAATAATCTAGCGACACACTACTTGAATGAACAAAAGGGGTTCTCTGTAGTATTTCGACACAGTGAACAGCAACTACAATGGAAGTCCCTCAAGGGGCAAGGTGGCAAACCCCAGAAGTCCTATCAGTAAGGGAGATGAACCAGCTTTGAGGCTACACAACAAAAATAACAACAAAAGACCTAAGGGGATAAAACAAGCAAAGTGACCCATCGATATTCAGATCACACAGTAGATTTGATGAGGCACTTTTCTTTCTTTCTTTCTTTCTTTTCTTTTTCTTTCTTTCTTTCTTTCTTTTTTTTTTTTTTGGTTTTTCGAGACAGGGTTTCTCTGTGTAGCCCTGGTTGTCCTGGAACTCACTCTGTAGACCAGGCTGGTCTTGAACTCAGAAATCTACCTGCCTCTGCCTCTGCCTCCCAAGTGCTGGGATTAAAGGCTTGTAAAGGCTTGTGTCACCACTGCCTGGCAATGAGGCAATTCTTAATAGTTTATGATTCCACAAATATTTAGCCTTATCCATAATGAATTTTGGAGGTCAGTGACATTTTTTTTTTTTTTTGGTCACAGGTTTTAGTGCTGTATTGTTTTAGTACCAAGGGTTTCTTGTCTAAAATCCTCAGAACCAGATGTTGAGATGCCAGACTTCTTAGGATTTGGGAAAGTTTGTCTTTCTGCATGTAGTGAGATATCTTAGAGACAAAATACAGGTCAACATGAAATCCATGTATATGCCACATGCACCCAATACACACAGTCTGTAGGTGATTATATACATTTTCTTGTATTTTGACAGTATTTGACTATATTTTGACAGTAATATGTTATATGAGGTCAAATGTATCAAAGCCTTCTTGTCCCCAGAGTTTCAGATTTTAGAGCATTTCTGATTTTGAAGTTTTTTGATTTGGGCATGTTCAGACTACAGTTTAGTAGCCTAAGCTTCTGTGGTAGTTTCTTAGCTATGCTTAACTCTCTCATGGGCAACCTGGACCTCGCCCCAAAGGAATCTCTTTGCCCCATTTTGTCAAAAAGACAAATGAGGAAATTAAGAGGTCCTAAGTGTGGTCCATCTCTAATCCAGCCGTCGTTTGACAGTAAGAGTCCTATGGTAGACTGGCTGAGTCTAAACCAGATCATCTCTGAGATTAGAGGTACACCAGAGAGAGCGGGGGTTTAGTTATGTTTAGTTATGTTGGGAAAAAATAAATTTCATCTATTTGCTCTAAACTTGAGAATCTAGTCTTGAACAAATGTGTTTTTCAAACTAAAACACTGTCTTTCCCTTTTTCTTTTTTTTCTTTCCTCAAAGGAAGAGGAACTAAAGAAATAACAATCTCAGGGCTGGAGAGATGGGAGCAGTTAAGAGCCCTGTCTGTGGTTCTGAGTTCAATTCCCAGCAACCACACGGTGGCTCACAACCATCTGATTTCCTCTTCCGGGTACGTGTGAAAGCAGAATGTATGTGTCCATATAAATAAATAAATATTTAACAACAACAGCAACAAGTTGTACCTGGCCCTGAACAACCCTATAGTCACTTAAAAGACAGACAAAAACCAAAAGAAAAAAAAAACCACCATATTTATTTATTATGTGTATGTGTTGGCAGTGCCAGGGTCAGTAGGCAGAGGTCACATGACAACTTGTAGAAGCTAGTTCTCTCCTTCCACCATCTGGGTCCAGGGATCAAACTTAGGTCATTAGACAATGCAGCAAGTTTCTTTACCTGCTGAGCCATCTTGCTACCCCCTAGAGTCACTCCAGGTCACACTACTCCCTGGAGTGACTCCCTCTGCAAAAGTGAGAGATGGGATTTAAATCCTGCATGGGATTTTTAGGGACAGAGGCTGAACAGACAAGGGTTTTGTACTGTAACTACTTATTACCATGGTCTGGTTGGTAAGTTTGTTAACTTTTTATGCCCGTTTATCCCACCTGTAAATCATAAAAACAATGACACTAGTAACTCCAAACGGCCATTCTGGGGAGTTAGCCAGGACATCAAGCACCTACCTGTAGGTAGGTGCAGGACTTCTTCAGAAACCTTGTTTGAGCAGCACCAATGACCTTCCTCCGTTGGTGTGCAGTTACCTTAACAGGGACTCTCCTACTTCATCACATAAATTTCTCTAGTGGCTGTTGACTGGAGCCACCATGAGGAACGAGGAAATGTCAAAAGCTGGCTTTTGGGAACTTAACAGTTTCTAGAAACCAGCACACGTTTTTTTTTTTTGTTGTTGTTTTTTTTTTAAAATGGTTCCTGCAATTTCCTCTTTAAAATGTGCGCAACATTCATGCGCTACTTTGCAGTGCCCTTAGAAACTCGCTTTTCAATTCTCTGTTTTTACATTTATTCAGTGTGGGTGTGGGTGGGTGATGGTGGGTTGGGTATGGGTGCCATAGTACACGTGTGCCTGTGCATGTGTGTGTGTGTGTGTGTGTGTGTGTGTGTACGTACAGGTCATAGAGGTCAAAGGGCACTGGTGTGTGTGTGTGTGTGTGTACAGGTCGTAGAGGTCAAAGGGCACTGGTGTGTGTGTGTGTGAGTGTGAGTGTGTGTGTACAGGTCGTAGAGGTCAAAGGGCACTGGTGTGTGTGTGTGTGTGTACAGGTCGTAGAGGTCAAAGGGCACTGGTGTGTGTGTGTGTGTGTGTGTGTGTGTGTGTGTGTGTGTGTGAGTGTGTAGAGATTAAAAAGAAAAAACTAGAGCCGGGCGGTGGTGGCGCACGCCTTTAATCCCAGCACTTGGGAGGCAGAGGCAGGCAGATTTCTGAGTTCGAGGCCAGCCTGGTCTACAAAGTGAGTTCCAGGACAGCCAGGGATACACAGAGAAATCCTGTCTCGAAAAACCAAAAAAAAAAAAAAAAAAAACAAACTAGAATTCAAGTCATCAGGTTTGTCACAAGCCCCTTTAACAAGAAGCCATCTTGCCATCCCTGGTCTAGATTCCTTTGAGCGGAGAACACAGTGCCTATGACAGAGTTAAGACTCAAAGCCCTGCTGGGGTCATTTGGATGCCAGCCATGTTTTCAGTTGACACACATGAGTAACGTGCTTTAGATTTGCTTTGTCTTAGAGTCAGCCTGACCGGCCACTGAGCAATAAAAGCTGTGTTTGCAGAGTAGCTCTTGGAGGACATGGGCCTTTATGAGGCCTCCTCCGAGAGACTCTTGACCTCTGTTTCACCGACAACTTTGCAGCAAGGCTGTTACTATTACTGCTGCTGTCTGAGGCCTTCTCCTTTCTTTGTCTCTGTGTGTCAGAGGTAGATGGAGCACTTGCTCGTCTCGGGTGTCAAATCTACATTTTGTGATACCCCCGACTTCTGGCTTTTAAATTAAAAACGAAACTCACATTAGGAGACACAGTTACTAATGGCTTTTTAGAAAGAGTATCATGATTATTATCACTGTAATAGTATTTAGGAAACATCAGTTTGTTCCATATTTTAATAAGAATTGGAAAATCATATAAAATCTAGGAACATGAAAAGTTCTTAATACAGAAAACCAGGATATGGAGTTTTAACTTGATTCTGCCCTACAATTATTTAAGTGCAGATTAAAGAGGCATTTTTGTTTTGTTTTGTTTTGTTTTTTAATCTCATCTGTATTTACCCTTTAAAGCAGAATGTGATTGGGCACTATTTCCATTCACAAACCTTGCTGAGTTACAAGACCTAGGGGAACTTAGGGTTTTGTTCTTGGTACTTTGGAAATTATTTTTATTTTATTTATTTATTTATTTATTTATTTATTTATTTATTTATTTAGGTTTTGTTTTTATTTTTAATTTAAAAGAAAAGCAGGGAGCCAGATTCATCCGTAAAAGACTCCAGTGGTTTAAACTGAGTTTTGCTTTGGCCAGGTCAGTCTTGAGGACAAGGTCTCTCTGGGCTGTGCTAGCAGAGTGTCACAGTGAAGTGGATGGTACCTACCAGGTTCTCTTCACACAGTTCTCTGAACTGGTAGAATTTCTGCGCCATGAGAAGTTGGGCACTGCCCACCGCGGTTCGGATTTTCCCTAGAACTGAAAAGAGCAGACATAGAAGTTTACACGATGCTTCATTGTTGAGACTTTGCCTGGTAAATACAGCAACGAAAGAAAAGTTATGCTGTCATGGTTTGAAAAAGAAAAAATGGCCCACACAGCGTGCTCACGCCCACCCAGAAGGATGCTCTATTGGTCCACAAAACCTGGGCTGCGGGATTCAAGCTTAAAGTCAACTTGGAAAAACACAAGTCCGCTGTGCTTGTTTCTTGGGGGAGAACTGGAGTTTTCTGTCACAGGACTGCTGTACCACAAGGAGGGACAAACAGCGTTCCTTTCACTGTGCAGACAAATGTCACGTGTGTTTCCCGCTGCAGTTTCAGGTTTATCCTGATTTGCTGGCTTGAGTTTCCAATTCAGATTCAAAAACAAGAAAAACAATGCCAGTTGGGAAGGAGGAATCTCTCGGCACTCACCCAGTCCAATTCTGTAATCTGGTGTTTTTGGGGGAGACTTACCACTGGCATTGACTGACAAGTGAATTTCCAAGGGGTCAGCTTGTTGCCTGGGGAACACCAGCACGGATCTAGCTTTCCACTTTACAGCCCCCTTTCCTATTAACATCGGTTTGGTGTGGAGTTTTCCCCTGTGCCAGAAACCTACTTCTGGTCTCAGGGAAAGCATTCAAACACCTCTGCAGGCCCAGGTCTGAATCTCCCCAGGGCTCCCCCAAACCAACAGACCTAGCATCTGGAGCTGTCATGCCTAGGCTTCACAAACCTCCCTGTACCCGAAGGAACAGAGACCTCGCACAGTGGAAGTGGAAAATTAGAGAGAACGCAGACACCGTTCCTCTTGGCTGGTGGAACTCTGCTGGCTCAGACAGTATGTGGGAGTTCCTTTTCACTCGAAAGCAGTAGGTATTACCCAGGGCTTTCTTGTGATTTGCTATACTGGATTCACAATGCTGGGCTAGACCAGAGTTCACGATTCACACTCAGCTGAGTTCTGCTCTGTATTTCAGCATACACACCTGTAAGTCAGAGCATTTCTAAATTCATATGACCCCAGTCATGCCAGACTGTGCTTGGGGACACACATTTGCAGCCTCTGTCAAGTCAAGCACCCCCTGACTAGCAGCTCCAAGCCCTTACGTAAGTGGAAGCTTTTACTTTTTTTCCAGTCTGTGTTTAAAATCCTCTTAGACCGTTGCTGTCTTCCTCTTTCACTGAAAAAATCAGGTGAGTGAGGTCTCTTGTTATTACTACTACTACTACTATTACTACTACTACTACTACTACTATTATCAGCAGCAGCATACAGGATCTACATAGCCTTGGCTGTCCTGGAACTCACTATGTAGAGCAGGCTGCCCTCTTACTCACTGCCTGTCCCCATCTCCAGAGGGCTGAGATTAAAGACATGAGCTACTATACCCCACTTGTTCTTCCTTTCTTGGTACCTCAAAGTAAAGTGAATGGGATGAGCCTAAAGTTCAGGGATCAGGCCTCTTTGACAAGTTTTGACAATGGATCAGTCAAAACTTTGAGCTAAGGAGTCTCAGTCACATCTGTATGATAAACCACCATAAAAGGATTGAAGGGACCCTCCCTGCAATCCTCAAATAAACCAGGGTGATCTCTCACTCACAGTGTAGACAAAGATGATAGTGAATTCCAAATCTGCCTTGTCTCCACTTCCCCAGTGTTAGGATTATATTCGTCTCCCACAAAACCTGGTGGCCTCTGGATTCATTTATTCAGTCAGCAGATACTAGTGAGGTACACATATCAAGCATTACACTAGACACATATATAGCAGCAGTCAGCAAGACGAAGTCCCTGCCCTCTTGGGCTTTGCATCCTGATAGAGAGCACAAGAAAGAAGCAGGAAGAAGCAGACCCCCTAACTCAGAGTTAGACAGCACTGAGAGTTTTTTCTCTCTCCTGAGAAACGGAGTCCAACTCAGCACCACACCTGCTCCAGAGCATGGGACAGCTGGCTGTAGCTTAAACAGTTTGTCTTGAAACCGTCACACCACTGCTTTCTCTTTACTTGTTTTACCTACCTCATCAAATCTATGCACATCATTGATAACGTGCATGTGAGTGTGCATGCATATGTGTACCATGGTGTGTAGGTGGAGTTCAGAGGTCAACATGCAGGAGTCTGCTCTCTCTTTCGGTGGTGAGAGTCCTGTGGGTCCTGAGGATTGAACTCGGGTCTTTAGGCTTGGTAACAGACACCTTGAACTGCTGAGCCATCTCACTGGCTCCCTCTTTTTATTATTGTGGTGATTTGAATATGCTTGGCACTATTAGGGGGTGTGGCCTTGTTGGAGTGGGTGTGGCCTTGGAGTGGGTGTGGCCTTGTTGGAGGAAGTGTCTCACTGTGGGTGTGAGCTTTGAGAGCTTGTTTCTAGCTGCCTAAGGATGCTAGTCTTTTTTTTTTTTTTAGTTTTCCTTTAGTTACACATTGAAGGCAAAGGTGAGGTGGACTTACAGTCAGAACGGATAGGGGTGGGGGGGCATGGCTGGGGTGAGAGGGAGGCGGCCTTCCTCGGCCCCTCCACCCCAAGGAACACGTGTCTACGTGGGGTGGCAATCCCTCAGTCTCATGTTTCCCACCCACCACAGCACCAAACAAAAGAAGCCCCCTCCCCAGGGGCAACTCTCCACCCCAACCTGGGCTGTACATCAGTGGTTTTCAGCAATCCTATGGCTGGGTGGGGGGGGGCACGGGTGGGGGAGGTCGCCCGTCAGTCTCGGAGTCTCAGTTGGACAGTGGCAGTGACCGGGTCTGCTGGTCCATTCTGGGACCCGCAGTTTGTACCATTTGTTTTTCTGAGGTACACAAACCTACCAAAGCCACCGCCCAATCAGAAACATCCCCCCAAAATCAGAAACTAAAAACTGGCTCTTTGCTAGTCTTCTATATACAATTCTCAGCTCCCCTAGTGCCATGTCTACCTGGATGCTTCCCGCCATAATGGGCTGAAAACCTCAGAACCAGTAAGCCAGCCCTGAGTAAATGTTGTCCTTTATAAGAGTTGCCTTGGTCATGGTGTCTCTTTACAGCAATGGAAACCCTAAAAAATTTATTTGTTAAATTTTTGCCATTTATTTGTTAAATTTTAAAATTTGGGAACAAAGTAAAATATTTTCAAGGACTTGATAATTTTCCATTCAAAGAAAGCAAATATATGTATGTGTATGTGTATATGTATATGTTCTTCCCAAAGGAACCAATTTTCTTTTTTCCCATTATATCTTTTTTATCCCCCACAGTCTTAACAGCTCAAGTGTGGGTTCTTTCCCCCCTTGACCCATTTCCCTTCTTCCCCTGTGGAAAGTATTAAAGCAGACCTAAAAGAGAAAGACTCTTCCACACTATTATGATGTCACCCTTTGGTCCTGGAAAAGTAAGAACTAAGAGCCTTTTTAAATGCACACAAAGGGCTGGAGATGATGGTCTGCATTTAATCCCGGCACTTACAGAAGCAATGCTCTGAGATCTCTGCGAGTTCGAGGCCAGCCTGGCCGGCATAGTAAGTTCCAGGATAGCCAGGTATACACAGCGAGACTCCATTCCAATAAAGATATATAATTTATTTTATTTTTCTATTTTACGCTCACTGGTGTTTTGTGTGCACATATGTCTGTGTGAGGGTGTCAGAAGCCCTGGAACAGGAGTTACAGACAGGTGTGAGCTGCCATGTGGGTGCTGGGAATTGAACATGGGTCCTCTGGAAGAACAGCCAGTGTCTCCAGCCCCGTAAATAATACATAAGTGAAAAATGCCCAAGAAAGAACACTGGATTTGACCCACCCCACTACCACACTGGAGACATTGTGGGCTGAAGGGCCAGAGATCTCCTTTGAATTTTAGAGTTGGGAGGTTTAAAGACTGTTTACTCCTGAGATTCTGGGTAGTTGGCCTCCTTTGCATGTGGGTTTGAAATCTTCCTAGATTGTTCAACTGAATATGGTGCTATTGTATACGCATTGAATGTCCCCTTAGGGGCTTATGTCCCGAAGGCTGTTCCATAGCCTATGGGGCTTCTGGAAGGTGGTAGACACGTGGGGAATTGGGCCTTAGTGGAAGGAACTTGGCTGCTATGAGGTACCCAAGAAGGGGACAATGGTAGTCCAGTCCTTTTCTCTCTTTTGCTTCGCAGCTGCCCCGAGATGACCGGCCTCGCTGTGCCATCTATGGAGGACTCTAAGCAACATGATCAAGTGGCCATGGACTGAACCTTTTCCTTTCCTGACTTCTTTTCCCTGGGTCTTTTGTCACAGTCAAAGAAAGCTAACAGAAGTGGTTAACGGTTTTTGCCGTCCCTATTCCTAAGAACACACACAATGAACGTCATCTTCTAAAATCTCTGCTCGGTTCCCGAGGTGTGACACTATACTGCCCGTCCGTGTGATACTTCAACACCCAACAAGCCTTATTTTGTTCTGCAGCTGTCCTCATGGAGGTAAACGTAGTCTCGGGAGCCTTGTTTTGAGCACCTCTTAGGGGAGGTTTGTGGATCTTTTCTCTCTTTTCCTTTCTGCTTGCTGGTATTTCTTTCACAAAGAAAGCAGATGACAGCAGCCAGCTCCTGGTGTTGAATGAAGTCCCTTCTTAGGACGTGAGTACCTAGGGCTAGTTCAGCAGGTGGCTCACAACAGCCTACACGACTCCAGAATGATCAAGCTCTTTGGGCACCTGAGTTCACACGTACACACCCACACATTAATACATAACTTTAAAAATAGATCTAAGAAAAGATGTGGGCCATCGCTTTTTGAACTCCCCACTTACAGGAATTCCCCAGGTCACTCGCTCCACAATAGATGATCGAAGATCTCAATGGAGAGAAGCCTCCATTAGTTTCCTGCATCAGACCAGGAAAGTCCTCTGCAAAAACATGCTTACTAAAATGATTTTAATATCTAAGCACTGCCTAGCTCTTAGGGACTCACAGACCCACAGTGCAGAAAATTGAAGTTCAGTTGTGGCAACTTCGCTCCAACTGTGGAGTGCCACCTTCAGAATCCTTGGGTTGGGACCCTACAAACTGTGGAGTGTCCCCTCCAGCATCCCCCTGGTAGTCGGTCCCTGTCTTCACTCTCAACCTTTACGAAGCTGGGTCTGACTCTGATTAGGAGGAAGCATCTGTGTGTTCCTTCTTCCCTCCCAACCTTCCTTCCTTGTTCCATTTTTAAGATCGATTTTTTTATGTGTACGTGTGTGTGCCTGAATGCATATAGGTGCATCATGTGTGGGCAAGTCCCGTGAAGGCCAGTATAGCGTATCAGATCCCTGGTCACTACAGTTATAAGGGATTGTGAGCTTCTTAAAATGTTGGGTGTTAGGAATGGAACCTGGGTCCTGGGCAAGACCAGCATGTTCTTAACTGAGTCCTCTCTCCAGCCCTTGTTCCTTTTCTCTGCTTCCTTCCTTCCTTCCTTTCACCCTCCACCTCTCCTATCTTCTTGTTTTTTTAGAAACTCTTTATGTAGTCCTGGTGTCCTGGATCTCACAATGCAGACCAGGCTGGCCTTGAACCCAGAGAGATCCACCTGCTTCTACCTTCCAAGTGCTAGGATTAAAGGCATGCACCACCATACATACACAGCTCCTTGTTTCATTTTTTGAGATAGGGTCTCTCCTTCTATTCTGTTCTTTGATCCATTCTAGGGATTCGCCTTATTTGTTTTATTATTGATTGGTTTAGATCCAGGATCTTACTGCATAGCACAAGTTGGTCTCGATGTCCTGAAGACTCCCTCTTGCAGCCTGCAGAGTATCTGGGACTCCAGTTGGGTTTCACTGCACTCAGTGTTGAATTTCCCTACGTCATGTACTTCATGTAAGTAGAAGCGTTCGGTGTCTATTTTTCTGAGGCTGGCTTATTTCACTTCACAGAGTGTCATCTGAGACACCACGCTGCCATACAGGTTCTTCTTCCTCTTTAAAGACTTACTTATTTATTTTTAAATTTATATCGAGTACATTATAGCTGTCTTCAGACACACCAGAAGAGTGCATCAGATCCCATTACAGATGACTGTGAGTCACCATGTGGTTGCTAGGAATTGAACTCAGGACCTCTGGAAGAGCAGTCAGTGCTCTTAACCACAAACCATCTCTCCAACCTGGGTTGTCTTCCTTTTAAATTCAATAACAATCCATTTCTAGAACCAGGTGAGGTAGCATGCCCTCAGGAGGCTGCGGGGGGACTAAGCTAAGCTACACAGCAAGACCTTGTCTCAAAACAGAAAAGGCCAAGCAAATCAAAAAGCAACATTCACCTTCTAGCTAGGGCCTCCAGACTGCAGGGCAGGGTATAAGGAGGCACTGTGGGAATCTGAGGATGAGAACAAAGTTGACCTAGAGGCAGTAACTGAGCACATGGTCATTTCAGCTGTGAAGAAAGTGGAGGGTCGGGCGCTAACTCCACAGACATGGTTAGAGTAAATTACAAACCCCAAGTTTTCTTTAAAGAAATATGTCATAATGAGAAGCAGAGAAAGACTTCTGTGGGAAGGATGTCTATGCAAACTATGCTTTGAAATCCCCCTGGCTATATTGAATTAAAGACTGAGACGTTTAGAAAAGAGTGAATCTCCTCTTTTCCCACTCGCCATATCGTGTGGAATATGGTTTTTATTTTGGGAACATAGCAATGGTACAAAAGACCCAAGGGTGAAAAAATTGAAAATTTTCTTTTAACCCTACTGGGGAATCTATGGTTGCTACAAGGAGTTGGTGCCAGCAAGCCAAGACAAAGCCCTGTTCCCCTGGGAATACACCTGGCTCTTCTGCTGAGTCCAAATCAAAATGTCAGGGATGAAGGTGTAGCACGCAGTGTGTGTAAAGCTCTGAACTCAGTCCCTAGCACCTAACACACAAACACTCCAACAAACAGCAGATGCGCATTCAAATCATATGCACGGCAACCCTATGTTCCCTTCCAGGTTCCAAGAGAATTAGGTCTCTTATCTACATCTCAAAAGTCAGAACAGTGGTTTCTTGGGCTCATTTTAATTCTTTTGCTTTTCTCTCTTTTCCTTCCTTCCTTTCTTCTTTCCTTCCTTCCTTAATCATTTTTATTTTTGAGGCAGAGTCTTACTATATAGGCGTGGCTGGCCTGAAACTCATTATTTGACCAGATTGGCTTCAAACTCTCAGAGATCCATCTGCCTCTGCCTCCTGAGTCCCAAGTGACAGGATTAAAGCCACTATGGCTGGCTTGCAGCCACCAGTGCCCCATTCACAGTCGTTATGTCTCTACTTTAGGGCCTCAGACACTGAGAAGAGCATCCAAACAGAACTTGTAATGCAGCCAAAGATAACTACGAACTCCTGATTCTGTTGCCTGTATCTCCTGGTGCTAGGATCACAGGCACATGCTCCGTGCCTGGGCTATGCAGTGCTAGGATTGGACACAGGGCTTTGAGCACACCAGGCAAGCACCCTTAACAACTGAGCTGCATCCCCAGTCCAAATATTTTTATTTTCATATCAGAAGTGGAGAAGGCAGTTGTACTGACTGGTTTTGTGTCAACTTGACACAAGCTAGAATTATCAAAGAGAAAGGAGCCTCCCCTGAGGAAATGCCTCCATGAGATCCAGTTGTAAGGCATTTTCTCAATTAGTGATCAAGGATGGGAGGGCCCAGCCCATTGTGGGTGGTACCAGTCCTGGGTTCTATAAGAAAGCAAACTGAGCAAGCCAGGGGAAGCAAGCCAGTAAGCAGCACCCACTCCATGGCCTCTGCATCAGTTTCTGCCTCCAAGTTCCTGCCCTGTGTGAGTTCCTGTCCTGACTTCCATTGGTGATACACTACAATGTATAACTGTAAGCTGAATAAACCCTTTCCTCCCCAACTTGCTTCTTGGTCATGATGTTTGTGCAGGAATAGAAACCCTGACAAAGACAAATTGGTACCAGCATAGTGTGGTATTCCTGTGACAACCGAACCATGTTTTGGGGAGGACTGTGGAAGGACTTTGGAATTTTGAGCTAGAAGAGCCACTGGGTGTTAAGAGCTCTGTGGGATGCTGTGTAGGAGCTTAGAAGATAATGTTGAGAACAGTGCAGAAGATAGAGACCTGGCTTGTGACATTTCAGAGGGAAGATTAAAGACTCTTATCAGGGTCATTGCTGTTTTGATTGTGAAGATTCTGTGGTTTTGGTTAGCTGGGACTGAAGAATCAGCTGTGATTAACAAGATACCAGAACCACTAAAGCAAACCTTTGTGTTACTGGGACTATTGATGCTGGTTAGCTGGAGCTCAGAAGTTAGCGGTGATTGAGACCCGCATCACTGAGGTGAAATCTTCTGGGAAGTGTTTTCTGAGAGCACAGATTCTGTGTTCCAGAGATAGCCAAGGTTGTACCTTGTGCTGTGGCTGGACTTGGTAAAGTGTAAGAGTCACCCAGGTGGTACTGATTTTGAAGGCATAAAGGGCATGAAGAGCAGCTGAGGCTTGGCACTGTGAGAGGCTGTGGAAAGCCATTGGTGAAGGTGTAGCCTCAGTTGCAATTGATGGCCCAGGACTGAAGGGGTCATGCAAAGGAGTTAAGGCTTGGCACCATGAAGAGAGACTATGAGAAGCTATTGGTGAAGCCTAATTTCATCAGAAGACAGTAGTGTTTTGGAGACGCCAGTACCATGAGATGACCACCAAGAACAGCAGCAGCAGTGGAGTACAGGCTGCTGGAGCCTAGAAGACAGGGTGTGTGCTACAAAGGGCAGAGTTGGAGAAGTGAGAGCTGGAGGAGCCCAGAAGATTGTGAGTAGGTCCCAGACATTGGACAGTTAGAGTTTGATTTTATTTTTGATTGTGACTGTGCCCTGATATTTTTCCCTCTTGAAGTAAGAAAGTATTTTAGTGGAGTCCACAGTTAAAAGACTTTGAATTTCAAAAGAGAGTGAATATTTTAAAGAGATTGAAAATTTAATATGTAAGAATGTGTAAAGACTGTGGGACTTTTAAAGTTGTTTAGATCTTGGAGATGAATAAGAAAGTAAGGGTTGAGGCTTAATAGTGATGCGTTTGTGCGTCAAGTTGATGAGGGGTCAGTTGCACTGGTTGGTTTTGCGTGTCAACTTGACACAAGCTGGAGTTATCACAGAGAAAGGAGAGTCCCTTGAGGAAATGCCTTCATGAGATTAGGATGAAAGGCATTTTTTCAATTAGTGATCAAGGGTGAGAGGGTCCAGTCCATTGTTGGTCAGTGCCATCCCTGGGCTGGTAGTCAGAAAAAGGCAAAAGTAAAAATCCCGAAGCAGCATGGAGTGGGTGGGTGCCCATCACTGATACGCCATTGGAATCACAGGCTATCTGCGCAGGCTTCTCCTTAAGCACCTGGCCCATTTCTTTCCCTTCTATAGACTTTTGGGGTGAAGGAGAGAGGGGGGGAGAGGGGGAGGGGCCCATCTTCCTACTTTAAAGCCACATGGATTTGTCACCAGTCCGGAGCTGTATAATTTCAAGTTGAGATTATCTGTGCATTGAAGAGTGCATCTTTGTGGCTGTTTCTCCAATCAGTGGTGCAGAGGTCATGTCTCACATACACATAGATCAGAGTTGCCATCAACAGCACGTCTCTGTCACATAGTTGAGTCTGTTCTCTTGCTGGCTGGAGCTGTAGTCAAAGAGCAAGTCTATTTTGTTTATTTACTGTTATTGGTATTTGTGGTGGTGCTGGGGATTAAAGCCACAGCCTTGAATATGCTAGGTAAGGTGCATATTCTTGCATCCGAACCTGCTGTTTTTTTTTAATTCATTATTTTATTTTATGTGTATAGATGTTTGCCTATGTGTTTATCTGTATACCATGTGCATGCCCAGTGCCTAAAGAGGGTAGGAAACAGTATTGACCTCCTAGACCTGGAGTTATGAATGACTGTCAGTTAATGTGGGTGTGGGGAAACGAAACTGTATTCTCTGGATGAGCGGCCCGTGCTTAGCAGCTGAGCCATCTCTCTGGCCCCCCTC
Source organism: Tokudaia tokunoshimensis (assembly GCA_036184795.1). Classification (NCBI taxonomy): domain Eukaryota; kingdom Metazoa; phylum Chordata; class Mammalia; order Rodentia; family Muridae; genus Tokudaia; species Tokudaia tokunoshimensis. The sequence continues at coordinate 111,475,765 of BTHU01000016.1, read as the reverse complement.
AACCCCCAACTCCCCCCATCCCCTCCCCCACCATTCCCTCCCCCACACTTTCCTTCTAAAGGAGTCATGTGGTGTCCATACATGTTATTCCAGTCACTCTGGACTGAGGCAGGAGGATCCCTCGAGTCCAAGAATCAGAGAGAGAGCAGCCTAGCAAACACAGTGAATCTCTGAAGGGTCATAAAACTGTGTTTAGCTTTCATAATCTCCCCACACGAGTTTTATTTTTAAATGTGGTTAGACTTCGGATCAACATATATCAGTCGCAACACTGTTCACATCACATCGTATCACCTACACAGAATAAAGCTGCTGTCTTTGAAAGCAGAATGGAGCCAGGTATGGTGGCTCACTTGGTAATTGGTAATTCTAGCACTGGGAAGGCAGAGGGGAGAGGATTGCCCTGAGTTCCAAGCCAGTTTGGACTGCAGAGTGAGACCTTGTCTAAGCAATACAACAACCAGGGCTGGTGTGATGTCTCAGATGATTAGCTGCTTACCACCGAGCCTGACCACCTGAAGCTGATCTCCAGAACTCACGTGGTGGAAGGAGAGAATCAATTCCAGACAGTTCTCCTCTGACAACCACATGTCCTGGGCCACGTGACTTCCCCCATCGCACTAAATAAATGTAAAATTAAACAAAAGCCCCCAAAGAGGCAAAGAATTGGATTAAATGAAATCAGTTTATATCTTTGTGATTTTTGTGACATATATGTGTATATAGGTATTATATGTATGCATATATGTCTATAGGCATTGGGGTTTGTCGATATGTATGCATATATACAAAATTATGACTTGGAGCTAATAACTCCTCTTCTAAGGAAGTCTGATTAAACTAGACTTTTTCTTCCCCAAGAAAAGTCATAGAAACTCAAATTTTCTTCCTTCTCAGAGTTGTCCATAAATTCTTTGTCCAAGGGGTAGTAGTGACCCAAGCCTTTAATCCTAGCACTCAGGAGGTAGAGGCAGGTAGAACTCTGTCAGTTTGAGGCCAATCTGGTCTACACAGTGAGTTCCAGGACAGCCAGGGCTACATAAACCCCGTCTTAAAAAACAAAACAAACAACAAAAATCTGAGTCGAACATACTTGTACATAAATGTAATCCAGTAATTAAGAAGGCAGAGGCAGGCAGATCACTGTGAGTCTGAGGCTAACCTGGCCTATGTAGAGAATTTCAGGCCAGCCAGAGCTAAAAGGCAAGGCCCTATCTCAGACAAAACAAAACACAAACATGCAGGCACTCATACATGTAAAACAAAAAATTAAAAAGAGTGGTTGCTGGGCAGTGGTGGTGATTGCCTTTAATCTTAGCACTTGGGAGGCAGAGGCACACAGATACCTGTGAATTTGGTCTACAGAGCAAGTTCCAGGACATCCAGGGCTACACAGAAAAACCTCCTTGTGTTGAAAAAAAAAAACAAAAACAAACAAAAGAGATGTGTATGTGTGTGTTCATGTGTGTGCCTGTGTGTGTGGAGGCCAGAGGTCACCTCTGGGATCATCTCAGAAAAGCTATCCATCTTGCTTTCTGACTCTGGATCTCTCATTGGCCAAGAGCTCAGCCAGTTAGGCTAGATGGCTAGCCAGCAAACTCCAAGTTTCCACCCTGCTAGCACAAGGATTATAATGCACCGTAATGACTGACAGGTTTTTTTTTTTTTTTTTTTTTGTGAGCTCTCAACTTTGAACTCAGGTTATCTTGCTTGACAGGCAAGCACTGGCCGATAGCTACCTCCCCAGGCCTTCCTGCGTCTTTCCTAATGTCCTTCCTAATGAATTGGTAAACGTATTTCCCTGAGTTCTGTGAGTCCTTAAAGCAAATTAATTGAACCTGAAGAAGAGGTAAATGGACTTTATTGTGCCACGTCTCTTTCTTTATAGTTTCCGCTTATGTGTATGTATTTGTGTCTGTGTGGAGGTGTGTGCACACCTGTGCATGTGTATGTATTTGTGTCTGTGTGGAGGTGTGTGCACACCTGTGCATGTGTATGTATTTGTGTCTGTGTGGAGGTGTGTGCACACCTGTGCATGTGTATGTATTTGTGTCTGTGTGGAGGTGTGTGCACACCTGTGCATGTGTATGTATTTGACCCCCTGGACGGAGAGTTGCAGAAGGTTGTGAGCTGCTCAAAGTGGGTGTTAGGAATTAAAATTTGGGTAAGTTACAAGAGAGGTACATGTTCTTACGTGCTGAGCCATCTCTCCAGACCCAGCCTATGTATTTTTAAAAATAATTTGGGCTATGAGATTGTCATCTATAGTGTGTATGCGTGCGTGCGTGCGTGTGTGTGTGTGTGTGTGTGTGTATGTATGCATTTGTGTGTGTTTTGGGGGCAAAGAAGAGTTGGATCTTGTGAACTGACCTTCAACCTGGAGGGTTTGATGCTGCCTCCAGATGGTGTCAAAACTGAATTAATTAGAAGATGCTCAGCTAGCCAGGCATGGTGGCTAGTACCTTTAATCTCAGCACATGGGAGGCAGAGGCAGAGGCAGGTGACTCTCTGTGAGTTCAAAGTCGGCCTTGTTTACAGAGGAGTTCCAGCCAGGGCTACATAGAGACTTGTTTGTTTCTTAGAATAGCTACACTATTTCCCTGGTATCATTGCATTTCTTTCTATAGAAAGCTCTGGTTGGAGAAAGTGGTGAGAGCCACTTACTCTCTGAACCTGTCTAGCTCGACTCCCAGTGGCCCCTGGAACACCACAGGCTCCCACCAGCTACTTGAGGATCTGTTTTCAGTCTGTCCTGTCTTGTCTTTATCATATCATTTCTTTAGGACTTAATGCCCGGCTCAGGCTCCACACAGGATATCACTAAAGGATGGCTTCTGATCCTTTGCAGTATCGGTGCTGGGCAAAGCACAGCAAAGACAGCCATTTCGAAAGCGAAATATGAAGCACATTACACACAATTTGCTCTCCATGGCTGCTACATAGGGATCATTAAGTAGTTTCAGGTTAGCCAGAAATTATGAAACAGACTATATGCTCTCTCCCTGTTTCTCTGACTCTGACCCCACTACTGTGTGTGTGTGTGTGCACACGCGCTCGCCCTTAGCCACTTTGCACCTGTAGCGCTCCATTTAGCCTTGCATTCAGGTCAATGAATGGCCAGGCTCACGGAGCGTAACTGTGACAGAGGCAGCCCTGGACAGAACCCCAGTGATGGCGCCGATAACTGATCACAATAACAGCCACACACCGCTTCCGAAACCAAATCTAAAAGCAGGCAATGCTTACTTAGGGTTTCATCACCAGCATAGAGTTCCGGGTCCAAACTCAATAAGCTTCATGTGGGGATGCTATCCACTACCCTGGAGGCTCTTGCCAGGTGAAGTTAAAGTGGAATCAGCCTGCCTCCTGCACATGCTGTTTATCTGTCTTTTCCAGATAAAGCCTGAAAGTTCCACGCAGAAGTTGTCCACAATTCAGGAGGCAAAGATAGATTACCAAGTACAACAAGCCGGTACTTTATCCTCGAGCCAGAGAAACCTGAGCCGGCGTTTCCCCCACAGCCAGTCGGAGACTGCATTCCTAGTGAGAAGGGCTCAGTTCCATCTGGTTGGTTCTTTCCCTGTTAGATAATCCCAGACGTATCCATGTAACATGCGAGCCACTGTCAAACAGCACTGAGCCATCTCCCCGGGACAGCTGTTTCACACAAGGGCCTCATTGTCTGAGGAGAGCTGGTATCACTTTCCTTCAAGTGCTGGGGAGACAAGCATTCTGTCAGCTGCCTTGGCTTGAACGAAGCCTCGCCCACTGCAGACTTTCATTATTCTCTTATCTGGCCCCAAACCACTATGGACTGGGAGGACTGAAGGTCTAAACCAAGAACCAAAGTCTTTGTTTGACTTTGCTTTTATGGGGGCGGGGAATAATAGCTCCACATACCCACAGAATTAATGGTTTTACTCTTCCAGCGCTAGCTGGCTTGCTTTCTGTTTTCCTGGGGCTCCAGGTACACTGGAGAGACTTGTCCAGTCTGGGAAAGCTAAAACCTGTATCCAGGGAGGAGCTGTCAGAATTCTGACAATTGATAAGTGAATATGATTTTAAAATGAGGTGGATCGTTCCTTCTCTAATGTAGATGACCCTAACTACCCCCTCCCCCAAATCTCAGCTTCAAGTATTGACCCAGCAAATGGGTTCCTAACTACAGCTCTCTTTCCCTCCCTCTCTCCCCTTACCCTTCCTTTCTTCTTCTCCTTCTCTCTGTTTTGGACACAGAAAGATATTTGATGAAATATCTTACATTCTTATAACGTGATGATAGCTTCAGGGGCTGCAGCCTTTCATGTAGGTATGTGTGTGTTGTTAGGAATTGAGTCTAAAACCTTGTACATGCTAGGCAAGCTGCCAGCCACTTACATACCTATACCCCAAACATACCTGTGGGGGTCAGAGGTCACCTAGTGGGAGTGGGTTCTCCCCCTTATGTGGTTTCTGGGACATGAACTTAGGTTGTCAGACTACATGACAAGCACCTTTAAGGGCTGAGCTATACAATGGATTTCACTAAGTCCATGCATCAAACATTTGAAATATCTAAAAACTGGGATAACTTTGAACCCTGTTCCTACCGACCCCTAACTGTATTTAAAAGTCTAACATAGAGGGTTGGTGGTAGTGCATGCTTTGAATCCCAGCACTCAAGAGGCAGAGGCAGGCAGATCTCTGAGTTCAAGGCCAGCCTGGTTTACCGAGTGTGTGCCAGGACAGCCTGGGTGACAAAGAGACACTGTCACAAACAAACAAACACACCCCAAACACTAACCTAAACCCTAATATTAACCTTAACTGTAACTCTGATCACAAATCTCAACCTTAACACTGTGATGAATCTTAACTCTAACCCTAACTGCAACCTAACACTTTCATAAACCCCAGCTCTAATGAATAAAACTTTAAAAAGCAAACAAAAGGTTGGGATAATCCTGGGGGCTCCAAAGGGAAATTAAGCAAGTATGTTCAGAATTTCCCTTTTCTTCACTATATATCTGTCCATGAGCCTATGGATTTCAGGTCTCCTGGGAAATTTTTGTTAAACAGTCATCTTTTCCCCTTTTTGTTTAAATGTATAACTTAACTAAAGCACGGGGGTTTGGACACTTAACGCTGATCCCTGAAGAGATAGATGTCTCCTTTGCATGGGAGGCAATGACATATCACATGATCTGGATAGGCTAGATATGGCTGCTTGACTTGATTTTTTTTTCCTGGTATATAGATTAAAACAAACAAGAGTTGGTTACTTAAAATTTAGCTCTTGGGGGCAGAAGAGATGGCTCCACTGACTTCTCTTCCAGAGGTCCTGAGTTCAATTCCCAGCAACCACATGGTGGCTCCCAACCATCTGTAATGGGGGATCTGATGCCCTCTTCTGGTGTGTCTGAAGACAGCTACAGTGTATCCACATACATGAAATAAATAAATCTTAAAAAAAAAACCCTAAAAACCAAAAACTTTAGCTCTTCCCTGCACAGTGGGGTTAATAGTTTTCCTTACTGTTCTTTGAAAGAAAAGGAAGGAGAAAGAATAGGGGGGGAAAAAGAGAGGAAAGGAAGGTTGAATCAGAATTCAGGACACAGAGAAAGTCCTCTGTAACTTCAGTCTGAGGCAGTCATCAGAACAGTTGCCAGGAGCCAGGGGCAAACACATGCTTTCCTGAGGGTCTTGCCAAGCAACACACAGCGTCATTGTCTTGTCAAATGTTACTCGTGTTGTGTCTGCTCTATCAGACACTTCTGTGTTTGAGACCTTAGCCGAGATACTGCCAGAGAGCTGTTTGGGGGACAAAGGGAACGGCACCTGTCAAAATCTCCGGTCTGCTCTTGGGGGTGTGAGGGCACAGCAGATTCTCCCGGGGTTTCTTGTCACAGAGGGCTGGATTCCCACTAACTTGGATTTGCTTCATCTGAAACTGGCAACGTTCTGTCTCTGGAATTACCAGCCAGTTTCAGAAATTGGAGATCTCAGCAGATTAAAGTGTGACTTGGAGCATAAGATAAAAGACATATTCCAAGTGCTTCTGTGATGAAGTTGTAGTTAGAAGCTGGACAGGGTTTGAATAGACTATCCACCTGGTGTTTACACCCATGCCCAACCTATCCTCCATCCTCCAATCAGAGGAGGCCTTATCGCAGATCCTTGAAGGGTTTTTTTTTTTTGCAACAATAATTCTTAGTTACTTGCTGTGATCTGAATGTTAATATCCTTTCAAAATTCTGCGTTGAAACTCTTCACTGAGGTGTGTGCCTAGAAGATTAGGAGCCAGGTGGGGTGGCACACATCTTTAGTCCCAGCTCTTATGAGGCAGAGACATGCAGATCTCCAAGTTCGAGGTCAGTCTGGTCTACAGAGTTCCAGGACACCAGAGGTTCACGGAAAAACCCTGTCTAAAAAGGGGGGAGGGATCAGGTCATGGGGTTAGAACTCTCATGAATAGGATTAATGGTCTTCTTTTTTTTTTTAAAAAAAAAGATTTATTTATTTATTTTATGTTTATGAGTACACCATAGCTGTACAGATGGTTGAGAGCTATCATGTGGTTGCTGGGAATTGAACTCAGGACATTCAGAAGAGCAGTCAGTGCTCTTAACAGCTGAGTCATCTCTCCAGTCCTAAGTAATAGCCTTCTAAATGAGGCCTGGGGGAACGTGCATAACTTCTACCACTTGAGAATGCATCAGGAAGGTCCCATGCTGGAAGCAGAAGGTGCACCCCATCAGTGCCTCTCGATCTTATACTCTCAGTCTGGGGTTCTTGGTTATAGCAGCCTGATCAGACTCAGGCATTATTTGCTAAGCACTTTTTACCCAACTTGAAAGAAAGGTATTGCTAAGTTAAAAAACTGGAGACTAGCACGATGGCTTAAATGGTTAAGAACACTAGCTGCTTTTGCAGAAGACCTGGGTCTAATTCCTAGCACCCACATGGTGGCTTGCAACTTCTATAACCCCAGTTCCAGGGAACCCCCCACCCCTTCAGCTGAGGGAACCAGGCATGCATGTGCTACACAGATGTATGTGCTGACAAAACACCCATCTGTATAAAGTAAATAAAGGACTTTTCAAAGTTTTATGAGATTAAATATCTCAAAGATTTAAATGTACACTTAATGGCACCATGCTATGCGGCAGAGAGGCTGGATTTGTGAAGGAGAATAAGACAAAAGTCACTTCTTGCTGGGATTGCTGGCCACACTTTCAATCCCAGCACTCAGGAGGTAGAAGTAGGTGGATTTCTGAGTTCAAGGGCAGCCTGGTCTACAGAGTGAGTTCCAGGACAGCCAGGGCTACACAGAAAGTCTCTGGTTTTTTGTTTGTTTGTTTGTTTTGTTTTTTGTTTTTTTTAAACAAACAAAAACCCAAAACCCAAATAAGAATAACTTCTAACTTCATTAAATTTCCCTCCTATCAGAAAACAGGAGCACAGACTATGGTAAGGTTAGGCTGGAAGTACCTGAGGTTCCTGAGCATACTAAGGCATCTGGAAATCCTGGGTGGCTACCCCCAGCACATCCTAACAACAGACTGAGCTTGAAAGACTAAGTGCTTGAGGTGTCTCTCAGAGTCACAGCTTTGAGATGACCTGTAGTTTTATTCTTTCCTTCTGTCCTTCCTTCTTTCCTTCTCTTTGTTTTTCTTTCTTTCTTGGTTATTTTTGAGAGTGTATTTTAAACATTTCCCCCTTCTCCTTCTCTTTCCAATCTCTCCCATACAGCCCTCCCAGCTCTCCTTCAAATTCATGGATCCTTTTTTCATTGTTATTGCACGCATATATGTATATGTATAAACATATGTTTCTTTGTGTCAGGTTGAGACCTTGTGGGGTTTATTTCTTTTCCTTTCTTCCTCCCCTCCCTCTGGCCTTTCCTTCCTTTTTTATTTTTCTTTCTTTCTTTTTTGTTTGTTTGGTTTTTTTGAGAGGGTCTTACTATGCCTTATCTGGCCTGGAATTTGTTGTGGAGTCTTGGCTGACCTGGAATTCTCTTTGTAGACCAGGCTGGCTTTGAACTTGTAAAGATCATACCATACCTGCATTTGGCTCCCAAGTGTTGATCAAAGGTGTGCACCACCAGAACCTAGCATGGATCCAATATGTTTTTAAAGACTCATTTTTTAAAAATTAAGTGTATATACAAGCCTGTCTCTGTGTGGGGTAGGCACGTGTGAGTGCAAGAGGCTGAAGAGGCCAGGGGTTTTAGATGCCCCTGGGACCGGAGTGACAAGCAATTGTGAGAAGCCTGGTATGGGTACTGGGAACCCACTTCAGGTCCTCTAATTTTTAAGAAATTATTGTGGGAATGGAGAGATGGTTTAGTGGCCAAGAGCACTGGCTCTTCCAGAGGAGCTGGGTTCCTTTGTTTCCCAGACTTACATGGCCATTTACAACTGTCTGTGACTCCAGTTCCAAAAGATCTGGGTCCTCTTCTGGTCTCTTCTGAGGTGGTGCACACCTTTGGTCATGCACACATTCAGGAAAAACACTCATGCACATAAAATAAAAATAAGCTCTTAAAAAAATATGTGTGCTGGATATGGGGTTATGTACCCGTCACTCATCTGCTCAGAAAACTGAGGCAAAGGGTCACTTGAGCCCAGTAGTTAGGGCTAGCCTGGGTGGTGTGGAGAAAGACCTTGTTCTCATTCCCAAAGGAAAATAAATCATCAATTTTATTAGGAATGGTGGCGCCTGATTATGCTTAATTAATGTTTTCATCTCCATGAGCTACATAAAGATGATACAACCATCTGAGTTACTGTTCTCTATGTACAAAGTATCCTTTGTGGCTGGATTCTCTCTAGACAACAACAGCAGAAATAGCACTAAGAAAATAAGACTGGCGGGTGTTGATGGGTGCTCCATTACAGAAAAAAAATTGCTATTTTTATGCATGTTTGGGATTTGTTCACCATCGAAGTCGAGTGGTTATTTAAGAAATGAGCATAAAGACCACAGCAAGACAGCTGTCGTCTAGGTGGTTCCCACACAAAAGGAAGCAGGCTTTATGTCTAAATGTCTTTGATTCAAAACTGTCACCAGGGATGGGATCTAGCCCAGTTAGTAGGGTGCTGGCTTAGCATGGTCAGAATCTGGTCCATCTTCTGAACTGCACACATGAGCCCATGCTCATTTGGAAAGTTAGTAGGAGGATTCAGAGTTCAAGGCCTTCTCTGCTGCTGCCAGTTACAGGCTAGCCTGGGTTATAAAAGACCCCATCTTAAAATAACAACTTCAGGAAAAAAATAAAACAAAGCAAAGTTATTCTTTCGGAGGACAAGAAGCATAACAGATCAAAATACACACCAACCATAAGCCTTATCCGAATTTTCATAATTCTGGTAAATGTGTAAATTATGACTCTGATCTAAGGTGATCTAGTGATTTCTTTTTCTTTAGCAACTTTTTTGTTTGTGTACCCTGAAGCAGAGTTTCTTATAGATCAGGCTGGCTTTGAACTCACTATGTAGTTGAGGATATTCTCGAGCCTCCTCCTACCTACTGCTGGGATTACAGGCCTGGGCTGCCACACTTGGATTGCCAATTACTATTAGTGTATAGTTGAATTTAGTTTGGCCTAAAGCTACCTCCTACATAGCTTTAACTTTACCCTAAAGGATACTTTGTACATAGGGAATAGTAACTTAACTGAATGTATCAATAGACTGGAGCAATTTAGTTTCAACCAATCAGAAGTGGCCTGCTGGGGACTGGAAGGAGGGCTCAGCCCCTAAATGCACTTAATGCTTTTGCAGAGAACCTGGGTTTGGTCCCAGCACCTGTATGGAGGTTATTAACCATCCTTAACTCCAGTTTCAGGGGATCTGATGCCCTTTCCTGACCTCTGTGGGCACCAGATACACATGTGGTACCCATAGAATACATGGAAGCAAAACACTCGTATACATAAAAATTTGAAAAACAAGTCTTATAAAGAAAAGTGGTTAGCTAGCCATGCATGGTGGCACACAACCTTTAATCCTAGCACCCAGGAGTCAGAGGCAGGTGGATCACTGTAAACTTGAAGACAGCGTGGTCTATATAACAAATTCCAGGCCAGTCAGGGCCATACAGTGAGATCTTGTCTCAAAAAGGAAAAAAAAAATAGTGGTCAGTTGGCCATGCCTGGTGATGCATGCCTATACTACCATAACTTGATAGGCTGACACACACCTATAATCTCAGAACCTGGGCAATAGAAATAGGAAGTTCAAAGCCATCTTTTGTTACTGAGTTCCAGAATAGTCTGGGTTATATAAGACCCTGTCTCAATAAAACAAAACAGACTGAAAAATGCAATGAGCAGGTATTCTACTGGCCTATATTATTGTTGTTATTTTAATATTGTATGTTACTAAGACTAATAAAACTATAAGGATTATAATTGTCCAACACACGCATATATTCACATATATGTGATGGCTGTTAGTGTTAATTCTCAACTTGACAAAATCTAGAATCAACTGGGAGATGAGCCTATATTTGAGAGATTATCTTATATATCTTAGGTGGGAAGAACTCTGTGCCCACTGTGGGTCGTACCATTCCCTAGGCAAGGGGGGCCTGAGATGTATAAGAGGAAAAAGCAAGCTGAGTACTAATATGTATATATTCATTGTCCTTTTCTTATTCGGATGGGTGGGACATAATGTGACTAGCTGTTTCATATGCCCACTGGGTGACTTTCCCCTGAAATGGTGGTTTGTGAACTGAAATAAACCCTTTTTCTCTTAAGTGGTTTTTATCAGGGTATTTTATCACAGTAACAGAAAAGAAGCAGACATCCATGGACCTTGTACTAGATAGTTTTATGTTAAATTGACACAAGTTAAGGTCCTCTGAAAGGAGGGAACCTCAATTAAGAAAATGTCTCTATATAAGATGGAGCTGTAGGCAAGCCAGCCTACAGTTTCTTAAATCATGATTGATGGGGAGGGCCCAGCCCATTGTGGGTGGTGCCATCCCTGGGCTAGTGGTCCTGGGTTCTGTAAGAAAGCAGCCTGAGCAAGCCATGGGGAGCAAGCCAGCAAGCAGCGCCCTCCATGGCCTCTGCATCTGCTCCTGCCTCCAGGTTCCTGCTCTTTTTGAGTTCCAGTCCTGACTTCCTTCAATCATGAAGAGTGCTACCAAATTAAACCCTAGTGTCATAGTGTTTCATCACAGCAATAGTAACTGTGACTAAGATAGACCTTAAAAACAGATTTATTTTTAATCTTTCAAGATCATCTTGGGTAACCAGGGATCCTGGAGACAATGAGACTGCCGCCGTACTGGTATTGTGTATGTTTCAGAGAAGGAAAGGAAGCTACAGCTCTCAGAGCTACAGTATGTGACTGTGCTCAGTCTGTCTGTCTGTCTGTCTGTCTGTCTGTCTGTCTGTCTCTCTTCTCTCTTTCTTATCATGCAGTCTAGAAGCCTCTAGTCTTTCATCTGGAACTGCCCAGCTCTTCTACAAGTACAGGTTCAGAGGGTGAAACAGGTTACACAAGTTACCAGCCGGGCCCACAGCACAGTCACAGACACGAGTGGAGACATTACTTACTGTCCTCTGGGAGGTTGTTCTCCCTCTCTTCTCTCTCCATTTGCTTGCACCACCCTTCCATGCGATCTCGCTCTGCCTGGAGAAGCTTCAGGAACCAGTGACCGTCTCGGTGGCACACGGACCTTTGAACGGCCTCCAGAGGGTCTTCTGTGATAGAGTCAATCCAGGGGTCCGGAGGAGGCAGGATAGAGGGGTCAAAATCCGTGTCAAAGTCATCGTCGGCTGCACAGGCATGATAGTGGTTTCCTGAACCCTGGATACTGACGGTCGAGGTGCTGGCATCCCGTGAGAACTGTCTGGCCATGGGGCCCGGACACGAATTGTCCTCTATAGACTCCAGAGAATTTTCTAGATTATCATGGAAGTCCAGGTCAGCCTGTACTGCAGTTGTCACACTGTTGGACCGAGTGAACCTGCGGAAGCTTGCAAGAGAAGGAAAATGAGATTTAGTTTCAGGGTGTTTATTGAAGCCTAATTACACTCTGTTCATTTTGGTGGGTGTGACGTGGTTTTGCCCCATCTTCTCTGTCTGGGTATCTGGAGAAGCAGTTGGGGTGATCTTTGAAGTGAATATGCTGTTTGCCGTGGTTCTAAATCTTTGTTAAATATGAAATCATAAAACATATGTAGGGTAAGAGACGAACAAAACACAGAGCTCCAGAAGTCACTGTGATGTCCAGTGTCTGACTTCTTCCCCAGAACAGGGGCAGCTATCAGAATACCTACTGGAGAAGCAAAATATTTTGATTAAATATTTTTGTTTTTTTGAGACAGGGCTTCTCTGTATAGGCCTGGCTGTCCTGGAACTCACTCTGTAGACCAGGCTGGCCCTGAACTCAGAAATCTGCCTGCCTCTGCCTCCCAAGTGCTGAGTTAAAGGCGTGCGCCACCACTGCCCTGCTCAATTAGATTTTTATGTATATTTTTACACATAGGGAGAAGAAAGCAAACTAGGCTTGACCAAGACTGTTGTAATTCCTACATTCCCAGGGCCATCTCTTAGGGAAAGAAGTTTCCTAAATACTTGTTAGGTTTCCCTTACAATTAAAACCTTTTGCTTGGTAAGCGTTTACCCGTCAGTCCTGCAGGACCACATAGTAATGTGGCTCAAAGTCTTTGGGATAAAGATCAACTCCATGACTGCCTTCCATTTGCCTTTGTCTGCTTTACGACAATTCGTAAAATACAGCTTATTAACAGGTTCAGATTGGGTATTTCTCTCACTCTTTCTTCCTTTCTCTCTTTTGGTTTTTGGAGTCAGCGTTTCTTTATGTAGTCTTGGCTATCCTGGAGCTAGCTCCATACACCAGGTTGGCCTCAAACTCAGAGATCTGCCTGCTTGGGCATTTTTATATGGATATTCATAGAAACACCACCACCACCATCATCATCTGGGTTTTTTGAGACAAGATTTCTCTGTGTAGCACTAGCTGTCCTAAAACTCTCTTTGTAGACCAGGTTGGCCACTAACTCACAGAGAACTGCTTGCTTCTGCCTCCTGAGTGTTGGGATTAAAGGTGTGCACCCAACACTACACGGGCTGGGAACAATGGTTTTTGACCCAATAGCTCTGTGGGTCTCTTGCTTAATCCTATAATAAAGGTGAAGAGATGGACTGTGATGGATTCTAACACCAACTTCACTATTCCCCATCAACACTTCTTATTCTCCTGTGTGTGTGTGTGTGTGTGTGTGTGTGTTTGCATGTGTGACTTATGTGCATATGTGTTTAGGAGCACATACCTGTGCATGCACCCAAGAGTCTAGAGCAGTTGTTCTCAAACTGTGGGTTTGACCCAAAGGGGGCCAAATGACCCTTTTACAGGGGTCACATATCAGATATCCTGCATATCAGATATTTATGTTATGATTCATAGCAGTAGTAAAATTACAGTAATGAAACAGCAACAAAAATAATTTTGTGGTTGGGGGTCACCATAACGTGAGTAACTGTATTAAAGGCCTGCAGCATTAGGAAGGTTAAGAAGTGCTGTTCTAGAGGAGGACATTGGGTACCCCCATTTATTACTCTCTACCTTATTCCCTTGAGACAGGGCAGGGTCTTTCACTGAGCCTGGAATTTGACTGGTGGCTAAGAAGACCCAGTGAGCCTCTTGTTTCTGTCCCTGAAGTGCTGGGGTTACAGGCAGACACATAGGTGTTGGGGATTTGAACTCATTTTTTTTTAAAGCAGTACTTATTGGGCTGGAAAAATGGATCACAGGTTAAGAGTACTGTCTGCTCTTCTAGAGGTCCTGAGTTCAAATCCCAGCAACCACAAGGTGGCTCACAGCCATCTATAATGTAATCTGATGCTGTCTTCTGGCATACAGGTGCACATGCTAATACAGCAGTCATATACATAAAATAAACAAATCTTAAAAATAATGTATTTTTTTAAAAAAAAGAATTATTTTTGTTTTATATGTTTGAGTGTTTTGCCTATATGTATGTATATATGTATGTATGTATGTATTATGTATGTGTGTGTACTTTGTGCATGCCTGGTATCCTCAGAGGCCAGGAGAGGGTGTTGGGTCACTTGGAACTAGAGTTTCTGATGATTTGTGAGCCACCATGTAGATGATAGCAGTCAAACTTGAGACCTTTGTAATGATAGCTAGTGTTTTTAACCATTGAGCCACCTTAGGGTGTTTTACTGAAGCCAGTCTAATAAGCATGACATGGTGCATTTCCTTAGGTAGCTTATACCTGTACCACTTGGAGAGTTTGTCTGCCAGTTGAATTTTTGGTTTTTTCGAGACAGGGTTTTTCTGTGTAGCCCTGGCTGTCCTGGAACTCACTCTATAGACCAGGCTGGCCTTGAACTCAGAAATCTGCCTGCCCCTGCCTCCCAAGTATTGGGATTAAAGGCATGTGCCACCACTGCCTGGCTTGCCAGTTGATTTTTAATGGATGTTTCATATTCAACAGTGCCAACTTTAAAGAGTTGTGCATTAAGCAAAGTCTGTGCAGCATTAAATATCTCAGATGCTCGCTTAGTTCTTTCTCCTGGATCATCCTGTGGAAGCCAATTAAAAATGAATGCTTGCAGTCCATCAAAACATAGAAAGGTCTAAAGAGCAAGGGGAACAGCCATGTTGTTGAGGTCTGTTCCCCTCATATGCCTGCCAGTCATGGACACAGAAAAATAACTTACTCAGAGCAAGGTCATGCTGATCACATATCCTGTTATGTTCTGTATGAGGTTTGTTAATCTTACGAAATTCCACAAAGCTTTACGTGTAGGACCCATCAAATTAAAGGTCAATATGAACTATTATGTCGAAAAGGCTTGAGTCAGAGCTGACCAACGGGTGGCACTTCCTGCACCTGTGTATGAACTCACTGTGGTTTCTGTGATTTTTTCCCCCCATTTATAAGCTGACAGAGAAAGATGTTCATTAGATGCTGTGGCTCGGTCCCTGAATTCTGAGCTATGGTCCTAATTGATCAGTATTCTTGTGTGTGTGTGTGTGTGGTGGGTGTGTGTATGTGTGTGTGTGGTGGGTGTGTGTATGTGTTCAATAAACCATCCCTGTCTGAATGAGATGGTTGCTTGTATAGTTTGTGAGTGACTCTTAGACCCAAATAATGTAAACAAGTTAAGTCAAATAATCAAAAGAAGAAAGGATCATTATGTCAAAAAAAAAAAAAAAAGAAAAAGAAAAAGAAAAAAATCCACATTTTCTTCTTGAGAATGTAGGTCAAGGAAAAGGCTTGGCCGTGGTGACACATACCTCTAATGCCAGCGCTTGGGAAATGGAGGCAGGGATATCTTTGAGTTTGATGCCAGACTCATCTACTAGTAAGTTCCAGGACAGACAAAGAAACTATACAGAGAAACCATGTCTCAAAAAAAACAAACAATAAGAACAACAACAACAATATTAATAATAATATAGTAATAATAATGATAGGGTTAAGATACTCATTCATCATGATCTGGGCCATTCATGTTAGCCTGTCCCACCACCGACGGCATTTAGCCCAATGCTTGGGGGATAAAGGCAGGTGGAGCTCTGTGAGTTCAAGGCCAGCCTGCTTTACACAGCTCCAGAACAGTCAGGACTACATGGTGATACACTTTCTCAACACCCCTCATACACACACACACACACACACACACACACAGGAAAAGCCATTGACATGATCGGCTCTGGTTACTTATGTAAGTTGTTAATTCTCCAAAGAGCCAAAGTGTGTGTGTATGTGTGTATGGTGGACGGGGTAAGTTGTGCGTAGTGTGGTATGCAAGTTTGAAAGTCATGTTCAGAAGTCTCTTTGGTTTAACAAGAAAGTCAGAACAATTCTGGTATAAATGTCGCACTGACTTCTTGACTGTTTCTCTATTCCTTCAACTTTGTCCCTAAATGCTAAATGTCACTTCCCGACATTAAGCTTTCTCTCCAGCTGTCTGTGTGTGACTTGAACAGTGTTCATCACCACGGCTGACATTTTGGCTGTTCTACTAACACAAAAATTGCAACAGCAGAAATATTTAGTCTTCTCTCTCCCAAGATCTCTGATTGCCGGGGGATCGAATTTCCAAATATACTAGTCCGCTTGTGTTCCAGCAGAGCACACGCCAGGAAAGGAATCTGCTCCACAGAGAAAACAGTGACCTACTTTCCCCTCTGTTTCAGCCACACGAGACTGTCCTACCAGCATTCTTGAGAGCTGTCTCCCGGCTGTGGATCGGGTAATGCATCCACCTTCTTAAGAAAAATTACTTGGCAGTAGATTAATAGAAGTTTGCAGTTTAGCCACCCATAAAGAAATAAAAGTTAAGCAAAATGAAAATGGTTGGGGATTAAAGGCGGTGCCTTTGAACTGCAGCACCCCTGCTCCTCCGCCTTAAGTCGCATAAGCAAAGGCTTTCTTACTCTCAGAGCTTTCAAAGGATGTTCTGCACCACAAAACTGCTCAGTCTCTTTCAAGTGCAGAGTCCCTTGTGGGTGGAGGGCATGATCAAGTTGTGATTGTTTTAAATTGCTGATAGGGACACAAGAAAGGGTCACTAAGATTAAACTCTGTGAAGGGGTAACCCTAAAAGCTGAGCCTGATCTCACTGTTTGCAAACCCACACTTCCCAGTCTTGATGCTCTCTTCCTGCATGCCCCACAGGCACCGTGTGTAATGATTACACTTCTGAACAAGGCCAACCAGTATGCAGGCCTAGGATGCAGAGAGCCAGCGATGAGAGACTGGATCAACCGGTGCAGAGGACAATGCCCTGTGTGTTCTGAAGACTGAGTGACATGCCGCTGACTAGCAGTCAGGGTTGGGGCCCTTGTGCCTGTGAAACAAGTGGGTGTTTCTGATGAAAGGACTTTCTACACTGTTGCCACAATGTTTCTATATGGAACCGGTTACAAATGATCTTACAGGTTCTTGTGGGAAAAACAGAAAGGAACAACAGCTAAGCATTGCCATCTTAGGTGCGGTGTGTGGTGTGTATATGAAGGCTGGAGTTTGAATCCAGGGCTATGCATGTGCTAGGCAAGTGCTTACCTACAGAGCTACACTACTCCTATGCTGACATTTATTTATTCTCTGAACCTGCCTGGCATTCAACTAGTGATGTTCAAGCCAAGTGGACATTTTAGGGAGGTGAATTCAATCATTCCATCACAGAGCCCCCAGCCTTTGGTAACCCTCTTTATCCCTCTGTTTCCATAGCACTTGTCTTTCATAACTAAGTCTGGCCACCAAGTTGAGAATGTGACTCTTAGGCTGTTCTTTGTTCTTAGGAACCTTCAGCCTTTCCCACCAAGTTCCGGTCAAGGTTCCTGTGGGATCTGAAAAAGTATTCCCCTGTGCCACAGCTGACTTGGTGGTTTGTGAGCTGGCACCATTTCTGATAAAGACCCAACATAACTCATTATGCAAAATAAAATACAAAAGAAATGGACAGGAGATTGAGGTCAAGACTCCCCTAAAAATGTACACTTTCTAGTCAGAGCTTCCAAGACAAAGTGGGTCCGGGAAACCAAAACTGCTGAGCTAGCAGTTCAACCTCAGACACATTTTAGCACAGCTTTGGTGAAATGAAAGTCATAGTCTTTTTTCTTTCTGTTAACTAAATGATCTTTAAAAAAAAACAAAATATACATGCAAAGCGGAAGCAATGGAAAGAGAAAATAGAAGGGAGAGAAGAAAGGAAGAGAGGCAGGGAGGAGGAGAAAAGGAAAAAGAGAGGGTGGGTGAAGGGTGTTCCTGTAGGACTAAGGGCCATACATTTGAGGCCAGCTTGGAGTCAGACTGAATTTCAGGCTTTTGAAATTTGAACCCCGTGGAGGTCACGCCTTTAAAACTCAGGTGCTCTCGGTTAGGAACTATCTGATTAGGTTACATCATTGTTAAGCAAAGGAAAGAGATGGAGAAGGGTGGTACTGGGTACTGACTGTATCACTGTACAAGGAGAGGGTAAGGAGTGTGTTGAATCCAGAATTTCTAGGGCAAAGCAGGGATGCGGCCTTAGACTTAAAGTGGCTGTTTCTCGCTTTTTACTTTTTGTTTTAATATCTCGTTTAGTTGAGATCACTAAGAGCCCAAATGTTTACACCTGTGTAAACATGAAGTCACCTGTGATCAAAGGAGGGATCTTTTGTAGTGTCTGTCATTGTGGTCAAAGAGGACAGTGTGGCTTCTTGTTTGGCCCAGTTATGAGCCTGTTGTGAGCTCTTTCTGTTGTTCTGAAAAAATATGGTCTTGGAGCTGGTGAGGTGGCTCACCTGATGACCTAAGTTGAATCACAGGGACCTGTACAATGGAGAGAACCAACTGGTTCCTGTAAGTTTTCCTCTGACAGCCACACGTACACCTGCCTACTAAGCAAACATACAGAGTCATGTGTGTCCCAGGCAGACCCCAAACTTGCTCTGCAGCCCAGGATGACCCTGAACCCGTGACATTCCTGTCTCCTCTTCCCAAATGCTAATATTGCAGGTCTCTGCTACCACAGCTACCTCTGAGCCTGTGAACTGTCTGATATGTGAAGGAAATAAAGTCTTTGACATTCAGAACTGAGTTATCTCTGGGGATGCTGATAGAAATGGAGGCAATTTTGATGGAAAACCAAAGATATAAGAATTCTGTTCCCTGAAGCTTTTATTTCTGGAGATGTGGATCTTGTCACAGCCGGAGAGTGCATTCTTCAGTATGCATTTGCAGATCACTGGCAAGCAGGTTTTATTTGTTAATGGAGGTTCTAATGGTGCAGTCCAAGCTGATCTTAAACTCATCATCTCCCTGTGTGAGATTACAACTATCATATCCTTTTCTAAAAGCACATTTTAATGTCAAGATGTCTTTTTTGTTTATAGTCAGCAAACTCTTGAGGTTTAAGTATTAAGCACAATGGGAAAGGTGTGGTAGGAGAATGGGTAGGAGCTCTATAAGTGGGAAGTGAAACAGAGTAGAGAATTTTTTTGGCAAGTCAAAGTATTTCTGTACCAATTCTCTTTCCACCAACATGCAGGAAAAGATTCTGGATTTCCCTTCAAGTGAGTGCTCACATGTCTAAGTTCACAAAGCATTCACTGTGAAACAAGGCTCATGGTCTGAATAGTACATGTGCTGGATGCATGATCCCTGGCTGGAGGAAATACTTGGGAAGTGATAAAAACTCTAGGAAGTAGGGCCTTGGTTGGGGAGCTTGGTCACTGGGGCACACTACTGAAGGTAATTGCTATTCCCTCATTCCTCTGATTCTTGTCTGCCCGAGTTGAAGAACTGTATCATGTGCTTCCGGTACAGTGATGCTCTGCCCAAGCACATGGGACCAAGCAGCCATGAACTGATTCTCCTGAAACCATAAAACAAATCTTTGCTACTTGAAGCCAATCTCTGAAATATTTTGATCAAAGCAACACAAATAAGCAAGCAGCCGGGCAGTGGTGGCATATGCCTGTAATCCCAGCACTTGGAAAGCAGAGGCAGGCAGATTTCTGAGTTCAAGGCTAGCCTGGTCTATAGAGTGAGTTCCAGGACAGCCAGGGCTATACAGAGAAACCCTGTGTCAAAAACAAAACAAAAAAGGAAAATTGGTTCCAGAAGTGGGGTTACCGCTATGACTAAAATCTTACCGTGTAGTTCTTAAGCCTTTGAAACTGTTTTGAAGGAGGAATTTAACAGAGAGTGGACTTGCAGCCTAGAGATTACCAGGAAAAGAGTCAAACTGGTGATACTGATAAAAATTCAGAAGACCACAGTGTTGACAGAAATGTGAAGTTAAGATTATGTTGTGATGTTTCAGATGAGAATGAAGATTCCATTGGGAAACAGACTAGAAGCGATTCATGCTATACTCTGGCAAAGAACTTGCCTACATCTTGTCCTTATCCCAAGCCTTTGGGGAGGCTCCAAAGGCTCATGCTGTAATCCCAGTACTTAGGAGGTAGGATGACTTTCACAAGTTCAACTTCTCTCATTAGTCACAAGTTTAAGACTGGAGAGTAAGATCCTGTCTCAAGAAAACTAAAAGCCTATGATCCCTGAAGAGTCTAGGGTCACCAGATGTTTTTGCATTGGGACAGCAAGAAAGATGTCTTGGGGGACATTTCAGTAACTGACTAGACCTCATTCAAGAATAGGAAAAAAGTAGTTGTGATGGTTTGTATATGCTTGGCCCAGGGAGTGGCACTATTAGAAGGTGTGGCCTTGTTGGAGTATGTGTGTCACTGTGGGGATGGACTTTAAGACCCTCATCCTAGCTGCCTGGAAGCCAGTATTCTGCTAGCAGCCTTCAGATGAAGATATAGAACCTTGATGATCATGAACTGAATCTCTGAACCAGTAAACCAGTTCCAATTAAATGTTGTCCTTATAAGAGTTGCCTTGGTCATGGTGTCTATTCATAGCAGTAAAATCCTAACTAAGACTGTGCCCTCCCCGTTCGACCAAGCTGCAGGACAGCTGCATAAGAGAGTAGTCATTTGTAAAGTTTTTCCCTCCAGAAGAGGGTGCCTCTGTTATACCCTGTTTGCACAGGGCCGTCATAGAGCGAGGCCCTGTGAATGAACAGGCCACAGAGGTGGGGTTGCTCAGGCCTTTGGGGGCTTCCATCACATCAGCATGCTTCAGACCTGGAACTACAGGACTTAGCGTCTTGTCTGTCCTCTTGGGTTTTGCTTTGATGTCATCCCTCTTTTCTGTGCTTTTCCTAAGGACATTACATATCTTTGAACTCACTATGTAGACCAGACTGGCCTCAAACACACAGAGATCCTCTTGCCTATGTCTCAGGAGTGCTGCAATCATTAAAGCTAGCAAGTTGTTTTAAAATTTTAAACCATTTACTTTTTTGTGTGTGTAAGTGGGAATGTGTGTGTCCCAGATTGTGTGTGGGGGTCAGGGGACAATTTATGGACCTTGGTTCTCTTTTTATACCATATAGGTCCCAAGGATCAAACTCAGGTCTTCAGGCTTAGCAATCAGTGCAAAGCTATCTGGCATGAGTATTTAATAACAAAGAGAAAAGTAGTAATGTTCTTTCTTTAAACATTTTATTATTTTATGTGTATGACTGACTTGTCTACAAGTATGTGTGTGTACCGCATGTGTTCCTGATGTCTTCAGAGACCAGAAGAGGGTGTCAGATCCCCTGGGATTGTAATTACAGCAGGTGGGTGCTGGGAATCAAACCCAGGTCAAGGGCCAGAGCCACCAATATTCTTTCCCATTGAGCCATTTCTCCAGCCCCTACTTTTCTTAGCATTAATTGAATTATTTAATAGCACACAATCCTTATTTTAAAAGGACAATGTAAAGAGAAGGGATACAGGCACATACAGACACAGGTGGCTTTTGTTTTTCCAATTCCTCTGAATCATACTGGTTATACATTGTTACCATGTCACTATGTCTTTGCCTCTGACTAAATCTGCATAGTCCTTTTATCATGTAGACAGTAATCACCTCCCTTTTTTGTGTCCACTGCTGGAGTCAGAATTACCAGTGGGCTCATGTAACAAAGGGCAGTTTGGAGTCACTGAGCTAATACAATGTTACTTAGGGAAAGAGGAGCCCCCTGGGAGCTTCAGGCTTTCTCACCTTAGTCAACAGAAAGGATTACTTTCCTAGAGTTGTTAATTATCAGTTTGAAAGCCTAGAAGACTTCATAGGGATTCCTGGGAGCAGTCAAAAGGCGTAGAGAGGACGGAGCAGATGTAGGAGGGCTTGCATCCAGGGATGCAGAGGAGGTACTGTGGGTGCGAGCTGTGGGTGTGACCTTTCACGTCAGCAAATATGTACCCTGTGGATCAGTGCTACTGGCTGGCCTGCAGAGCAGAGCAGAAACTGGGGGATGATAGCCGGTGTTTGACAAGGGTAATGAGTTAAGTTGAAGAGAACCGCCTCCTTGCAAAAAAAAAAAAAAAAAAAAAAAAAACCACCAACAACAAAAAAAACCGACTCAGGGCATTTAAACAATGACTGTTGACAGCATTCCTTTGTGCATGGGCTCTAGTGTGAGCCTGCCCAGGAGAGGGGACATGGTCTATCTGCTACGCACGATGTTCTGAGGATGTCCTAGCTGCCCACAAACTCCGAGCTGTTCCATATCTGTGCCTTTTCTTGAAGCAGATGGCTGCCCAACCCATCTTGCTTCTGCGCCTCTCTACAAATAACTTATGAGCTGATTTATTTTAATTCGGAATTCTGAAGTCTCCTGCTCAGTAAACAACCCATCAGGCAGGTTTTTCAGGCTTGTTGTTTACCTAAACTGTGACCATTCAGCAGACCTGAAGTCTCCTGGCCTCTTACATATTCATCTCTTTCTTCTGGCTCTGTTTTCTTTCTATTCTCACTTTTTGTGAGGTTGGGGTTTCTTATCCTAGTCTGTTTGGGTAAGGAAGCCTGGATTGTTATCTAGTATTCAGTGTGAAAACAGCTGGCTCCTCATTAACACTAGATCATTGGGGGGGGGGGGGATCCCAGTTATCACGAAGGAATCTCAACTGCCCAGTGTTGCTTTGTAAGATGGTAACTAAATGAACTGCCACCAGCAGAATCATAAGGAGGAATCATAAGAGGCAGAAGATGAAAGCAAGCCTTCTGTGTCTGACAATGGGTTTCCTTCAGAAACAGGCATTTATATAAATGCTTATTTGGTCACAGAAAGGCCAACTACAAAGTGACCTGTGGAGGAATATTCTAGAAGGTTAAGCACTAAAATTGCTGTCAGCCCTTCTTAGGGGATTAATTTGTTTATTTACTTAGTCGTTTGGGTTTTAGAGACAGGGTCTCAGTATATATATAGCCTTGACTGGCCTGGTACTAACTATGTAGCCTAGGCTGGCCTCAATTCACAGAGATGCAACCACTTCATCTTTAGAGTGCTGGGATTAAAGAAGTACATCATGCCCAGTGTCTGTCTGTCTGTCTGTCTATCTTGAGAAAGGTGTCTCTGTGTAGCCCTAGATGGCTTTGTAGACCAGGCTGGCCTTGAACCCAGAGATCCATCCACCTGTCTCCACCTCCCAAGTGGAGGGATTGAAGGCATGCATCACTACTGATCAGCCATGCCAGTATTTTAAATAAGTTTTCAAAAAAGTACTATGAAGGCTCAGCAGTTGAGAGCTTATAATGTTCTCCCATTATAAGTTAAGTCCAGGTCCCAGCACCCAGGTTAGATAGCTCACGACGCCCTGTAACCCCAGCTCCAGGAGACCAACGGCTCTGGTCTCTGTGGGCACTTATGTGTGTAAATCCCCATACAGATGCATATGCACAACGAAAAATAAATATTTTAAAAATTACTATCGGTATCTATGTGTGTATGTGCGTGCAGGCTTGTTGGTCAGATGAGACCAACCTTCTACTTTTAGGTTGGTTTCAGGAACTAAGCTCAGGTAATCAGGTTTGTGTTGCAAGTGCCTTCCTCTGGCAAGGCATCCCATAGCCCCACCACACCCAGCATTCTTACAGAGGGACAAGTATCAGGGTGTCGATTTAGGAAGACAAATTGTTTGACTTTGGAGATGCTTTTGAATAAAAACGTAAGACTGAGATGATCTTTTCTTTTTAAATTATTATCTTATGTGTTTCGGTGTTCTGCCTACATGTGTGTTTGTGTACCATATGTGTACCTGGTACCCATGATGGCCAGAGAAGAGCAATAAGATCCCTCTGGAACCAGTCACAGCTGCTATGGGGGTGCTGGGAATTGAACCTGGGTCCTCTGGAAGACCTCTGAGCCATCTTTCCAGCCCTTTCCCTTGTTTTTGAAGAAAAGGTAATAATATTGCTTTCTTTTTTTTTGTTTGTTTTTCAAGATGGTGTTGGCATACGTGCAGTCTGCTGGCCTGCCCTCAGGCACCTAGCAACTGCTTACCTCATGACCTGACAGTGCCTGTGACTGGTGAGTGCTCCATAATAAATGAGCCACTAGGCACTCAGCAGCTCTCTTTGTTCTCTCTAGACACCTCCACCTTCTCTCTGCCCCACCCCCATTCATGGCTCTGCTCCCATCTGTCTGTCTGTCTACATGCCCACTTGTCTGTCTCTGTCCCTTCCCAGACCCTCCCTCACTCTACTGTCCCCCAGTGAACCTCTTATACACCAGGTCTGTTGCATGGCGTCATTACAGGGGCACACCTAGGCATGGGCCCTCCAAAGGCACCCCATCCCCCTCACCATATTGTATTTCATGACAGACAGAGTTTCTCTGTGTAGCCCTGGCTATCCTGGAACTAGTGCTGTGTAGACCAGACTGACCTCGGGCTCACAGAGATCTGCCCGCCTCTGTCCTTAAATGCTGCGATTGAAGGTATGCACCACCACAGTCACAGCCACCACCCACCTAATATGGCTTTAATTTTTTTTTAATTGCACTCAGTGTCTGTGCACACATATGTGTGTGTGAATCCCGTAGTCCACGTGTGGAGGTCGGAGGACAACGTTTGGAGTCAGCTGTTTCTTTCCATCACGTCCTCAGGCTCCCTGTGAGTGCCTTTAGGCACAGAGACTTCTCACCCGCTCTGTTTTCTTACAACTTTAATCTACATGGCAGGCATTTACTATCCTAGCAGAAGTGACAGAGCATCCTCCTTACCAGTGATCACACAGAGGTTTGTTCCCACAGCCCTGGGGTTATCTTCTCCTCTTGGTGATCCTGTCCCTAGACTGTGATCTTATGGGAATTCCTCAAGTTATTTCTCTCTCTTATTTGGGATGAGATGGCTATGAGGTGGGGGTGGGTGAGGGGGGGGCTGGGCATATCCCTTCCCCCACACTTGAAGTTGAGGAAGGTAGAGGAGAATCTCTCTTCCCCAGGTAGGATGAAATGACAGGAAGCACATGATGTTTCTGCTGAGTGCAGGCTTAGTTTAAAAAATGGTACAGGGGGCTGGAGAGATGGCTCAGTGGTTAAGAGCACTGATTGCTCTTCCAGAGATCCTGAGTTCAATTCCCAGCAACCACATGGTGGCTCGAAACCATATATAATGAGATCTAGCGCCCTCTTCTGGTGCATCTGAAGAGAGTGACCGTGTACTCACATACATTAAATAAATAAATCTTAAAACAAAATGATTCCCTTCCCTTTCCTCTTCCTGCTGCCTCCGTATTCACTGTACAGGGCCAGGAGAGTTCCTGAGGTAAAATTTACCAAGTATGGTGGAATTCTAAGTTCCCCCTGGATAGTTTTCTCTGAGGTGCCAGGAATTTGGTGACACTTTGGATTTTTCCACCCCAAGACTGGTTTCTGCTTGTGGGCTTGTCTTTTTGTATCTGGCTTTTGTTCTTTAATCTGCAGTGTGTGTGGTGGGGAGCAGGGAGGCAGGGTTTTACCACATGACTTCACTTCATTGGTAGATTTAGGATATGCGTTTTTGGCTTGTTCAGATTTGTATTTATTAGAAGGGTACAGTGGTGACTTCCCAGGTCCTGAAATGCAGCTAATCCTGAAAGAAGCCAAGCACCCAGATGTGCAGGGTCCCTCAGGCTCACACGAGGCAGGGGTTAGATGCAAGCGGTGGAGGAAGGCATATAGCTCTGTTGTTAAAGACTAGTTATTTTTTATTGGTGTGTGTGTGTGTACACGTGAGAGAGAGAGAGAGAGAGAGAGAGAGAGAGAGAGAGAGAGAGAAAGGCGCACACACACCTGTCCTCACAGCCAGATGTGTGATGTCTCCTGCAGAGCTGGAGTTTCAAAGGTTGTGGTTTCTGAGAACCAAAACTGCCCTCCCTCATTGTGTTGAATCTATAATCAGGACATCAGAGTCCATAGGATTATAGAATCTCATTCATAAAACGAAAATATTGACACCAGATGTCTGTTACAGCACTGGGATTCTGTGATATTACGGAATTCTAAATTTCCCACTTCTGAGTACTAAGATTCTGCAGTAAGTTCACTGTAAACATCAGGGTAAAAATGGATCTTGTGTACTTAAAAATCTTTTTTTAAACATTTACTTACTGTAGGGGTGTGCGTGTGTATGTGCGTGCAAGTGTACCTGTACTCCCAAGCACATACCCCCACACAGACACACACAATTAAAAAAAAAAAACAAAATACAGCTGGGCATGGTGGTGCACACCTTTAACCCCAGCACTCAGCAGGGAGAGTCTGAGGCCAGCTTGGTTTAAAGTTCTAGGTCAGCCAGCCTATGTAGTACAACATTGTTGTCTTGACAACAACAAAACAATACTATTAGTACTACTAATAAAATTAATATATAAAAATGGTCGTAAAGTTTCTTGAAGAGGGACCTTTGGCAGTTCCACATTTGCATCCGGTGTTTGTGTGACGGGAAGGGCAGTTCGAAGACTGTTGGTTCAAATGGTCTGCTCTCCAGGATTTCAGCATGGGGCGGGGTGGGGGAACACCTAGCGTTGACTGATGCTTTCTAAGCACTCCCAAACGTAGTGGAAAGGCCAGTGAGCTTGCAAGCTTGTCATGGGATGAGGGATGAAAACTGTGCGACCCTTCACCACTCAGACAGGAAGCGGAGCCGCAGATGAGCGCGGCCGCCACGCCACGGACTTACACAGGATGAGTACTGTGCCACCCTCCTACCGCCCAGACAGGAAGCGCTGCCGCGGCCTCCACCTTGGACTTACCACTTCTCCTCTTCTACTTGTACTCCCACGGACTGGAACTTACTGGACGCCTTACTCTCTGCCGTTTTCTCCGGCTCTTCGGCATCGTCCACCTGAAGGAATCACCAAGCAAACAGAGTTGTTTCTATTGCCTCACTGGAAAAGCAGATGCACTTCTCACCTCAGGCCTCTGGGATATGATGGGACTGCTTCTGTGACTTACAACCTCTGATCCGTATTTGTGCATCTGATAGCGCGATCGTTACATTCTTAGCGTGCTCTTGGGTTCTACTAATGTTTACTAGGAACATGTTTTTAATGTGTATGTGTGTTAACCCAAGTGTATATATGTACACCATATGTGTGCAAGTGCCTGGGGAGGCCAGAAGAGGACAACAGATCCCCTAAAACTGGAGTTACAGGCAATTGTGAGCCACTGTACTGGAGCTGAACCCTGGTCCTCTGCCAAAGCAGAAGTTAAGTACTCTTAACCACGGAGACATCTCTTTAGCCCCTGACTCTGCTGACTTTAATAAAACACAGTTTTATTTATTTCCAAACTTGACAAATGTCTATCATTCCACCACAGATTTATAAGCATAGTTGTTCCTTGGCCTCCATAGGAACTGGTTCTAGGATCACCATAGATATCCACATTCAAGAATGCTCAGACTCTTACATGAGATGGCATAGTGCCTACCTATTACTACATCCACCCTCCCTTGTACATAGCCACCTCTAGAGCATTTCCATGTAATAGTATTTATATGATATGCAGAGTCGAGTACTGTACAGTTAAGAAAATAATGAAGGAAAATTGTAGAAGTACAATACAGACTCACTTTTCTTTTTTGGTTTTTCTTTTTAGTTTTGGGTTTTTGAGATAGGATTTCATCATGTAGCCTTGGATGTCCTGGAACTTGCTCTGTAGACCAGGCTGGCCTCGAACTTAGAGACCCACCTGGCTATGCCTCCTGAGTGCTGAGATTAAAGGCATGTACCACCACACCCAGCCAGATGTGCTTTTCTAAAGATTCATACTTATGTAATTCTGTGTGCATATGTCATGTGT
Source organism: Tokudaia tokunoshimensis (assembly GCA_036184795.1). Classification (NCBI taxonomy): domain Eukaryota; kingdom Metazoa; phylum Chordata; class Mammalia; order Rodentia; family Muridae; genus Tokudaia; species Tokudaia tokunoshimensis. Next base: position 111,448,091 of record BTHU01000016.1, on the reverse strand, counting down.
ACGGGGTTACTTGTAGAAGCCATAAGATGGTGTTGAATCTACTGAAGCTTGTGTTAGAGACAGCTGTGAGTGCTGGGAACCAAACTCAGATCCTCTGGAAGATGAAGAAGTTCTCTTAACCACTGAGCCACCTCTCCCACCCCAGGGACATTTAAAAAATAATTTTGGAGGTGTCGATTCCATACATACCAAACATATCTAGGGGTAACTGTATGTAATTTCTTGAGTGTATTCTATTAGAGAGAATGTCGCAAACAAATGTGCTCTTGGAAGTTCTAAATTACCAGTGAAGATGCAAAAGGGGGAATGGAGATATACCTCAGTTGTCTCTAGCACTCAGGAATCCCTGGGTTGGATTCTCAGCACACCATAAACCCAGTGTGGTGGTGCATTCCTGTAATCCCAGCCCTCAGGAAGCAGAGGCAGGTGGATCTTTGTGAATTCGAGGCCAGCCTGGTCTAAAGAACAAGTTCTAAGACAGCCAATGGATACACAGAGAAACCAACCCTGTCTAAAAAAAGAAAAAGAGAAAAAAAAAGGGGGGGGCTGTTGAGATGGTTCTACCAATAAAAGCTCTTGCACCCAAGCCTGACCATGGAGGTTCAGTCTCTAGAACCCACATGCTGGAAAGAGAGAACCAACTCTTATAGTTTGTCCTCTGATTTGTACAAGCAAACAATGACATAAGTAAGTCCCCCACCCATACACATGCAAAGTAGAGAATATTATAAGGTACATGCTAACACCAGGGCAAAAATAAGGATTAAGTTAAATATATTTGCTAGAGTATTCACAAAATATCAGTGTATAGAGATATTGAGTGCACTGATTTCCCTCAAAAAGAGAAGTAATTGACTATTGATCATAACTGGTCAGGGAGTATTGTCGTTATACATATATAAGTTTTGGGGACTAGAGAGATAGCTCTGAGGTTAGGAGCATTCACTGCTTTGCTGAGTATAAAGTACAGTTCCCAGCACATGGCGGCTCACAACTGCCTTTAAGTCCAGTTCAAAGGCATCTCACATCCTCTTCTTTCACTTTTGCAGGCTCCCACACGACATGCACTCGGGTTCAGTCCCATATACACTCACACAGAATAAGTAAATAAAATCTAAACAATGTTTTGAGTTTTAGATGATCAAAGATGCATTAACTATTGAAAATGATATAAAAAGACATTTGAAAAAGGATGAAGTAAATGTTGAGGAAACACAGCAAGCTACCATCCCTTGGCACTAACTCAGTGTCAGATAGAAAGGCAGATAATATAATCACCACGGTGAAGGTGTGTAACATAAACTTTCCCACTGTAACCATGGCGACATGCATGGTTGAGAGGCACTGAGCACATTTACACTGTTGTGCGGTGACCACAAACAGTCATGGTAGAATTGACCAGAATCCTAAACAGAGACCTGTGTCCTCTAAACAACCCTCTCAGGAATCCGAATTGCGCGTTTTTGTGGTACGGGACAGGGTGGGGTACCTGCCACAGAGCTCCGGTGTTGCGGAGGACAACTTCCGGGAGTTGTTTGACTCCTCCTACACTGGGTTCTGGACTCAAACTCAGCCTATCAGGCTGTACTGCAAAACCCTTTACCCGCTGAGCCATCTTGCGGGCCTGGAATTTAGAGCTTTAAAAAATGCTATTCTTGGGTGAGCGAGATGGCTCTTTGGGAAAAGGCTTCCTGCCAAACCTATCAAGCTGAATTCAATCCTGGGTCCCACATAGTAAAGGAGAGAATACCTTCCTGAGAGTACTTTTCTGATCTGGACGTGCAGTACATAAACTCCTCCCACTCCTCGTGTGCCGTAAGCTCCTCCCACTCCTTGTGTGCCGTAAGCTCCTCCCACTCCTCGTACACACACAATAAAAATGAAAAATCCTCATTCTGTCCTAGTGTTTCTGATAAAAATCTCATCATTTGATAGGGAAAGGCAGGAGGATCAGATCCTTTAAGGATTAGAAGGAAATTTAGCTTCTAGGGGGATGGAGAGATGTTGACAGGGGGCTGACTTGGACTTTTGGTTCCCACGGTGGCATCTACGGGCGCCCGAGCTCTTTGGGAGAACTGATCACTTGCACCTGGAGGCTACAGGAGGGTCTCCGACCTCCTTCTATGAGGGAAAGATTGTCCTTTAAAAGTGAACTTTTCGGAATGGACTGTGAAAATACAACTGTAGAGTGAAAAATGTGCTTGGCTTCCAGATGTGCCAAGAGCTGGTTCAGTGAGTCTAGGATTCATGGTCTACCATGTGGAGAAATGACTGTCCAACAGACACCAGCGGAAGGCACCACAGACATGAATGCATCTTCTCTCATGGAAGGAAATCTGTGTAAGGCCACCCATTCGGGTGTGAAAGCAAAGGAAGAGTTGGTGAGATGGCTCAGTGGGTGACGGAACCTACTGAAAAGCCCGATGACCCAAGTTTGATCTCTGGGACCCACATGTTAGAAGAGAATCGTGGTCTCTTAATGTGTGCTACTACAAGTGTGTGTGTGCGCGCACACAGGCACACATGCAACAAATGTGATTTTAAAAAAGCCAAAGCAAGGTCAGCTAGGTGTTATTTTAGAAAATTTACAAGCCGGGCGGTGGTGGCGCACGCCTTTAATCCCAGCACTTGGGAGGCAGAGGCAGGAGGATTTCTGAGTTCGAGGCCAGCCTGGTCTACAAAGTGAGTTCCAGGACAGCCAGGGCTACACAGAGAAACCCTGTCTCGAAAAACCAAAAAAAAAAAAAAAAAAAAAAAAAACAAACCCAATAAAAACAAGAAAATTTACAACATAATAAAATATTTCCATAATATTTCCCCCTGTGGAGCATGAGTTGTGGGGAGGAAGGGTGATCTGAGTAGTGTCTGAGCTGGCCACCATATTGTCATGAAATGCACTATTAAATAGCCAATAATGACCTCAAGACTGATCACATTCCTTTCTCGCGATGCTGGTTTAACTGTTGTTTTCCACGCAAACAGTCACCTCTCTCCTGACCTCCCACGTCTGTGAATGATGAACGTTTTGTTCCCATACAACAGGATTAGGCATACGGCAACCTGACAATGTCCCCAGCAATTCCCGGGCACGCACACCTTTATAAATATTTCTATCACCGGTCTGTATCAGTTGTGTGTGCCTATGCCTGAATGTATGTGAGTGATTATGTGTGGGTGACTTGTGTATGTGAGTGTAAGTGCATGTGTGTGTATGAGAGTCTTATGTAAGTGTGCATGACTGTATGTAAGTGAATATGCGTGCGTGCGAGTATTGTGTGAGTGTGGGCATGTGTGTGCCACAGCACTCTAATGGAGATGAGGGGACATACTGTAGGTTTGGGTCTCTCCTTTCACCATGTGGGTTCTGTAGACTGAACTCCCATTGTCAGTCTTGGCAGAGAGTACCTTTACCTGCTGAGCTAGCTTGCTGACCCCCATACTCTTCTGAATGGAACACACCAAGCAAATAATGTCTTCCAGACACAACACACACATGAACTCTCTGACAGCAGTCATGGGGCCTGCTGGGTCTGGGTCAGATGGCGTGCCAGCGCTGAGAGGAAAAGTGGGAGAAAAACCTCCATCCTATCCAAGAAGCCATTTCCAATTCATAACTGCTTGTAAAGAAAGTTCTGGCCAGGCAGTGGTGGCGCACACCTTTAATCCCAGCACTTGGGAGGCAGAGGCAGGTGGATTTCTGAGTTCAAGGCCAGCCTGGTCTACAGAGTGAGTTCCAGGACAGCCAGGGCTACACAGAGAAACTCTGTCTTGAACAACCAAAAAAAAAGAAAGAAAGCTCTGTTTTCTCTAGTGGAGTCTCACTGGGTATACAAACCACACTTAATGGCAGGCCCCAGGTCCAGCACATGAACTCACTGGTATTTGGAGGGTTTTGTCCATAATGCTTTGCCTGGGATTTTTTTTTTCTCTTTGTTTTGTCTGTTTGCTTCTACTTTTATATGCTTGTCTGTTTTCTAATGTGAGAAGCGGGGGAGGGGGTGATTTGGTTGATGGGAAATCATGATCAGAATATAGCCTATAGAAAAATATTTTCAATAAAAACATTTATTTATTTTTAATATATGCATGTTTGTCTACCTGTATGTGTGTATGCCATGTCAATGACTGATACCTGAGGAGGCCAGGGGGGAGCATTGGACCCCTATGAACTGGAGTTATAGAGGATTGTGAGTCACCATGTGGGTGTTGAGAACCAATCCAGGTCCTCTGCAAGAGCAGCAAACTGGGATAGCCACAGTCATAACTCCTGAACTCTGAGAATCAAAATGCACACAAGACACTTAAGGGTACTTCGATATACATACAAAGTAATGGCAGATGTAATTTTGTTTTTCATTTTTTGTTATTTTGATTCATTTTAAGAAAGGCATATATAGTCTAAACTATCCTAGGATGTCCTTGAACTCTCAACCTTCCATTCTTTCTTTGTTTTTGACAGAATCTTGCTATGTTACCCAGGCTGGCTTTGGACTCACAGAGCTTTGCCTATGCCGGGAGTTAAAGGTCTCTGCTACTAAAACTGGCCTCAATTTGCAACTTTGTTTTTGAGTGTGCACTACCAGCCCCAGCTGTGCATTGCATTCTGCTAATAATTTGAACATCCCCTTCTAAATATAGCTCTCTCATCCTCAATGGCAAAATGATTTCTTGGAAACACACACACACACACACACACACGAAAGGGCACACTTCTCAGTGGGTTCTATTTCAAGGTATAGAGAGCAGTTACCTGTATCCCAATAGATAGGCATCGGTTTTTCTTAAAGTCTTTCTTCCTATCCTCGGTGGTGACAGTAGCTATGGTGGTGGTGGTGGTGGTGACGGCCGCGGCATTGCTGCCCATGTGTTGACTTGCTGGGCCATGAATCTGGGCGTTTGCAGCCTCGATGGCAGCCGTGAGAGCCTTCATACTGTCCAGACTTTCGGTGGAGTTGCTGAGGCCAGACTGGCTGATCATGTCTCCACGCTGGCCTTGCCCGTCCATGTAGGCATCCTGTGCGGACTCTGTGCTACTCTGGGCTGTGATAGAAATGAAAGGTTTCGTGGTAGTTCTGGGTGGGACTGGAGGTGGTGTCTTCTTATATGTTGTAATGCAAGATGACACTGGAAGACAGCGAAAGCAAAGACTGTGATTTCTGCATATTGTCAGGGACAGCCATTGGGAGATCAGGGCACACAAAACACTCTGACATTGAACATGATAATGAAGCCGTGGGGGGTGGGGGTCACAGCAGTGAGGGGGAGAGACTGGAGGACACCCACCTCTGAGATGAAAGCTATAAATCATCGTGAACTAGATATGACTGGTCACCTGAGGAAACTGTCTTGGGTAGCAAGGGAGAAACTGAGGAGAAGCTTTGCCTTCTGGGGAGAACAGTTAATACAGCCAATGCCAAACAAAGCAGCTTGTTGGGGATGGTTTGGGTAGTTGATAATAAAAAGAGAGCTTGTGGACATGTGTGATCTGATAACATCCTAACATGCTTGGGCCAAGTCAGCCTCAGTAGCTTCCTGGATTTAAACTCTTCCACTCTAAATTCCTCCCTGCCTCTCAATACGTCTATTTTATCCTCTGTGGTGTCTGCCAGCCTCTCAAGACCTCTCTTTTCATTCTCTATGGTTTCTGTTTCCTATCTGCCTTTCCTCCCTGCCCCCCACCCCACCCCATTTTCTTTTTTATATAGGTAAGCACTGTATAAACTCTTGTTCACAAACTTGAGCATAACCACTCACTAAGAGGACCCCCAATGCCCCACACAAACTATACACTCATTTATAGATTGCCTCTGAGCATTTGTTTGGTCCCTATTACGCCACACCTTGACGTGCCACCCTAAGTTTCCCTTCAAGACACACATCACCAAGGCAAATGTCTGAATGCATTCACCCGAGGCTGCCATTTGTCCAGGTCCTTTCCGAGGCTCCAACCCCCTCTACCCATCTATCTGGTCACAGTTTTCAGCAACTGGAAAAACTGTAGCCGTTTCTCAGCTTCCCATGTAGGGAGAATGACTCAGAAAAAGGAAGATAAAAAGCATTTCCAAGTAGAGCAGGATCTTCTGCCGGGAAAGAGCAGTGTAGTGCAGTGGTCTGACACTGGTTCCCACCACTTCTGCCTTCTCTTTCCACATCTTCCCCAGGCAACGCACGGCTGGTACCCTGTGGTTACAACAACCCACACAACTCCAACTTGGGTCCTAGCTGTCACTTGGACCATCTCATTTAATAAAACACTTCCGTATTGACCATGCTTCTTTAAAGGCCACCAAGGGGGCTAAAGAGATGGCTCAGTGGTTAAGAGCACCGACTGCCCTTCTGAAGGTCCTGAGTTCAAATCCCAGCAACCACATGGTGGCTCACAACCATCTGTAACAAGATCATATGCTCTCCTCTGGAGTGTCTGAAGAGAGCTACGTGTACTTACATATAATAAATAAATCTTTTTTTTTAAATAAAGGTCACCAAGAGAATATCCTAAGATGTATCATAAACAAGAGGGCCCCATTCCACTGCCCTGTTGCCTTGTGATTTAGAGTAATTCCCTCAACCATAAAAGAAAGAATAAGAACAATGTTGGCCCTGTTCTTCCCACGGATTGCCTGGGAATCAAAGGAAGAAATCCTGCATTGTCATGTTACAATATCACATGCTCAGGCAGACAGAGCGAATACGCAACAGGACGAGGTCCCCTTAGTTATGTGGTCTGATGATCAGCAAATACTACATGAAACCTTCCACATATTTGTACTGCCTGCCAGGGTTAGGGTTTGAACAGTGAGTGATAAGCAATTCAATTCAACTCTTCAACTCTCTCTCTCTCTCTCTCTCTCTCTTGCTTCTGCTGTCAGACTAGCTCGGAGCAAGCGCTTACTCAAGACTCAGATTTGATCCGCCTGCTCCTAGGCAAGCACCCGGCTAAGTCACGGAAACTGGAGCAGACTGGTAAATTGTCTCCTATACTTTTAACCCCTGCGGTGCTCCCTCTTGTCTTCCAGACAGAGGTAAAGTGGTAGCCATGTCTGAGATGGTCTCAGTCACCTGTCTGAAGACCCAAAGAGGTTAGAGAAGGGAGAGAGCCATGATTAGGATGTCCACTCCCACCTGAACGTAATGACGTCAGAGCATGACGTGACTTCTAAAACCACGTGGGGGAAAGAAAGAACCAAATCTTGCAAATTATCCTCTGATCGTTACATGCACACCAGAGCATGCACATGAGATCACACAAGTGCACGCAAAACAAATAAACTCGAGAAATTAAAAGAACAAAGCCAGCATGAGTGTGAGATGGCTCGATTGTAAAGACACCAAGCTGCCAGGCTTTACAGCCTGAGTCGATCCCCAGGACCCACATGGCAGAAGGTGACAACCAGCTCTCAGAAGTTGTTCTCTGGCTTCCACATGCACAGTGTGGCATTCGTATGCCCATACACATACAAAATAAATAAATGCAATTTTAATTAACAACAGCAACAACAAAAAAATGTCAGGCTCAGTGATTAATCCGAACACTAGAGAGGCAGGCAGATTTCTGTGAGCTTGATGCTATCCTAGTCTACATGACATTAATATGTATATGTGTATAATATTATACATAAATAAAACGAGAAAATCTGTAAGATATGTAGTCACACATTGTTCATATGTGGAGCAGAAGGACCTTATTCCGTAATGAGGACTCAGTTCCTGGGAACATACAAGCACAGATCAGTCAATTTTATTTCTTTTAAAAGATTTATTTAAATTTATGTGTATGATTTTTGCGCCCCCCCCCCCGTGTATGTCTGTACACTACACGCATGTCTGCTGCCTATGGAGAGCAGAAAAATGTACCGAATTCCGTGCAGCTGGTGTCGGGATGGTTGTAAGCAATCACGTGGCTGCTGGGACTCGAACACAGTTCCTCTGCAAGTGCTCTAAACCACTGAGCCATCTCTCCAGCAGGCAGATCTCTGTGAGTTTAAGGCCAGCCTGGTCTACATAGCAAGTTCCAGGACAGCCAGGGCTATGTAGAAACCTTCTTGTCTCAAAAAGACCTGCCATAATCCTCAGGACTACCAAACAAAAACAAACAATAGAAAGTTTTAAAAAGAGAAAATACCCAAGTATATGTAAGTTCTAAAAAAATTAACAAAACGTTGCAGAAACAGAGTCCACATGGAAAAGTTACTGCCCTATTTAAAAAAATATTTACAGCTTCCCCCTTTCCAGGCCACCCAGAGAGATCGTGGTGGCTTGTGGTGAGAGGCAAGGACCAGGCACACTTTCTTGCCAGCCCACCTCTGGGAGGTACGGTGCATCTCACAGTAGTTACTATGCGTTCTGGCTCCAGGGAGGTGGCTGCGTGAGAATGACTTCCACTCAAATCATCCTTCACGGAAAACACTTTTTTCCCTGTGTCACTGAAGAAAAAAAAAAGCGACTCTGAGCTCGCCAGGGAGGGAGGGGCTGGCAATAATTCTTGCAGTCATCCACACCCTCGCCAGTTGGTGGTTACCGGGATCCCAGACACTTCCTAATGCCAGACAAATGCCCCAAGCCTCGGCATGTCTGGTTTAAAGATCTATTCAACTGATAGCCCCCGCCTTTTCGAGGGAGAGCCCCAGTACCCGGCTAATCAAACAAAACATTGTTCTCAGAAGGCAGGAAGAAAGGAAAGGCTTTTCTCTGGGCCACAACATTTGGGATTCATATCTATATATAAAAACATAATACATATATATTCCCAACTAAAAGGTTGCTACAAAACTTGGGATTCCAGGGTCGTGGCTGGTTTGCACAGACCGTGCACTGTATAGAAATCCCGGGAGGGGAGGAATCTGAAAGTTAAGAGCCGTTAAAAGGAAAGAGGAAAAAAAAAAAGCCCCAAGCACTTGATGCCTGGAAATGATGTAAGACGCAGCCACTCCTCTGTTAGACCTGCAACCAAACGAAGCTCAGATCCGTCGCAGCTGCTCTCCAAATGTCAGCGCCAGTGCTGGACAAAGCTTGAAATCCACCAGGCTTCAGGAGAGCCATTCTCACCCACATTTTCCCCCGAGCACTCTTAGGAACCTGGCAACAGGTAACGTGGCAACCTTTGACTTCTAAAGGCGAGTGGGATAATTTCAGGGAACAAACGGATTGTTTTCGAGCAGCTGCATCTCTCTCCTAACTGCCCCCGCACCCAACCTCCTCCCTCTCAATACAAAGTCTGGGAAAACAAACTTAAGTGCTCCGGTTGTCCTGCTCTTGCGCGTCCCCTGGTGACTAACATCGGGACAACACGCACGTGTTCGGAACTCAGTGTTGTGGAAGTGTGCGGCTGACCCTCCGGACCTGTCTCCCGTAAAGAGCTGGAATCCATTCAAAATGTCTTCATTTTTGTTGTTGTTGTTGTTTTCTAGATAGGGTTTCTCTATTTAGCCTTGGCTGTCCTGGATCTCGCTATGTAGACTAGGCTGGCTTTGAACTAGGAGAGCTACTGCTTCTGCCTCCTGAGTGCTGGGATTAAAGGTGAGCGCCAACAGACCCAGCTTCAGAGCATCTACATTTTTTATTTAAGCACACTGCTGAATGAAACCTGTTGGCATCCAAAGACCAGTTTTGCAGATCGGTTTCCAACTCAGGATGTCACACCCAAGCGTCACCTGTTGCTATGACTACCACATACCTTCCCAGAGCCCACTTCCCATACTCACCTGCGAACAGATTACATCATAGCCTATACAAAAGACAGACCTTTCCCCACTTTCGCCCCCCCCTTTTTTTTCTTTTCCGCTTTGTTTTTCTCTCTCCCCCTCTCTTTGTCCCCAATAAAACCTCTTACGTGTGGAACTGCTTTGACCTGGTGTGCTATGTTCGCTATTCTAACATATCAAAACCTCTGGACTCCGACCCCCTAGAATCAGTGAGGATAAATACTGGGAATGGGATCTATCTGGTAAGCATTGCTGGTGACTCAGGCCTGTGATGTCTTCCTTCTGAGGCTGATGTGGGAAGATCAGGGTTCAAGACCAGCCTGGATTCCTTACTCAGGCTTTGTCTTGAAAAAGTATCAACAAAACGTGATTCCTGCTGTGACGACTCCCATTTTCCCCGTTTGTCTTGATGTATATTCCATGTACAGACACCTTTTGGGTCTGAAGCTTTCCTAATCAGCCCTGCTGGGTTCCTGTGTATAAGGATTACAGATTTCCACACTACCAGACCAGCTTCCCAGACTGCAGCTACACCCAGGAAAATACCAGCGGCTGTGTTTTTAGGCTGTCTGATCCTCTTAGACGCTGCCCCGCCCACTTCCAATGAAGGGCAGGAATGGAGGCCCAGTCCTGAGCTGCTGTTAGCCCACAGGACCCGGCACTCCAGTTCTGCGTCTGGAAATGGTACCCGGAAGCAGAGAGGTTCAGATCAAAGTAACTGGTTTTTTCAGAAACTTTCATTAATTAACTAAATTAGAGGACACGGAAGGATGTTGGAGGTGCCTCTTCAGAAGGCTCAGGTCTGAGCCCTCTAATACAGACCTTGACAATCAAATAATACTAGAAGCTGAAAACAGCCCTTGCCTGAAACCATGAGATGTTAGAGTTTTTACCCAGATCATATAAGGTCAAAGGTTAAAGTTTGGGGGTCTGAGTAAGCTTGGGTAGGGCCACTGGCTTGTGTGAACTGCAGCCTTTCTAGAGCCTGGGCACCTGTGTGGTAATCGGGACACTTCAGTCTTCAGGATTACTAATTTCCAAGGCGGCGGGTGTTGTTCCCAGCTGGGAATACGATCTCCAGTTAGCACTTCATCTTCCCGGCTTTGCCAACAGGTGCTGTTGAGTCAACTGTGCACACAGACGACTGTCCTGGCACATCTCATCACCGGGAAGACTTCATTGCCATTTGTTCCATGACTTTACAGACTGATTTCTACCCCTGACTCAGACACAGTCACTTCCTCTTTACACTTAGGGAATTGTTTTGTGTTGTTTTTTTCTTTTTCAGCATTTGTAATCTTGTGTGTGTTTTTCAAAATATGTCCCAGCCTGGCCTATGGGTCTTCCTGAGTTAAACGGACTGTTTACATAAGGGGAAGATTCAGGGCCCAAGGTCAGGGTTACAGACTTATGTAAGGTTTCCTGTTTGGGCAGCTGGTCTACCAACCCCTCAGGGTGGACTGAGTTTTGATGAAAGATGCCTGCCCATTGGGTGTGGTAGCATACACCTGTAGCTCAGCACTCAGGGATATAAGAAGTTCAAGGATTTGGTTTTGGACCCCAGGACAAGGGACTGAGGTGCATATTTTACATATTAAAGCAGACCAGGTTTTCCCAGCATCCCTCAGTCCCCATACCCTGCTCCCATCCTTGAATTTTCCAGCCCAGGGCTGGGCTGCCCTTCCCCTAGAGGCTCCTCCCTATATAATCCCCGACATTTTGCGCTCTCTCTCTCTCTCTCTCTCTCTCTCTCTCTCTCTCTCTCTCTCTCTCTCTCTCTTTTGCTTTCCTCTCTTTGTGTGAGCACCCTTTCTCTCCACCCTCCCACCCTCAACCCACGGCAATTTCCCTGGCCTCAGTCCTTGGGGCCAGTGAACTCGATTGCCCGAGAGCAGTTTCCCAATAAACCCGCCTTTAATCTAATCTAATCTGGCTTGAATTGGCTCATTTCTGAACACAGACTTCTTTTCTTTGCTATCTTCTATATACAGTATAATAACTATTTGCTTGGTGTATGTCCACATAATTCTAGCATGCAGAAGGCCGAGGCAGGGGGATTGCAATTGGAAAGCCAGGCTGTGCTACAAGTTGAATACTTGTCTCAGAAAACTAACATCTAGCCATGTGGGTTGGTGAATTCTTGTAAGCCCGGCCCTTGGGAGGCAGAGGCAGGAGGATCTCAATGAGTTTGAGGTCTTTGAAGTCTGTATAGCAAATTCTAGGCCATCCAGAGTGAGATTTTTATGGGTTTACATCAGTAATAGAGTGCTTGGCTGGTATGGGGCAGGTCCTGGGTTTGAGCTCTAAAACCACAAAAAACAAAAACAAAAACAATATTTATAAAGCATTTGTAATTAGAAGTAATCTGTAAGAAGTAGTCTCAAAATGGCTTACAGTATGTTGCAGGATGTGCACAGGCTATATGCAAAGACCATACAAGAGACAGTAGCTGAATGTTCTGGTAAACACACAGCATATGAGGGTGTTCCAGAATCAACCCTCTAAAGGTACCAAAGGACAACTATATAGTCAGTTGTCACCAGTTCTGTTGGCACTAGTCAAGTGTTGGCTGAGTCCAGCTATGACTAATCAGCTTTTGCCGTGGAGCTGGTCTGTCAAACACCAGTGTCATGAGGTCGACATGGTGGTACAGCCAAAGAGCTTGAGCCGTTCATCCATGTCCGAGGCCTGGGATTCCATTCCCAGCATCGTCAACATGAGGAATGCAGTCTCTACACTCTCCTGTGCTTTATCCAACCTAACATCCTTGTCCTGGCTGGTTTTGGGTGTCAACTTGACATAGGCTGGAGTTATCACAGAGAAAGGCGCTTCAGTTGGGGCAGTGCCTCCACCAGATCCAGCTGTGAGGCATTTTTCTCAATTAGTGATCAAAGGGGGAGGGCCCCTTGTGGGTGGAGCCATCCCTGGGCTGGTAGTCTTGGGGTTCTATAAGAAAGCAAGCTGAGCAAGCCAGGGGAAGCAAGCCAGTAAGAAACATCCCTCCATGGCCTCTGCATCAGCTCCTGCTTCCTGACCTGCTTGAGTTCAAGTCCTGACTTCCTTTAGTGATGAACAGCAATGTGGAAATGTAAGCGAATAAATCCTTTCCTCTCCAACTTGCTTCTTGGTCATGATGTTTGTGCAGGAACAGAAACCCTGACTAAGACAATCCTCCTCTGTCTCTGCCTGGTGGCACACTCAGGTCCGATTAGATTGCTGCTGAGTGGCCCAGGATCCCAAACCTCCCGTATCTCTGTGACTGCTTTTCCTCCCACTAGTTCTTTCTACTTATCATTACTGGACTTTTGTCTCCCATAGCCTAGGCTGGCCTAGAACTCACTGTGTAGTCGAAGCTGACCTTGACCTCCAGCCTCTACTTTCCAAGTGTTGGGATCACAGACATGCCACCGTAGCCGCCCTCCCTTCTTAGAACCTTCATTGTTTTTTTTTTAGATAAGATTTATTTATTTATTATATGTAAGTACACTGTAGCTGTCTTCAGACACTCCAGAAGAGGGCGTCAGATTTCATTACAGATGGTTGTGAGCCACCATGTGGTTGCTGGGCTTTGAACTCAGGACCTTTGGAAGTGCTCTTAACCCGCCAAGCCATCTCTCCAGCCCCATTTTTTGTTTTTATATTTGAAAATCTTTCTTATTATTTGCTCATTTGGTAAGGTCTCACGTAGCTTAATTCCGGCCTGGGACTTGAGGACAACCTTGAACTTCTGACCTTCCTGCCTTCACCTTCTAAGGGGTGGGATTACAGGCATGGACCACCAAGCCTTTTTTACATAGTACTGCGACTAAAACCACTCTACTTTTTACATGCTAGTCAAGCACTCTACAAACTTAGCTGCATCGTCAGCCCAGGTTGAAAATTCCTTATTTTCATTTTATCAGGGCATCTTTCCAAGAACCCTTCTCTACCTCATCTCAACAGAACTGGTTTGGAGTCCTGAGTATTAGGACAAACCCAAATGGGAACCACAAACGTCTGCTGGCCTGGGTCTAGTAAACAGATCTCAGTTGCGATTCACTCCTCCTCGGGCCAAGGCCATAGTGTGCACCCGGATGGGAGGAGAGTATCAATTGCGTGGGATTCCTCTGTGTTGCTTCAGGAAGTGAGAGGCCTGTTCACAAATCTGAGTACATCACATCTATGGGAGCCCGGGCCTGCTAAGTCCTAACTGACTCTGGCGATACCTCACTGTCCCTGTGCCTGGGCACTGAGAGCAGCCTCAGGAATGTGGCTCGGGAATCTTGTGCCTTGGAAACCGGGATTTGTGGAGAAACCAGAAAGGAAACTGTTCTTTCCTTCCTGTTAGCTTCAGCAGGGTCTGGAGGGCAGGGCCTGTGGGAAGTGCAAGCAGCCCTGGGCTGTGTAGGCAAGCTCTTAATTATTCTTCCGACTCCTTCCCTCCTAGAAACGCTCCTTTTTCAAAGGGAAAACTGCACAGGTTAATCTGTATTGGTCTCCATGGTCCAGAGAAAGGATGCCTGTTCCTCACGCACACTCAGGTAGTAAGAGCAATCCGAGAGGGACAGACTCTCTTTAACTGCTGCACACTGACAGCTGAAGACACAAATCAGAAGAAACTTTTCAGGTGTTCCTCAGGGCTCTTTCTGACAACATGGCTATTTAAAGTATCCCTGAAGGCTGCACTTGCCCTGCCACCCTGGGGTGTAGCTCAGTGGTAGAGCACACACCTACAACATACAGGGATGTATTTCTAGCATGGAAAAAGGGGACAGGAAGGACAGGGATGCTTGCCATTTGCCAAAAATTTCAGTTAAACGAAACAAAACCCAACAACCTCACAGTCCCTTTGAAGTCAAGATTAAAATTGGTATTCAGTTACTCCACCCTCTATCCCCATCCACTGAGTGTTAATGAACCTAAGGCTGTAGCTGGTCTCTTTAAATTCCAAAAACAACCCTGCAGAGGAGGGTATAGCCAACAGATAAAAAAGGAGGCCAAGAGAGAGGTTGCTTTGCCCCAGCTGACCGAGGATAGAGCTGGTCAGGAAGTTGTTCTTCCACCGAAGCCTACTTATTTTCCAGACATGTATCTGCTGGTCATAGTGGGTGAACACTTGTAATCCTAGCTCTGGAGAGGTAGAGGCAGAGGGATCAGGTGTTAAGGCTAGCCTCCGCTACATTGTGAGTTCAAGGCCAGCCTGGGCTAGATGAGACACTATCTCAAAACGGTAACAATGACAAAAAGATTCTCTCTGAGAGAGGAGTGCTGCCGGAGCGCTGGTTGGAAAACTTTGCCAACAACTGGAACGCTCGGTCCTGGGGATTGCAAACCGTTGACATACGATGATTCAAGACTTGACAGTAGCTGTGAAACTTGTGCTGTGGGCATACTGTTAGCAGTCTCCCCTCAGGTCTAACAGTTCCAAGGTCAGATTTTTAATGATGGTTTTCAGAAATGTGGCTGGAGGAGTCATGTCTCAAACCCACATGCCAACTCTTAGTGTATATATATATATATATATATATATATATATATATATTATATATATATAAAATGCATATACTATATATACATATATACTATATGTATATATAGTATATATATATCTCAAGTTGGTGCCTTGATGGAACAGGCTTGAAGCTGATTTTGCTCATCCCTGTGCATGAGCCACCACACCTAGTTCAAAAGTATAGTTTAAGCTGGTCTAGAACTCCTGATCCTCTTATCTCTGACTCTTCAGCATACTCTACTGGTGTGCAGTCAGGTTTGATAGGCATTCTTCTGGCATTGCTTTGGTATAGTTCTGGGTGTCTGTAGATCCACCAGCACATGAGACATACTTTGTTGGTTTTTATGGTAATGGTAGGGGTCCCTGGAGGGTCCTTTCACTGTGCTCTTCCCACAGGTTAGGATGATGTCTAGATTGCAATGCTACGGCATGCTGTGTCTTTTGAGATAAACGTTGTATAACCAAGGTTGTGCTGTCCAAGCCACTTTCCCCAATTCCTTACCCACAGGCCAACTTCATAGATAGTTTTTATTTTTTCTTCTGACAGGAGGGTAGGCCCACAGTGGTTTCTAGGGGGGCCATTTGGCTACAGTTTGTTTACAAACGAACTTTTCAGATTTATTTATTTATTTATTATATGTAAGAACACTGTAGCTGTCTTCTGACACACCAGAAGAGGGCATCCGATCTCATTACAGATGGTTGTGAGCCCCCATGTGGTTGCTGGGATTTGAACCTCAGGAAGAGAGCAGTCAGTGCTCTTAACCGCTGAGCCATCTCTCCAGCCCCCACAAAAGAACTTTTCAATCACTGAAAGTCTACACAGACCATCTTTAAATGTGTGGCTTGGTGCTCTAGACTCAGGGGATACTGAAATAGTTGTTGGCGACGGCTTGCATTGCAGAATAAACTGAGGTGGGGAATATAGCTTGTGGTATATAGGACTTGCCTAGCATCTGGGGAGCCCCACCCCCAGCACTGCCAAAACAATCTTTTCAAACTGATGTGTGGGTAGGCAGATATGTTAGTGAACTGCACGGGTGACTGATCAAACACTCGACATGCTTATGACCCCAAACGAGCCCTGCTCACACTTCCTGGTGTGGATTATATTCTTGTTTTCAAAATGAACCATAAAAATGAAGGGCAATAAATTTTTTTTTCAGATTTCTGTTACTGTAGGTTAGATTTTATTAAATACCAACTTTGGGCTGACAGCTATTCCGTGGGTAAATTGCACTTGCTACAAAGCCTGCTAGCCTGAGATCAATCCCTGGAACCTACAGGGCAGGAAGAAACTGCTCCAGCAAGTGGCCTCTAACCTTGGTGTGTGTCCTTTCTCAATAAAGAAATGACTGTGAAAAAGAAATCCATAAGGCGACCATGGACATTGAAAGCCTCTTTAGAGTTGGTGCCTTGATGGAACAGGCTTGAAGCTGATTTTGCTCATCCCTGAAACTGCCCAGTCACTGTTGCTTCCGTTCCAAAGAAAAATCACAGAAGGATCTGGAATGAAGGAAAACCCTAGGCAAGTAGGGCTAGTGTGCAGATGTAAATCAACTACCAATAAAAAACTTAGAGAAGAGAACCTTTTTGATGGCTGCTGCCCCAAGGTTCAGCCCGTTTGAGTTGCTGATAACCTTGTCAGTCCCTCAGATAAAGACCAGTCTTGTCACCCTGGGCACCTGGCGGGCTGAGAGGCAATAAAACGTAGCCTAATCTCCTAAGGGTGGAGTTAGGCCAAGCTTTGCCGGCAGTAATTATAGCTCTAGAATTGCGGTCCTCCGCTGAGAAACCGGGAGGGGGAAGGGAAGAAGATGGTTTGAGGCAGCTAGAAATTGTGGTTTGTTTCTGTCCTTGGATTTAAAAGGGAAAGAGAACCAATCAAGGAAAAGGGAGTGGGAGAAACAGCTAGGGGCTAGGCTCCCTCGCTAGGGGTTAACCAGCTTTCCCAACCGTCAGGTAAAGAGGCTCAGCTGCTGAGAATAATCCCAGAAACTTTAAGTAGGAGCCTTCTCTTCTACATGTAAATAGCCGAGTCATTGCCTGGCTAAGCCGGGAAGGAAGTTACGGGAGGACCGAGTGACTCATTTGTTGCTCTGTGCGCCCGGCTGTTGGATAAGAAGTTTACGAAGGGCCAGAAATCGACTTTAAATCCCAGCTCTGTAAGGGAATTCCTCTCCGGAGGGATGAATGCCATTCACACAAAGGAGCCCCGTAGACATCTCATTTACAATCTCCCCCAGGACACAGACAGGACCGCCTCAATAAACCCGGCTCAGAAACACCCATTGTTCAAAATCTTGCATTAGCAACAAGCTACTGCCACCCCAAGGCTTTGCAAAAGAAAAGATTTGGTTGGAGGGAGCCTGGGACTGGGGAGGCTGTGAAAAAAGAGACAGGAAAGACACCCTTTGAGCATCCGTGCGAGAGAGCGCGTGCTTCTATCTTTTAGTCACCCTAAGAAATGCCTGGAAGAATCCCATACTAGTGATTATGAACTCTAAATTTGATGTTGTTAGCTCAATGCAGAAACTTCTGTCAACACGACTGATAAACAGACCACGCTCTATTTAACGTACGTGTTCTCTGTCTTGGGAAAACCCGATACCAGCGCATCAAAGCGCAGCTGACTCTTTAACTGACAGTTTGCTCTGGGTAGTCCTCAGACCTACGCCTGTACACAGGAGTTCTTGGTCAGCTCCATTATTTTGGTTCCTGTCTTAATAAAGTTCGAAAATTCCTGTAATTATACAATTCTGTTCTTGGGATACAACTTACAGAATACATTTCGGTTTGCAAAAAAAAAAAAAAAAAAAAAATAGAGGTGGGAATTAAAACAAAAAAACAAAACCACTCTTTATCTTTATACACCTGTCTAGGCCCAAATCCATGACTCGGGTAAACCCACCGTTCAAGCCCAAATTCTGGCCATGATCTTTCTGATCCTCCTCCTGTCTCTTAGCTCATTCTGGATTTATACTATGTCCTGTTTGCCCTGTTCTGAGTCTCTGGATCTTTCTATTTATTAATTCCTCTCTGGAGTGTCACAGTCACTTCCTACCTCAGGTTTCTACACCTCCAGGTTGTGATTTATTAATGAGTCATGGGATCAATGGAGTGAGTCATGCAGTTTCACTATTTAGAAAGTGTTTAAATAGAAACACCTGAGTGCCCTGCGGTTAGGAACGGTATTGTTGCGTGAAGAGCGTTTGTCCAGATCTGAGTACAAAGTAGGGGACAGGTCAAATGCTTTTGTTTGTGAAATGCATTTTCTAATCGGGCATCCTGGATGATCAATTGTCCCTGCGATCAAACTGTTGCATATACTTGGAGCCGCAGTGAAAATGTGAGACACACAGCCTGTCACCCTGGCTTACAAATGTCCGCTGAAGAAGGGTCCCATCTGGGACTGAGGAAACTCCTGCTTCCCCATTCTGCTGCTAGCCTTCAGGCCCCAAGATCCCCCTTTCCTGACCAATCATACTTTATTCAAGCCATCAAGTTTCCTCACTTTGCCTTGTGGTTCCTACTGCTGAGACTCTTCTGTCTTGGTCCAAGTGTCATGGTGGCTGCCACCACCTGCTGGAAGACATCTGCACTATCCTTCCGAAAGCCTTGCCCCCAGGAAGAAGGAGCTCTGCTCTTCTGGTCTGACAGGGCAGTTAGTTACCGTATTCTGTTATCTTTCCAGTTCCTTCTGGAAAAAAAAAATTTTAAAAAGATTTATTTTTATTTTACGTATGTGAGCACACGTCAGCTGTGTGTACCAGACACACCAGAAGAGGGCATCAGATCCCATTACAGATGAGCCACCACGTGGTTGCTGGGAATTGAACTCAGGATCTCTGGAAGAGTAGTCAGTGCTCTTAACCACTGAGTCATCTTTCCAACCCTTCCTTCTGAATTTAAGTCCGCAAGTAGGCAGTCTGTTGGCAGATGTGTCGCCTTGTGTGTTGCCTAGGTGACTGGTTCATTCTCCGATCCTCCCTCATCTTGGTTTTCTCTGTGGAGAGGATGTCTTTATACCTCAAGTCCCTCTTCTGGTGAGCTGGTCAAAGCTGGTTGGATCTGATATGCAGCTGGAGTGACTACTGCATGCTAAATGACATGCCCTCCAAAGCCATGACATTTGTCAACTGCCATGGACACAGCAAAGAGGGAAGGTCACCTCAACAGGAGTTGAGTAGTCCAGGAAGCAGCACCCAAGTTCCCAGAGAAGCAAACCTTCAGGCACCCCCAGAACAGACATGAATGCTTCTCCTCTATGTTAGCTTGTTCTTTCCTTCGCTCGGCTGTAACCTCCTGACCCCCAAGGATTTTCAGCACTCATTTTCTTACTCTTGGACAGGGATGAAAGACTCCTCTATCACTCAACTGATGTCTAGGAAGGTCATGGCTGCAGTAGGCCCATGCAAGCCAAGAGCTGCCTCACAGCAGGATGCATGACAGTAAACTCAAGACCTCTCAAAACCAGCTGGGACCAGCATGGCCTGAGACCGACAGCTAGCTGCCTGGTATTATGACATCTCCATAGCTTGGGCATTGCAAAATTCCTGGTACCATCCATCTGGCTCTATGACACACCCCCAAACTCCATATAAGGACAGAAAAGAGTCCCTATTCCAGAAATCCTTATCCTGCCCTCCATGATGTAACACATGAAACAGTTTTCCCCTGTATCACAGAAGGTGCCACTGCTAAGAAGCATTGTCCCAATCTCTAGCCCTCAGACTAGCATCTTCCCAACCTTTGGCCCTCAGACTAGCATTGTCCCTGACCTTCAGCCCTCAGATTAGCACCGCCTCACACACTTTCAAAATTACTTTGCTTAGCCGGAATTCAGGGGCCAGGGCTGTGAAAAGATAAGAACGACTTGTTCTCCATCTGGGCGTGATAGCACTGGAAGATCAGCAGTGCAGTCTAGGCTACTACATGGTGACTTTGAAGCCAATCTGGGCCTCACAGGACTGAGAAGTGAAGAAACCTTTCCAAGGCCAAACCGCTTTTTAGGAGCAGGAAATGAATATTTTGTAGGCTTTAACGGATTAATTTAGGAATGCTGGAGATTGGATGCAGGCATGTTAGGCAAGAATTCTACAGCTGGTAGCCCGTGAGATGGATCAGGTAGCAAGAGCACTTGCGTTGGTCAATCCTGGAACCCATGGTGAATGCATGGTGGATGAAGACAACAAACCCCACAAAGTTGTCCTCTGACCTCGAATTTTTACTATGGCACACTGGTGTGTGCGTGCATTCTGATAATAAACAGTACAATACAAATTGTAAAAGCCCTCTAGGTAGTGCAGGTTGGCCTAGAACTCATGATATTTTAGCCTCAGGCTCTCAAGTGTCGGGATTACAGGCATTCATCACCATATCCACCCTCTCTACTGTTTTGTATACCATGGTTAAAGACTCCAGTATCAAAAGGAAAGGGGAGAATTCAGGAAACTGAGCGTCATTATCAAGTTTATGAAGGAATCCATAAGCAATCAATATAACATAACATATTAACAAATAATATAATATTAATAAATAGTATAATTAATTCAAAAAATTAAGAAAAAGATGGGCTCAAAAGCCACGTGCACACAAACACAACAGTGGCATCCATAACATATTCCTACCTGGGGACATACAAATGTTTACAAAGAAGGTCTTATGGTTATTTGTTATTAAGTGAAGGAAAAATTAGATTTCCTTTTAAAGTTGAAAGTGAGCAGGTCATGGTGGTGCACACCTATAATACTAGTACTCTAGAGGCTGAGGCAGGAGGATTGTGAATTTGAGGAATGCTTGGGGTATGTAGCTAGTTCCAGGCCAGCCTGGACTGTGTAACCAGATCCTATCTCGAACATAGAGGGGGAAAATTAAAGCTGAAAGGGAAAGATTAAAGAATTTTCTGCTTCCAAACACATTGTGCTGACATAGCATCCCAGAGATGCCAGAATTGTTCAGTGCCCTTTCTGGGACACAGGCTCCGGTGTCTGGACCAGTAGCCACGTTGAGAGAAGAAAGCTGCAAGTTAGGTTCATGTGATCCTTCTCTTCCTATGTCTCCTGCAGTAAAGAACTCCTTGTTGTCAGAAACAGACTCTTTTTTTACTCTCCCATTTGGGTTTAGATAACCTGTACTATAAAACAGAATTATCAACAAAGAGAAATCATTCCTTTTGGGCGTGTGCCACCCGTTCCTTTGAAGGCAGTCCTTGGCAGGGCCTCCTCCCCTGTTTTCGCTTGGCACTCTTAAGTTTTAAAACGACACCCGAGTGACTTAGATGCTCATGCTACACAATCTTTAGATTTATAGACCCCCCCAAACCATATGAAGACTGTCAGCTAAACATCAGCATGCATTCCTTATTTTTATCGTTTTTTTTTTCAGTTCTGTGCATAAGTAACACAAGTGTATAAAGTTCTGTGGGGTGTAATTACCAGAAAAGTAATCTCTGATGAACTATAGAAGCAGCATGGAGGGTCAAGGTTCACTCTACATGCTGGCCAGGGAAGTGAAGAACAGGCATGGCCTTGGTTACAGACTCATTCATCTTTGGGTTCCTGACTTCTCCTTTCCCTCTCCATAAAAGTCCTTTGTGCTCCAAGTTCCCATGATGAAGCTTTCAGGATAATAGCCTCTTCTCCAGTCTAGCTTCATTTGCGCTCTCTCTCTCTCTCTCTCTGTGTGTGTGTGTGTGTGTGTGTGTGTGTGTGGCCATTGTACCGGTAGCACAGTTATATTTTATATGTAAGTGAATAGGCATATGTTCTACCAACGAGCTGGATTTGTTTTGAAGAACTCAGTTGGCCAATTTCTACTCTAGAATCTTAATATTTCCTTTCAGAGAGTGAAGTCTGTAGGACGGATGTATACGGTACTAACTGGGTTCAGGGATCTGACTCTTACCCCTACCACCCTACCTTGCAACATACATATAGAGAATGTGGTCTCATGCATATTCCCTTGAATGTAGGGAGATCTGTAATTTGTAACTAAGACAGTTGGAAATTCTACTGCACGGCCTTCAATGCTAGACCAAAGAATGAGATTGATAAAAATTTCAGCAGTCCAGTAGTCCTGAGGCCATCATGCTGTTAGGAAGCCCAGGTCAGCCTATGAAGCTGATCATGTGGGAAGCCTCAAGTCTACAGAGGAAGATGCTCAGACAGCTCCCAGGTGAACTAGCTCCCATTGACTGTAAGACCAGGAAAGACACTGAGTCAGAACAACCCAGCCAAAGACCTCCCCAAATTCCTGATTTTCAGAAACCAACAACTGATAAAATGTTTTTGTTTTGTTTTGTTTGTTTCGTTTTTGTTTCACATTGCCAACTTTTGGGTTGAACTGTTACACAGAAATATATACACCATTGCTCTTAAGCTAATGATTGGTAGAGGGGTAGTCCAAACCTAGTTAGTATGACGGAGCAAGCCAGTGTATAGGTTTCTCCATCTTGTATTTTTGCTGAGATCATTTCTGGTTTAACCGAAATTTGATCTTCTTGTTGGAAAATCCTGTGGAAAATTACCCAACTCTATTTTAGGAACCCAAGGTCAAGATGCCCTAGCTAACTCTGCTTCTGTTAAACCACTTGCTTGCATAAAACCAAGAAAAAAACAACAAACAAAAAGCCCTTATCATAAACACTTGATGCTACACTGGGGTACTGAGTGTAGTCCCAGATATCTGAAATAAAGACTTTCAACTGTCTATAAACTGTGTCTGAGTGGTCATTTCTGGTTGGCTTCCCTCAATGTTTTTGGAAGTCCCAGTAAGATTCTACAGAGACTGGACCCAGACACTTATGGGTCTGGACTTCCAGGAGCAGGGAAGAGTATACCACCTGAAGAAGACTTCTAGGGAGAAGACTTCTAGGAAGTACACAACTTGAGACATTCCAAAACCCTGGGAAAATCCACTCTGGCCCATAGCTGCTAGTTGCTAAGTGCTCCAGAAGCACCTGACACAAGTCATCTGGTTTGAACACCTCTAAAGGCAAGTTTGGTCTGTAGGAGGAACCATTTGGTTAAGGGAGGCCAGATGTGACTGTAGATCCCTGTCCAGGATCCCTGTGAGATATCACTGGACTCCTATCATCTGTTCATGTGTATGTATGGTGGCCACTCCTGGTTGTTTTCATGATGTGTTTCTCTGTGTGATTGTGTTTCCCTGTGTGTCCCTTGGGTGTGTTCCTATCAGTTTGTTTGGTTGGAGAACAAATCTAAAATGGAAGGTGGAATGAGCCACCCCAACACTGTAACCACCGCTGTCCTTGACATAGTGCATTATTTCCTACAGGTTGTGATGGTCCAACTGCATGCTGACACCTGTAAGGGGCAAGATGTCCTTGTGCACACAGACAGACAGCAGGAAAAACAGGAAAAACTAAACATGCCTCTTCAAAGGAAGTAGCTATTTACCACCGGGAATGCTGGGAATGGATGTAGGTTATGACCTGATGATCTATCTGAATAGTAAAAGGCTTCATCTGAATCCCCCAGACTGTTATGTTTGTTTATTCCAGACTAGATCTTGAACACTGCTTCTCATTCAGTAAAACCCATCCTTAGGAGCGATGCCACTTACATTTTACAGCATCCTAGCTAACTTTTATATGATCTTAGGGCCAATCCTGACTCCCACAGGCATACTTGGGTCCTGAATACTTGAATGCAGTTCATGCCATCTGTGCATGGTGGTGCATGCCTTTAAATCCCAGCTCTTGGGTGGCAGAGGCAGGCAGATCTCTGAGTTCAAGGCCAGCCTGGTTTGCAGAGTGACTTTCAGGACAGTGAGGACTACAAAAAATCTGTCTTGAAAAACCAAACCAAACCAAAAGAAAACAAACTAAGACAACTTTCACTTGGTGATACTGTGTCTAAGTGGTCATCTCTGGTGAGCTCCTTGTTACATTGGTGTCACTCCAAATATATATATATATATATATATATATATATATATATATATATATATATATATATATACACACACACACACACACACGCGCACACATTATCTATCTATCTATCTATCTATCTATCTATCTATCTATCTATCTATCTATATCTATATATATATCTTTTATTACATGGTTATCTTCCAGTATCATTTTTAAAAATATGTTACAATATATATAACCTGAGGCTTACAACATTAGCCATTTGGAATTGGGCAGGTCAGTCATGTCTTAAGTACATCTACACTGTTGTTTATCCGATTACCATCTCTTTCCAGAACTGTCTTCATTGTAAAACTAAAATTGTGTGTCTATTAAAATGACTTAGGCTTAGGGTGTAGCTCAGGAGGAGAGTCAGTCTGTGAGGCCTTGGATTCAGTCCCTAGCACAAACCATCAGGTAAACGAATTTTCCCCATTTTTCTTCCCTTCAGTCTTTGACAATGACTATTCTCCTCTGGTCTATGCATTGGATTAATCTAGGTTCTTCACATAAGTAGAATCATATAGTGTTGATACAGGGGAAATTGGGGCCCCCTCTTAGGGGTTCTTAGTCTCATTAATAAAAGAATTTAAGAATGGATTCAAATGGAAGCCTAGGAACAATTTTATTAGAGTTAAAAAAAAAAAAACAAATAAACAAACAAAACCAGGGTGGGCTAGCTGCCTAGAGGAGGTTATAGCAAAAAAGGCCATTCATTGAGACTGAAATGGAGGTCAGACAGGCGGTCAATGAGCAGTCACACAGACTAGAAGGAGGCTTTAGAGAAAGGGTAAGGAAGTCTGAAACGTTGGGCAAAAAGCCCAAAGTATTAAGGAAAGTGTGCTTAGAAAAGAGATACGAAAAAGAAAAGGGAAAGTTAGAATTTCTTTTGTGGTTGTTTTGTTTTCTTTTGTTTTGTTTTTCGAGACAGGGTTTCTCTGTGTAGCCCTGGCTGTCCTGGAACTCACTCTGTAGACCAGGCTGGCCTCGAACTCAGAAATCCGCCTGCCTCTGCCTCCCAAGTGCTGGGATTACAGGCATGTGCCACCACTGCCCTGCAGAATTTTCTGAATAATTCAGAAGGTTTACAAGCTATAGCCCTGTGGCCAGCAAGCTATTGCACTAGGGGTGGGGACGAGGGAGAAGAAAAGCACAGCATCTCATTAAAGGACTAATCATTCTATCTCGCTCTAGCATGGTTTAAGGTGAGGCTGTTTTTCTAGGGATGGTCCTTGGGCCAAGTGAAGAACTTGGTCCAGTTGGAAGGTTAGATTGTTACGAAGTCCATAGATTCTATTCTCTTTACAAAGATTTTTTTTTTCTACTGTAACATTATCTGTCCCCTTCTGTGACCAGATTATTTCAGTTACTCCACTTGTCCATCCATCTATCCATCCATCCATCCGTATATATCTATACATACATAAGTACACATATGCACAAATATAGGTTAATAAATATATATTATATCTAATAGATTCTTCAATATGAGTTAAGTATGTTTATATATGGTCAGATAGAAGGGATACATTTACTCTCTACTTTCCCCTCTCCCTGCAGCCACTCTTCCCTGGCTGGTTGGAAAATCACACACTCACTTTCAACACACATATGAGGTCATTCCTCCAGGCCAGCTTGAATCACACAGACACTGATTAGAATCTTGGAACTGACTAGCTGCTTCATGTCAGCTGGGTGATCACAGGTGCGTAGGCTCTGAGTTCTTATCTGTACAGTGGCCATGCTGAAGGTGCTGCCTTGATGGAATCGTGAGGTTTAACCAAAGACCAGAGAGGAGAGGCTAACACCACATAAGTAGCCACAGTTACTAGTATTCTTGTTTGTACAGGCTGACATCAGTCCTCAATTCCTAAGCTTCATTTCCATTCATGATCCCTATAGACATTGATATATATATATATATATGGAATCTCTCTTTCTCCCTCTCCTCTCCCTTTCTTCCCCTCCCTCTCTTCCTTTGTCTTTTCTGTGACGCTGAGCTCCAAAAACCTTGAACATGCCAGGTAAATGCTCTACTACTGAGGCATACCTCCCAACCCTAGAGACTCTTCTGTTCACATATCCATGAAGAAACTCAGTATTAGTAGCACCTAAAATACATCAGGGCTAGGAGGGCATTCTATATGCTTGCTTATTATGCCAAAGGCCCTGGGCTTTACACCATCATGTGAAGAAAAATAGGGTTGAGGTGGCTTCCATCTAATGCAGCTTTCTCAGTAAGGTGGGGTGCAGCTGGACCTGACTGAGTGGCAATCGTGACGAATGAGTCTTTTTTTTTTTTTTAACTGCTTCCAGCCCTCTGACGACCCTTGGGTGGTACTTTTCCTTCCTCCACCCCAGCTGGGCCTCCACATCACCCTGAAAGCTGCTGCCACATTCCAGGGCTCCAGCAGCGGAAGTAAGGCAGGCTGAGGTCTTTCTGGGTGAGTGACAGTGTTTGAAATGAGATTAACCGAATGCCAGGGTTGGGGAAAACAGCTTTTCCCTGAGTCACCGCTGTCCCACCTTCCTCATGACACACAACTGAGCTTGTTGGCCTGTGTGGTAGTGTGTCGACTGTGTGAGACAGTGGGCTCTTGTAACCTGGTAGCAGTGGGTCTACTTGTGCTAAGCGAGCCAGCCTAGACAGGCTGTTTGTGTGTGTGTGTCCTTGTGCGAGTCACTTTGTTTCTCTGCCCCCTGGTGGCGGATGAGAGTCACTCCCGCTTCCCCGTTAGTGTTGCCGGGTTTTTCCTCAATCACAGCGTGACAAGGACAGCATTCCAGGAAACCGGAAGGGCTGGGCAGATCTCTGGGATTTCAAAGTTGACAGCTTTGCCCAGCTGGCAGGTTCCATCTTGCTGCGTCATTTTCCCTGAACTATAAGGTCATTTTTGCAGGACACCCACCACCCACCGCCCCGCACTCACGGGCTTTAAAACTATCTCCTCTGTTCTACAAGCCCATCATTTTCCCCTAAAGAATTTAGCTTATTAGGATTTATCTTGAACCCCCAGTTAGAGAACGGAAGGAACTAACAGGTCTAAGTGAGTTTTCCCGCGCTTTAACTCAGTTCTATTCCGCTTCCTCTGTCTAACTCAGTGGTTCCCAACATGTGAATTGAGACTCCTTTGGGGTTAGAATGATGGGTAGGAAAACACAGATGTTTACATTATGATTCACAACAGTGGCAAATTTACAGTTACAATGTAGCAAGGAAAATAATGTTAGGGTTGGGAGCCACAGCAACACGAGGAACTGTTTTAAAGGGTCGAAGCTTTAGGAAGGTTGAGAGCCACTGCCCGAACTTGAGGGAGAGATGGGCCACTTCACCCCAGGGTACCTCAGGAGAAAAATAATTCAAATACTAAGAAACATAAATTCCCACCCACACATGTAGCTTTCCCTGCTCCCTCCTTCCTGTTCTAAAAGCCAAAACAAATGGTCCCCACGGATGCTCACAGAAGGAAAGTTCAGCTACCACAAAAGGGAAAACCAGTCAGGAGACTCTGGCTCTGAAGTGTGGGCAAAGAGCCTCTGCTCCCCCTGCTGAGACCATGAGGTAATGTCTGTGGGAAGTCCCAGTTCTCACCCGTCTCTCAAGCAGGGCTCCTTACCCTGCTGCTTAGATGTGCAATCATATGCCCATCAAAATTATAACTACTGATTTCTATACAGGAGAACCTACAGGCTGGGCATCAAAGCTCCTGCCTGTCATATCACCATTTAAGAAGCTGAGGCAGGAGGATCAACATAAGTTCAAGGATATATAGTGTGTTCTAGGCCTGTTCTCTCTCTCTCTCTCTCTCTCTCTCTCTCTCTCTCTCTCTCTCTCGTATAAACATATGTTGTATAAGAAGCATCAAGCGCTTGTGCAGCTCTGAGTGGCGTTTTCTTTTGCAGTGTCTATCACTGGCGGTGAGCGTGTGCTTGTGAATGTGTTGGGTGGAGTGGCTGGGGAATGGTGTAAATAAGTGGTTGTTCCAGCTAAGGCACTTGGCATAGGTGAAGCTCACTGCTTCCTACCTACGTGTCAGCTTCTTCAGGACAGCAACCCTCAATGATCCACTCCCCGCTCCACCGGGGAGGACCAAAACCTCCAAGCCAGTCATTGCCTACATAGACAAACTGTCTTCCAGGAGATTAGGTTTGGGGACATGTTAAGCAATCACAGTAGAAAGTGTCTGGTTTTAAGCTCTTTATGGTAGAGGCTTCTAATATTTATTAGGGATACTAGGTAGGTTTGGGTTAGGATAGAGCAGTGGTTTTTAACCTTCCTAATGTTGCGACCCTTTAATACCGTTCCTCAAGTTGCGGTGACTCCCAAGTATAAAATTATTTTGTGGCAACTTCATAACTGTTACTTTGCTACTGTTATGAATCATAATGTAAATAGATTTCTGATATGTGACCCCTGTGAGGGTTACAACCAAAGGTTGGGAACCGCTGGCAGAGAGAATGCTATAGGGAGATGTTTATTTTTAGGTCATGGAGGTGTTTTTATGACTTGGTAATTTATATATATATATATATATGAAATCATATACTTAAACACAGTATATATTCTTGTGTCTCTGTGAAGGTATAGGCATGCATGAGTGTAGGTGGCCACAGAATCCAGAAGAGAGTGTTAGATTCTCTGAAGTTAGAGTTCCAGGTATTTACAAGTCACCTGATATGGATGCTGGGATCCAAATTCTAGACCTCTGCATGTACTGTTACCTGGTGAGCCATCTCTCCAGCTCCCTGAGTCACATACCTTGAAAAGATGAACTTTATAGATGTGAATTCTATGGAAATAAAACATTTAACTACTTAATTCTCAGAAGGTACATAAGAATAGCCTTGAGATGGTGTTTATGTATTTCTCTCTATATTTAAATTTGTAGTACAAAGGATGGAACTCAGGGCCAGGTATGGTAGGTAAGTACTCCACCAGTGAGCTACATTTCTAGGCCTTTTATTGTTATCATTGTTTTGGGCATAGGGTCTCATATGTCTCAGACTGGCTTCAAATTCCCTTTTTATCGGAAGATAACCTTGAACTTCTGAAGCTCCTTTCTCCTCCTATTTTCTAAGTACTGGCATTACAGGGGTACTGGTTTGTCTGGTGCTGGGTGATGAACCTCAGGACTTTATCAACTAAGTTACATCTTCAGGCCCTCCTACCTATCACTTTGGAGACAGGGTCTTATTAATAGTTCAACCAGCCTGGACCTTCCTATGTAGCCCTGTTCATTCTATAATATTCTTAAGGAACAATTACAGAAAGGACATCCTATAACTACTTTGCAGGCCAAGGTACAGAATGGGTCAGCATCTCAGAAGCCCATCAGTTCATGTCCCCTGCTACGGCTTAGATAAGTGTTCCTGTACTGGCTAGTTTCATGTCAATTTGACACAGGCTAGAGTCATCTGAAAGGAACTCCACTAGAGAAAATTCCTCCATAAGATCCAGCTGTAGGGCATTTTCTTAATTAGTGACTGATGTGGGAGGGCTCAGCCCATGGTGGGTGGGGTCACCCCAGGCAGGTGGCTCTGGGTTCTATAAGAAAGCAGGCTGAAGAAACGCTGAGGAGCAAGCCAGTAAGCAGCACCCCTCCATGCCTCTGCATCTGCCTCCAGGTTCAGCCCAGTTTGAGTTCCTGTCCTGACTTCTTTCAGTGATGACCAGTGATGTGGAAACGCAAGACAAATAAACCCCTTCTTCCTCAGGTTGCTTCTGACCATGGTGTTTTGTCATAGTAATATTAACTCTACCTAGGCCATTCCTCAAGGCCCATTTGATGCAGTCACCTGCCTGTGGTGCTGCTGGGAGGCCAGGGAGCCATTTGGAGCTGGGGTATAGTAGAAGAAGCAAGCCACTGAGGCCTTGAAGAGATAGTCTTCTCTTTGCTCCTCCTCCCTCCCTCCTTTCTCCCTCCCTCCCTCCTTCCTTCCTTCCTTCCTTCCTTCCTTCCTTCCTTCCTTCCTTCTTTCTTTCTTCTTCCCTCCCTCCTTCCTTCTCCCTCCTCCCTTCCTTCTTTTCCTCTCCTTCCTCTTCCAGGCAGATACTCCTGTGCCCCTGCTATAATGCTGGCCTTTCCCCACCGCTCTGCACAGTGACTTTTTAGGGCTTTACACGTGCACAGTTCACGGTGTTCTTTCTGGCTCCTACTCCATCCTGGTGCCCACACATCTTATCACAGGGTGATTTAAGTCTTGATGCATGATCTTGTCATGTAATAATACCTTTCTCTGGGCATGGTAGTGGACTTTTTAATCCCAACACTCAGGAGGGGGCACGGGCAGGGTCAGGGGTGGCAAAGGGGGCAGTGGAGGCAGTGAATTCAAGATCATCCTGATCTACATAGTGAGTTCTAGGTCAGCCAGGGCTACATAGTGAGACCCTGTCTGAAAAAACAAAAAAGCAAAAACGAAACAAAACAATAACAAAAAGAAGTACTTTGGGTATATTAAGCAAAACTAACAACAACAACAACAAAAAACCAATTAGGCTTTTAATTGAGATGACATTGAATTTGTGGGTAAGTTTTAAGAAAGCTGACATGTTTATGATCCACAATTTGAACCTGGAGTGCTAGAGTCTCTGTGAGCTTCAGTTCCTGGAAGGTTGCTGACATTTGCAAAGGCTGTAGAGTGACAGTATAGACATTGGAATGTTGACAACCCTGAGCCAAATACCTTGAGCTACCTATCTTACTTACCCTTAGGTAACCATTTATTACCAGCCTCCCTGTGTGACCTAATATCCTGTCTCCATTAGGTAAATCCTTTGGAATGTAAGAACAGACCTGGGCTTCCACCGAGCCAGGAGCTAAGCGTGTCATCAGACAGTAAGCACTGAGAGGCTGTTGCAGAGACCTTGCTGCTTTGCATATGCTGTCTACTTGAGGTGCCCACCCATGTATTTTAGACATGTTTGCTTTATGGCTTTCTTTGTTCTGTCAGTATAAAACCCCAGAGAGCTGTTAGTTTGGGGGGACCTAAATCTGTGTTTTCAGCCATGGCCATTTAGATTTGGCATCCCGGAGATGATGTCTGATTCCCTGGAACTGGAGTTACACATAGTTGTGAGCTGCCATGTGGGTACTGGGAATTGAACCTGTGTCCTTTGGAAGAGCTTTTTTTTTTTTTTTTGTATCACCATCTCATAGTTAATGGCTTTGTTGCCAGAGTGTGGTGAAATTGGTAGGTGGGGTCTGTTGTGATCATAAAAAGAGAAAGCTGTGTTAGAATATGTTGTATGGGTGTGTGGGGGAAGTGGGTATCTCAGCAGGCCCATGCTGAGGCATCCCTTCCCCTTGAGGGACCACACACACTGGTATAGTATAGAATAGTTTGTTAGGATTCTGTCTAAGCTCCACCCCACAGTTACCTGGCAACAGTCAGGTAGACCTGGCCTACTATAAAACTGTTGTGTGTCTGGTCTCTCAGGGGGAAGGGATGCCTTGGCATGGGCCCCATTGAGGCACCCCTTTCCCCACACCGCCGTAGAACATATTCTCTTAGCCTCTTTCTCTTTTTATGATCACAACAGAGTTTATTTAGGGCATGGGGAGGGGAGTTAAGGGGGTCATAGAGGCAGAGAAAGGCAGAGAGAGGGGGGAAGGGAATGGGGAGAGAGGAGAAGCAAGGGGGCAAGAGGCAAAAGAGAGAGAGAGAGAGAGAGAGAGAGAGAGAGAGAGAGAGAGAGAGAGAGAGAGAGAAGGAAGAAGAAGGAGGAGGAGGAGGAGGGGAGGGAGGAGGGGGAGGAAAACAGCCTCTCTTATAGTGGGCTGTTGCCAGGTAACTGTGGGGCGGGGCATACCTGGCAAGTAACTGTGGGGTGGAGTTTAGACAGAATCCTAACAGGGTCTATGGGAGAAATTAGGTCACTGGGACACCTTGAAAGAACAGCAAGACTTGAGTCCCTTCCTTTCTTCCGTACTTCTGTGAACAGCTTTGCTCCTTCATGTGTTCCCCATGGTTATTCCCAAAAACCTGGAGCCAAATGATCGTCGATTGAAATCTCAAAATGTTTTTTTTTTTGTTGTTGTTTCTTTTTTAAGACTGGTGTGTGTGTGTGTGTGTGTGTGTGTGTGTGTGTGTGTGTGTGTGTAACCTCAGTTGTCCTGGAACTCACTCTGTTGACCAGGTTGACCTTGAACTCACAGAGATCTATATCTGGGCTCTCATCCCCTTCCCCCATCTGTCCACGTGGTCATGCTTCTCTACTCTCTCTGCCTCTGCCTCCCAAGTGCTGGGATCAACAGTGTGCACCGCCACTGCCTGGCTAAAAATCTCTAAAACTTTTAGCTAAAATAAATCTTTAAAAATTATAATTTTTTTTTTTAAGGTTTGTTTTCTTTAAATGTAAGAGTATTTTGTCTGCATGTATGTTATGTGCACCATGTGCATGCCTGGTGCCTGTGGAGGCCAGGAGTTGGTGTCTGAGTCTCTGGAACTGGAGTTATACATGGTTGTGAGCTGCACTGTGGGTGGGTGCTGGGAATTGAACCTGGGGCCTCTGGAAGAGTACCAGGACTTTGTTTATTTTTTTATTTATTTATTTTTTTGGAGACAGGGTTTGTCTGGGTAGCTCTTGGCTGTCCTGGAACTCACTCTGTAGACCAGGCTGGCCTGGAACTCACAGAGATCAGTCAGCATCTGCTTCTGGGATGCTGGAATTAAAGGTATGCATGCTCTTCACTGCTGGCCCATTGCTTCTGCCCTACTTAACTTTTCTTAATAAATTTTTATAATTTTTTTTTTTGAGACAGAGTCTCACATCTCCTAGCTAGCCTTAAACTTACCAAGGCTGCCCTTGAGTTTTTGACCTCTGCTTCCTAAGGGCTGGGATAACAGGTGTGTCCCACTATGCCTGGTTTATGATATTCTGTAAAGGATATCATCTCTTATACGTGCTTACTATATTTTAAGTCCTATAACTTAAAGCTTAAGTCCTTAAGCTTATAACTTCATCTTCTACTTACCATTGGCAAATGTAATGTGCACTTAGTTTATTGACTTTACATTGGTCAAAAATTTCTAATTTATTAATTATTATTATTAAATTTTTGAGACAGGGCTTTGCTTTGTAGCTCTGGCTGTCCTGGAACTTACTCTGCAGATTATGCTGGCCTTGAACTCAGAGATCCACCTGCCTTTGCCTCTCTATTTCTAGGATTAAAGGCGTGTGCCACTATGTCCAGTTTTTTATTTTTAAATTTAATTAATTAATTAATTAATTAGATACAGGGTGTCACTATTGTAGCCCTAGCTGGCCTGGAACTCATAGAAATCTGTTTCTATTAATGTATAATCCCACATCTCTCCAGCCCAAGATACTATGTTATATTCTACAATCTTTGCCTCTAACAAACAGCCATATGATATCAGGGTATTGGAAAGATACTATGTTATATAGTACAATTTTTACCTGTAACAGCCACATGATGTGAGGGCATTGGAAAGATATTATGTTATATCCTATAATCTTTGTCTCTAACAGCCACACAATATGAGGTCATTGGAAATATACTATGTTGTATACTACAATCTTTGCCTCTGTGTCTTAGTTACAGTTTTAAGGTGGTGAAGAGACACCATGACTACAGCAACTCTTATAAAGGAAAACATTTAATTGGGGATGGCTTACAGTTTCAGAGGCTTAGTCCATTATTGTATGGTGGCGTACAGGCAGATATGGGTGCTGGAGAAGGAGCTTAGAGTTCTACA
Organism: Tokudaia tokunoshimensis; assembly: GCA_036184795.1. Taxonomy (NCBI): domain Eukaryota; kingdom Metazoa; phylum Chordata; class Mammalia; order Rodentia; family Muridae; genus Tokudaia; species Tokudaia tokunoshimensis. The sequence continues at coordinate 111,414,241 of BTHU01000016.1, read as the reverse complement.
ACTTGATCTGCAGGCAGCACAAGAGACTCTGAGCCATACCGGGTGTAGCTTGAGCATACGACACCTCAAAGCTGGTACCCATAGTGACACGCTTCCTCCAACAAGGTCACACCTACTCTAATAAGGCCATACCTACTCTAACAAGGCCACACCTACTCCAAAAGGCCACACCTCCTAATAGTGCCATGCCCTATGGGCCAAGCATCCAACACGTGAGTCTATGGGTCCATTCCTATTTATACTTTGTAATACTTAAGGACTGTGCCATACACTTATGCAGACAGATTTGCTTGGAGGTATACAATCCTTACCATATATTAATCTTTTTTTTATCTGCTGTTCTCTATAATGCTACATTCTTTTGAAAGGATGATCATAATTATTACTGTTTTTAGCTTTTAAAATTTTATTTCTTTTTATTATTGGTGTGTGTAAGTGCTCCTGCTTGTCTGTATATGTCCCATGTGCATGTTGGTGTCTGAGGAGGCCAGAAGCCCTTGGAACTAGAGTTAGTAGTCATGAACTACCATGTTAGTGCTGAGAATTGAACCTAGGTCCTCTGTGAGAAGAACAGCAAGTGCCCTTAACCACTGAGCTATCTCTCCATCCCCTATTTTGACATTTTTTTTTTTTTTTTGGTTTTTTTCGAGACAGGGTTTCTCTGTATAGCCCTGGCTGTCCTGGAACTCGCTCTGTAGACCAGGCTGGCCTCGAACTCAGAAATCCGCCTGCCTCTGCCTCCCAAGTGCTGGGATTAAAGGCGTGCGCCACCACCACCCGGCTTTATTTTGACATTTTGAGGCAGAGTCTCATGCAGCCATTGCTGACTTTGAGTTTATTGTCCTGATGAGGCTGACCTTGAATTCCTGATCTGTTTCCAAGTCCCAAGTTATGTTGTTATTGTAGACACCACCTGCCTGGTACTGGCAACTCCCACTCAAGTGCTGGGATCATATGTAGAGCAACATTGTCTGCTGTTATTTTTTTTTTAAAGATGTGTGTATGCATGCATGTATGTATGTATGTATTTATTTATTTAATGTGAATACACTGTTGCTGTCTTTAGACATACCAGAAGAGGGTATCAAATCCCATTACAGATGGTTGTGAGTTACTATGTGATTGTTGATGAGGAAAGATGATTGACTTAGGCCTCTCTGGTAGCCAAGGAAGAACCTTTACTGGGTTCTTGGCCAGAAAAAGGCTACTATGTGTAGCTTGTAGCAATTAGTTGTTTGCTAAGAAAGTTATGTTCAGCCTGACATGATCCTACAGGGTAATTCTTACACTGAGTGTTGAACTTCAAAAATGAAGAAACTAGCACTATATAGCTTGGAAGACACATTCCTTTCCATTCTATCTTTGTTTAAGCAGCCATTAGTGCTATGAGTCCAAGTTCCTTTACCCCATGGATTGTTTTATGTGATACAGACCTTCTAAATCTTCACTGGATTTTCTGCCTCTAAATTTGAGTACTTTTTAATTTTTTTCTGCTTCTTTTCTTTTCTTTCTCTCTTTCTTTCTCTCTCTCTTTCTTTCTTTCTTTCTTTCTTTCTTTCTTTCTTTCTTTCTTTCTTTCTTTTTTTTTTTTCGAGATGAGGACTCATGTATTCTAGTCTGTCTCATGTTCCTGTGTAGTTAAGGGATAATCTTGATCTCCTGATCCTCCTGCCTCCACTTCTAAGTGCTGAAATTACAGACAGGTTCCACTGTGCTTGGCTCTGAGTTATTGATTGAATAGACAAACAATATTTCATTAGATGATTCAAAAATCTTTAGTGGGGTTGACCAGATGCCTCAGTAGATGAAGATACTTACGGTCAAGCCTGATGAGTTGAGTTTGATCCCAGGAACCCACATGGTGTAAGGAAAGAACCAATTCTTGGTGAGTTGTCTTCTGACCACATGTGTACCCAAACCCCACACTAAATAAATGTAAAATTTGCATTTTTGTTTGTTTGATACAGGGTTCGTTCATAGCTCAGGTTGTCCTGGAACTCTCTTTGTAGACTAGGCTCACCTTAGAGATCTGCCTGCCTCTGGCTCCTGAGTGCTGGGATTAAAGCTTGCACCACTAACGGTCCTAGGTAAAATTTACTTTTAACAAATATTCAATGACATATGAAATCTAAATTCCTTATTAGGATCTTTATAATAGCTCTGAGTGTTCTACCTCTTATTCTTTTCATTTACACCTTAAACTGTTATGAAATATAGATTACCTATCTATGTATCTGTCTATCATATAACTATTATCTGTCACCATTTATCTACCCGTAGGTAATTATCTATCTATCTATCTATCTATCTATCTATCTATCTATCTATCTATCTATCTATCTATCTATCTATCTATCTATCTGTCTAATTATCTATCTATCAATCAGCCAACTGCCTTTCTGTTTATTTCTCTTGTCTATCCAGTGCATCTCCTTAGCCACCAGGGACACATTTTTTAGACTCTCGGCAGATGCTTGACGCCTCCACTTACACAGAGCCCTCTGTACTATTTTTTTTTTCTTTTTAAAACTATGTGACCTGCAGCATTTTTACACAGAACCAGGATTAACTTGCCCTTCCATGTTTTATGTCCTGCTGTCTCCATTCCATTACTACTCTTATGCATTGGAACCATTACTAAGTAAAATAAGAATTACTTGAACAGCAGCATTGTGTTACCATAGCAGTCAATCTGACAACCAAGGGAACTACTTAAGGGGCTACTAAGTAGCTAATGAGTCTACTAACTGGTGTGGGCATGCTGGATACAGGATGATTCATGTCCAGGTAGGGACAGGGTGAGATGCTGTGTTGCTCAGAGTAATGTTCAACCTAAAGCTCATGACTTGTTTATTCCTGGAATTTTCCATGTAGTAGTTCTACACTGTGGTTGACTGGGTAAGTGAAAGTAAAGAAAATAAAAACCCACAGATAAATGGGGACTACTGGATTTCCTGCTTCCTGATCTGATATTTGCAACTCCTTCTTGCAGGGGTGTGTGTGTGTGTGCGCGCGCGCGCGCGCGCGCGCGCGCGTGTGTGTGTGTGTGTGTGTGTGTGTGTGTGTGTGTGTTTGTGTGTGTGTGTGTGATGCATGAATCAAAACCTAGGGCCTCACCCATGCTGGGCAACCACCCAACTGCTAAGTCACATCCTCTCTCCCTTTACTTTTTTCTTTCACTATTTATGCGACAGGGCTTCACTGTGAGGCCCTGGCTGGCCTGGAGCTCACAGAGATCTGCCTGCTTTGTCCCCTGAGTGCTGGACTAAAGGCATGGGCCACCATGCCTGGCCACCATCCCTTCCTTTATCATGCTTCTTGCCTCTCCTGGAAAGATCCTCTTTCTAGGTTACCCACACTACCTCTGTCCTTTCTCAGTCCTTTAAAGCTGTCTTCTCAAGAGAACCTACTAGAAACCACATCATCTTTATTTCTGTTTATGCTTTAGAGACTACATTTGACCATATAGTCCAGGTTGGTCTTGAACTCCATCCCCCTGCTTTCAGATTTCCTCCTGTCACGATTCATGGCAGAACCCACGTCTTATTCGTCTTTGAATACCAACACTAACAGAGCGCTTGGCTCCGTGTGTCTTTTTTCATTTATTCTTTTGTCTACTTTAAATGAATTCATTTGTCTCCCTAATGTTGCTGACACTTTCCCAAGAATAAAATGGACCTTAAAATGTCCCGGATTATCTAATGCACGGGGAGAGGAGGCTACTCTGCCATTTACTGCTGTGAGTTCCAAATTCTGGATTTAAGGGATATTTCAGGGTGGTTAATGAGGAAAAAGCTAATCAAGGAGTTTCACTTCTTGCTAATGAAACATTATTATTTATTTATTATTTCTAGGTGCACTGTGAGTGTATGCATGTATGTGTGTGTCAAAGGATAATCTATACTTGTCTCTCTTTCTACAGTGTAGAGGTGGGTCATCTAACTAACCTCAGGTCATCAGGTTTTGGACCAAGTGCCTTACCCACAGAGATGTCTCATTACATACTTCTTCCTAACTTTAAGCCCCATATTCCAGTAATATACAGTGCAGAAGCTGGGAGCTAGAGATATACCTCGGTTGGTACAATGCTTGTCTGACATATATGAAGTCCTGGGTCTAATCACCAGCACCCCCAAAACAAGGTATGGTGGTGCACATTTGTAACCCCAGCACTTGGGAGACAGAGGTAGGGGATGAAAAAGTTCAAGGTATCCTCAGCTACATAGCTAGTTCATGACTAGCCTGGGCTACATGAGACACTGACTCAGAATATTTTTATTATTTTGTTAGCTATTCCTAGAAAAATCTCCATCCTGCCTGTCCTTTAGAAGCAGGTTTATACTGACTAGGAGAGGACATACTTTGCTTCTAAGATATTTTCTCATTTCTGTGGTTCTATTTTTTATGATTTATTTTTATTTTATATATATGAATATTTTGCCTGTATGCTATATACTATGTGCATACCTGATGTTCACAGTTGCCAGAAGAAAGTACTAGATTCCCTGAAACTAGGACTAGAGATGGTTAGGAGTCTGATATGTGGGTGCTGGGAAACAAACCCAGGTCCTCTGCAAGAGCAGCCAGTGCTCAGTGCTCTTAATTGCTCTATCTTTCCAGCTCCTATGATTTTATTCTTTCAAAAATGTTCTTTTTCTTTTTTTTTTTTTTAAAGGGGCCAGAGAGATGTCTCAGCAGGTTAAGGTGACTGCAACCAAGCCTGAAAACTGAATTTGATCTTTGGGACCCATGTGGTGGAAGGAGAGAACCAACTTAGGTGCACACATGCATACATGGGTTTTATATATATATAAACGTTTTTCTATTGGGCTAGAGATGTGACTCAGTGGTAGAACATTTGTCTTGCATGTGCAGTGTCCTGGATCTGATCTCCAGACCTAGATAGATGTATAGGTAGGTGGGTAGGTAGGTAGGTAGATAGATAGGGCAAGCACCTACATGTTAAACTATGTACTCAACATTATCTCATTTAAGCCTCTTAAACACCTGGGATGGTATCTGAGATTCCATTTTACAGATGAGGAAGGTGTGGTTCAGAAAATATTATGGTTTGGGCACAGACTGTTCCCCTGAGGGGCTCATATATTGAGGACCTGGTCTACAGAATGTAGGCCCAACCACTTGGAGGTAAGTAGATTATGGGGATCTGATCTAATTACTCTATAGATCTCTCATGGATTTAGGGGTACAATGGCACTGCTGAGAAGTGGTAGATAGAGGTGGGGTGTGGTGGGAGGAAGTGAGTCACAGGATAGAACTGTAAGAGGTGAGTCTTACCCTGGTCCCTTCATATTATGCTCTTTGCTTCCAAGACGTGGGTAGCTTTTCTCCGCTGTGCCCTCCATCCCGGTGTTCTGCCCTGCAATATGCCTAAAAGCAACGGAGCTGACCAGCTCCTTGGCACCAGTGTTTCAAAAACAAACCTTTCCTCTTCTCAGTTGTTTCTTTGAGGCATTTGTTACAGTGACAACACAAACAAAACCCAGGAAAGTCCATTAACACAGAGTATCTCACTTTAGATTGCCACTCAGGCTCTTGCATGTTTCTGTATTTTCTTCCATCACAGTGGCCCTAAACCCAGCATTAAATTTATCTTTGAGGCCATCTGTACAACCCACAGAAGCACACAGAAGGTTTCAGAGGAGGTGAAATTCGCTTCTGTATCTCTTAGAGTTTAAAAAAAATACTGTACTCTACAGAGATGAATCCAGGTTCTTCTTTACTCGGCACAACAGTGACAAAAAACAGGGAACCCTTGAACATCCGAATCTCTAAAGACTTTCACCTCCCGTCAGGTAGCTCACACCCACACATTACTGTGAAAACGCTTTGTCTCTTTACCCTGGGAAGCCAGATGAAATCCTAGCAGATGTCTCTCCACCTAAGGCAGTGTGGAGTCAACCAAATAGTTGTGTATGTGGTGGTGGCTGCATTCAGATCTACGGACATCTCCGTTGAGTACACAGCACCTACAGGAGCCAACAGTAATGGCCTCTCCACTTAACTGTAATGGGTGCAATGGGTAGTTTAAGATGTGACTTCTAGGGTCATACTTCAGACCACAGCATTCAGTGACCTGAGTCAGGGTCTCAATTATGCCATATTCCAAAGCTAACAGGAAGGTCGCCTATGATTTTAGACTGAAAATGTGAAAAGTTATCTAAGTTTGGGGATGAGATAGTAGGAATGGCCTTAACACTGTGGACCTGATTGGAAAGTATGATAATGGGGCCACTTTCCTAAAGAACCATCTTACCAAGGAACAAATTGGAGTCAGTTGTTACTGATACAGAAAACTTCCAGCAGACCCCTAAACGAGTGGAAACAGATATGCAGAGAGTAAAACCTATGCTCTTGAGACACAAAAGGGACAGGAAGTGGTGGACCAAAGTGGAACAGTCCTTCACAGCCTCTGTGACTTATGCTTCCTTTTCCTGCCCTCGGGAAGATGGGAAAGGCAGGCTACAGAGCTGGGGACGTGTGGACTCTCTTCTGGGTGGTGTTCACGTGGTGCCAGTGCTCAAAGCTGCAGATTCAGCACAGATGCCATGGGCTTGGAGTGATAAAATTCACAGATGTATGAGATGTTGCTGTCAGGAAAACTTCAGCCACATTGACTTTAGCTTTCATTTGGTAAAATTCCACACTTTTTTTTTTAAGTTTGTTTTGTTTTTCAATTCTAAAGTGTGTGTGTGTGAGCATGTGTGTGTATGTGTGCATGCGTGTATGAGTGCGTGTGTGTATATGTGTTCATGTGTGTACATGTGTGTGTGTGTGTGAGTGTGCAAGTGTATATGTGTGTGAGCATGTGTGTATGTGTGCATGCGTGTATGAGTGCATGCGTGTATGAGTGCATGTGTGTATATGTGTTCATGTGTGTACATGTGTGTGTGCGTGTGAGTGTGCAAGTGTATATGTGTGTGAGCATGTGTGTATGTGTGCATGCGTGTATGAGTGCGTGTGTGTATATGTGTTCATGTGTGTACATGTGTGTGTGCATGTGAGTGTGCATGTGAGTGTGCATGTGAGTGTGCAAGTGTATATATGTGTGAGCATGTGTGTATGTGTGCATGTGTGTATGAGTGCATGTGTGTATATGTGTTCATGTGTGTACATGTGTGTGTGCATGTGAGTGTGCAAGTGTATGTGTGTGTGTGTGTGTGTGTATGCCATGGAGCACTTGGAGGTCAGAGGACAACTTGCAGAAGTCAGTTCTTTCCCTCTATCATATAGGTCCTGGGGAGTTAAACTCGGGTCCTCAGGCTGGGAACAGGCTCCTTTACCCCCTGAGCCAGCTCTGTCGACTCTGTTTTATTCACTGATGGTTTTAGATTTTGAAACGTTTATCTGCTTCGTCACACCAGTCACTCATGGGTTATGGTGTAACTGTGAGTGGCTAAGCCATATCCTTGCCCCAGGAAAGAAGCTCTGTTGAGTGATGGTTAATGTTTCTGACCACTGCCAGAATCTGAACTCACTAAAGAGTCAGGTCTTTGGGAATGCCTGACGGGGTGATCTAGACTAGGTTAATAGAGATGGGAAGGCTCAGTAAATGTGGATAATACCAACCCATGGACTGGGGTCCCAGACTGAACAAAACAGAGAAAGTGAGTTGGGCAGTCTTGTCCATGTTTTCACTGATGGAATGTGGCTGTTTCAAGCTCTGTCTGTCTGTCCTGACTTCTCTGCATGATGAACTGTACCCTTAATCTGTTACCTAAAAGTAAATAAATCCTTCCTTCTTTATGCTTTTGTTAGACTCACTCCTTCCTTTCTTCCTTTCTTTCTTCCTTCCTTCCTTTCTTCCTCCCTTTCTTCTTTCCTTTCCTCCCTCTTCCTTCCTTCCTCCCCTTCCTCCTCTTCTTCCTCTTCCTCCTTCTTCAGGTTTTATTTTGTAATGGAATGGCCCTGAACTTTTAATACTCTTACCTCAGTTTCCCCAGTAGCTAAGATTATAGTCCTATATTACAGATTGAAGGCTTTAAAAATATTAACTTTGTTTGGGAAATTTCTGAATTCAATGCATATGACTGCATAGGAAACAAATATCTCAGTTCTTGACAAGCACGTGAGTGCAGGTCAAAGTTCCATACTAGGGAGGCATCTCTCTCTTTTTTTTTTTTCCCCAGTTACAACACGGACAGGAAGCAGAGGTGTTGTTCATTTGGAAAATGGAAGCGAGGGCTAGCCCAAGCTTTACGTTTTGTTTTGAGATAGGCCAGGCTGACCTCAAATTCATTATGTAGCTGAGGAATGGTTCTTCCACTTCCACCTGCTGAGTGCTAGCAGTTCCTGGGTGTGCTACTGCACCCAGTCTATTGTAGTATGAAGGATGGATCTGAGAACTTTGTGCATGTAAAGTGAGCTACACACCCAGGCTTTCATTATCTGAGCTTTTAAACTTTGCTTGTTTATTTTTTTATGGTGCTGGGGCTCACGTATGCATGTATGTATGTATATATGTATATATGTATGACAGAGTCTGTGTAGTCTTGGCTGTTCTGGAACTCACTCTTCAGACAAGGCTGGTCTCAGACTCAGAGATTTGCTTGCCTTTGCCTTCCAAGTGGAGGGATTGAAGGTGTGCACCATGAAGCTACTCTCCTTTACTATTCGCAAAAAAAGATCTATTATCTATCTATCTGTCTATCTATCTTCTATCTATCTATCTATCTATCTATCTATCTATCGTCTATTTATTTGTGTGTGTGTGTGTGTGTGTGTGTGTGTGTGTGTGTGTGTGTGTGAGCATATGTGCAACTGCATGGGTGTGGAAGTCAGAGGATAACTTTGGGGTGTCAGTTTTCTCCTACCCTATAGGTCCTGGGGATAGAACTCAGGAGACAAGTGCCTTTTCCCGCTGAGTTGTTTCGTTAGCCTTGTTTTTCCTGTTCTGGAGGTACTGTTCCATTTGATGGTCCAGAGCTCATGAACTTGCAGAAAGTATCACCTTGGATATTACAGTCCAAAGTCTACACTGTTCTGGTGGGGATTGTACTCATCAGCCAGTGTTGGAATCAAAAAGATATTTATTTTTTAAAAACTTATTATTGTTACTATTAGTTGTTTGAGATAGGTTCCCACTATGCAGACCAGGGTTGACTTGAATTCGCAAAGATCCACCTCTTCCTTCTGAGAATTGGTATTCCAAGTATGCATCACATACCCAGGATGAAGGGAAAAGGGAAAAGGAAAAGAGAATATCTGAGAATATTCCTGTGCCCAGAGGAGGTTCTGCTTACACGGTCTCAGTCATGGGTAGAGTACCACCCCTGGTGCACCTCTGTGGGAGTTGCAATCAAAGGGGAAGGAAGAGCTTGGACCATAGCTCATAGTTTTAAAGTCATGAGACCTTTCCTAAGCAGACATCTCTCAATCCCAGCCTCAAAAGAATCTTCTGTCATTTGGTGTTGGGAATCCTTCACCATAAAGGCATCAACAAATCCCCCTAGAGGGGATCTTACCACATAACATACCTGGTTATCAACAGTGGTACTCTGTACCAATCTGACAACATGGTTGTCTCATCTTGTCCTGCAGGTTACCATTTCCCAGAATACTCTAACACCATTCAAACATAAGAAGGTACCATCCCAGCACCACCATAGCTGGGCAAAGACCTCTGGGCTGGGGCTGGATCTCCCCTCTGGGAAGACAGAGCTGCCCGTAGGCTGTTGGGGCAGATCTGACTCGGGCTACTTCAGTGCTGTCTTGTTGGCACTGCTCCTTGACAAGGCTCATTGTCCCTTCCCACTTGTGGAAGTGTACCGTCTGCTCAAACTCTGGGAGAGAGAAAAAAAATCCCTTTCCAGAGGGAGATTTGGGGAGATTCTAATCTGGGACACTTCACAGAAATTTTTTTCTCTCCCATATCACTGCCCTAACTTTAGGTGCTGATTCTGGGTTTTTTTTCTTACCCCAATTTTCTTGAGTTTGGAACTAGCCATTTTCTTTTCTTTTAATTTTAAAAACACCACATACATGTGGGGGTCAGAGGAGTTTGCTGGTATTAGTTTTCCTTTTCCACCAGGTGGGTCCCAGGATCTGAACTCAGCATCAGGCTTGGCATCTATGTACTGAGTTTCCCAGTCCTCTCTCTGTCTCTGCCTCCCTCTTCTCCCTGTGTTGAGATTGAACCCAGGGCCTTGTATGTGGTAAGCAAGTGCTCTATCATTCCAGACTCCCCAGACCTGAGTTTGGAACTACCGATCTAAAATTAAAGGCAAGAAATTAATCAATGATAATGATAAAAATATTTGCAGTTAAAGATTCTCTTTTTTTCTCCTGTCCAAACGTTTTTTCTCCATTGCAAAATAAGGCATCAGTGTGTGTTTCTGTTTAGATAGACGTTTAAATATTTCCAAGGACATTTTACTTTAAAGCTTGCCATTAATGTGACAAAGAACTTTCTCCCCTTTGTGCTTACATGAAGCTACAAAATGCCGAAGGAGACACAGCGTTTTAGAAAATGGAAAACGCTAAACCATATGGTGAAATTCTTGGCAGGAAAAAGAAAGAGGAAACTCTAGATTTTTTCCTCTGATGACTTTTAAAGTTCTCTCTCTCTCTCTCTCTCTCTCTCTCTCTCTCTCTCTCTCTCTCTCTCAGAATTGAACCCAGGGCCACAAGCCCTCTAAGCAAGCCATCTAACAATCAGCGACATGCCCAGCTCCTCCCAAATGGTTTTTTTTTCTTAAAAAGCAAAGAAAATGAGAACCTACCTAGAATTTAATGCTAGTCTCAGAGTTCTAGGACAAGCCAGAAGAGTCATTTTTAAAGAAAAGGAAAGACGTTTCATTTTTGACAATAGGGCTCTTCTGTGGGCATGCGTATTCCTGGACTCGACGTGGAGAAGCTCTAAGAAGCTGCCCCGAATGCATTCTGCAGACGGAGACTAGTTTGGTCATTAACTCATCAGTTCGTCGCCCAGCAAGAGATTGAAATCTGACACACATTCCACGGAGCATGCTCATAAGAGCCTCACATTCTAGATGCGCCGAGATGCATGCATTGAACACACGCCCTCGCCCCAAACAGCCCCAGACACAGCTGCGACACAACATGCTTCTGAGCCTGCAAGCTTTTACAGCCCTCAGCCAATAAGACACCCAAGCAACAGTGGAAACCTGACCTCTAGCGCCTTACAGCTCTATGAGAACTTCCTGTGACCCCAGGGGCTCTGGGAGGTAGGCAACAGCTGCCAGACATGCTCTGGACATCCATTCTGCCTGACCCCCACTTTCCTCACATTTTCATCTCTCTCTGGATATAACTCTGTTGGAGGAGCTGAGAGAGGGCGTGCCATCCACTCATAACTTCTAGTAGAGTAATGTTCTATCTTTTTGTTGTGAGTGGAATAGTGTGCTTAAGTCGCACGGGTGATGTAAAGATCAAGTTTCTAATTCTTTCATAATGCTACAGTGGCTATAATTTCTGCTACTGGGCATAGTTAACTGAAACTCCAAGCTCAAACTGCCATTGTCTTCTGTATAATTATTCTTTTTTAATATGTGTCTGTGCATGGGGTGTGATGAGTATTTGGGTGTGCACACTTTGTGTGTGTGTGTGTGTGTGTGTGTGTGTGAAGAGACCAGAACATGATGTTGGTATCTTCCTCTGTTGTCTCTGCCTTACAGCTTTGCATCAGGGTCTCTTGCTGAAAGGGGAGCTCACAGTTCTGGCTGAGCCCCTGAGTAGTCTGACCTGTTCCCCCAGTCCCCAATCCCCAGTGCTGGAGCTACAGGCACGTGTAGCTGTGTCCAGCTTTTTATGTGGGTGCTGGGGGTTTTAGATTTAGGTCTCCATGGTTACAGAGCAAGGACTCTTATCCCCTGAGCCATCTCCCATCTCTTGCGCTTTGATTGGAGAGGCTTTCTATAAACTTCTTTGATGTGACTATGCAGAGACCTGAAACATGTGCTCTCGGTTAGGCTTTGACATGATTGATTTTGCTCATCTCTCTCTCTCTCTCTCTCTCTCTCTCTCTCTCTCTCTCTCTCTCTCTCTCTCTCTCTCTCTCTCTCTCTCGACCTTGGAGCACATTACCTGAACCCTTTTCCTGTTCATTTGTTTTAGTGGTATAGTGTGTGTATATGTGTGTGCATGTGTGTGTTTGTGTCTGTGTCCATGTGTATGTGCAGGTGCCCATGTGTGTGTGTGTGTGTGTGTGTGTGTGTGTGTGTGAGTGAGTGTGTCTATGTGTGTGTGTATGTGTGCATGTGTTTGTGTGTGTGAGTATGCCTGTGTGTGTGCCCACATACATGTTGTATATTTGCGTGTATCAGTGTGCCCCTGTGTATGTATGTGTGTGTCTGTGTGTGATTGTGTCTGTATATATGTGTGCATGTGTGAGTGTGTCTGTGTATGTGTGTACTCTCGCGCACATGTGTGTGTGTGTGTATGTGTCCACGTGTGTAGGATCCTGCACATACTAAGCACGCCCTACCACTGAGCTATATCCCAGTCCTCCATGTTTTCTTTATTATAACAGCACTCTTTATGCCCTCTGTGTCAGAATACTGCCTCACCATCTCTGGGATTTGGTTTGGAGTCAGTGGTGGTACTAAACCCACGAAGGGGATTGAGCCTTACACCTGGATTTCTTGGTCTCATGAATGAGTTCCCAAGTTCCTTTAGATTCTCCTAACTTTCAGGCTCTGTCCCTCCGAATTCCTTGGCTCAAGCCTGCCTCTCCCCTTCAAGCCTCTCCCCAGCTCCATGCTTTCCCTCCTTGTCCCTGCAAGCTGTAAAACTCACCTGAAACCCACCCCTCCCTCTAATCAGCCTCCCCCGAAAGGATGAAGACAGCTTCTGGGCATGACTGGCACATTCCCAACGAACAGGAAGCACCCCAAAACAGCACCCCAAAACAAACACGAGACCCACACAAGGAAGTGTCACATTCTATATGTTTGAACTATAAAGACGGTAAGAGGGGAAGAACATCATTTAAACAAAATACCAATTAATCACCATCGCTTCAGATAATGAGAGATACTTTGTTATTGCTGGTTTTCAGCATCTTACAGGCCTGGCTATCACACTTGGGCAGACCAGGAACTTGCTGCGTAGCCCAGGCTGGCCTCAAACTCATGATTCTCTTACCTCAGCCTTCTGGGTGCTGGGGTAGCATTCCTGGGCATTCCTCAGCAAAATGTGCTGCGGAGTCATTGATTTTCTATTTTCTTTGTTTTATCTATTAATTGTTTTGTTTTGGTGCCAGAGATGGGGATTCAGGGCCTTATGTGACAGAAAGAAATTGTTACTTATTAACTAGACAAGACAGAGTTGGCAGCACATCTTTCTTTCTTTCTTTCTCTTTCTCTCTTTCTCTTTCTTTCTTTCTTTCTTTCTCTCTCTTTTTCTCTTTCTTTCTTTCTCTCTTTCTTTCTTTCTTTCTTTCTTTCTTTCTTTCTTTCTTTCTTTCTTTCTTTCTCTCTCTCTCTTTCTTTCTCTCTTTCTTTCCTCTTTTCCTTCCTTCCTTCCTTCCTTCCTTCCTTCCTTTCTTCCTTCCTTTCTTTCTGAGACAAAGTCTCATGTAGACTAAATTGTTTTCAAGTTCTCTGTGGATCCTCTCTGTCTCCACTTCCCATGCCATTACAGGCATGCACCACCATGCTAGGCCTTCCCCATAGCATGTTGCTGTAGACAGAGCACCTAAGAACTTGCTGCTTGATTGACAAATATTCTTACTAGCCTGGGAGCCTAAAGGATTCTGCATGTCCATGTGCTTCCCAGGGAAACAGGCTCACTGTGTGGGCACAAAGGAGCAAGGCTCTACTGGAAAGGCCTCGCTGAAAGAGTTAGAACCACAGGCTCGTCACAGGCCTTCACATCCACACAGGCTTGGGGGCCACTGCCTCTTCAGGGGCTCGGGATCTGAGGCAGTCACACAAGAAATACAGACAGACATGTGCACCCTGTGACGCTGTCCTCGAAGGACTTGTGGGGTCACGGTGGAGGTTGAGAGACTTGTGGTATAACATGACCAGAACAAGGAGAAACACAGACAAAATGGCGGCAGCTGGCAACCGGAACATGGCGTCAAACACCACGGCCACAGAAGCTTGCTAGCTACGGGCCACGCTGTGCGGCCTTGAAGCAAAACAGTATCGATTTTGTGGTTGTAAAACAAAACGTACCTTCAACGGCAGAACTCAGTTTTATGACACCTTGAATAAAAACAGAAGATGGGAGTTATATAATGGACCCAAGTTAGCTTTTTATTCTCCCCCCAGTTTTCATACAACACACGAACATTTCAGGTCTGGATGTTTTTGGTGTTGGCATTTTTGAGAAATTAAATAAACAATTTAGAAAATGAGAGACAGCAGCTATCAGCACTTCTTTTTTTTTTTTTTTTTTTACTGGTCCTGGGGGATCATTTTACACAGGTTGGGGCAGAGTTTGTGCTGAAATACATAATAGGTGGTTGAAAACCAAGGTATATAATCCCTTAGCACCCTCCTCTGAGCTGGCTGGGTAAGAAGCCTTTGCTCAGTCTTCAGGTTTAGCTTTTGTCTTTGCAGGTGGGCAATGTGTAGGCGACCTGGGTATGTCAAGTCATGGAGAAAATAGATAGTACCTGTGACTGGACCATTGTTTGTATTCCCCTACATATAAAGACAAAAATGGTAAGATAAAGTAAATTAGACCTGGTTCAGCAGTTTGATTTAAAATGTGTGTTTTTTTTTTTTTTTTTTTTGGTAAGCCATAGCTATGAACGGTTAACATGCTCTAGTTTCTAACATCTCTGCATATATGACATATGTGTGTGATAGTTCACGCGTGTGGATACAGGTTTGCCCTTTTGGTCAGGAGAGAGCTACATGTATTGGTCTTCTTCTACCTAAGCTTTAGACGGCATCTTGTTTTGTGCTGTGTTTTGTGGGCCAGTTGGCTCGAGCCTTCTGGGATGTTCTTGACTCTCTGCCTCTCCTCTTGCCTGGAGCCTTGGGCTTACAATGCATGCTATGGAATAAGCTTCCTGTGGGTTCTAGGGATCTGAAGTCAGATCTCCAGGAAGGGCTTTTTCTCACCAGGTCATCAGAGCAGCCCATACTCTCTAATTTCTGTGCCACAACCATGATCTGTTACTGGGTGCCACAGTGTCTATTGCACTGCATGGTTGAAGATGCACTTATTTCTCTTTTAAACTGGGAAGATTTCTGATTTAAAGGGATGCAAAAGTCCTTTCAATACCACCAAACCTTGGCTGGTACCAGCCAGCTCACATGCTGCTTTCAAGACGTGCCTGTATGCACACATACGCTCATTGCTAAGGGCGCTGACATGAACAGTATGTGGCGTATGATCTATAAACGATGAGGAAGGCACATTAACCCTTAGGTAGCTTTCTGTATAGCAATCGGTCTTTTTAATGAATGATGTCTTAGCTTAGCAGCCAGCCCCCCTTATAAATCGCACATTGATTTATACACCAACCTTTCGTTTATAACCTTAACCCATTTCTTATCTATAAATTGTTTTTATTGTCATCAGTTTTAATAACTGTAAACACTTGGATCATGAGGAGCTGCATTGGATGAGGGGCTGGGCAGAAGCATGCCGTAGCCACAGCACACAGCACACTGCTGTAAATAGCTCCAGTAATAGGAGGTAATGAGTTGTGCTTAGGAACTTTAGGATTTCAGTAATCTGTGACCATTGTTCCAGCAACTCTGGGCATTGAATAGAACACACTATTGCACCAGTCTGTTTTTCTTTTCTTTTTTTTTTTTAAGATTTATTTATTTTATGTATATGAATGCTCTATTTGCACGTATACCCGCATGACAGAGAAGGACATCACATTCCATTATAGATGGTTCGGAGTCACCGTGTGGTTGCTGGGAATTGAACTCAGGACCTCTGGGACAGTAAGCAGTGGTCTTAACCGCTAAGCCATCTCTCTACCTGCCCCCTTACATTTGTTTTTAATGTAACTTATTTAATTGTGAATTTATGTAATTTAAATGGGCCGGCTTCTGCAAGCTGCAAGGAGCCAGGCTTCAGGCACCACTGTCATAATAGACTGTCCTGACACTCAGGTTCAGAGAAGAAAACTTGCTTGTACTCAGTGGCTTAGTTTCAATGTAACCAAACAAGCCAGATGTGAACAACTGAGCATTCACGATGGTTTGACAGCATCTCAAGGGCCTCTCAAAACTATCAGACGCAGGAAATACCTTTACATCCATTACATGGAAGCAACATTCATCGACGTCCAGTAAGAGTGGAAACTAAGTGGTTTTGCTCCTTTTGTGGTCAGATAATTAAACCTCGAGCATTAGTTAATAATCTGCAGTAGGAATTTTACATAGGTTAAAAATTAGCTCCTCCCAAGTCATATCCTTTACAAATTCTATAATTATTATTCTTGTGTGGATGCACCATGTTTGAGTGTGAGTATGTGTGTCCGAGTGTGTGCAGAGGTCAGAGGACAACTTTGTGAATTCCGTTCCCTCCTCCCTTAAGGTGGGTTCCTAGGTCACCAGGACTGTACAGTAAGTACTTTTACCCACTGAGTCATTTCGCTCACTCTTCAGCCACATTCCTTTCTGTATGTAACTGTGGTGTCAGCAAATGTCATTCATTAAAACAATGTACACTAATTGGGTGCAGAGAGTCTCTGGAGGAATACCTAGACAAATCCTAGTACTGGAGTAGCCTTGGAGGGGAGCCCAATAACACGCTTAGTGAATGAAAGAAAAAAAAATTTTTAAAAGACCATCATCTGATTCTAGAGCTTTCACTATTAACATTATTTTCATGGACGCATTAACGAGTCATTAGCTTCAGAGGGATGTTTCTTAATTTTTGAAACAAGAAATTAGATTTTTCTCTATGTTAACATAGATTTTTATATTGTAAATTAACTATATTATAGTGATAAATCTAAGCTATATATATTAACACATATATGTGTACTGGCTGGTTTTGTGTGTGTCAACTTGACACAAGCTGGAGTTATCACAGAGAAAGGAGCCTCCCTTGAGGAAATGCCTCCACAAGATCCAGCTGTAAGGCATTTTCTCAATTAGTGATCAAGGCAGGAGGGCCCATTGTGGGAGGTGCCATCCCTGGGCTGGGAGTCCTGGGTTCTATAAGAAAGCAAGCTGAGCAAGCCAGGGGAAGCAAACCAGTAAGAAACATCCCTCCATGGCTTCTGCATCAGCTCCTGCCTCCAGGTTCCTGTCCTCTGTGAGTTCCAGTCCTGACTTCCTTTGGTGAGGAACAGCAATGTGGAAGTGTAAGCTGAATAAACGCTTTCCTCCCCAATTTGCTTCTTGGTCATGATGCTGGTGCAGGAATAGAAACCCTGAATAAGTCAGTATGTTTATAGAATGACAGACAAGGTCTCTGTCATCTTAAAATATGCATATCTTAAAAGCCTTGGAACACGTAAGTGATCGGTGTTGATGTTTTAAAGCACACATCGTCACCGACCTGCAGGATACAAACTCAACATGACTTTGTGAGCAGTCAACATTGATGCTGCCTGGAATTCAGCTAAGCCACAGCATGGACATGTATACGGTTACACAGAATGGACCCCACTCCCCTGCCCCCAACCGGATGGCGCAGTCCACCTCATCATCATCCTGAGGGTGGGAGCTAGTGGCCGGCCTGCCATGACTGCTCTCTTCCTCAGCTGACCGATTCCAAAAGCGTCTGTTCCCTCCTGTATGCCTTTCCTTGGCTGTGTTTGCTCACGTGCAGTACTCGAGGTTGAACTATTTAGATGTCATTCCTGTGAGGCAACGTTTACCCACAGTGCTAGGGCCTCAGCTCCCTTTCTACTTTGATTGTCGAGGCAGCTTTATAAGATGATGGGATTTGGTCTTGAAATCACTCTGTAGCTCATGCAGGTTTTGAACCTATAATGCTCCAGCCTCAGTTTCTAGGACAGTTAGACGACAGGCCTAGGCCGCCAGGCCCATCCTCCTTTACGACCTCACCAATTCATGGAACGGTCCTGTCCCTGTCCTCTCTGCCCACTTTTTGGTGCTGAAGATTAAACCCAGGGGCTTCCACATGCTAAGTCCATGCTCTACCTACAACTTGACCCCCATCCGCAGCAATTGATTTCAACTATTCTAAAAGAACTCATTGGAGAAAGGATCAGGTTAAATCATGCTAAAGTGTGAAGGACTGGAGCTCACGTGGATCCTGCAATAGCATCTCACTGCTGGTGAAATACAGAGCCAGTTTCCAGCCTTAGCACTGAGGCTCTGATACGTCCCTGCCTTTCTGTCTATCTACTTATTCACAGTCTTCTCTATGCTAGCCAGTGCTTGCTCCTTTCTTTCCTGAGCTAGCCTAATTGCTGTTCCACTTGGCCTGTGGAATCTTCCTGTACCTCTTTTCTCTCCATTCAGAGTCTGCTCCAGGACCCCTTCCTTGCTTGGAGTCCTCCAGATGACTGCATTCAGAGAACCCGCAAACCACCCTCTGAGTAGAGTTCTCTATCTGAAATGTTCTCATGTGGTCCCTGGTTCACCTGTCTTCTTTAGCAGGGCCAGGTACAGTGAGATCTGTCTGTCTTATTTGTTTCTGGAACCTCTTGTCCAGTAGAATTCCTCCCATAAAACGAGCACTCAGTAAATACCTTTGAAACATTTTTTTTTTGAGACAGAAACTCATGTGACCCAGCATGACCATGAACTCAACATGTAGCCAAGGATGCCCTCTAACTTGTAATCCTCCTGCCTCTGTTTCCTAAGAGCTGGGATGACAGGCATGTCCACTGTGCCACGCCTAGTAAATATTTATTGAATGAACTAACTGAATGATATTTGCCAAGGTTATGAATTAAGGAGATTCTCAGTTCCAGAAAGTGTATTTCCAGTGTATCATTTAATTGTGAATAGCATTGAATTGCATCGATCACTGTCTATTTCTACTTGAAGACTGGTCTTTGGGTGGGAAGAAAGTTGTTGGGAGAGACTGAGGAATGTATGTATATATGCATATATATATATATACACACACACACACACACATATATATGTGTATATATACACACACCCACACCCACATATATATGTATATATATGTATACACACACACATACATATATATATATATATATATATGTCAATAGATATAAGGAACTTTCTGCTGTAACAGTAACAAGATCTTGAAGAAATCTGATTGGCTGACTACTTATAGCAAGATTGTGCCCCAATTAGGCAATAAATTTAGTGAATTAGCTTTACATCCAAATCTCTCTCTCTTTTTAAAAAAAGATTTATTCATTCATTTCATGTATGTGAGTACACTGTCGCTGTCTTCAGACACACCAGAAGAGGGCATTGGATCCTCATTACAGATGGTTATGAGCCACCATGTGGTTGCTGGGAATTGAACTCAGGACTTCTGGGAGAGCAGTCAGTGCTCTTAACCACTGAGCCATCTCTCCATCCCATCCAAATATCTCAAAAATCTCTAGTTCTCAGTGTTCTCACCCTGTTCCTAACTATAGCAGTGTTCATGTGATAAGGTATAGACAGAGAAAAAGAAGGTCTCACAAAAAGTGGCTAGGGTTTGCTGAAGGCTGGGGTCACAGATGTGTGTCACCGTGCCTGACTGAGGACCATTTAGATTTTAATGTCCTGCGTCTCATTAACTGCAGCTCTGCGGCTGGCAGGGCCTCTCGGAAGGAAGGTTGTCACCTCCTCAGACTTCTTCAACGGTGTTTCATTATTTTTTTAAGATAAAGACAGGAAGTCTTAATGCAAGCGACAGAGCCTTTCGGGATGTCACCTCTAGGAGAATAAAAAAACTTAAGACATTCTTCCTCACTCACTCCATCCACAGAGAGAGAGTCTCCTGCCTCCTAATAACGGAGGAGAGAGAAGGGATACTCCTGCCCACCCTGTGACCGGCTTCATGGGCCTGAGAGTGCCCTCTTCCTGTCTCAGGGGTTAGGAGCCCTGAGCATGCTCTGATGAAGAGGCCTCCTGAAGACTGTGAGTGAGAGTGGAGGCAAGTCTTCATGACAGCCTGAGGGCAGAGGCTGTAAGACCCTGTTGAGGGTAGGAGAGTGGAGGAAGAAACCATCACCAGAGAGACGTTGATCCTTTTATGTGGTGGGAAGGATCGTAGTCACATATCCCTCTAGCAGAGGGGGAAATAGACCTAAGAAATGAATTGTGGTTTTACTCACACTGTGGGGATCAAGCCCAGGCCTTCAGATGTGCCAGAGAAGGGCTCTCCTTTAGAGCTACCCTCAGCCCACAAGATATCCAACTTCAGTGTTTAAATGCCCCCTGCATCCCCATTAGAGCCATGTATGATGAGTTCCAGGCAAAAGAAAGAAGAGTTTAAACAAACAAATGAACAAACAAACCGAAACCTGTATTTTAAAAATCACTTAGAGGAAATACAAAGAGTCAGGACTTGCTAAGGCAAAGTGCCAAAGCAAAATAAAAAATATAAAGAAATTAAGTGTTACATTTCAAGAGATGGCCATTATGATCCCTTTAAAAAAATCATTACATCAGAAACATTTAACCATGTGTTCTCTGGAGTTCCTAAAACTGATAAAAAAGACTTTTAGGAATTCGAAAGGTTCTATTCTCCAGATCCATTTTGAAGAGAACCGTAGACATGTCTTGTTTAGCAGAGAGATGTCCAGTAAGACCCAGTGGAAGAACACAAAGATGAATGGAACCAGGGGCCACACCATTAGGTGGACAAAGTTCAGGGAAGTTCAATGTGCACAGTCAAAAAAAAAATGGACTGAGAAGTTTATGGAAAATGGATAACTCAGAACATGCTATCAGTCTGTGAGTGGACCCAAGAGTTGTGAAAAATCGACCCCTGGAAGCAGGCCTGGGCCCCTCAGTTGAGGAATTGGAAGCCTGTGGGTTTCAGAACTGCCGTGGGCCACTGATTACTATGGTGCCGCCTGTTGAGTGGAAGTGTTTGTTCTAATTTGGACAGGCATGCCCTCCAAAGGCACAAGTGTTGAAAGCTTAGTCCCCAGGCAGTGTTCAGGGCTGGGTTTTCAAGAGTGATCTGATCAGAAGGACACTTGGCTAGTCAATAAGTGTCTTAAGCCACTGATGGATTCATAATTGGATGGACTGTTGGGTAGGTGGTGGATGTGGTGAAAGGTGGGTCTGTGGTGGTGTGCTGTATCATGGCGGGGGGCACAGTGGAGGAGAACTGCTCACCTTAAAGCGGCTAAAAAGAAGGGGGGTGGTGGAGGGAGGGAAGGAGAGGGCAGACAGACAGACAGAGAGGACAAAGAGTTCTGGGGATGGAGTCCCAGGATCTCCTTCAGGAGCATGCCCCTAACTTCCCAGGGTTCCATTGTCTTCTAGTAGAGACACAGGCTGGTGACTGAGCCTTCGTGCATGAGGCTCTGGGGACATTTCTGATCCAAATAGAAATGATTGTAGTCATTTCTGATTACAATGCAGAATCTGATAAAAAAAAATCTGTTTGTGAACAGCTACGCTTTGCAGGTTGATACATTTCACAGCAACAACTAAGCAAGAATCATCTTTGGGACCTGACAGTGGTTTCACCTCAGATTGTCCCCATTCTCTGACCGCACCATTCTTTCACATCTCTGAAAGCTAGCTAGCTAGAGCTTTCCCTCCCCCTTCATCCGTCTTTGCCTGTTTAGTAAGTTTCCCAAGCATCTCCCTTAGCTACCTCCTCGCAGTGATTCTTCTATGGGCACTGAGTTCACTTCCGTGAGCGCAGTCTTCTTTGATGGTTTGACTCATACCAGTCCTCACCTCTAGACTGCAAACCCTGTGAGAACAGAGAGTGAGACTCTCTTTGATCACTGTGGAATTCCTGGCTTCAGCAAGTGCTGGACAAATATTTGTCAAGCAGATGAATCGAATATCCGATGCTGCTGATAAGGACTCCCTCCTCACCACGGCCTTAATAACGCGCCACTATTCTTTTTGCTCATGTGCTGTGCAAACCCAGATACCCAGCCACAGGAAGTGGGCAAGACTGTGTGACTTACTGATCGCTCGGCTGTGGTCTGTGGGGGCAGCTGTTCACCCCCCGAAAACTCTAGAAGCCCAGGAGAAGAAGACATGAGAAGCCCCTGGGAATGTGTGGGTTTGGGGTTGCAAGGGTCAGGGGCAATTTGTGCTCTCATTTATGATTAAGGGGGAATGGGGGTAGGGGGCTTTCTTGAGAGTCCTGAGAAGTTAGTGGTGGTCAGTCTGAAAAACTTCTAAGTTGAAGTTACAAACTGTTTCTTGCTGGGTCAGGAGCTGTTTTCCATCCCATATCTATAGGAGAAGGAAGCTGCTCTCTCAGGGCCCAGCAAAGCTGCCACATTCCACAGTAACTGCACTCAGAATTCTACTCACCCCCTCTTGAGAATGCACCTCGACTTATTGTTCCCACAGATTTGGGAAATGTGGCTCCATTGGAAAGTGGCTCTCTATAGTTTTCCTGCATCACTTGTCATTGTTCCCATGAGTGACATAAACGAACATCTTCATTAGTGTCTTTATAAATTCCATTTTATAATTTCAAAGTGTCTTCCTTTATACCTCTCACTCCTCTATACCACACACACACACACACACACACACACACACACACACACATACACACACCCATACATACACATATATACACATCCATACACATATACACACACATACACACACATATACATACACAAATACACATGCACAAAGACACATATGCACATATACATACAGAACACATATACACACATACACACATATACACATCCATATACATATATACATACACACATGCACACACATCAGTACACACATACACACACATATACACATGCACACCCATATATCAGTATATACTCATCCACATACATACACACACATATCATTACACACATACACACATATATACATGCACACACATATATACATGCACACATCCATACATACACAAACACATATCCATATATACACACACTGCATACACACACACACACATAAATACACATACACATACATACAGACACACTCATACAAACACATCTGTACACACACACACACACACACACACACACACACAACTGCGTAGGGCATGGAATCCAGAGCCTTGACACAAAAACACAGCCCTCACCTCAAAGGGAATGAGTTTATTCTGGAGCTGGCTATGAATGACCATGGTAGATACCTCTCTCCAATGTGCTAACAGTTTGATGAAGTTTTTATAGTTACAGAACAAAGTAGCAGAATCAAGACATTTTAAAAATATATTTGTGAGACTATTAGGTATGATGGCGGTGGGGAATAACTCCACTCTTAGACATAAATGCTATCTGATGGCATTCTTAGCCTCTGGGTTGGTGGAAGCTAGTGGCCCGTTAGTACATTCCGAGTGGATTTACCTGAATAGTCGCAAGGGTGTTAGGTCATACATGGGTGGACAATGAATGACTGTTAAGGGGCTAAAGATAGCCTAAGGGACTTGGGATTCAGATCTACAGCATTCCAGTTTCCACCATCCCAAGCTTTAACCAGTCAGCCAGCTTTGTGGTCCGTTCTCCGTCCTCCCTCCTCCCTCCCTCCCTCCCTCCCTCAAGGCAACTACTTTCATTAAGTAGTCCTGACTGGCCAGGAACTCAGATCTGCTAGTGTCTGTCTCCTGCAGGCACGGGCACACCACATTTCTTATGGAGGCTTTAACACCGTGAGCTTTATTTATTTATTTTTTCTGGGCGCTCAGTTCCCATAGGCGGGCTCTCTACCATTGAGTCACACTCGCCATCTGGTTCTGTGGACCTGATTTCTTGAAGTAGGTTTAGCATGCCTGTAGTTGGAGATAGGGAGAGTCCACCCTTCCGCGTAAGTCATTGTCTTTTAAGGAGAGCACGCCTCACTGGGTCAGAGCTTCGGAGCTACAGATATTCGTTTCCTCATTCCGAAACGGTGCCCGCTGCCACCTCTGATCCGTGCCCCACCACTCCCTCCCGGGTGCACAATACCACATTTATCTCCTTTGAATGTGTACCGTTTGAAAGCGCAGGGATAGGAGGCAGATGCAGACACACCTTTGATCTTTCATCCTTGCGGGTTAAGGGAGGGCAGACACCTGGCGGCTGTGAACTGGAAACAAAATGATTGCTGGGACCGGAATGACCCGAAACGCTGCGGTGGCTGGGGCGCAGGGGCATCGGACCTGACTCTGTATACAGGCAGAGGGCCTGATCTGGGGTAGCACGTCGAATGACGGGTCTGGGGCTGGCTGGGGCGCAAGGACACCCACTTACTAGGCAAGAGGCCAGGAAAGATCCGGCAGCTGCATTAAGCAAAGTCAACAAACTATGCAGAGATGGCAGCTGTGTGCCGACCGGCTATTCCGGTGAAAGTGCATTTAGAGTGCTCTCGTTCCTTCGCGGAACTCTAAAAGGATTCCTTGGCACTTCGGGTTCCCAATTCCTCTGCGGGGCCGTATTGCCCCCTGGCGTCCATGTGCTGTTACTACGCCTTTGCCCGGGAAGCCAGAGCTGTCAATCACACCCATGAAAGACGTAGCTTCCAGTTTTCCCCACATGGAGAAGTCTGTCTGGCAGTACAGGACTGAAAACCAGTTGTAAACCCCAAGGCAGACCTGGGAGGGAACTTCGGAACTAAAGTTCCTCATTTCCCACTCTGAGCCTGGCCTTCTGAGTGTTCCAGAAACTTCAAAAAGAAGTAAGTCAGATTTGAATCTGCTGGTTTTTAATATCAGTGATCATGTGGTTACTGCACCTCTGCCTCTTTTCAGTCAACTCAAAAGTGGTCTGGGCTGGAAAACCTTTCCTGACTTCTCTCCAGGACTGCCACATGATAGGTGTAGATGCCCCTCTGCTGTCAAGCTTCTATGTATGGGAAGGCAAGGGCATGGAATATTCTTGAACTGTATCTTCAGCTTGAGTGATGAGGCTTCTGTTCAGCAAAAAAGTGTCCAGTAATAAGCAGTTGTGTATTGTCCACAATGCAACATCTCTTTTTCTTTTTAAAACTTTATTTAATGTATGAGTGCTCTGTTGCATATACATCCTCCTGCCTGAAGAGGGCATCATATACCCCTATAGATGGTTGAGAGCCACCATGTAGTTGCTAAGAATTGAACTCATGACCTCTGGAAGAGCAGCCTGTGCTCTTAACTGCTGAGCCATCTCACTAGGCCATCAACATCTCTTTTTCAACAAAGCATCAGATGCTTGATCAACCACAACACAGCAACCCTACTAGAGGCAAGAAGTTAGCTTTTGGAGTGGGACAGAGAGGTATGTTCACGTGTGTGTGTATGTGTGTGTGTGTGTGTGTGTGTGTGTGTGTGTGTGTACAGGTGTGCGAATGCACGTTTGTGTGTGGAGGTCAGAGGATAACTTTCCATTCTCCTGGCACCTTCCCTTTTATCCTGAGACAGACATTTTGTTATCAGGGGATGACAAGTGCTCAGATATTTACACGGGTTCTGGAGATTGAACTTGAGGCCAGCATCTTACTGACAGAACCTTCTCCCAGTCAGTAATCTCTTCTGTTTTTCGAGACAGGATTTCTCTGTGTAGCCATGGCTGTCCTAGAACTTAATCTGTAGACCAGGCCAGCCTTGAACTCACGGAGATCTTCCTGCCTTTGTCTTCTGAGTGCTGGCATTGAAGGCATGAGCTACCATTGCCAGGCTCTAGTCAGTATTTTTTTTTTTAGGGGAATGTTTAGAATGGCATAAAATTATAAAATATCTAGTTGCAATAATTGGGGATCCATGAAGCTATTTAGACTGGCTTGCAGCATCCTAAGAGGGTGGTCTCTGTGAGATTCCCCACCCTATCATCTTTAAGATAGATATTTGTAGGAGTTAGTGTTGTGTTTCTTAGATGATGCCATTGAATGTACCATGGTACCTGGAATGGGGCCCTGACCACACACTCTGCCTCTGAAGTGTACTATGATTCTTCATTAGTACTACTTATAAAAGCTGTGTGGGCAGAGCATTTTTGGGACCTCATTCTCCCTGCTGCAGGGACCCAGTTCTCTACCTCTCAATAAAACCATGCTTGCTCTTATGGGTTTTCTTCTCTTTTAATAATACAGGCTCTCAGGTAGCCTAGCCTGGCCTCCAGGTCTAACCAAGGATGACCCTGAACTCCCACTCCTCTGCCTCTGTTGTCCATGTGCTGGGATTATGGACATTTGGTCACTGTGCCCTCTCTGCTCACATGTTACATGCTTATTAAACATTGTCATGGCAGAAGGCATGATTCCTGATTGTTAAGAGCTTGAACTTTAGTCACACTGAGCCAATAGGCACCAATATTGACTGTTATCCATGGGACTTTGGGAAAAATCACTTGACCCATTTGTGTCTTTTCCTCAGCTGTCAGAATGAGGTCGATGCTAGTGGTGTCTGCAACCTGGGGCCTCGTAAATGCTTCATGCTCCGTAGGCATTGGCTAACGAGGAGAACCATTGTGGTTTTCTACTAGCAGAGGTTAAAGATATTCAGAATTGGGTTGGGGTTGAAGGTGAGTGCTAGAGTTCTTTCCTGATATGTGCAAAGCCCTGGGTCCCGCCCCCAGTCTGGAAAATCAAAACAAACCCAAACTGTTGAAGGGTTAGGCTCTAATCCATTCTATAAGATATTGTTAAATCCTCAGATGTGGACGACCCAACAGACAAAGGCGTGCTGCTGAACCTGAGAGTTTTGATTCCCAGAATCAACATGGCAGGTGGAGAGAACTGTTGTCTTATGACCTCCATATGTGTGTTGTGGTATAAATGCTTGAGTGCGCATGCGTGCTCTCTCTCTCTCTCTCTCTCTCTCTCTCTCTCTCTCTCTCTCTCTCTCTCTCACACACACACACACACACACACACACACACACAGTAATAACAACAGCAACATTTCCAAAGGTAGAACAATGACTCAACTGCTGAGGCTTCTCCAGTGTGTTGGATCCAGGTCACAGCTCTATCCCAGGTCCAGCTGGGCTACTAAGAACACGGATAAAGGGTCTTCTATTTTTTTAATTAATTAATTTATTTCATGTATGTGAGTACACTGTCGCTGTCTTCAGACACACCAGAAGAGGGCATCAGATCCCATCACAAATGGTTGCTAGCCACCACGTGGCTGCTGGGAATTGAACTTAGGACCTCTGGAAGAGCAGTCAGCGCTCTTAACTGCTGAACCATCTCTCCAGCCCAAAAGGATTTTCTATAGCTGACCCCTTTGAAGGAGCAAGTACAGAGTATATGTCACGGCTGCATAAGCATGATTGGAAACTGGAGACATCTGACCATAGGATTCTTTTCTTGAATCCCCAATCTGCCTAAAAGCAGCCCCTCCAAACAACTCATTCTTTGAAAACCCTGCTCTAGAATTAACTACTGAAGATGGACCATTATCTTCAGGGAGAAGAAGGCTACACACCGAACAGTTGTTACAAATTACCATCTCTCCTCCAGTTTCCTAAATGTTTTGTTTGACAGGGTCTTACTTACTCTGTAGCTCTGGAGGTCCTGGAACTCACTCTGTAGACGAGGCTGTCCTTGAACTCACAGAGATCTGCCTGTCACTGCCTCCCAAGTGCTGAGATTAAAGGTGTGTGCCACCACCCCTGGTTTGCTTTCTTTCCTTTGTCCCTATCTCTGTCTCTTTCAAAAGAAGTTTTATTTTAAATGTGCACGAGTGTACATCTTTGTGCGGGTGTGTGCCAATGAATGCAGGTGTTGGCAGAGGCCAGAAGAGGACACTGGTTTTCCTGAAGCTAGAGTTGCAAATCACGTGATGTAGGTGCTGGGAACCACATTCTGTTCCTCTGGAAGAGCAGTATGTGTTCTTAACCATAGAGCCTTCTCTTCAGTCCCCATTTATCTTGCTATAGGTAATTTGTGTTTCCTTAAGTGTCCTCTCTTTTACCTGCTCTCATGAAGATGGTTTTTAAGTCCCAAGTGGTATGTGTTTGCTGAGACAAAATTTTCTGTAAACTCCCACATGTGCATGAATAAAAATCCCTTTAATCCCCTTTGTTAATCTATCTTGTGTACAGTTTAATTTGCAGACCCTCAAACAGTAAACTAGGAGCTCAGAGGAAAAGCTTTTCCTTTGTGTCTCTGGACAAATGTTAAAACTCCAGTGTACTACCTCCCAGTCCTCATTTGAGGGAGAATATTCTGTTCAAAGAGCTGTCACAAACAAGTTGATCAGAATACTCCACTAATGGCTAATGTGTTAACACTTGAAAAAAACATTATCTCTCCCCTTTGTTGTGCTGGAAAACAAGATCAAAGTCTTGAGCATGTTAGGCAAACATCCTACCACTCAGCCACCACATCTTGGCCACTGTCTCTAAACATGCCTATACTTACAGAGGTGCCACATAAGTGTTAAAGATAAGTACTCACTGTATTGTGTAATCCCAGTTTTTAAGGTAACATAGGCTGGTTTAGGGTTCTAAGCTTTCTAGATGTTCTCTTTTTGAAAATACATACTAATTATATACAATAATGGATTTTGTCTTAGTCACTGTTCTATTACTGAGAGAAGACACCATGATCAAGGCACCCATTATAAGAAGGCATGCTTACAGTTTCTGAGGTTTAGTCTATTACCATAGCTGGGCGCATGGTAGCATACAGGCAGATGCTGGAGCAGTAGCTGAGAGCTCTATATCCTGACCCATAGACAGAGAGACAGAGAGAGAGAGAGAGAGAGAGAGAGAGACAGACAGACAGACAGACAGACAGACACACACACACTCTGAGCTTGTCATGGGCTTTTGAAACCACAAAGCCCATTTCCAACGACACACTTCCCCAACAAGGCCACACCCCCTAATCCTTCTAATCCTTTCAGACATGCCACTCTCTGGTAACTAGGCATTCAAATATACGAGTCTATGCCTGAAGTGGAAGTTTCTGGTTGTGTCATATGACTCAGACTCACATGGTGTTTTGCTGAGGCAAGACCTGTGGGAGGACACATGATATTTGGAGAGAGCATAAATAGGACTCAACAGACAGTGACAGGGTGCTTGCATAGCTAGCCTTGCAATGCTTCACTGGTCTTCCGTCTTCATTAATCTTCACTTGGTTGAGAGAGGCATGGCAGAGAACTTCTCAAGGCATTCCGGCTGGTCCTGGTCGCTCCTGCTGACTCATACCAATTAGGCAGAGGCCTGACTGTTTCTGCTGGATTGTGCCGTTGCTGCTGATTTGTGTTTGGTAGCCTGATACTACTGAAGTGGATTGCTGGTATCCTGACAACAGAGATTAGAATCCCTCCAAAGAACTACTTCTAAACAGGTTCACATCCCCTTGTTCTATTTACCATCTTTTCTTCCCTACCTTTGGATGGTAAGCTGCGGGGGTGGGGGGGATCAAAGCATTTGATAACCCTTATTAAAGTATGTTTTGAAAAATCTAAGCCTACAATATGCCTATGGGGGGCCTTTCTTATTCAAACCACCATCTGTTATGATATTTTCATACATGTATATAATATGTTTTGGTCGTTTTCATCCCTGCTTCTCTGACCCCCTTCCACTCTTCCTCTTCTCAGCTAGTCTCCCTTCTCTTTTTATTTACTTATTTATTTATTTCCCATTAGGGTTGCTTACAGAAGCACGGGCAATGGTCATCAGTGACCATGCAGAAGAAGGTGTCTCTCAGGGGTTCTGGAGAGATGGCTCAGTGGTTAAGAACATTTGCTGCCCTTGCAGAGAGCTCAGGCTTGATTCCCAGCACCCACGTGACAGCCCACAACTCCAGAATTCCAATTCATTGTCTTCTGGCCTCTCGAGGCACCAGGCATGCCTGTGGCCAACACTCATACACACAATAAATGTATTTTAAAAAGAGAGAGAGAAGCTGTCTTTGCCTCCCCTAGCAACAATCAGCTGCTGAGAGGATCTCCAGGAGGAATGAGCTCATGAACCCCTCACCATAGATAACTTTATTTTGGGTTGCGGCTTTGAAAATTTGCCTCTGTGCCAATAGAAAAATACATACTGCTTTTTTTTAAAAAAAGCCAAAATTTTATTGCTAGACTAATATGATTAAAGTGAGACCATTTAAACATCTTCTGTGGGGTTGCTGTATATTTGTGATATTCTCAGATTTATATAAAGATGGATCAGGTCGATGACCAGAGAAATGAAAGGTGCCAATCACTACCAAGAAGGAAATATCCTTTTTCAAGGGAAGAACCAGGCCTTCTAATGGTCATGTCCATGGGATCACGAGTTCTACACAGCTGACAGAATGCCCATTGGCTTCCATAGAATTCCAGTGCATTTCAGCAACCTGACCACTGAGACCCGGCAACCTGGCTTTCATGTGAGAGCTGCACCCACCACCCTGAGGAGATACCTCCTTCTTAAAGGATTTAGCAAAGGATTTGTTGGACGACAGTCATTCTTTGAACTAAACAGGATGAAGGGTGTGCTTTCTTTACAAACACAACCTAGCACACAGTTGTCGGGGCTTTGTGAGAAATTTTATGTGTTTGGGTGTTTGGTCTGCAGGAACGTCTGTGCACCACATGTGTGCCAGTTGTTTAATGAGGCCAGAAGAGGATCCCTTGGTGTCCTGACTGGTTTTGTGTGTCGACTTGACACAAGCTGGAGTTATCACAGAGAAAGGAGCCTCCCTTGAGGAAATGCCTCCATGAGATCTAGCTGTTAGGCATTTTCTCAATTAGTGATCAAGTGGGGAGGGTTCAGCCCATTGTGGGTGGTGCCATCTCTGGACTGATAGTCCTGGGTTCTATAAGAAAGCAAGTTGAGCAAGCCAGGGGAAGCAAGCCAGTAAGAAACATCCCTCCATGGCCTCTGCATCAACTCCTGCCTTTAAGTTCCTTCCCTGTGTGAGTTCCTGTCCTGACTTTCTTTGGTGACGAACAGCAATGTGGAAGTATAAGTGAATAAACCCTTTCCTCTCCAACTTGCTCCTTGGTCATGATGTTTTGTGCAGGAATACAAACACTTGACTAAGACACTAGGAAATGGAGTAAAGATTGAGAGGGGCGATGTGGGTGCTGAGAATTGAACTCAGGTCATCTGGAAGAGCAACAAATGTTCTAAAGGCCGAGCCCTTTCTCTAGTTCCTCTGAGTAACTTAAATCTCAGTATCTAAAATGTAAGTCACAATTCTGATTCTACATGCTTATACAAACTGTGTCTTGATTTAACAGCTACCATGTAAGTGGGATGTTCTTATTTTCATTATAAACCAACAGACATTAGCTTTTCCATACACATGTGCAACAGAATAAGAACACCTGCGGGACCTGAACAGAAACAGTGTAACAACTCCATTCTTCTTTCTGGATCTGTGAAGCCACTGATCAGATGTTGACTTTCCTGAGCTGGGATTTGTCTTGGACACCTTTCAACCCTCTAGGCTCCTGTTCCTCCTGTCCAACCTCTATGCTCAGCAATTCTGAGCCAGTCTAAGGCCCTTTACTTTTTATTCTCCTTTCAATCCCTGGTACTCCTGGAGGAAGAGAAAGTTCATTTTCTCTGCCCTCACAGCCCACAGGTACATGGGAATCACAGTGTTTCTTAGTTTCACTATCCAGAGCCCTGGTCACAGGGGGAACACAATGTGCCTACACATTATACAGTTCCTTCCTGATGTGGCAATGCCCTTGGGTGCATCCTGGTGACTGATTCATGGTGGATGCATGCTGTGTTCGAATAAATGTTCCCATGAAGGTCTAGGTTGTGTCCTAGCCTGGAGCACTGTTGGGACATAGTAAAAACTTTAAGAAATGGGACCCAGTGGAAGGATTTACATCTTTGAGGAGCGGGCGTGTGCTGGCTAGTTTTTATGTCAACTTGATATAAGTTAGAGTTATCTGAAAGGAGAGAACCTCAACTGAGAAAATGCTTCCATAAGATATGACTGTAGGGCATTTTCTTAATAGTAATTGATGGTGGAGGAACCAGTTCATGATGGGCGGTGCAACTCCAGGGCTGGGAGTCCTGGGTTCTACAAGAAAACAGGCTGAAGAAGCCATGTTTAGCAAATCTGTAAGCAGCACCCCTCCATGGTCTCTGCATCAGCTCCTGCCTCCAGGTTCCTGCCCTGCTTGAGTTCCTGCCCTCACTGCTTTTGATGATTGTTATAATGAACCAAGTTGCTTTTGGTCAAGGTGTTTTGTCACAGCGATAGTAATCCTGGATGAGAGAGCATGCATGCCCTCAAAGGTGATGCTGGGATTCCCACCCCCCCCCCGCCCGCCCTCCCACCCTCCATCCCTCCTTCCCCCCTTCCTCCTCATATCCACCCACAAAGTGAGCAGTTTCCTCCACTATAGGACGTGCTGCCTCACCCCAAGCCTAAAAGACCTCCCAAGCCAAAATCGACCTTACTTCTTTTTAAGTTGACTGACTTCAGACATTTGCTACAGTAATGGAGAGCTAACTGAGTACAAGAGAAGCACTCGGTAAAAAGCAGAAGAAACGTGCCAACCAGTAGGCAATGCAGTCCTGTTGCTTGGCTGCGTCTAGCTGAAAAGACCACCCACCTCATGGAACCTGATTATTTCAGTTGGAAACACAGCCAATTATTTTTATAAAGGTAAAAACAGATTTTTTTTCTCTTTTTTTTTTCCCTAGGCAAACTAAGTCAGACCTGGAGCCCGAGAAAGCTGATTTAACAGGTTTTGAATTTATTTTCCATTTTATTTACTTCTTTTTCTTTTCTGCTTTTGAGATTTGATCTCACGATGTAGCTCTGACTGACCTGGAATTCACTATGTAGACCAGGCTGGCCTGTCTCTGCCTCCTGAGAGTTAGAACTAAAGGCATGTACTACCATGCCTCACTTTAACTTGCTTTTTCAACAGATATTTTCTCCCCCATACTCATGCAGGATGGAAGGAAGTCTGAAGCAAATATAGAATTAATGAAGTCATTCCACTTTCAGAATCTATTTTAAGGGCTTTTATCTTAACACTCAGACAAAGACAATTCCCAGAGGAGCAACAAGAATAATTCTCTAAAGTCTGGGATCGTGTATACTCTTTGTTGAAATCGAGAAGTGACTTCTATTTAACTTATCACAGGAGAAGGAACCTCTCCGCCACCAACCCATGTTAGAGTAGCAATGGAGGCCTGCCCATGAAGGAAATAAATAAATGATAAATAAAAAATAACAAAAGGATTTAAAAAGAAGACTCTGGCCTTTCTTTTCTGAAAGACTTAAAACTTAAAAAAAAAGGATTTATTTATTTTTATTTGTGTGATTGTTCTGTTTGTATGTATGTGCATGCCTGGTGCCAGAGAGGTCAGGAGGAGGCATTGGATTCACCAAAACTGAAGCTACGTTATCTCTCTCCTTTCTCTCTTCCTCTCCTCCTCTTTCTCTTTCTCCCTCTCTCCTCCGTCTCCCCTCTTTCCTCTCCCTCTCTCCCCCTTTCCCTCTCTCCCCTCTTTCTCCCTCTTCTCTCTCCCTTTCTCTCTCCTCCCTTCTCTCCTCTCTCCTTTCCCTTTCTCTCTTTTTCCCTCTCTCCCCCTTTCCCTGTCTCTCCCCTCTTTCTCCCTCTTCTCTCTTCCTTTCTCTCTCCTCCCTTCTCTCCTCTCTCCTTTCCCTCTCTTTTTCCCTCTCTCCTCATTTTCCCTCTCTTCCCCACTCCCTTTCTCTCTCCTCCCTTCTCTCCTCTCTTCATCTGTCCTCCATCCTGGGAACTCTGTAGCCCAGCTAGCCTCAAACTCAGAGATCCCCCTGACTCTGCCTCCTGAGTGATAGGATTAAAGGCGTGTGCCACCACCACCACCCAGTTCATTTCTTTCTTAAAAGCGAATGAGAATCCCCCAATACCAGGGAGTAGTTAAGACTTTAGATTTTGTACATTGCTAAACATCTCTCTCTTACTTTGCACTGCTTTAGTGCATTTCCTCCCTTCTCTCCTCCCTTCTCCTCCTCCTCTTCCTCCTCCCCTCTTTCACATTTTATTTTAGGTGTATGGGTGATATATATAACATATATAACACTGGCATATATCTATGCACCATGTGGGTGCCCACTGCCCATCGTGATCAGAAAAGAACATTAGATCCTTTAGAATTGGAGTTGTCATCTGCTGCAAATGGAAGGAATTGAACCTGGGTCCTCTGGAAGAGCAGCCAGCGCTAACTGCTCCATCCCTCCAGCTCCCCCCATACTCCCCCCCCCCATTTCATTTTCTTGGTTCCATTCCACCTGCTTTCCACTAGCACTGAAAGCTCATGGTCCACATCTAGCAACTCCATGCTGAGTTGCGGAGGCTCCTCGCAGCTGCAGCTGGTCCCTTCTCTGGAGTTCCCCCTCCCCCCAATCTTCCTGGCTGGATTCTTGCACCCCGTACATCCTCCTCTCCCTTTCCCAGCTGCCCTCAGCAGCCGCCAACTGGCAATCCTAACAGTTTCACCTCCCCATAAGAGTCTCCTTGTATGAAAAGATCGAAGAACACTGCCCCAAAGATGGAGTTCAAGACCCAATTCAGCCTGAGTCAGCTTCAACCTTGCTTCCCTGAGGTCAGACTCTTTCCTCCACACAGGCGCTTCATTGCCTTGTATGTACCTGGAGAGACGCCATCTTTTTTTGCGCACGAATCCTTTACTCCCCGCTTTTGACAGACAGGCAGGCATTCCCAATCCTCACCAGTCACAAACATGTCTTAACGGGGTTTTCTCTTCCTCCATCCCCTTTCTGTCTCCCCCTCTCCCAGTTTTGAGGCAGAGCCTCTCTGTACACTTGGTTTGACCTGGAACTCTCTATGTAGTTCAGGTTGGCCTTGAACTCATGATCTTCTTGCTTCAACCTTCATAGTTATATTCGTCATTTACGTCTCTATTGCCCTTAATGACCTGCGCATTCTGTTAGAATACCGTTTCTGTTGGCCACCTTAAAAATGTTGCTCTTTAGAACTAATTGATAGAAAACACCGGTTGCTAGGATACCCATGCGCAGACAGCTATTCTAAGTAGGCAGCGAAGGTGGAAACTGTGATTAGTGCTGTTTCCTGCTGTGAATGAGAAGATGCTAATGCTGACTGCTGATGTCACCATTGCCAGTGTTGCCATCACCTTCTCACCACCTCACCATCAGCACCACTGCTACCGTTTCAACCATCAACACCTCCACCACCAATTTCACAGCTCTCATCTCATGTCCACCACCTACCTTTACCTCCACTGCTGCTACATCATCTCTACCATAACCCCCTCCTTCTCTACCATCTCCACCATAACTTCCTCCATCATCTCCACCATCTCCATCATAACCCCCTCCATCATCTCCACCATCTCCACCATAACCCCCTCCATCATCTCCACCATCTCTATCATAACCACCCCTATCTCCTCCATCTCCACCATAACCTCCTCCATCATCTCCACCATCTCCACCATAACCTCCTCCATCATCTCCACCATCTCCACCATAACCTCCTCCATCATCTCCACCTCTACCATCTCCACCATAATCCCCTCCATCATCTCCACCATCTCTACCATAACCACTTCCATCATCTCCACCATCTCCACCATAACCTCCTCCATCATCTCCACCATCTCTACCATAACCACCTCCATCATCTCCACCATCTACACCATAACCTCCTCCATCATCTCCACCATCTCTACCATAACCACCTTCATCATCTCCACCATAACCTCCTCTATCATCTCCACCATCTCTACCATAACCCCCTCCATCATCTCCACCATCTACACCATAACTACCTCCATCATCTCCACCATAACCACCTCCATCATCTTCACCATAACCACCTCCATTATCTCCATCATCTCCATCCCCACCATCTCCATTTCTATCATTATTACCTCTTCTATCTTGCCATTATCGACAAGTCAACCACAATCGATCATCAACTACCTTCATTTGCACCACTGAGCACCAAAGAGTACTAGGCAGTGGGTTAACAGTATTAAAGTCATCTCACTCCATATCCAAGATTTCGACATATATGATAACCGAGGTTCTGGGACCTCACTGGCAACTTCGTGATTACACGGCTCTGTAGCCTGTATTATAGGCACTGCCTTTGTTTATCTGAAAGCAACTCACAGAAAAGTGAAGTTGTTTCTTTACCTCACCTGTTGGATGTCCATCAGATTTGGTGGTGCTGGGGATCGAACCCAGAGTATCTCTCACCTTAAGCAAATGCTCTACCTCTGAGCTACATCCCCAGCCACTGAAGGACCCAGACTTTTCAGGCCTTCACTGGCTCAGCTCAAACCACCCATCCCACATTCTCATTTCCTTTCCCCCTCTGAAAATCCTCATAGTTGATCCTCTGGACGGATGTCTGTCTGTCTGTCTGTCTGTCTGTCTTTCCTTTTCTTTTTTTCTTTCTTTTCTGATCAGGGTTTCACTCTGTAGCCACAGCTAGCCTACAAGTCACTAAATAGACCAAGCTGGCCTCAGACTCATAGAGACCCACCTCTTTCTAGGTGAAAGGTATAAAACATCATGCCCAGTTAAGTGATCTTCTTTTATGAAATAATACACATTCTTATAAATACAAGTTATTAGTGTCTTATCTTCTTAATAGTGTCCATAATTTAATTACTTTATACATTTCTGATAAGAACTAACAAGGATAAGAAATGAAAAATCAAAATAGGAGGCTGAAGAGATGGCTCAGTGGTTAACTTACTGTTCCTAGAGGGGACCTAACTTCTGTTTCCAGCAGTCACACGACTGCTCACCACCAACTGTCACTAAAGTTCCAGGGGACCTAACACTGCTTCTGACCCTCATGGGCTTCTGCACGCGCATGTGCACACACACACACACACACACACACACACACAAAATCAATAATGAAGAAAGGACAAATAGGGTCAAATTAATATTACAATATTCTGATAGGTTACTATACCATATAATTTAATTCCCAAGAACAGTATTAATTAATTAATTAATTGGCTAATTAATCAATCTATTTTTTAGTGTGTGTATTGGAGATGAGGAACCTAGGCCTCATGCACACTAGATATGAACTCTACCATTGAGCTACCTCCTTAGTCCCCATTCTGAAATTTGATAGAAAATTCAAAATAGGAATTTTCTCTTCGAAGTGTCTTATAAGCTGCTCGAGTTCCAGTTCTGACTTCCTTTAGTGATGAACAGCAATGTAATGTAAATGTAAGC
The DNA here is from genome assembly GCA_036184795.1 of Tokudaia tokunoshimensis. Taxonomy (NCBI): domain Eukaryota; kingdom Metazoa; phylum Chordata; class Mammalia; order Rodentia; family Muridae; genus Tokudaia; species Tokudaia tokunoshimensis. Next base: position 111,377,082 of record BTHU01000016.1, on the reverse strand, counting down.
TGAATAAACCCTTTCCTCCCCAACTTGCTTCTTGGTCATGATGTATGAGGAATAGAAACCCTGACTAAGATATGGTCTGGGCGACAACATTATCATTCCTTCTCTGGAGGAAGGTAATATCAACCCTTACTTTCAGAAAAGCACAGCTCTGGCTAGCACACATCCAACATGTGCAGTGTCACCTGGAATGACTTGAGTGTGAAATATCAGGAACATTACTGACCTGTGCAGCAAGTTTATAGCACATGTGGGCTGTGAGAACGGCCTGTGGATTATGTAGTGTCCTGGGATCTTAATAATGGTGTGGAAGAAATTCACATGCAGTAAAAGCCATTTGTGGAATTTTGATCATTTTGATAAAGTATATGAAATATTCTATACTTAAAAAAAATGTAGGCTTTGTGCTAGATGATTCTGTCACACTTCAGGATGATGCAAGTGTTCTAAACACATTTAGGGTTGGGTAGCCTAAGCTTTGGTGTTTTGTTGGTTTAATTAAGTTAATCGCAGCTCTAAAGTGGGGAAAAGGTTGATTCTGGAAGTTCAACTTAGCTAAGCAAACCCCTGACACTGAATTCCATTTACAACACCCCAAGTATTTTCATAGTTCATAATATTTTCAAGTTACCATGGTCTGTCTGTCCGTCCGTCCGTCTGTCTGTCTGTCTCTCTCTCCCTCTCCCTCCCTCCCCCTACCCCCCTCTCTCTTTCTCTCATGTGTGTGTATATGCGTGTGTTCTGTGTTCAGGGACTGAACCCGGGGCTTTGTGAATGTTAGGAACACACTCTTTTCTGGACCATTTATTCCTATGAACATTATGTGGTTAAAGACTAGACTCTAAAGCTTTGATGAGTATATTGAGTGCTACTTTCTAAGTATTCTGACTGGGGAATTATGGTGAAGTCAAGAGCAGGAAGGTCAGCTCTATATAAAACACCAGCTCAGCTTAGCTTTTTTTTTTTTTTTTTATAATATACAACTCAACTAAAAATACTGGCACTGTATAAGCAAAACTATCCTGATACCCACCTCTAAAAAGAAATAACTGAAATCTGGTTTGAGGTTTTATGGAGTAAAAAAAAGATTAAACTCAGATAGTCTCCTAATCTGTCAAAAAAAAAAAAGCTTTTTTTTCTTTTTTTCTTCTGTAGGGATATAAATGGTAGATTTCAGTTTCAGAGCCTCAACTGCAAAACTGAGAGTAAGTGCTTAGGTGGGCTAGATAGGAACGGAGCCACTATTTCCTCCATAGGAGGGGCATGTAACAAGGAGACCAGAGAGTGGGTCACCGTCATGGAGAGGCATTGAGCGAACAATTAAAGAGCATTGGATTATCTTGGAGGTAAAAAGGCTGAAAAAACAAAACCAAACCAAACCCTGCAACCTGTAGCTTTATGGCTGAGAAAGACGGTAAGAAAGAGTAGACTGGAGCTGGTGAGATGGGTCAGCAGGGGTGTGTTTATGTGGGTGAGAGAAGGTGTGTCTCTGTGTGTGCACGTGTGTGTGTAAGCATGTGTGTGTATGTATGTGTGAGGTGTGTATGTGTATGTATGTATGTGTGACTGTATGTGTATGTGAAGTGGTATGTATGTATATGTGCGTGTATGTATGTGTGAGGTATGTCTGTGTATGTATATGTGAGTGTGTGTGTATGTGAGGGTGTGTGTGTATGTATGTGTGAGGTGTGCATGTGTATGTGTGAGTGTGTGTGTATGTGAGTGTGTTTATGTATATGTGTATATGTATGTGCGAGTGTGTGAGCGAGTTGTGTATGAGTGTGTATATGTATGTGTGAATGTGTGTGCATATGTATGTGTGTGTATGAGTGTTTGTGTGTGAGTGTGTATGTCTGTGTGTGAGTATGTATGTATGAGTGTGTGTATGTATATATGAGCATGAATGTATATATGAGTGTGTTTATATGTATGTGTGAGTGTGTGTGCTAGAGCACATGTTTGTGTGTGCTAGAGTGTGTGTGTGTGTGTGTGTGTGTGTGCATGTGTGTGCATGTGCCTTACAAGTCTGAGGATCTGGGTTTGATTGCAGAGCCCATGGAAGAAGTGAAGAACCAACTTTTGAAAAGTTGTCGTCTGATGTCCACTCTTTTATACGGCATGTATGCACTGACATGCAAGCAAGCAAACAAACATAAAATTCTTTTTTTAAAAAAAAGTAGTTGAAATAAAATGAGCAGTTGGGAGTGAGTCTGCTATTGTGATCTCCTACCTGTATGTTCTTTTTGGCAAACAGCTCATTTTACAGGAATTTATTGTTTATTTATTTATTTAAGACTTCATGTCACAGGTAGTCCAGGCTAGCCTCCTGCCTCATGACTCCTGAGTGCTGGAATTACAGGCACGAGTCTCCAAGATTCCTACATTTTCACCTTCAAATGAAGTATGCAATTTCACCTACCCATGAGTAACAGGAGGATTAAATAAGGTTATAAATACAAAGCACATAGGACTGACTTTGACATGGTAGGGGGTCAATTATCTATTCCTATTATTGTTCAAGAATATAAATAACCTGATACTTAGCTTAGCTGGTGAGATAATGGTTTCATTACTGACATGAAGAATGTACTAGACAAAGAGACAGCCTATACAAATACCCTGTATTTATTTATTTATTTTAAAGATTTATTTATTTATTAGATGTAAGTACACTGTAGCTGTCTTCAGACACTCCAGAAGAGGGAGTCAGATCTCATTACGGATGGTTGTGAGCCACCATGTGGTTGCTGGGATTTGACCTCAGGACCTTCAGAAGAGCAGTTGGTGCTCTTAACCGATGAGTCATCTCTCCAGCCCCATGTATTTATAACATGCATAAAAAAAAAAGAGACTTTAATGGGAGCCATGCTGCCTTAATAACTGGTGGATGATATACCATAAGAACTGGGATTTGCCCAAGGTTCTATCACATACTGAAGAAACTTGTCCCCCTTCTCTGTTAGGTTCAAAACAGTGCCCCGAAATGACTGTGTTGCTGACATTGTCCTAAACAGACAGTTGCTCTGGGCAGGCAAACAGCAGGATTGTTATTGGATGAACAAGCACACAGGCAGCTCCTGTTTATCAGGATCTTTTCTTTGCCCTAAAAGTCGGCTGTCTTGGGCAGAGGGCATCTAGTTTCCTGTTTATCCTGGCAGCCTGAATCACCTCAGAGACCCCATCTGCGGATTCATTATAAAAGCTCTTACTTAACCACCATTCTGCTCTTTTCTCTGTCCCCAGGAAGATAGCTTTGGCATTTCGATCCCTAGTACACTTCTTTGTACCCACAGAGCGGTCTAGTATGGTGGTTTCACTGTGCTCAGGCTTATACTATGAGCAACAGAAGGAGGAATGGCCATGGGTTTTAGGGACATCCTCTTCAAAGCAGTTGGAGACATTCCCTGAGAGAGACTAGGCCGAGACTAGAGAGACAGGGTGTAATGTATTATCTTTAATATAAATGTAGCAGTGAATTAATTTGGCGGCTGTAATTGTTTTCATCCTGATAACTACACAGAGAAACCAAGATTTATTTAACATTGTACCTCAATAGCAGAGCAGTTAAATGACCCACCTTAACCTCCTATGCAAACCTGACTACCTTCCAGCCCCATCCCATGATACTTGCATATTATTATTGATCTGGATCTTTGGCCTTCAGATGTGTTTCCATGATCTCTCTCTGGACCCCTTCCCTCATGGCTCCAAACCCTCCATCCTCCTCAACGATCTCAATCTCCCTCTCTCCCTCCTCTCTCCCTCTCTCCTTCCTCTGGATGGCAGACATCCCTTCCTATTCTTCCTTCTGTCCAGTCACTGAGTGATCAGCTTTTATTGACACGCAGAGAATAAATGGTAAGAATTGTTTACACAAACTTGAGACAGGAGATTCCCAGAATAAACATAATGGTGTGTCCTGATTGAGACAAGACATAAAGTCAGAGGACTCAATGTTTGAGCAACCCAAGGGTAAACTTTACACAGGGTGAAAAATCATTATGCATACAACAGGTCATTCTCTTTAGGAGAAAAATTGCTGAGACTCTGGTGGAAGAGGATTTTCCTTGGTCCCCATCTATGTGAAAGGGTAAGGTAGTATTATTCACATAGGAATATGAATAGTTTCATATAGTGATATGCACTGCCAACCTCCAAAGGAGGAAAGGGAGCTCAATTTGTCACTTGACAAAATCAAGCAAGAATCTGGATGCAGTGGAAGTCTTCAAAGGATTAATCACACATGGTACCTGCAACCACTCGGTATTCTCATGCGGAGTATTCTGGTAGCCATAGTATGAGCTTTGCCATTATTCTAAAGCATTGATTTTCTCTCTGAGTATTTGAAACAAAGACGACATTTCCCAGAAGCCTGTGTAACCCTGTAAATATTAGCTGTCTTCCTCACTCTTTGATTTAGTCATTGTCTCGACACAGTTTCTTTGACTACTTAACACATGGAGAAGAACTGAACGAGAGCAGGATGCATCAGGAAACAGAGAGAAAGCAGGTGGGAAGACAGAACACTGCTTTTTTACGCTTTAGTCTTACGCTGCAAACTCAGAGGTGCTAGAGCTCTTTGTATAGTGTGGAATAGTTGCTTCAAGCTCCCTGTCACTATCTGATGAGGAATGGCGGCAAACTTAGCTTGGGAAGCTAGGTAAGGGTGTTCCTTGGGAGCCTGATCACGTGGTTGAAATATGAGGCCCTTTTCAAAACAAAACTGGAAGTTCTAACAGTGACCAATGAAGTGTAGACATGACTATTTGCAGTGGGTAATTAATAAAGAGTACTGCCCCACCAGGCCTCTGCACCACTCCTTTCATGTATCCGGTAAAGCATGACTCTTAAACTTGAATAGTTAACCAAATATATTTACGTATAAGAAACTCCCAATTTCATAATGCCAATTTACAATGAAAGTATTATCCCAATATTTCTAACCTCTCCAAAACACCAGAAATACGTCTGAAGTCATCTGGATATCCGCGTCTCCTCCTCTGCCCATGCTCGACTCATCCACCCAGCCTCTCCTCCCCTCACTTCTCTTAGTTCCTCCTCCTCTCTCCCCTCCAATCACTGGTCTCTCACTGTCTCAATGTGAATGGATAGGAAACATCTTGCAACAACTATTCATGCAACTCCTTCGAAATCTATGGCAAAGCACATCGTCTGCGTTGTATCTTTTTTACTGCAGTTGGCATTTGTTGTTGCATGTGTGATGTGCAGACCTGAGGAGGACACTGGGTGTCTTCCTTTGTTGTATTCCTCCTTATACTTTGAGGTAGGATTTTTCACTGTTTCAGTCAAGTTGTTTGTCCATGGAGCTCTTGTGATCTGCCCATCTCTGTTCCCCAGACACCGAGGCTACAGGCACTTAAGGTCATGCTTTGGCTTTTATGTGGGTAGTGCAGATCCAGACTCAAGTTCTCTTGAGTGCATGGCAAGTGCACTTACCTACTGAACCATCTCCCTGGCCCCTTGCAGTATTATTTAAAGAGTATATCAACCATTGTAATATCCACCATAGTAATGGTAACTCCATTTTTGTCGATTATGGAGCAAACGCACTGCTCCCTTACATCAATTCTGGATAGCCCTGAGGATTTAACATGAAAGTATTTCTTCCTTGCAATTTTTCTTGTCCCCCTACAGGTTTCACCAAGGAACAAGAGACTTAAGTGCCTCCGAAGGAACAGACAGCCAGGCAAGATCAAAGGAAATTGTCAGTGCTCAGGATCTGGGATCCTGCATAGACACATGTGCCAGGAGTTCTTTGGAAATGAGAGTAAAGTACACAAAGATGTTAGAGGCTTATCCCCTGCAACTGTAAATGTCATCTAGCAAAAGGGACATCAGAGAAGCAATTAAGGATCTCGAGATGTGGAAACGATCCTGGATTATAGGGGTGGATCTAACCTTAGTTCAGAGATCCTCAGATATGAAGAGTGAAGGCAGAGAGTTGGTGTCCAAGCATCGAGTCACCTGGCTGTGGCTGGCTTTGAGAATGGAAAGAAGCCGTGAGCATAAAAACTCAACAGCTTCTAGAAGGCAGGAAAGGTCTTCAGAGGAGCTGCATGATGTTTGATCACTGTGAACCTCGACGAGATTGTGCTGTTTGCTGGAAACAGTGCCTGTTTCTACTTGTGGTGTGGCTCAGCCTTAGCACACACCTTTAATCCCTCTGGCTGGAATACAGATGTGTCCTTAGTACACACTTTTAATCCCGTGAAATCCAATGAAAGTAAACTTTGTAGAAGGAAGCACACATGCTTGAAAGTGATGTCTAATTGAACGGCGGAAAAAGCGATGAATCAGAGAAAGATTTGACAGAATAGGATGTGCCCAGCTCTTATAAGGACAGTGAGAAAAGAGAGGCTGCTTAAGAGAGCAGCACTGAGAGAGAGAAGGAAGTTTTATCAGGAGAGTTTTACAGAGGTTAAAGAGAGAACAAGTTAGACACAGGCGAAAACAAAATCAGCCATAGAAATGTAAAGGAGCCAGAAGGGGCCAGAAGATTAAAACAGATTGTTAGAGGTCAAGCAGAACAATTCAATCAGAGTGTAAGAAAGAAGCCAGACTGAATCAGTCAGCTTGGAGAGGAGCTTGAGGCATACCGACTGAGTTGAACCAACCAGCCAGAGCTCAGAAAGAACTAGGGAGGGGTGAGCTTATTCAGGAGCAAGTCACAGAGGCTGAAAACATCAGGCCAGTGAGAGATGCTTTTGCACAGAGGGAACGCAACCCCATTGCTATCATGATTTCAAACTCCAGAGACTACACCAGACTTCTGACCTTTGAGTCTCTACAACAATGCATTAATGCTGTTTTCAGGTGCCACTTCTGTGAAATGTATCACAGTCACGGCAGGAAACCAATACAGGCTCCACTCTCAAACTCACACTCGACTCACTTTGATATGCCTCAGATTGTGGATGCCCATTTAGCAAGATTTTGTTCTCTTGATTATCTTATCAGGTTTTTTTCTAAATTAATTAAGGGGCTTGGTAGTTTAAGAAGATAAATGATGTGGCCAGGGATGTGGTTCAGTTGCTAGAATGTCTTGTCTTGCAAGCATAAGGCTGTGGGTTTGATACAAGCACCATAGAACTCTCTCTCCCCACCCCCTCTGAACACACATATAAACACACACACACACACACACACACACACACACACACACACACACACACGCCACAAAGAAAAGGAATACCAATGCCAATAACACAAGCACATGTAGGGAACACAGAAGTGGAACTAACTAATTTGGTACAATTCTTCATTATTTGCTTCAGATTCAACACGATGCTGATAGTATCCGAGCTGATAAGAGATTGGTCTCTAGCTTAAAATGATCAGGGACAAAGAAGAATATTTACTTTTTAAAATGAGGAGTTGGGTTTTATCTTACATCATTACCATTATGTTGCTTAATTTCTTTTCAAGACAGGGCCTTGGCTGGCCAGGAATAGGCTGGCCTCACACTTACAGAGATCGGTCTGCCTCAGTGCTGAGTGCTGAGATGCCGGGCTTTTATCTTACTTTAATTTAGTTTAACTTTTGTTGAAATGCAGCCCAGGCTGGTGTTGAAGCTGCTGTGTAGATGAATGTGACTTTGAACTTCTGATCTTCCTGCTTCCACTCCTAGAGTGCTGAGCTGACAGGACTGTGCCATTCTACCTTTAGGGATGGGACCCAGGGCTCTGTGCATGCTGGGAAAGTGCTCTACCCACTGAACTATCCTCTTGGTCCCTAGGTTTTGAATGTATCAGGCCTTGTTAGTAAATGACATAAAATCATCACAATGAAGAAGTACTCTTAAAAACACAAAGTATTTACACTGTAGCTAGGAATTAACAGTGAGTCCAAAGCAAACCGACTAAGTAGCAGCTGTGTAACAATAACCATTGTTATGATGACCCCATCCCTTACAGACTTTTACAATGTAGCCATATTGTTAGACAGAATTATTTTCCTTCCAAAATAACTGTGGTTAGTAGTTACTAAATGTTAATCCCTTATTTCATACACAAGAAGCCCCATGATCTAAAATCAGACAGAGTTGAGGTGCAAAGTATAAATCTAGCATCATAAAGGGAAGCAGAGAGAGGGTGGTCTGGGGATGGATGTACCTCAGCTGTCTAAAGAAAACAAAAAGGGAATTGAATGCTCAAAAGCTATAGAAGGAGAACAGAAAAACTGTGTAAAAGCTATGGAAAATATCTCAGTAAGGTTTTGGATGTCACTGTTGATAATATTTGTATTTTTTCCTCAGCTAAAGGTCTTAGATTTTAGATGGAAAAAAGGACAAAGCAAAATAAAAAACGAGAAAGATCTGCCTTTAGGCAAGATGGCAACCGGCTACAGTGTGGGAAACATCTGGCTTTGCTTGTGTTCCCTCCCCCACAGATTCTTAACACGGTTGCAGACACTTCACAGATGAAGGCCACATGCCACCTCCTTCCTACAGCCTTCTCCGTGGTGTCTGGAGCCTTCCAAGGTCCTTTCCTACTGAAAATTCCTGTTCCCTGTAGGGACATACTAATCATAAGCACTGCACTGCAAACATTGCCATTTAGGACCCTGGATTTGGCTTCTACTCTGTTAGGAAGCTTCCTCCTTACTCTGGCTTCCTACTTCTCCCATATACAGATTTTTAAGGTCTAACCCCATGTTTAAGCTCCCCTATGAATGATGTTTTTATAGGCTACAGCCCTGGACAGTGTCCACTAAACTACAAAAGCCACCTTTGAAGCAGGTCCCTTGTATCGCTTACTGCTGTGTGATCTGTAAAGTCAGCTCTGTGGTTTCGAGGAAGAATTTAAATGCATTTATCTCTCCACTCACGTTCAAACCAAATTAGTCCCGAACCTTAGGCTATAATTGATATCCTTGAACAACAAACCTTTTCATCAGCTGGAGCAACGAAGTCAAAAACCTTGCTTATGAATCCGACCTTCCCTGTGCTGGACTGTTGATAGAGTTGAGAAATGTAATTTTATATTTCCCAGCACTAAGGTCAGCTTGCCCTCGCTTTGGTGGCCCTCTCAATAATCTTTGTCCTTGTGATTATCAGACAACACATATCGTGTGTCCTTTGAAAGCAGACCTATCTTTTTCTTCCTTTAAATGGCACACGATTAAGAAGAAAGGTAACCACAGTTTCAACGGAAAGCTGATATATGCTGAGAATTGCTACCAGCCTCAGCAACCCAAAACAAGGGTGATAGACAGAAAAGTCTACTTTCCAGGGTCCACACAAATGCATTAGGCCAGTGTGGCGTGATGGATGTTCAAATATCACTTTTTTTTGTGTGTGTGTGTGTTTGTTTTTGCCTTGGAAGTCATGCCCTTGAGAAACAGAAGAAGAAGGTGGCGAGGTATAAACAAGTAAGCGAACTAATTAATTTTGTAGTTAAAGCAACTAGGAAATTTCTGGAAGAATTAAAAAGACAATTTTTCTGAGTCATCAGAAAGGTAACAAGGATTATGACCTTCTAAGAGGTTTATAGCATGGGATGAACATGAGATTTTTTTCTTTTTCTTTTTCTTTTAGTTTGAGTCTAAAACACATCATGATCTCCTGGGACATAGCTTGGGGAATGCTCACAAGCGCCCCCATCTGCCTTATTTTTAAGGAGAGATTGTGAAGTTCTAGCTCTTAAATTCTGGGAGGACTTGTGGAAACAAGGATTTAAGTGGAGCAGTCAAAACCAGGAACCACTTACCTTGGTTTTGGGCAGGACGTATATGCAGAGAAGGTCAGTTTGCGGTTTTCTGTTATGGGCACTGGAGGAAAGTTAGGATACCTTCTTAGAGGTATCCTGAAACACATCTAGGGGACCTCTACACTTGATGAGTGAAAGGTTTTAATATTTTTATTTTATGACTGTGAATGCCTGCATGTGTGGCTGTGCATCATGTATGTGCTTGATGCCCTTGGAGGCCAGAAGCAGGCATTGGATGCCCTGGAACTGGAGTTACAGGTGATTGTGAGCTGTCAGGTATGTGCTGATGAACAGAACCCAAGTCCTCTGCAAGGGCAGCTGATGCGCTTCACCAGTGAGCCATCTCTCTAGCTCCATTTAAAATTAGACTTTTGTGTACGTACGTACGTGTGTGTGTGTGTGTTAAACATACACATGGAAGACAGAAGTCAGTTCTCTCCTTCCAACATATGGCTTCCAGAAATTGAAATAAGGTCATCAGGCTTGGCTGCAAGTGCCTCTACCTGCTGAGCCACTGTCTTGCGAGCTTACCGCGTGATAGGTTAATTGGAGAAAACAGGGGTGGGATGAGGGTCACTCTGCTAGGTTGAATGAACATGAATGACTTTCGGCATGCAAGCTTTTGGGGTTTAGGAGTCTGCATTTATGTAAAGTTGAACACTGCCTTTCTGAGAAGAGGAGGCATTCATGGTATCACTAAGCAACATTTTAAAGAGGCACTGAAGAATTAGTTGTTATCACGTTTCCTGAAAACCGAAACCAAACTAATGGTATTTTCTACTGTTACCAAAGTTAATCCCCACCCCTCATTTCATCTATATCTGAAAAAAGCTATCCTTAGAAGAACTTTGAAAAAACTTACTAATTATTTTAACATATTATCAAAACAATACCCAAAGAAACAAGTTCCTGGCCGTGTGCATGCTGCCTCCCGGTAAAATGTAATTTAGCTAGAGATCAGAGGTTAAGTGCCTCTTAGCCAAGGCTACGTTATCATCCTCATTATGTGTAATTTTGGAAGTGTTTTTATTGTTAATACAAAGTGAAATGAACATTCTCCCTCCTACGAACCTCCGATAGTTGTGAGTCTGCATCTTGGAGCACATTAGAAGGAGCAATTAGAAAGTTCTTATGGCCCCCAGAGTTCAAAAGCAATTTTGTCATTTTAATTAGAAGTTTATTGTTTTACCAGGCATCAGAGCATCCGGTGTCGAGGCACAGTGAAATAAAGAGCCATTGCTTATTGCTTCTCAAGGTTGCTCAGTATCTTTCCCCATCTATTTATCCTGGCAGAGGCTTAGCCTGGCAAGCCAACATTTTGTGCAGTGGAGGGCTTCCACAGTTAGACCCTGACGCTTGCATGCGGAGTTGCTCGCTAACCCCTCCGCAGTCTCCAATCGCTGCCCTGATATGGAGTTCTGTGCTCACAGTGACATGGGTTTTACATCTCAACTACTGTCTCTAACCAACTTTGTCCACTAACTTTCCCCGTTTGCTTTAGGAAATGAAGACATGTCCCCGAGGCCTTCCGATTTGTCCAGTATTCCAGAGCAAGTGATGAGGTGGGGTTGGGAGACCGGCAGGACCACAGTCCAGTTCCATAGTTCTGCGTGCAGAGTCTCAAGACTCTGTCTCGGTAACGAAAGCCACGCAGTGTGGCTGCCATAGAGCCGGCATCTGGAATGGCCGTTAAAGCTCTTTGGCTCTTTCCTTGAGGGATTTTTGGTTCCTCAGCGTAAAAGTCACTGCGTTCCCTTTCACTGCTAACGTCAAGGAATAAATATGAGGCAAAACGTAGTTTCTGTCACTTGCTTTTCTCCTTTCCCACATATATAAATCTGCGTGGTGGAAAGTGTAAAACATTTAATTACACTGTATGGAGCAGAAACTAGTTAGGAAATAGATCTTAACATGAAAGCAACCACAGCTTAGATGAATGCTGGTCAGAGGAGTGGGGCAGATTCCTGATAAAGATGATCATCTCACAAGGAAAGGGAAACCCAGATACCACAGCATAAGTGACTAATGACAACCTGGAATAGAATTGTGCACAGGGCCATCATTCCTCTGTAGTTCAACAGTTTGAGTCATGGTGCCCCAATGCATTCAAAATCCCAGGAAAGAGTTCAAGGTGGAAATTGGGTCTTTTAAGTGATCAGGCCCAGACAATCAGAAGCAAAGGTTATACGGTGGGTACTTTTGGTTTTGTGGTAGCAGACCATCCCAGGACTTTAGAAGGCAAAAGCCCAATGATTTTGGCTGCTTACAACCGTTTAAGAAAAGGATTAGGAGAGAGGACGGGGACCCAGGGACCAGATGGTAGATCCAGGCACCCACGGCACTAAAAGGTCTCAGGCTCCTAACTGCAGACTCTTTAAGGTGCTGGGAAGGCTATGGTTTGGGAATTCTTGGGGAAGGGGGGTTTTGTAGTGATCCCAACAAAGGGTTAAACTCCTTGAGAGCTGGCAGGCTTTCATTCTCGAGTTTTGAATTTTATTGTATTGAGTCCAAACACTGTTGGACCATATAAGGGAAAAGGTCGGAGAACATGATCATAATGTCGAGAAGACCACAAGAACTACAGATAAATGTGGAGAGGCGGAGTGACCGAGCTGATAGCAAAGGCAGAAACTGCCAGAGAGGCTCAGGGTGGGAAGATTGTGCTGCATATCTAAACGCGCGTGGGGAGTGTCAAGAGGACGCTGTTCAGAGTGAGTGACTGCTTTCTCTTGTTTTCCTGTAGCAGGGAGAGCGGTTTGGAAGCTGACCAGCTGTGGACACATTCCGTCGCTGATGCTCACTCTTTCCCCATGCACATAAACATAGCGGCCACCAGAGGGCGACGTTGCATGCGAGCAAGCAGAGAGCATCCTCTGGGATTACTGTGGCCTACATTGCACAAATTCCTCCGTGTACCCTTCACGCCTCCGATCTGACAGTTCCCCCTAACACCAGGCATGGGTCTCTGTGGGCAATGACACCATCAGGAACATTCTGGCTGCTTTGTAAAACTGTAAACTCCTAGGACCAGGCCCTTTTGAAATGTAAAAGCAGAATGCCAAGCTCACAGAGATGATGGTGGCCTCTGACTCATCCTTCACGTGCTCTTCCCAGGAGCAACTCTGCAGAGCTCCCTGGGGTGTGGGGGAGGGGTTCCGGAAGTTGGGGTTGTCTGGACACATTTCCTCTGGGAGCGTGTGTTCTCTTTCACTCATTAAAGAGAATTTTAGTTTCATGACTCATGGAGAAATGGTCAGTTTGGGAACCCATCGCTAGATTTTCTTTTAAATTCCCTCCAAATTACTGAATTAACGCTAGGATTTATGATCCCAGCTGAGCAATATGTGGCCACAGGGACTTTGCTTTGGGGCGGAATCTCCATTCGGGCTTTACCTTGACTCTTTGTTGGAACTTTACCTGCACGGTCCTGAGTGGCTGTCATGAGACCTGGAGGAATGCCTGCGATTAGGACAAACATCTCCAGGACTTATTAATATTGGTATTTAATGCCTTTTGGATATTTTGTGCAGCTAACATGCAAACAGGAATAATCAACATCTACAGTGCTGTATTTTGGGATTCTAGAGTGAAGTAATAAAGACAGAGGTGCGACCCTAAAGAGTTGTTTCTGTAGTTCAGTTCACAAAATTCAGGGTGGAATGTGATTAATAAATAGAAAAATTTCAGATAAAAGTTAATTAATTAATTAATTCATTCATTTTGTATTTGTGCAACATAGACACCATGGTGTACTTGTAGAAACTATGGAACAATTTGTGGGTGTCAGTTCCTCTCTTTCCACCATGTGGGTCCTGGGGAATGAAACTTAGGTCGCCAGGCTTGGCTGCAAGTAACTTTACCCTCTGAGCCATCTCATAAACCCCCATATGTTTTAAGATGGTGATTGAGGTCCTTGTGTTGGCCAGTCTGGCCTTCTACCATTCAAGTGCTGGGCCTACAGCCATGCCCCTCTCCATCCAACTAAGAAATGCAGATATTCATTAGAAGATAAAGGCACATAATACGATAGGGCTCTTTATTTTTATTTTTTTGAGCCAAACAGATTTGTTGGCATGGCGACTTCAGCAAACCATCTGCGAGGCGATCTGAAGAGAATCTAAAATAAACTGAACGGATTAATCCAATTTATTTTGGGGAAGGAAACATTTTCAATGTTTCAGACCACTCATAAGTGGAGTCATAGCCTTGACTTTGGGCCACAGTTAACTAGTGTTATCTGCTGGAAGGAGTTTGTCTTGACAGTAGGCTAAAAACATGGTGCTGAAAGAGATGATCACTTTGAACCATCAGCTAACAGGGGTTCTACAATTCTAGACTTAAAATGACATTGACTCCAGTACAGTTATTAATGATTTCTTCTTCTTTTTTTTTTTTTTTTTTCACTTTAGGAAATGTCCTGGTTTGGATGACAAGCTAAATGGCCATTGTACTCCTCTCCATAGTCCCTGAACGTGCTGAAAGATGAACACAGATGAGATCTTCTGTGACCAGGTTCAGGACCTTCCTTTTAGCCTCCCTGGAGAGTTAACACATCCACAGCTCCAAAGCAAAGGCAATATGGAGAGAGCAGAAGATAGGATGAAATAAAGGTCTCCAACCCAAAGTGCTTATAGATACATACCACATTCTGCCTCTGGCATGTCCACAGAGGTTCCCCTCCCCTGTGGTCCCTAGTCTATGATACCACTGGGTGATAGCAAAACCTTCAGGGGATGTGACCTAATGGAAGGAAGTTAGGTCATTGGAGGTGGGTCTCTGGAGGATATATTGGGAAGCCAGCTCCTTGGTTTTTGGTGATCCTAGGATGCCTAGCTTGCCATGTGGAACTAAAAGGGCCTCACCAACACATGCCCTAAAAAACATGGGCTAACTGATGAAATGAACTACTGTCTCTGAAACATGACCAAACTAAGTCTTATCCACATTGATAATTTCAAGTGTTTTGTTAATGGGAATCTGACTGACATAGTGTGATGCTTTGAATATGCTTGGCCCAGGGAAAGATACTATTATGAGGTGTGGCCTTGTTGTAGGAAGTGTGTCACTGTGGGGGTGGGTTTTAAGATCCCCATCCTAGCCCCCTGGAAGCCAGTCTTCTCCTGTTTGCCTTTGGAACAAGATGTAGAACTCTCAGCTTTTTTTACATCATGCTTGCCTGGACTCTGCCATGTTCTCACCTTGATGATAACGTACTGAACTTCTGAACCTATAAACCAGCCCCAATGAAATGTCCTTATAAGAGTTGCCTTGGTCATGGTGTCTGTTCACAGCAGTAAAACCCTAAGACATGCAGTATGAGATTTTAATAGAAATACTGGTTCTGAGTTATGGAGCATGGTGACAAGGCCTGAGGAATGCCTGTATATGTGAGATGCAGAAATGGTGCTAACTAATGGCTGACTGAGTGACATTTGATCTGGGAGCACAGAGAAATGTAGGAGATTCAGATACATGATCTGAGACTCCAATCTGAGGCCAAGGCCAAGGCCAAGACCACGGAAACAAGAAGTACAGGAAAGCAGGCCCTCGTTGAACCCCGTCTCATCTAAGTTCTGTGGCACTGGTTACCTATACTCAACAGGATGTTAACTGGAAAGTCCGAGAAGTATAAACTTATAAATGCATTTTTTTTATAATGTGTGTTTTAGTGCTAGGAATCCAACTGAGGTCCTTGTACATAGCGGGAAGAATCCTACCAGTCAGCCACACCCCTAGTCCTTGCCTTTTTTTTTCAGAGAGGGCTTTACTCAGTCTGGCCTTGAACTTGCAATTCTCCTGCCTGTGTCTCCTAAATTCTGAGATTGTTGGCAAGAGCCACCATGCCTGGATCATATTTTAGTGCTATTATTAATCTCTTATTGTGCCTCATTGTGACAAAAGAGTTGAGAGAAGCCACTCGAGGGAGGAAGCATTTATTTTATCTCACAGGTGCAAAAGACACGGTCCAGGATGATGGGGGCGGGGCATGTTGACTGGAGTGGTTTTTTTGTCTGTGGTGGGATCTTGCCCACATGGTAGAGACAGGACAGAAGAAAGGCTGGGATATAAGGCCACCCCAAGATGCCTAGTTCTTGGAGCGAGGCCTTACCTCTTAATGATCCAGTCTCCAAAAATAGTATCTGGAAACTCAATGCTCAAAACTCAAACTCAAGTCCATTGGGACAGTCTAGATTCAAACCATCACACACACACACACACACACACACACAAACACACGAAACAGGATATGTGGGTTCTGTCATGTGTGTAGATTCAGGTATCCACCATAGGTCTCATCCCATGTAAAAAAGATGGGGAGAAACTGACATACATCATGGTTAGGAAAAAAAGTTTTAAAATGAGAAGTTGGTAGAGATTGCTATTAAGAAGAATGCCAACATTGTTGATCCCAATGGATCTGGGAAAAGGAATTTTGAAATAGTGTGTTTGCTGGATTCCTTTAAAAAGTTTATTAATATAAGTATGTGTGTATGTGTGCATGCATGTGTATATATATGTGTGTATGTGTGTGTATGTATGTATGTACATGTGTATGTATGTATGTATGTGTGTATGTATGTGTGTGTGTGTGTGTGTGTGTGTGTGTGTTTATACCACACAGAGTTCCAAGCAGTTGTGAGTTGACTACTGTGGTTTCTGGGAACCAAACTCAGGTCCTCTGATGGAGCAGGACCTATTCTTAACTGGAGCTATCTCTCCAGTTCCTGTGGATCCCTTATTTACCCAGCTCTACCTGCCTGTATGAGTACGTCTTATGTCTGAATATTCTACACAGTGCAAGCTTCCTGACTACCATGACTGTGTGTCAGCCTGAGAAAAGATAAGGAGAAAGACAGGTATGAACGCCTCCACCTTTGAAAAATACTTCTTTATTTTAACTGCAACTCAGGCTGGCCTTGAACACAATGCAGATCTCTCTCTTTAGCCTCCTGAGTTCTTGAATTAAAGGTATGAACTACCATGCTTGGATTCCCATGAGTGTATGTATTTCTTTCTCTTCTTCTCTTTCTTACTTTCCTTTCCTTTTTCCCTTTCTCCCTTTCCTTCCTTCCTCTTTCCTTCCTTTCTTCCTTCTTTTCCCTTTTACTTCCTTCCTTATTTCTTTTCTTTTCCTTTTCCTTCCTCTCTTCTTTCCTTTCTTCCTTCCTTACTTTCTTTCTTTCTTTCTTTCTTTTTTTCTTTCTTTCTTTCTTTCTTCCTTTCCCTCTCTCTCCCACTCCCTTCCTTCCTTCCTCTTTATTTCTTTCTTTCTTCCTTTCTTTCTCTCTCTCCTCCCTCCCTCCCTCCCTCCCTTCTCTCTCTCTCTCTCTCTCTCTCTCTCTCTCTCTCTGACAGGGTCTGTCTATGTAACTTAGGCTGACCTAGAATTCACTGTGTTAGCGTATGCTGATGTCAGACTTGTGGTAACTCTTCAGCTTCTGCTTCTTAAATTGGAAATACAGGTGTGAGCTAATGTGCCCACCCTCTCATGTAGATGTGACAGAGATGGATTCCTTTGTGCATCTCGATAGTTATACCCACAGTGGTGCCCCATGGTCTCTGATACCCGGGTTGCTTCATTTCTGCAGGGTGAGAATCATATTTTCAACGAAGTCAAGAAAAATGTTTGGCTGGTTGACAGGGGCTCCTTGGAGTCAGTCAGGGAGGTAAGAACTGCTATTGTGATGGGTGTCTTGACCTAAGTGACTTTTAATTTTTCTACCTGCTTCTCAAAGAAGGAGCAAATTTGAAAGAGATGCAGCCATGAATGAGTTAAGGTTCAACAACGGCAGGGGAGGCAAAGGCACACTGACAGTGCCTGGGAAGAGGACTCGAACCCAGGACTCGGACCCAGGACTCGAACCCAGGACTTGGACCCAGGACTCGGACCCAGGACTCGGACCCCTGGAAAGTGACTTAGGCACAGCATTCTGAAGCTTCTCTCCTGGCTTTCTAGTTGGTAGAAGGAAGAGGGGTGACATTACAGATTTTAGGGATGACAGCACAGCTTTTGCCTGTTGTAAACCTCTCATCCTTGTGATACCTTGAACTTGGGAAGCTGTAATTTGGTCGAAGATAATTTACAAAGAAACAGGACACAAAAACTTTGTGAAGTTGAATGGCTTAATGACTTAATTCAACCAACGTCTACCAGGTACCCACACTGGGCCCATGGTGGGTAGTACCCTCCTTTAAATCAATCATATGAATATGTATTTGCCAATAGTGGTAGGAGACCTAAAGAATACCAATAAGTAAACTCAAATCTCCGCCTGGCCCTAAATAAGAATCGAAAACTGCAGTATCACCCAACTCCTTACCAAGATCTTCCACCTTGTTCTGTCTACCCATCTTCAGCTATTTACAGAAGACACCAATCTGCGCTCACCTATGACTCAGAAGGATGGGTTCTAAGAACCCATCATTGTCATCAGTACTCAATCAGTAATACTGAGTCAAGATCCAGTAAGCTGGAGTTGAATTCTCACAAAATGCCAATGAGGCTGAAAATAACTACCAGTCAACCGTGAGAATTACTCAAGGAGTCAGCAATACCTGAGCTCTGGCATCTAGTCAGTTTGCAGAGAACATGTACTGGGTCCAGCAGGGCTCTGCCATTATAAAACAGCAGTGCAGACACCGAGGACATAGTATGTGGTATAGATATGAAGAGGTAGGATTCCTTGCGCGTGGTATTGATAAGAAGTGGGGTTCTTGCCAAGCTGCCCATGTCTACAGTCATAAATCTTACCATGTTGGGCTTCTTCATCTCTAACTTGAAGCTTAGCACAGAGAAATGCTCAGTGGTTCCTAGTCTGAATGATCAGACAGTATAGTCAACCTTCTGTAGCTACAGGTTCTGTATCCTTTGAACCATCTGGACGAGGAGTAAAAAAAAAATATTTGGTAATAATGTTCCTCTTGAGCAAGAACTTTTCTTGTCATATGTGCTGTATTAATTATGTGTCTTTGTGTAGATACGTGTGTGTGTTTGTGAGGGCAGGTGCCCTCACATGTCAGAAGCTTCAGATCCTTGGTAGCTGGAGTTACAGGTAGATTTGAGCTGTAAGGTGCTGGGAATAGAACTCAAGTCCTTTGTAGGAGCTGTCTGCAGTTCTGACCACTGATCTATTTCTCCATCCATTGCAAATTATTTCCTAAGCATTAAAGTACAGCTGTGCTTACAGAGCATTTGTTTTATTTGTGGTACTGGGGATTGAATCCAGGACCTTATGGATGTGTGTGTGTGTGTGTGTGTCTGTGTCTGTGTGTGTGTGTGTCTGTGTCTGTGTGTGGTGTGTGTGTGTGTGCACGCGCGTACGCTCTCCCTGACCTATACCTCTAGCTGCCCAATATATTTGCACCGTATTAGGTACTTTGTATTTTAACCATCTAGAGATGCTGGAGCAAGTATGTAGGTCATATAGTAATAACCACTATCTTATAGAAGGAATTTGGGCATCTGTGGGCTTGGTGGTCTTGAGAACAGAGGGATAACACTATTTGGCATATGTCTTTCCTTTTATCTCTATATCTTCCAGGCCTAGTTAACAGTGGATACAGAAATGGAGTGGAAACAGAGGTATATTCCCCTGTCTCTGAAATCGAAAGAGTCAGTGCAGGTCAGAATTTGGTTTCCTTTCTAAATCAACACTCAAGCAGAAGCATAGATCCACTAAGAGTGAGCTCTTTTCTGCCAGCCTCTGAGAAGCCCGGATCACCTGCTCGATTGTGTGGTAGAGGGAGGGATTCTCCCTTTGAGTTTAGGACACATGGCCGAGCATGTGGATGGATCCATGCTTATCTGCAAATAAATATCCCAGGGCTCTTCATTTTATACCAGGAGAGACCAACTACCGCTCACATGCTCTCTTGTCTCATATTTACAGAAATGAGAGGATACTTAGAGAAGATGATAAGAAAGGCTTGTAGCCCGTGACTCTTTGTTAAGTCAGAAATCTCACCTTCACCTGTGGATTTCCAGGGGGGCACTTCATTACTTTTGTCCTATCCACTGCAGAAGAAAAGTCCTCTCTCTCTCTCTCTCTCTCTCTCTCTCTCTCTCTCTCTCTCTCTCTCTCTCTCTCTCTTTCTCTCTCTCTCTCTCTCTCAAAAAAAATCCAGTACTACCACTACCAACAACAACCACCACCACCTTGACAAAAAGAGGCAGGAATTTTAGAGTTTATAGAGACTAACCCAAATGTTTCTACATGGTTCCCAGGAAATCTCCTATCAGAACTTTTTTTTTTTTTTAAAAAAACAGGGTCTCGGTATATAGTTCTGGCTGTCCTGGAACTCACTATGTAGATCAGGCTGGGCTTGAACTCACAGAGACCCATCAGAGTGCTGGAATTAATGGCATAAATCACCATTCCCTACCTCCACGTATGTTTAAAAAAATATATGGTACAGATGTCAAGGTTCTAAGCTCCAAGAACACAGTAGAAAGATAAGTGCTCCCGACAAGGCTGATGCCACAGCACATTCAGGAAGTGTCCTGAAGACAAAGAAAGCATCCAAAGGGACAGGAGGAAATGTGGGCGGGACCCCAGCTAGAGCTGGGAATGGGATGTCGGGAGCTGGGAGGACTGCAGACACAGGAGGCAGCATAGTCAGAGCCTGGGAGACTGGGGTGGGGGTGGGGAAGCTTGCTGGGTCCGGGAAGGTCAGAACTGCAGCTCTGTGGGAGGCATAACTCAGGAAGAAGGCAGGGATGGGGGAGGGGCAACAAGAGGCCAGTACGCTTGGGAGAGAAGGTCCAAAGAAACACGCCAGAGAGCTCAGAGAAGTGAGAGGGGCACAAAGGACCTGCCCTGGCACAGGCTTGGCCCTTGTACAAATACTATGATCTCAGCTGCAAAGTGTGCCCAGCCAACCTGAAAGGAAGCAAGCGGACCAAGGAAGCATCGCCTGGCTTTAAATCTGATTAAGACATTGCTAACTGGGGATGACAAAAGCCAGAATAAAAACTGGAGCAGATGTAATCCCCGCACCCCCTTACAATGATTCCAGTGATGGCCTGCTTTCATCACAGATGTGAATCAGCTCCTACGAAAGATAAGAATCACACACACACACACACACACACACACACACACACACACACACACACACACACACATCCATGTCTACTGTCCAGTTCGTGGAATGTTTATGCAGACCGGGTGAGGGAACAAAGGGGCGATGTAAACAAAGGTAAAAATATCCACCCCCACGCAACCAGGCAAGACTATACATTAACTAGCTGAAAGTGGTCCCATTTCCTGCTCACACAATCCGCTAGGCTGTGACTGTGAATAAGACATAAATCCATCTGATTATGATCATGTGACTTTAGGATGGGGAGTGAGTGTGGGCTCTTCGGAGGGAGGTGCCAGGTCAGGCCAGAAAGCTCTCCCTCTCCTTCCACCAAAGGTCCATGTGTTGCAGGCTTAGCCTCAGCCCTAGAGGTGGTCCAAAGCTTTAAAAGGAGCGACCTGGTTGGAGGATGATAGGTATTGGTGGTGTGGGGTTGGGATACCCCTTTCTCCCTGAGTCTCTTTTTATTTTCCAGTTGCCAAAGAGTGAACAAACCCCTTGAAATCTTTGCTACAATGTACTGGGCTTTTGTCTGCCCAAAGGTCATGTGAACACACGGAAACAGTGAGCCAAAGTAAACCTTTCCATGGATGAAGCTGATTGTTCCAGGCATTTTGGTAGTGGCAGAAAGCTGCTACTATAGGAATATTCACAGAGGAATTTACACACACACACACACACACACACAAGTTATACACACAAAGGAATATATAGTTATATACATTCCACTGCCCATGTCTGTAGATTTGACCAAGTAAACTCTTTGTTATCTGGTCTGAATGTTACTGCCCAAATAATAATGTATGTACAACTTGGATAGCATTTATACTCCATTAGGTATAAGTAATTCAGACGTAAATGAAAGTATTTTGGAAGGTGTGCATAGCTTACATGTAAATATGATATCATATAAGGTAAGAGACTTGAGCATGCTTCTGGAGTGGGTGGTTACTGGGGCAGTGCTGGTGCTAGAATCAGTCCCCACAATACCTAATGTACATATACCACAGAATATGGTATGGATCTGAAGAATCTATGACTCACAGGGACTGAGGGAGAGCCATGGCCAGTTAAGGGATAGAAGTTTGGTTTTTAACAGGCTCTGCTCTAACCACTGAGGCTGTAAAGCTGTTTATAGAACAGGTTCCCCTGCACTTCACGCACCCTCAGTTCCTCTAGAAAATGGGCCCATCTTTATTTCTAGATTTTCTGGGATGCCCTGGTCCATAGCAAGGTTTATACTAGAAGATATTATGGGTGGGGACGGAGCTGGACTCGTGGAGCCTGGGACTGTGTTGGCTGCAGGACCTACGCTCTCAGCTGCTCACTGACCTTAATCTGACCCTCCCTTTATAAAGGCCACCAGAATCTGTTGTACTTGGAATGGATCCTTAAGCTCCTGGCCACCTATGGCTTTCACTGCAGAGTCTTACCAGGGTCCTTGTGTCTTCTGTTCTTCTGCCTGTTAGTCCCCAAAGAGTTCTCCTGAAATATTTGATGCTATCATTAAACCTTCATATTAAAAGCTGATATCTGCATGGATTATTTTCCCCAACTAGCCAATGGGCTCTGATTTAAGCAGGCTTGCTGAACAGAACAGAAGAGGCAGATCTGGGTACAGGAGGGAGAATATGGAGTACAGTCAAGCTTAATTTGGAATCCAGACAATTCTACTGACTCTTACTGTCTTTTCCCTTACTCCCATCCACAACTGTAGCAGCTGGGCTAGTGTTAGCCATCTGTGACTGACTAAGCTCCTGACTGTCTTTGACAGGACTTGAAGATGGTAGGAAAGAGAGAGAGGTGAGGGCAAGTCTGAAGGAAGATGATGGTATTGAAGTCTGTAAACACAGTATTCAGGGAATGGATATTTCAGACACAACTGGGAAGGTTTGGCTTAAAATGGGAGTGAGTAAATGTTACAGTAGCTTGGAATTGTGAGTATGTGTAATTTGCCTCTTAGGATGAAATTAGGTATATGGTATTGGGGTAGATTTGGAGAGATCTGTAGTAATCAACAAGCAGCCGGTTTATACCTATGCTTACACTTCCATTCTTAGAAAGGAGATTTTGCTTTGAACCCTGGCCCCACTCCCCATTTTAGCCCATCCCACATAATAGGTATTTGGTAGTTCACCACCAACCATGCTCTGTGGCATTTGTGTGATGCTAAGTTATGCTATCTGTGGGAAGCCTGGTGTGTTGCAGATGTTCAGTGGGTGGCCATGGTTTGGCTGTCTTGCAGAAGGCTCAGAACTGATAGATGTTTTAAGTCAATCATCAGTTACTTGTCTTGAGTCTATCCTTGAGTCTCTGACATACATGCAAACAGAAAATGAATGTATGGGGAATCCAAAGATAAAGGCAACTTTAAAGTGACTGGCCATTTTGAATCAAATGGGAAACCAAAGGCACCCAGCATCCAGCCCTGTGCTCAAATATCCATTTGTTGTGGAAACATTGTAATGCCCAAAGTAGCTTCTCAGGGAAGAAGCCGATCTGGGTATTACAGGTGTGTCAGACCCACCTTTCTAAAAATAAGATTTATTTTATTTTTAATTATGTGAATGTATGTTAATATGTATGTCAGAATGTGTGTGTGTAAATACAGGTGCCTGTAATGCCAGTGCGGTTGGATTTCCCTGAAGCTGAAGTCACAAGCAGCTGTGAGCCATCTCTCCAGCCCCTTAACACATTACAAAAGATGCATAATTTTGATATGTTTGAGGGGGAAAGGGTACGTATGCCGACAATAATGTAATTTGAGAACATCACTTAAGACCCACACCTTTCTTGCCTCTTGAAGAGATGGCTCAGCAGTTTAAGAGAACATACTATTCTATCAGAGAATCCAAGTTCAGTCCCCAGGACCCGTGTCAGGCAGCACACAGCTTGGGACTAGTGCTGCTGGGTTGTGGAATCAATAAGGTGTGTAGCCTATTGGCAGAGTGAACTTTCCCTCAGTGATAGTCTGATCTGAAAGGAGGCTCTGGTCCTTAATCCATTTTCTTCTCGTTTACTTTCTGGCTTTGAGATAACTATTTTGTTTTGCCATATGCTCTTGCCATGACTTACTGCCTTACTATAGGCTCAAAATAATGAGGATAACAAGCCACAGACTATGAAACAAAATAACCCTGTGATGGTTTGTATATGCTTGCCCCAGGGAGTGGCACTATTAGAAGATGTGGCCATGTTGGAGGAGGTGTGTCACTGTGGGTGTGGGCTTTAAGACCCTTATCCTAGCTGCCTTGAAGTCAGTATTCTGCTAGCAGCCTTCAGATGAAAATGTAGAATTCTCAGCTCCTCTTGCACCATGCCTGCCTGGATGTTGCCATGTTCCCAACTTGATGATAATGGACTGAACCCCTGAACCTGTAAGGCATCCTCAGTTAAATGTCCTTATAAGAGTTGCCTTGGTCATGGTGTCTGTTCACAGCAGTAAAACCCTAACTAAGACAAATCCCTTTTTTTGTTATAAGTTTATTGTCTCCGAAAGTTGTCTAGCACAAGGATGAAGGCCCAGTGCTGGCAATGGATGGAGGGACATCCCCCAAAGAAGGATCTGGATGAGAACACAGTCTGATATTAAAGTTAAGGGCAAAGCCATGAAGCTCAGGGGAAATAGACTGGTCTGGTCAACATCTGTGAGGGAAACCCTTCTGTTAGACACATTCAACATGAGCACACACAGGAGATACGCTCACAGGTTTAAAGGCATCAATGGATATATTGTAGGGTTTCACAAATGAAGCTCATAGGACTGGGGAGACAAGCAAAAGAACCAGAGTTGGATCCTTAGAACCCATGCAAAAGCTTGGTGTGCTATGCTGGTCTGTGATGCCAGAGTTGGAGGGTGGAGACTTTTTTGGATACTGGAGTTCACTGACCAGACAGTTTAGCTGAAGCAATGAGTTCTAGGTGCAGTCCCTATCTCAAAACTGTCAGATGGAGAAATGAATAAAGAGAAAAACCAACATGGACCCGTTTTGACCTGTCTCACAAAGACAGATTCCTTAGTGTTGTTTTGAGTGTAGATTCATCAACACCACTTTTTTTTTTCCTGCTTCTGAGCTATGTGTCCAGCCATCACAGGGTGGATAACAGCAACAATGGCTTTTCACACTCTTACTCTGCACTTCACTCTTCCAAGAAGCCCCCTCCTGCCTCTGAAAGCACGGGGTGGGGGTGGGGGCACGCTGTTATAGTATAGCATGGCCACGGATCTCTGTAACTGCTCGAGGAGCTTTGCCCAAGGGAACACTGGTAAACCTGAGAACATGCCCCTCAGAACCTTACTTTTGTCAGAGCCAGAACCACAAAGACCTCAATTCACCTTTCCAAGACACCGTGGGCTGGTTTGATGTGGCTTTAGCCCTTTGTCACAGGCTCCGTTCTCTTGGAAGCCACCTGCAACTGTGGTTTGTAAATCAGCTGCTCCTGATATCTAAAGAGAAAACCTCCCAAATCCACAAAACCTCAACAGCTGTTACCAGGAGAGCCAAGGAGGGAAAAGGAAGGATAGTTTATTTTATTTTATTTGATATTTGCTTTATTTACATTTCAAAATGATATCCCCTTTCCTTGTTACCCCTCTGAAAACCCCCTATCTCATTCCCCCTCCCCCTGCTTACCAACACCCCTCCCACTTTCCTGACCTGGCATTCCCCTATACTGGGTCATCAAGCTTTCACAGGACCAATGGCTTCTCCTCTCATTGATGTCTGAAAAGGCCACTCTCTGCTACACATGCAGCTGGAGCCATGGGGTTCCTCCATGTGGACTCTTTGGTTGGTGGTTTAGTCCCTGGGAGCTTTGGGGGTACTGGTTGGTACATATTATTGTTCCTCCTATGGGGCTGGGTCCTTTCAGGAAGGATGCTTTAAAGATGATTTTTATGCACAGCAGTGCTTATCTCTAAGCACTTGGGGTGCAGAAGCAGGAGGATTTTAAACTTGAGACCAGATTAGGCTTCCTGACAAGACACTGTCTCAAACCAATAGGATGGAATTGCTTGTGTCAACCCTCCCAAAAAGGGTTCCTCTTAAAGCCAAGAGGTCATGAAAATATGATTCTATGCATGAATACCTAGCACTAACTGTGTTCTGGCCTTGTTCCCCTAGTTGAATTGTTTATTATATTGTTGCAGACAGACATATCCCACCTCCGAATGGAGGTGCTAAAACAATGTGGGGGATGGTAACAAGCCTGTGTCTCAATCAGAGTGTAGAAGCAGTGAATCCCAAATGAAAGGGAATTTCCCTAGGAATCTCATGCTGGGAAAAGGCCAGCACTGGGAAGGAGATTTCACCTGGTTCCAACATCTTCTTGGACCACTCTCTAGAAAGAGCTGGAAGCCCAGTGAATGACAGCCAGAGTCAGTGGTGGGCAGGACCACACCTTGACCAGGACCACTTAGATGTGTATATCCTTGACTCTCTAGCGTTATTCCTGGACCCTGAAGATGAAGACAACATTTGGAGGAGTCGTTGGATTTCTTTGTCCTTCTTCCCAATGTGGACACGTTGAAGAAATCTCTTTTTGTTTTCTGCTTATACTATTATTTTTTTTATTATCTTAGAAACTTAGTATTTAAGAGAAACAACAAAGCAAGTATGTTTCTAGAGGGCATCTTCAATTACCCTGTCCAGGCACCAAACTCAAGAGACTTTAGTCATGAATTATGAAAACTCTCCTCCTCCTCCTCACCTCCTCCTTCTCCTTCTCTTCCTCCTCCTCCTTTTCTTCCTCCTTCTCCTCCTCCCCTCCTTTTTCCTCCTCTTTCTCCTCCTTCTCTTTCTTCTCCTTTTCCTCTTCCTACTTCTCCTCCTCCTCTCCTCCTCCTTCTCCTCCTCCTCCTCTTCCTCCTCCTTCTCTTCTTTCTCCTCCTTCTCCTCTTCTTCCTCTTCCTCCTCTTTTTTTTTATTTTATTTTTTTAATTTACATTCCAAATCACTTCCCCTTTCCCGTTTCCTCCCTCCCCGAAAGTCCCATAAGCCCCCTTCCCTCCCTCTTTTCTCCATTCAACCCCCTCTCATTACTCTGTCCTGGCGTTCCCCTACATCCAGTCTTTCCAGGACCAGGGAAGGAGAGACCCCTCCTCTTTTTTATCTTCTTGTGTGCTGTGTACGGAACCTAGCTTTTGGAGCATGTAAAACATGTGCTCCAAGAACTTCATTTAGACTGGCAGAATGTGGACACTGATCTTTATGATAATGAACTGGGTCTGTATCTCAACTGCATGGTGGTTATGGGAATCCACACCCATGATAAAATGTGAATTCCTCGTTCCTGCTGCACCAATATCACTGTCCTACTTTGGTATTACACAACTATCTAGGTTCATAAAATGTTACTGATGGAGGAGACTAGGGAAAGTTATAAGAGATCTCTTTCCTTTTTGCAATTTCCTATAGATCCACAGTTCTCTCTTTCTCTTTCCCTCTCCCTCCCTCCCTCCCTCCCTCCCTTTCTTCCTCCCTCTCCCCCACTCTCTATCCTACCCTTCTTTTTCAGGTCAAATTTAACCGTGTGGTTCAGACTGATCTAGAGCTTGCTGGTCTCCAACTGTCAATCCTCCTGCCTCAGTTCCTTGACTGCTAGGAGTATGAGAATACATCATCATACCAAGTCTAGTTTATGTCTAAATAAAAAGTTCGATACAAAAGATGGCAGAAAGAAGCCCCACAAAAATGATAAAAGCAAACATTTTAACTTTCATTATCCTCTGGCCACAACTGACATTTAGAGGAAAGAAGAAACTTTCTCTTAAAATGAACCGGGTGTGGGTGGGTGGGTAGGTTATATAACGGAAATCCTGAAAGTGAATGAAAAAGAAACCCAAGGTTTGTCTTAAAGAGACAGGGTGCTAATCCTATCCGGGATTTCAGATGACCCTCTGTGCTAATGAACTTCCATCCATACCCAAATCAACAACTGGTTAAGCGGACTGATGATATTGTATGTCTCCTTGAAGCCATAAAATACTCTAGGCACAAAAATTAAAATTTGACAGTGTGTCGTATTTTTAGAGATAAACTGAACTAGTTATTATGCTCTGTCATTTAAACTAGAAATGACTGGAATTAGTATTATTAGAATTTGCCAGTAATGCTGATAACCGGAAGGAAATGGCATAAAACAGGTATCAACGGAGAGCAAAGGAGTATCTCAGAGCACCCATGGCCACACGGACATTTAATTGTCAGTAAAATAAACAGGAGCGTTTCATGTGACAAGAGGTTAGAGACACTGTGCTGTTCATTCTGGTTTGCCCTGTTTTCAATCAAGGCCATCAAGGACTCTGAGGCTCACCTAAAGCCGACTGAGAGTCACCTTGGGAGGAGTAACAGAAATCCAAAACCTCAGGCCTTGATTTCACCACCTGGAGCTATGTACACTGCTATCAAAGGGGCTTTAGAGTGATCTTTAATATCAGCACTAATTATAGGTGTGGTTCCCAACTGAGCTACCTTGGTGCATTTGTTAAAACTCATTTTGATTGGACCGGTCCAATCTGAACTGACTGACCATGAACTGACTATCTATCCATCCATCCATCCATCCATCTATCATCTGTATCTGCCTGTCTGTCTATCCATTATCTATCCATTATCTATCTATCTATCTATCTATCTATCTATCTATCTATCTATCTATCTATCCATCCATCTATCTATCTACCTACCTATCCATCCAACATTTATCTATCCATCTATCATCTGTCTGTCTACCTACCTATCTATACATCCATCATTTATCTATCTATCCATCCATACATCATCTATCTATCCCTCTATCCATCATCTATTTATCCATCTATCATCTATCCTCCCATTATCTATCTATCTATCTATCTATCTATCCATCCATCCATCTATCTATCCATCCATTTATCTACCTACCTACTTATCTATCATCTATCTTTGAAAATTGAGGAGAAATTTATTTTTTTTTCTTTTTTTTTATTTTATTTTATTTTTTTAATTTACATTCCAAATCACATCCCCTTTCCCGTTTCCTCCCTCCCCGAAAGTCCCATAAGCCCCCTTCCCTCCCTCTTTTCTCCATTCAACCCCCTCTCGTTACTCTAAAATCATTTAAAGTGATACAAAGTAATGAGTTTCAAACGGCATTTTCATACCTATGTATCATGCTTCATTATTCAGCCCCTCTGCCCTGTCTTCTGCTGTCACTTTTGCCTGTCCCTTGTACGAAGGCTTCTTTTTAAAAAAATAATTTTCTGAGAACTGGCTTATAGACAGTTGGTAGAGTATCTGCCCAGCATGTTCAAGGCCCTAAATCTGGTTCTAAGCAACCCATAAGTGCTGTGTTGTCAAATGTCTGAACCCCCAGCAATCTAGAGGTATCATTAGGATCATAAACTTAAGGTCATCCTTGGCTACATAGTACATTGGAGGCCAGCCTGAGCTACAATGAGACCCTGTCCCCACCTCAAAAAAGCTTCTTTTATTTTAAAATGATATCTAGAGATATATAAAAGTAAAATGGTGAGATTTTTAGGTGCTATACTTTCAAATCACTATTTATTTTTTATTTAGAAATTGTCTGCTTGACAAATCATCACACCAAAGTCTCTAATGTACTAATTTATGTTTTCTGACCTTTGTAACTGGGTTTTCTTGCATCTTTGCTTTCTAGCTCTGTAAAGAGACCCGTCATGTCAGGATTAAATAACTACAGGGCGTTTTTTTCTTAACACTAGGGCAGAGAGACCCTTGGCTTTTCATCAGTCACAAAGCTGCATTTGCCACCTGCTTGGTTTACATACTCGTTGGCACAAATTCCTTTTTCCCAGTCTGTGCCGCCTGGCAACCCTGTGGCTAGGCGGGGATTGGATATTTTATCTTTAAACCCATCATACTATCAACACAACAAAATATGATAGAGAATTTTAAACCCAGGGGGGTATTTTATTTTTACAGGCTCTTTCTATATTCATTTAAAATTTTCTCTATTTTTAAACACCTTTAACTTAAACTTTAAACAGTCATTTCATAGGCAAAGCAACATGAGACACCGTGGCAATAATATGTGGGCAAACATTTTCTTTTTGTTTTGTTTTTCAAGACAGGGTCTTACTATGCAGCTCTGCCTATCCTAAACTCACTATGTAGACCAGGATGGCCTCAAATCCATAGAACTACACTTGAAATATTTTCCTTATAAAAGAAAGGGTTTCAGAAAATTTTAAGAAAAATTCAGTTTTCGAATGTGGCAGGAGCTAAATGAATATTTATGAGAGGAATAAATGAGGAGAAATCTCCCCGGGGCTTCTCGTTAAAGAAACAGACTTTGTTATTTCATAGTATTGCATACTTTTAAAAATATTTATAGATGGATATAGAAATATTTTGAGAGCCTTCATTGTCATGTGCCATCCATGAAACTTGGTCAAGGTATATAAACTCTTAATTTTTTAAAAAATTCTAACATTTTATCTATTTATTAATTATATTATTATTTTTATTTTTATTTGTGTGTTTGTGTGTGTGTGTAAGTGCCCTGGGATCTGTGTGGAGGCTAGAGTACAATTGTCTCTCATGGTCTACCTTTGAGTGGGTTCCAAGGATGGAACTCAGATCTTCAGATCTTCATGCTTTTTTAAACAAGCTACTACCTGCTGAGCCATCTCTCTAACCCTTATTAGTTTTAACTGCATTGTTGGGGAACCCTGCTATTAAGATCCAGATCCCCATGGTCAGACAGCTCTCTGAGCTTGGTGCAACATGGAAGACACCCTTTCTCTGCCCGACTCTCTGGAGAGCCTTTCCGGACACAGGAGCCTGGCCTTATCTGAGGAACAACCTTGTGCAGACCTGCTTAACTCAGCACCTGCTCTGGCTTCCTGCCCACGCGATGATTATTAGATATTGTACTATGACCAATTAGCCCTTTCCACCTGTACCCTAAAAGCTCTTATATACACTATTCCTGGAACAATACAGTTGAGCTGTCTACTGAAGCTGATCCCAGGAGTTAATTAATCCGTTGGTGCTCATGGCCTTTGGAACCCTGCCTGGCCTCTGTTCCCTTTGTCCTCACAGGCAGGTGGCTGGCAGTCCCTAGGAGAAGGGAGACCCACACTGTATGATGAAAGTAATATCACACACAAGCCATAGGTATTTGTAGTGGTTTTGGCCTAATGCTGCTTGTATTCTAATATTTGGGTCCCTCAAATTTGTTTGCACAAGGGGGTCCGCACGTAAGACACTGAGGGACCCTGACCCTCAGTTAATACTGATTGGTAAATATAGATGCCAGCAGCTAATAACTGGGGAGGAGAGACTTGGGTGGGGTTTAGGGTTCCCAGGCTAGAAACAATGAGGAGAAAGAGGGGAGCTACAATACCTTAGAAGAATGTGCAGGGGTGGGGGGTGGGGGGTGGGGACAACCGGAGCCTCCACGTCAAAGGGCCATGAGAGCATGACTCAGAGGACTGCTCAGTTCAGTCAAGAGCAGTCAAGATGGAACACAGAAATTAGTAAGAAGTAACCCGGAGTTATCTGTGGGAAGTGGATTCCAACAGCACGGAGGGTAGGCAGTTGCCCAGCTACTGTGCAGCTTAAGGCATATTAACCTATAAAGGCTGTGAGTGTCTTTCACTTGGGAGCATAAATGGTCAAAGGCGGGAAGGAATCCTGCAGCCGGGATTTATTAAAATGTTCTTACTACACGTATTCACTGGGATTTCATGACCTAATTATGCAGTTGTTTCACAATGCTTGTGTCAAACAGCATGTGCACAAAGGTTACCTTTGGTTGTTAATAAACTAAACCAGACGGAGAGCTTTGAAATCAAAGCCAAGGTAGAGGCCTTCTGATGTGTAATTTATTTTTCCCCCAAGGCAGGGTTTCTCTGTGTAGCCCTGGCTGTCCTGGAACTCACTCTGTAGACCAGGCTGGCCTCGAACTCAGAAATCTGCCTGCCTCTGCCTCCTAAGTGCTGGGATTAAAGGCGTGTGCTACCACTGCCTGGGTTCTGATGTGTAATATGCATAGTGCTTCCTGACAAATCTCATCTGAGCTGAGCTTCACTTCCGGTCACTCCAGAAGCCCTGTGGAGCCCTCCACTATTTGCCCACAGTCCTCTCTGAGCAAAGGGGTACTCTTGCCTGCCTATACAAGGTATGGGCACTCCTCATACAATACACCAAGATACAATACACCAAGATGGGTTATCTTACAAGTGGAGTCGGCTGCCCCAGAAATTTTTCTCCTTTTTCTTTCTTTTTGCCTAAGTTTTCCGAGGTGTGTGCGGGTAGATGTTCAGTTTTGTGTGGAGAGATTCAAAGACAGAAACGACATTAGCAGAGAACAAGGAACCAGGCCAGGCAATATCCAAACATTTATTACTTGATTTTATCTTGAACAGAATATAAAAAGGGCCTTGTGCGGAAGGCTTTTGCTTGATATCTGGCCATGTGCTCCTGAACTTTCCCTGGCTGCTTTATTAAAAGTTTATTAATTGACTTAGTGCCTGGCAGGGAAAAGCGAGCTCTGAGACTTCAGTTTGGTGTGAGTAGCTGCGTTCTAATCTAGTATTACTTACAAAGAGATTCACATTAAATTTATAGTCATTCAATAAATCATTTGTAGAGCAGGGATCTGCAGGTGCAAAGAGCTATTTTCTGAAGACCTGGACATATTATCCTTGATTTTGTGTCCACCTAAAGCCCTAATGCTTGTTGCTGCCACTGGCCCCCTCTTCCCTCTCTTCCTTCCCCCTCCTCCTCTTCCTCCTTCTCCCCCTCTTCCTCCTTCTCCCCCCCCTCCTCCTTTGGAACAAGTTCTCTTATGTAGCCCAGTCTGGCCTTGAAATTGTAATTGTGTCTCATCCTTCGAAGTGCTGAGATTACAGGTATGTTCCAGTACTGCTTTTTCTTTGTCTTTCTCCATACCTGTTGCCATGTTTCTGTCCCCGCCATGCAGCCACATACTGCTGTGATGTCCTGTTTCTCTCTATTCAGGCTCCTGGCATCATCGGAAGTCAGACTGCGCTCAGACACCGAGCACCTGCCTGGATGTCATCTTGCCTAGCTAAAAAGAAGACCCACCCTTAAATGCACATCACCTCTTTGGTGTATCCCCAAAGAAGTAGGCTTAGTCTGTCACCCTGTGGAGATGTTGGGGTTTATTTGGATCAACAAGCTCTACTATTACCAGGAATATTCGGGTGAATGAGGGAAGAGTGTTTTTCTCAGACATGAAGCGGACCATCTTACTTTTTCCTTTTCCTTTCCTATTATAACTCTGATCTTAGCCAACAGTGGCTTGTATAAAACCCTGGGCAGGTTTATTCCTGTTGATCCAGTTCTGCCTACCTCCCTGTCCTCTCAGCCTATGCTGCCTACTGTTCCAGTCTCTACATCCGTGGGATCCAACTTCTTTAGACTCCACATATAGGTGTGATCACCTGACATCTGTCTATTTATGTCTGGCTTGTTTCACTTAACACAGGCAGGAGGGGAAATTTCTAAAGCCCTGGAGCACCGCAGGCCGCCTGTAACATAAAACAGGTATTGTGTACTTCAAAACAGGTAGAATACTGTTTGTTTTTGTTGTTGTTTGTTTTGAGACAGGGTTTTTCTATGTCCTACAGCTTGCTTTGTAGACCAAGTTGGCCTTGAACTCTGCAATCTCCCTGCCTCTGTTTCTCATGTGCTGGTATTAAAGGTATGTGCCACCATGCCCGATTCAGAATATTCTTACCACAAAGAGATAATAATCTGTTTTATGGGGGAGGGTGGTGGATACATTAATTGTCACAGCTGATGACAATATATACTTGTATCAAATCACAGAATTATTAAAAATTTATCTAATCTATTGGATTGAGAGTGGTCTGGGCGACTGAAGTTATTGTGGGGTCAGAGAATACGTGATTCTTTCACAGACAAACTAGCAAGTCAACAAATCAGTGGAAACCTAAAGATTAGTCTCTAACTCCCTGATGTAGTGTGATCTGAGCAGCTGGTCTCCTCCCTCACCCCCTCACTTCACCTTGAAGGTCCCTACAGCTGTTACCATGGGTCTCTTCTGCACAGCTCTTCTATGTGGCATAAGGACCTTTGGACTTACGGTTTGGTTCAGCAAATACACATAAAGGGCAAGGCCGGAAGAGAAAGAATCAGCATGAACATTTTGTTGGACATGTTAAGTGTCAAAATGGACAGAGATACAAATCACAAAGTCTTGGCCCATAGAGTGCTGTTTGGAAAAATGCCATCTGTTCCTAATAGCCAATGACATATATGAAGCCATTCTTCCTAACGGACGACGTGTGAACAAAATGGACCCTGTTGTGAGTATATCCAAGAGTAAAGAGCAAAGGAAGTCAAGTCAGAAATCTCTCATGCTCACTAACCCTCAAGTGGGCTGACAGTATACAAGGAGAACTGCCTCCGAGCAAAGTCACTCCAGACGACCATCGGTGACTGCATACCACAGAACATTAGCAAATTCTATGAGAATAGATTTTTTTCTTTTTTACAGGAAATAGCATTTCCTTCATTGTGAGAAAGATGATACTAGTAAAAAAAACCAAAGGAGGAATCTCTATTCTGCTAGTACTTACTGAGAAAAGAGAAGGACATAGACTGGAAGAGGTAGGGGAGGACATGGGCAAAGAACTTCATAATGTAAATTACAGATTCCTTTCACAAAGAACAGATCAATGAGACAGAGAGCATGAAATGTAATACCAGCACATATTGGATAGATTTACTCAGAATCCACCGTAATTGTTTCCTTGAAGCTGTTTATTTTTCCATAATGCTTAGTTAATGCTGAGTTGATGATTGAGAGCGATACCAAGAACTGCCTTGTGTGAAA
Organism: Tokudaia tokunoshimensis; assembly: GCA_036184795.1. Taxonomy (NCBI): domain Eukaryota; kingdom Metazoa; phylum Chordata; class Mammalia; order Rodentia; family Muridae; genus Tokudaia; species Tokudaia tokunoshimensis. The sequence goes on along the minus strand of BTHU01000016.1, from coordinate 111,342,421 downwards.
ACCTGGCATGGTACACATGATACACATCTCTCCCTCACCTGGACTGACTCAGAGAGCGTGGATCCTTCCCATACACACAGCTGCAGGTGAACACATTTAGGACAGGTGAGGCGGTACTGTAGTCTCTGTGGTTTTCACTCACTGTTCCTGTTCTGGGAAGTCCCCCATACAGATCCTCCTGTTAAAACTTCCAGCATAAACTCAGAGCCCTCGATTGGACAACAGAAGATACCCTCCGAGGCAACACTCATCTAATAGTCTTGTTGGATTCTAGTGAAGACTTCAAAGTCTCTAAATACTGCCACAGTGTAGGTATTTCCATACGAAGCAGCAAGAGATAGATAAACTCAGGGTCTTCGAAACATTAGGACCATCAAATACCAGACTAGGCCACAGGACAGAAATGTCATGTATTGCAGTTCCTTATGACCAAACTAAACCTAGTAGGGTTTGAGATAGGTACACAGTGCCAAAGACGAAGTCAACTGTTACCAAGGGAAAACCTTGTGCCATGAAACGTCCCCAGTGGTCCTTCAGTACCAGTTAAGATACCCCACAACCTGCCTAGCAGAATCCCAGCATTTGTGCTGAGGTGACCAACAGTCACTAACGATAGAGGTCACACAGCTGAGGAATTATCAGCTCCTGCTGGGTGGCTGGAGATACCTCCTCTGGCCTGTGGGTTATAACATTGTCTAGGTCACTTCTTAGAAATGGGGAGACTGCTTTTGCTAAAAGCATCAACTCTTTCCTGCAGCCATGGCTACCTGATTTCTCATGATGAGATTCTAATATTAAAATGGGATAAAAGGCCTGGCATCCTTATCTCCATATCATGTCTGTTCCTTTGTTGCTACAACCTTTGAGTCTGACTCCAACTCAGGTCTGTATTTAGTCATGTTGATACTTTGGGAAATGTTTTGTCCAAAACCATAATACAGGGTGAATCTTGTCCACATCTCTCTGGAGTGGATATGTTTATTCTATCCTGCCCTTCCTCTCTCTTGTCAGCTCAAGCATCCACAACCCCTCGGTTCTATCATAATGGCAGACCAAACCATCAGTCCAAGATGCCAGCAACAGGTGGGACTTAAAGTTCTGAAAATCCTAACACTCTTATGACTAGTCCCAAGCATGGAGTATATAAAAGCAGGATGTTGTGTCAGTAGCAGGAGTAATGCAGCCTTAAGCGTCTTTCTGATAGTTTGCAAATCTTGGGGAGGAGAACAATTTGTACATAAAAAGGAAAATACTCATTGAAATCACACCCATAACCAAGCAATGCCCATCAAGCCTTAGCCCACTCTAAAAACATTAACAAAAGTCTGACACTTCCTTTGCTCAAGCAAATTACCTGGTCATCTCTGGGCCATCTGGCTGAAGTCAGCCACTATGAGTTGATCTTGCCTGTTCTGTTAAAGGCTCAATCTCATTTTCATTGGTCACATGCCACAAGATTCCAGGGTCTGGTTTCCTTCCCTGTCCAAATGTTTAGGTTTCTTATAAAATTACTATCTACCTGGAATTAACTGGGAAGCCTGGATTTTATTCATCAACTTTATTGTCTGAATTCTGGAGGGTCTCCAGAGAGAGGGAGTTGGCAAGGTCACTGCGTCTGCAGATCTGAGAACAGATGTGGAGAGTGCAAAATCCCATCTGCTAGTGACAAAAGCTACAAACTGTTCTTCCAGAATCTGCTTGCTACTTTATGTCAGTGAACCTGAGAACCTCTCCTTCTACAGTTCCTCCATGGCACAAGTGGACCAAGCTCAGAATTATTTGAATTTAAGACATGAATGGCTGGCAGGTGATGCGATTTTTAGAGAGAAATGGGCCCAACCCTGGGGAAAGGTTGTTTGGGGTGTGGGGGGGGAGGGGTGGGGGATGGGGGACACCAGCAGACACACAAGGATAAGCTGTAGGGGAGCAGACCTTCAAAACCACACATACAAGGCATGATATTACAAGTACATAATGTGCAGTGACTGATTTTTAAGACATTATTTGGAACACTTCACAGGTCACATTTATTTTGTTCATGGGTATTGTCTGACACTGCTCTTGGGGAATTTCCCATCAAGAAAGGTATGTGTAACCAACTATCTTCTGTCCGGATATGAATGGCCAGGCTGTGCTTGCTGCCAACATGTTTATGCTAGAAGCATTTTTTAGTTTGGCATGGCAAAAACAAAACAAAACAAAACAAAACAACAAAGTTTTTTTTGTTTTTAGTTATCGATTTATTATTTACCATCAATCATTTATTGATGCCATATCCTGGTATCAATGTTTCTAATTCATCTATCATTACTTATCTTGACCCTTAAGTTTCATGGTGTCTTCGTAGAATTACTTTATTGGAGTTAGGCTGAATTTAATCATAAAGTTAAACCCAGTTAAGAGGGAAGGGTTTCTTGGCGTTCAGTTGTTACATAGTCAAGGCTGTTACAAGTTGTTACATAGTTACATAACTCAAGGCTGTATCACTAAGCAGATTCCCTACCATGGAAGCTAGTTAAGCTTTCCCAGGCCTCTGAACCTAGAATCTGGCCATAAAAATACGCTTCCTCTGCAAAAATCATTGTTTAGAGGGAGAAACTATTTATATATGGCAGGGTTCAAACTAATGAAATAAATCTGCTTTCTGTTGTAATAAAATGCATAACTGCTTAGTTAATATTACTGGTCCATCTACTCCCTGCCCCTTTATAATTTATTTATTTAAATTTTTTAAAAAAAGATTTATTTAAAATTTTTTTTTAAAAAAAGACTTATTTATTGTTATATGTAAGTACACCTCACATATGAGGAGTCAGATCTCATTACGGATGATTTTGAGTCACCATGTGGTTGCTGGGATTTGAACTCAGGACCTTCGGAAGAGCTGTCAGCGCTCTTAACCGCTGAGCCATCTCTCCAGCTCCTATATTTTAAAAAATTTTAACACGATATTTTTAGGTCTCTTGGAAGAGTCACACCATGGCCACCTTGGCATAAATTAATAAATTTGACTCCAAGAAACAGGTGTTTTTAGTCTCAGCCCAGAGCTTGCTTATTGAGAATCTGAGTGGGGTGGGATCAACTAGAGGATGCTGGGTCGTCTCTCCCTGACCATCTGTGGATTCTCACATGGTGGTGGAGGGAGGGAAGGACAGGTGGGCATGGTGGGAGGCATGGGTAGAGCCAGGTATGGAACCTGTCTTTCTCTGTGGGACATAGGTGGCATTTGTTACTGTTAGCCATTTGACTACACCAAGGTACACCCATTTCCTGCACAGCTGTGCGCAGCTGCGGCCAGGCTGGAGCTCCCAAGCTCACTCACCAGTGCTGCTCTGGATGGTCCTCACGGTGGTGGTAGTGCGCGGAGGGGAGGACGATCTCAGTGACACACACTCGTCGTCCTGGGAGCAGCCCTTTTCGATGGCCCGCACGTAGCTGTGGCTCCGCATGCGGAAGCAGCCAGGCATGGGCAGGTCAAGTGCTTCTACCGCCTGCGACTCCAGCTCGCTGAACACAGACTCGCACACGGATTCGAACTGTCCGTTCACCTCCATCTCGCTCACCTGTGGGAAGCCAAAGGATGGTAACCACCTGGCCCTCAGATCCCCACCAACATCTCCAGCTCAGCATCTGGAAAATTCATTCCCCACAAGAGCAGCACCATTTATATATATGTCATTCCAACGTGTATCTGTCTTCGTCAGGGTACATCATGACCAAGAAGCAAGTTGGGGAGGAAAGGGTTTATTCAGCTTATACTTCCACATTGCTGTTCCTCACCAAAGGAAGTCGGGACAGGAACTCACAGAGGACAGGAACCTGGAGGCAGGAGCTGATGCAGAAGCCATGGAGGGATGTTTCTTATTGGTTTGCTTCCCCTGGTTTGCTCAGCTTGCTTTCTTATAGAACCCAGGACTCCCAGCTCAGGGATGGCACCATCCACAATGGGCCCTCCCACCTTGATCACTAATTGAGGAAATGCCTTACAGCTGGATCTCATGGAGGCATTTCCTCAAGGGAGGCTCCTTTCTCTGTGATAACTCCAGCTTGTGTCAAGTAGATACAGAAAACCAGTCAGTACAGTATCATTTCCTTTATGTCACGGATGATAAGTGAATGGCATCTAGCTGATAAAAAGATGACATTTTAAAGGAAGAGAGCTTTGGGGCTGGGAAGATATCTCAGTATGTAAGAACTCTTGCTTTGCAAGCCAGAGGATCTGAGTTGATAGGTGAAAAGTGGTTGGTTACATATGCTTGTTGTAGCAGAAGCATTGGGCAACGGGAGGCAGAGACCGGTGAATCCTGACAGTTCATTGGTCAGCCAGCCTAGCCAACCAGGAAGCTCCAGTTTCAGTGAGAGCCCTTGCTTCAGAAAAACAAAGTGGAGAGTAATAGAATAAGACTCCTACCTCTTGGTCTGAAACACACATACTTGTGCATACTTGGGTTGCACGTACCTTCTACCTCCCTCTCAGAGGAGAGCTTTGTTTCTAGAACAGTGAAGAAATGCAGGCTGGGAAGGAAACTTGGCCCAATGCATTCTTTTCTTTTTTTTTTTCTGAGACAGGGTTTCTCTGTATAGCCTTGACTGTCCTGGAACTCACTCTGTAGACCAGGCTGGCCTCAAACTCAGAAATCTGCCCACCTCTGCCTGCCAAGTGCTGAGATTAAAGGCATTCGCCACCACTGCCCAGCTGCCCAATGCATTCTTGATAATTCTATTTACAGTTTCCAGTTAGCTTATGCTTATTTTTCATGACTGGAGATGGAACTCACAGCCTCTTCTGGGTAAGCATTTTACCTCTAGGCTCTGTTCTCCAGCCCCTCCTTATTGATAAATGTGAGTTTTAAGAGCAAAGTTCATTGGCTCGTGGTCAGAGTTCATGTATTTCAGTATAACTTTTTAGCAACTCCTATTTTTGTAAATTATTTTACTATGCCTTTTGAAGTGACTAGTTCATCAAATAATTTCAAGGTTGACTGAAGCTGAGTGCACAGTATGAAACATACATTTTTAATTTTATTTTGTTTTGCAAAATATATACTTTGCTAAGATAGGCCAAACCCAGATATGTCAAAAATGTTAAAAAGCACTATCAAGATTTCAAACTATTGTCAGGTTTCACTCTTCATAAAAAAAAATCCATAAATTTATCTTTCTTATTAATTAATTAATTGGCTTTTTATGTAGTCCTGACTGTCCAGGAGCTCTCTATGTAGACTAGGCTGGCCTTTAACTCAAAGAAATCCTCCTGCCTCTGCCTCTGGAATGGTGGGATTAAAGATATGTGCCACCAGGCTTGACCTCATCCATAAACTTTTTATAAATACACTTATGAAGATCCTTTTAAAAATCAGATAATTGAACAACAACAACAAAAACAATCGCCAATAAATTTTATGATGGTGAATGCCTTAGGTAGAGCCAGGTGAGTTCAAAGCCGCATGCTGAGTTCTCTGCCTATTCCTTTGAGGCAGGGTCTCTCTTTAAACTTAGTATTAGCATTGCCTTAGCTATCACCAGCAAGTCCCAGCTCTCCTATACTTTGTGAGTTCAGAGCTGGTGTTAGAGACATGTGCAGGTTGCATGGCTTGTTACATGGGTGTTGAGATTCAAACTCTAACCCTTACAATTGAACATCCAGTACTCCTAATTGCTAAGCCATCTCTCTAGCCTTCTGAATATGTATAGCTTTAAAATTAATTAATTAATTTTTTGCATGTGCATGTGCATGTGTACACCTGTGGGTGCCTGTGTCATAGTTGCCTGTGGAGGTCAGAGAACAATTTGCTGGACCTTGCTCCTTCCGCCATGTGGATCAGGTATCGAACTTAGGTTATCAGGCTTGGTGGCAAGCACCTTTACCCAATGAGCCATCTCTTTGGCTCAGTCATTGAATGAGAATCTGAGTTAAAGCTCTGCAGGGGTTTATGTATTTTATATGTGACTCATTCAAGCCTGGAATAATTTCAAAACAATTTACTCCTGTATATGCTCATAACTACCACTTGGTTGAGTCTTTCCTTCTGCTTATTGTTGTAACAAATATCACAGAGACACAGTGAAATGGCTATACTTGTTCAAGTTGTAGACATTAACCTTGGGTGTCTGTCTTTACAGAAAGTTAATATACCTTCTTTTCTAGTTTTAATAAAACTTGAATCATACGGCAAACATAATTCTTGCTTTTATTTTGCTGAATCATGTAGGCTAAACATACATTTTTAATAAGATTGTCCCTTTTTCTATACAGGCATAAAAAAAACCCCAAAGGAAATAAATGTCTAACTTAACAAATAATAATAACCAAATATCCTTGGAAATACTAAAAAAAAAAAAAAATCAAGAAAGGACATTTCCATACCACCTTACAGCCCTCCGCATGCCTTATCTTAACAACAAACCATCTCTAATTTCTACTTTATCCATTTTTGAAAGCTTTGTTTACCCAAGTGTGAATCCCTGGGCCCTAAAGTTTACTCATCAAAAGCAATCTGATGGAATCATTTCTCTTATTTCTTTCTCAGCCTGCTTATCCTTTGAGTACAGGAAGGCTACCGATTTGCTTGAGTTGATGGCTACCACGCTTTGTTCAGATTTTAAAAGAATAAAAGAAGAATAAAAGAAGGGGGAAGAAGGAAAAACTTTTATCGTAACCTCAATGACAGAATAAATAAATCTTGTTCTGATTTTGTGTTAGTGATAAAAAACAAAACAAAAAACAAACAAACAAAAAAACCAATCTGATACAGAGATTTCAAAGGGATCAAAACTCAGGTCCTCCTGTATGCTAGGCAAACAGCATTATTAGATGTATCCCCAGCCTCTAATACATCATTTATTTAAAAAATTAAGTTACATTTGTGTTTGCATGTATTTATTTACATGTGTGTATATACATGTTATGCATGTGGGCGTGTGTGCCAGACATCTTGTGGGAGTCAGTATGTAAGTAACCAATTAGTATATCTTTAGATTGTATTGTGTTAAGAAGGTTTTATTTTAAATATTGTTATGTGAGTTTCATAAATTGCTAAATCGTTTTTGGGTTGCAACTGGGACACTGTGTAAAGTGGCGTTAGACATATTTCTTCTGTTTATTCTTTGTATCTGTGTGAAGTGGTATTCTCAGTACCAATAGTGGCTCACCCTGAAAAACACCCGCTGTACTCTCAGCCCTGCTATCAAATATTCAGCCAAGATCTTTAGCAGGGCGATTCTCTTTCCTCTTTAATAAACGGTACAATTAGATGTATGCTAAAGAATTACTTCAAAACAAATTTATGTTTTATCATAGGTAAATCTGTACACCTGTTTTATATACTCAGATGCCTGCAGTTGCATGAAGAAAAATTTCAAGCATAAAGGGCTCACATGTTCAAAAAGTTTAAGGAGTCTAATTCCTTGGTTTATGAAATTTTATTTGGATCCTTCTTTGGAGCCTTTGGTGAATAAGGTCAGATCTTAAATAGGAACAGAGTACAATGTGCTTAAGTTCAACACTCTTCTATTTGTGTGTGTGTGTGTGTGTGTGTGTATACACACATTTCATATATATATGTATACATACATATATACATATATATATATATATATATATATATATATATATATATATATATATGAAATGCTACATGAGAGAATGACTCTCACAAAAGCAACTCCATTTTGGAAAGTCAGTATTTATGGTTCAGCGACTTTGAAGAAGAAACTGTTCTCTGAATAATGACGACAATGTTGCAGTGAACAGGAAGTTCAAAATTGTCCTTAAAGATAATGTGTTATTTGAAAGTTGAATATGGTGCTAGAAAAATGATATGTCATTAGGACTCCATTAAGGATGGTTATTCTTTCTGTTTTTTACTTAAGGCCAAATGACTACCCTGTGAAATTGCATCGCTTGACCCAAAGACAGCATCAGTCTTTTCCATGCCTGGTATCTTAGTAAGCTGTAATCGGGAAGTAATGTCCCAAGGAAGGTCATATTCACAGTGTAGAGACCTGATGCGGCCAGCTGAAGAACACAGTGTCCTGCTGGAGGACATGCTATGTTCTCCTGTTCTGAACACATTAAGGTTATAAAGTTATAAATGTATACATTTTTTCACAATTTTATTTTTTTGAGACAGGGTTTTTTCATCTAACCCCGACTGACCTGGAACTTGCTATGTAGACCAGGCTGGCCTTGAACTCATAGAGATCTCTCTGCCTCTGCCTCTGCCTCCTGAGTGTGGGATTAAATGCATGTGTTAACCGTATACAGCTTTACAAAAAAATTTAAACTCACAGATGCATTTTGTATGCAAATCTTGCCTTGATGACCTGCTCAAACTGTAACACTTTTATGATTATGGTTTTGTCAGTGATGTCTTCCCTCATGACTCCCTCAAGCAACATTGTAGATAAAACCTCTTCCATCAAAACCATCCTGAGGGCAGTGGTGGCACACGCCTTTAATCCCAGCACTTGGGAGGCATAGCCAGGCGGATTTCTGAGTTCGAAGCCAGCCTGCTTTACAGAGTGAGTTCCAGGACAGACAGGGCTACACAGAGAAACCCTGCCTCCAAAAACCAAAAAAAAAAAAAAAAACCAAAACAAACAAACTAAAATCCATCCTGAAAACTGGCGGTTATGAATTTCCAAGGAGTCCCTTCTCTCCTAGACCATCAAGACCAGGGGCTTGCGGGGGATGAACACGTGGTCCACCTTCAGCATCTGGCTGCACTTTTGCCAATTCCACCAATCGCACCCTTGACCTCTCCGTTCTCCCTAATAACAGCGCGTGGCCACGGAGGCTCTGACGGCTCTCACCTGGCTTATGGTGCTCATGGCTCGCATGTAGCTCTCGTTTCTGGAGCGGAACTTTGGTGATGTGAGCAAGCCTGCAGGGTCCAGGCTGTCCAGGCTTCTGTTGATGGAGACCTCACTTACTGCCCTCAGGTAGCTGTGACTCCGGATCTGGAGTTTGGGGGAGTGTTCGTTGGAGATCCTGGAAGAGAACAATGGAAGCATTTGGGTGAATGTTCACCGGAGGTCCTGGATGGGACAGACTCAATGGAGAGAGTGGTAAGCCATGCCTGTCCTTTGTGCAAGACTCTAAACAACAGGACAAACATTACTGATTTCTATGATTGCTAAAGTTCAATATGGTGGATCAGAAGAAAAAACATCTTTAGTTTCTATTCTTGTTTTCTCTTAAATTAAAATATGTATTAATTGACACTTAGTAATTTTATGTAAAAACATAGGGCTTAAGGTGTGATATTTTAGTGTTATATTTAATATATGATTAGATAAAAATAACTGACATAACTATAACCTCAAACATTTATCATTTCTTCATGCTGGGAACATTCAAAATCTTCTCTCCTCCCTACTTTAAATGTACATTTTATGGTTGTCAAACATAAGCATCTGACTATTCCACAGGACATTAGAAGTTATTCTTCCTATTTCAGCAAACCTGTGTGTGCCTTAGCCATCCTGTCTTCATTTCCTACCCACTCCCCCAACCCTCTGGTGTTACATTCATAACTTCTATGAAGTCAATTTTCTAGGCATCCATGCACAAGTGAGAGAGTAGGTTCCATTCACACAGCCACAAATGATACTCTTCAGTTCCTTTATAATAGCTGACTAACATTCCATTGTGTATATTCACTGTGTGTTTTCTTTGTCTTGAGTTGACATCAGGGTGGATTCTAGATAATAGTTATTTTGAAGGAAGTCACAATGAATATTAGAAGGTTGATATCTTTCTCAACACACTAATTTTATTTTCTTTGCATATATATAACCAGTGGTACAACTACTAGGTCATCTGGTAGTTTTATCTCTACTCTGATGAGGGGCTACCATATTGTTTTCTGTGATGGCTGTGATGATGATTTTAAATTCTCACCAGCAGGGTATGAGACTTTCTCTTTTATTCACAAAAGGAAATTTTTTCCTCACAATTAAGACAGGGTATTATGGGCTGGAGAGATGGCTCAGCAGTTGAGAGCACTGACTACTCTTCCAGAGCAGTCTTAGTTCAATTCCCAGGAATCAGATGGTGGCTCCCAACCATCTGTAATGGGATCTGATGCCCTCTTCTGGTGTGTCTGAGGACAGCTACAGTGTACTCATATACATAAAATAAATAATTCTTTAAAAAAGAAAAGACAGGGTATTATGAAGCCCAGGTTAGCCCCTAGATTGTAGCTGAGGCTGGTCTTTGACTCATGATTCTTCACTCTCTATTTCCCAAATGCTAGGATTTCAGATATGTGTCATGACACCCAGCTTAGAAGGAAATCTTGTTTCAGGAAATCATTAAGGTTTGATGACATTATAGAACAATAAAAAGTCTCCTTAACCATGAAGAATTTCCCCTATTAATGCTCATACACCCTGAGGAAGAAAAAAAAAATCGCAGTGGGTAATCTATTTCAGAATTCCAAGCTTTGCAATGTATCAGATTTTCCTTTGTATGTATCTGTTTCCATTTTTTGTCTTAGCACATTAGTAAGAGCAAGTAGGTCTGTATCTACACCTGTCTACACGTTCATTGTCTTTCTTTCACTTACTAAATCTTTAATCTTTAAAACCTTTAATTCTCTCACATAATTGAGATTGAACTTAGGGAAAAAAAAACCATGAAATCCTAGCCATTGAAAATGCACACATCTCCAAATCTGATCTATAGAGACAGCTCTTCCTATACTTTGTGCCCTATCAATTTGCCCTAAATGTGCCATTGGTGCTTAGAAATAGTGAAATTCTCATTGAAAAAGTCAAGCCAGGGATGGGGAGATGGCTTAATGGTCAAGTGTCTGCCAAACAAACATGGGGCCTTGAGTTTGGATCCCTAGAATCCACATAGAAATCTAGACAGAGAAGCGAGAGGGGGTTGAATGGGGAAAAGAGGGAGGGAAGGGGGCTTATGGGACTTTCGGGGAGGGAGGAAACGGGAAAGGGGAAATGATTTTGAATGTAAATAAAAAAACTTAGAAAAAAAAAGAAATCTAGATCTGATTCACAGAGTCAAAGGTGCTACAAAGGCTACTGTGAGAGAAATGTTATTAATAGACTTCCCTGGCTGTGGGTCTTGCACGATATGAAGCTGACTTGGCAGATAAGATGTGCCTACTAGTAAAATAGTGGCACTATTACGGGGACAACCAACCACTTTCTGAATGGCTTTGAGACCTGCTTGGTCTCAAAGAAACCATAAGAAGAAACCGTGCTTGGCTAAAAGTCCATGGATGGGGGTGGGTGGGTTGGGCATAGACCCTGAGGGCAGGAAAACTTATAAGTGTTTCACTAAGTGGACATGTTGTCAAACTGCCTTCTAAATAGTTTTGTTTATACCCAGAAAGCAATGCTACTCTCAGCCTTGGCCAGAGACCCTTGTTTGTGTAGTGGGCAGAGCTCAATGCAGAGACTTTTCACTTGTCAAAGTGCTTTGAATAAGTGACTGATGAATTCTCAGCCCCCAAGTAGGACATTTATATTATACTCTTCAAGATTCAATGAACATTATGGAAGAGGGGACAGGAAGAATGTCAGGCCCAGAGGATGGGAAGGGATGCTCTGAAATGCTGTGTTCTGGATATGACATGGCAGGTGCTCTCATGAACTCATGGTGGTTGTGATTTCCTGCACACACCTGAAGAAAAATCAGGTCAGTGATCATTCTAGTATAGGTCAGGGAGAGGCCCTGAGGCACTATGCCTGTTTGGGGAGCTATTGGCTGCTGGTCAGTTGACCATGTTCCACTGGGTCGATGGTCTCGTTCACATAAGCATTCAAATCAGCAGAGATCAACTACTTACTAGTGATATTAAAAGCAGCTGAATATTCATTTTGGGCAAACCCATTATCCGTGCATAATAAAAAATATTAGAAGCATCTTAAGTAACATCTGGATAAAAATCAGATCCAGTCAACTCAGCGAAAGGGCAAAGTAGAGTTCATCCAGTGAAAATAAATATGAAGTTTCACAGGAAAATAGGTTCACATGCTACCAAGGCACACGACCAGGTGTGCAGTCTCACTGGAAACCAGGAAAATGCTGACTAAAAAAAGTATGCTGCATGTTGACACACTACATCCCTGAACACCCATGGGAGGTGAGAACATTCCAAATGCCCTTTAGATGGCAGTGTATAAGATCACACCTACTCATAAAGCTTACATGAAGCTATTTAGCAACAGCTGGGAAACATATTCTGGATAATATCGAAACCCCAGGATTTGATTGGCAGCTGTTCTTTTTTTTTCTATCACTTGTACAGAGAAAGAAATGAAAACAGATGTTGGATAACACGTCCAAAGGAAACGCTGTATTTTATTACTACAAGAAAGAAACCAGATCGGTTCTAGAAACCTATCCTATGGGTTTTCTGGGCAGCTCCCAAGCACGAAGACACATTTGTAGGGCAAATGGATATTTTCTACATGCTACACGCTAGTCTGGTGATTTATACCAGATCACTTTACAAAGGCCGTGCTAGGAATTCTACCAAACCAACAAGCTTCAGTTCATTTTCTCAAGGATCTTTTTTGCAAAGATGGTTTTTAATCATCTATTAGCTAAAGCTTTCCTCTGCTTAGCACATGATCGCATGATGACAAATATGTTTCTTTGGCTATCTTGCAAAATGCCCCAGAGCAATGACACTTCCCAAAGTAAATGATGATGCCATTGTGTATAGTCACCAGGGAACAATGGGGGGTGGGCCTTCATGAACAGAATACATTCAAAAGCAGAAACAAAGTCCTTTTTTTTTGAAAAGTAAGTCTCTGCTGGCTGAGATGAGGCATTGTTGTGGCAACCGCCCTGGACACTTGTTATAAAATAAGGCATTATCCTCAAATTTTAAAGTGCGGAAAAAAACCAAGAATGAATGGAATAGCTCTGTTTCAGTGAGTCATTTCCAATAAAAACAACGTAAACCTTAGCAACCCACTACAGGAGAGGAAACAAACTTTTTCATATCTAGAAGGTAGAGACTGCAGCTATCCACACAGAAAGGACAGGACACACTGGACCTGCACTTCCTGGTGTAGAAGAGCCCAGTAAGAAATGCCAACACTAATGTGCTCATTGTCACTCTCCTCCTCCCATGACAATGGGTCTTCTCTGAAGGGAGGTATGCGCACTCAGAAATGTCGACATTAATTACTTTTCCATGTTGGCTTCATGAAATGAGATCAGTCTTTTCCCACTGTCACCTCTGAGATGTATCTTTTTGAAGTCCATCAAAACTGAAGTGGGATTTTGGTCTTGCTGGGCCGGAGAATTTCATTCACTATCATAACCACTTAAGAGACAACTCTTAAGGAAACTCTGGGGTTGATCTTGAGGCTGTGATTGCAAAGAAGATTCTAGAAGACTTAGACTATGAAGTTTCAAACCAATGTCTCAACTTTGTAATATAGAACTAAAAATGACTTCAGGTGATTGGTGGTGGTGGTGGTGGTTCTCCTCCTCCTTCTCCTCCTCCTTCCTCTTCCTCCTCCTCTTTTTCTTCTTCTCCTCTTCCTCTTCTTCATCTTCTTCTTCCTCCTCCTCTTCTCTTCCTCCTTCTCCTCCTTTCTTTCTTGCAGAGAATTGATTCCAGTTGGCTGCATCTAATGGAAGAGTCTTGGGAAGGGAAGGGCCATCTTTTATCCTTTTTTTTTTAACCTCATTTTGACTGAATCCTACAACATCTGGTACATAAACTGATTCCACATGACACAGAGGAAATGTCTGGCTTTGTAGTATTCTGAAAATGAAGATATTTGATCTTGGCCATGACATCCTTATTAAATTATCCTCACATTTGTAGCTTAAGTGGAGAGGTGCCAATTCATTGGGCTTCAGGGTAGAAAATGGTGCTTTAGTGAGTGACTATACTTGACTACTAGTTTTTGAGACTCTTGTGAGTAAAACTGAGGCCATCTTTCTTTTCCTCATCCTGTGTGCGATGCCTTGATGGTCTATCTTTTAACCAAGCTGTTACTCGGTCTGGCAGTTCTTGAATGATTTCCACCTGACATTTGTTACTATTTGTTAAACACCTAGGTATTGGTTATATACTACTATGTAGGAGTTTATATAGTGTTAATTTAATTTATTTACTTATAAAAATTCGATTTTGAGACAGGGCCTCATTAGTCTATCCAAGGCTGGCCTTGAACTTGAAAGCTGTTGAGGGAAATATTAAAAAACAATGGCAAGTTCCCATGCTACACCCAGATACTCTCTGCCACGGGGGGGGGGGGGGTGTCTCACTGCCTCTGTTTGTAAACTAGCCCCAGGCATCAACCAATCACAGTCTTCCAAGCTCCGGTTTGCTTACCTCAGGACCTCTTGTCTCTTCTCAACCATTTACCCTCAGGGGCTAGTTGTCACAAATCCCTTTAACCCAGTAAATCAAAACTCTAGAAGCTTATAATTAATCAGTCAGATTTATATATCAATAAATTCTCAATCCACAATAATTTCAGAGCCAATTGATAATGATACAAGCTGCCCACCTAGATTAGACAAGTTATTCCAATTATTCTATCCCTATATGATATTATAGCTACCAGTGGCTATTTAAAACCACGTGGAATCTGAATCTTCCTGTTCTTCTTCCATCTTGCTTCCTTCTCTCTCCTGTGTTGCTCCCCATCTCTGCAACTCTTAGCTCCGCCTCCCTTTTCCCTGTCCAATCACAGGCCTCCTGCTGCACTAATATTTAAGTTAATTGGACAGGGAAAATCCTGCCACAGAAAGTCTTCTGCCTCAGCTTCCCTCATGCTGGTATTATGGGCAGGAGCCACCAAGTACAACTCGATGAAAGCAATTCAAATAGAACCTTTAATTTCTGACTTCTCCACTGTGGTGTTTTGAATAAGAATGGTCGCCATAGGCTCATATAGGTGAATGAGCAACTGGGAGTGGAACTATTTGATAGAATTAGAAGGATTAGGGGGTGTGGCCTTGTTGGAGGAAGTGTGTCACTGGGGGGTAGGCTTTGAGGTTTCAAAAGCCCATGCCTGGCTCAGAGTCTTTGTCTGTCTCTCTGTCTCTGTCTTTGTCTCTGTCTCTGTCTCTCTCTCTCTCCCTCTCTCCCTCCCTCCCTCCCTCCCTCTCTCCCTCCCTCCCTCTCTCCCTCCCTCCCTGCATCTCTCTAGTTCTCAGCTACTTCTCCAGTACCATGCCTGCCTGCAGCCACACTCTCACCATGATGATAATGGATTAAACCTCTGAAATTGTAAGCAAGCCCTCAATTAAATGCTTTCTTTAAAAGCGTTGCCTTGGTGATGGTGCCTCTTAACTGCAATTGAACAGTGACTGAGACATCCATCTTTATTCCTTTCCCTTCTATTTCTCAGGAACTCTTGTATAGGCATTCATTAGTGTTGTTCCTCAGACTTGCCCTTAAATGCTTTTTTCCATATGACATTACAATTATTTATCTAAAATTTTATCACCACACCACAATTGTCTATTTTTTCTTTTTATTCTACTTTTTTTCCCATTGGACACTTAATCTGACTCTATTCTTGACTTTACACTAACCCTCTCTTCATCTGTTTGTAGTGTACAGCTCCCTCCTACACCTGGACATTATCCTTTCCATTAGCTACTGTCCCTGATGCTCCACCTGCACCAGAACTCATCATGACCTCCAAATGATACATATCTCTCCCCTCAAAATATCTTGCTTTCCTTTAGTTTACATTTCAATGAATATACTAAAGCCTACACAATTAAGTAAATTGGAAACCCAGGAGCTTTCTCGTTTTCCTCTTAAAGGTCAAAGTCCAGTTGGTCATCACACTTCTTCAGCTTTGCTTCCTACATACATTTACAATTGGCGTCTCTCCCCACTTCTCCCACTTCACGCTCAGTCCAACCTTCATCATGATTTTCCTAACCAAATCCCTTGCCACTAGCCTACACCCTCTGAGGCCTCTGTGTCTCTTGTTATTTGACACACTCCAGTTTAGAACTGTCTGTAGAAGCCCCATGAAGTGGAAACTTCTGGTTTCTTTGATCTCTATGGAACTATATGGAACTCTTTGTTGAAACAAAGTCTTACTATGTAGGCCAGGTTAGACTTTAACTTGTGACCCCCAGCTTCCTTAGTGCTGAGAACACAAACACAGGCACAACCACAAGCAGGGGAGTTTTAATCTTAAAGTCACTAAGAGGAATAGCTCACAGTTGTTAGAGATTCTGTTACGTCAGGGGCTGTATTTGGATGATGCTTTGCTGGGGCACACAGGTGAAAGGATGATTTGCTATAGCAAACACATGAAAGGACTCAGGAAGTCCATAAGGAATATAAATATGACCCCACAGACAGTGGGAACTTGAACATTGTTTTGCTTTGATCTGCCTCATTATTCTTTGCTAACAACACACATGTATTGGTTCACCTTACATTGTGTTGCTGAGCTCTGCTTGTGCTGACATCATAGAGAGATGCCAAAGAACTTCTTGTGAGGTTCTTGTGCTTCTTGCTGCTTCTGTGGCCTCAGGCCAGCTGGGTAGCCTTGTGGTTTCTTCTGGATTGAACTACCCTTGCTGGTTTATGTGTTTTGTCTGCCTAGAGGACTGGACTACAGCTGCTGATTCATATTTGGTGTTTGCCACTGGACTGAACTGCTGACATCCTGACAATGAAGATTGGACTCACCCCCAAAGAACTATTTCTAAACAGGTCTACTTCCCCCGTGTTCTAATAACTTTTCTCTTCTACTACCTCTGGTGGGTGGTGGGCTAGAGGGGAGGTTGAACTCTTATTATAGTAGGTTGGAAAAAATTTATTCCTATAGCCTCCTTCACTCTCCCTCAGCTGCATAAAGTATTCCTCTGCAGATGCCTTTTCCCTTTGTCCCTTGCATCAGTTTCCCATCTTTACAGCTATTTTTATTTCCATTTTTACATGCTTATATACTCTTCAGGTTCTTAAGATCTCAGATGACAGAATTAGTATTGCATTTATCTCATTACATGGGAGCATGCCATATGGAACTCTTTGTTGAAACAAAGTCTTACTATGTAGGCCAGGTTAGCCTTTAACTTGTGACCCCCAGCTTCCTTAGTGCTGAGAATACAAACAGGCACCACCACAGTTGTTAGAGATTCTGTTATGTCAGGGGCTGTATTTGGATGGTCTCATGAAATGGATGATGTACAACAAGTAAGAATGACATAATTATTGTCACTCTGGACTACAGTTTTCTTTGGAACTTTTCTTCACTTACTAAGATCTCATAAATGGTTTTTATTGCTGTAGGCTAACTGCTCAGACAAGGCTTCATCATGACAGTTTCATACACACACACACACACACACACACACACACACACACACACACACACAGAGAGAGAGAGAATCCTTCATTGAGTTCTATCCTGGTACTATCTCCTCACTCCCTTCCAGCTTCCTAGTAGTCTTTCTGCTTTGTGCCTAAAAAAAAAAATTCTGTACTGTCTGGAAGACAATGTATAATGCTTGATCTTATAAGTCTGGATTATTTTGCTTCTCATGACGACTCTTACTTCCATCCATTTTACTGCAAATCACATGGTTTTGTTCTTCATTTGACTGAATGATACTTCATTATATACATACATCACATTTGCTTATCTATTGGTGGGTATCTATGCTCACTGTTTGACTTGGGTATGTGAATAGTCACAAAGGATTTTTAAAATGCCTTGTGATACAATTCACACTTAAAAGTCTGTGGTTCAACGGTTCTCAGCATATTAATAGAATTGAATAAGCGTAGCTGCTATATAAACATCATTGAAAGATCATTATAGGAATGCTACTGAGCCGGGCGGTGGTGGCGCACGCCTTTAATCCCAGCACTTGGGAGGCAGAGGCAGGAAGATTTCTGAGTTCGAGGCCAGCCTGGTCTACAAAGTTTGTTCCAGGACAGCCAGGGCTATACAGAGAAACCCTGTCTCGAAAAAAAAAAAAAAAAGAAAGAAAAAAAAAAAAGAAAGGAAGGATAAAACTTTAGCCGGGCAGTGGTGGCGCACGCCTTTAATCCCAGCACTTGGGAGGCAGAGGCAGGAGGATTTCTGAGTTCGAGGCCAGCCTTGTCTACAGAGTGAGTTCCAGGACAGTCAGGGCTACACAGAGAAACCCTGTCTCGAAAAAAAAAAAAAAAAAAAGAAAGGAATGCTACTGAGCATCATTGGCCAATAGTTATTTAGAGAAGGCAGCAGGATTCTTTCATCTCAGGCACTTGCATTTCCAGGCACTGAGAGTCTTTTTTAAACTTCACTCTCTTTGTGATGCCACATTATTTCTTTAACATTAAATTTCCTTCTGTTTTATAGAAATGAAATTTCAGAACAGGGTCCATTTGGCCAATGCTTAGCCCCCCAGAAGAGCAACTATGCACAAAGGCAACTTCTAAAGAATAAGAAACACATTAAGGAGAAGATTCCTATAGGCCCATGCTACATTTTTTGTTGAATTTCCTCCATAAATGTTTGATGTAGTAGATAAGTGTCAGTATTACTTGCAACACATCACAACTGACAAGTGCTATAGACATTCCTATTTCCCAAAGGCCCCAGGACTCTGGTTAAAGAAAGTTAAGGGAGTGTTTTAGAGAGTCATTTAATGCTGTGGTATTTCATTTGTTCCATTGACTTTTCTCTGTAGGAAAAAAGAAGACTGATTTAGTTGGAATATTCTGACTGCTCAACTGTGGGCACTGATAGAGAGTCAAAAGCCCAGTATATGTGAAGCCATATGCTAAACACTGGGTTTAGTTGTAAGGTGAGACTCATCCAAACTGCAGATACAACACTTTTCACAGCAAACCATCTCATGTATAGAAATTATCCATAGCAAATGGAAATTGTCCTGTGTACCGAATGTGCTTATATCCATCACATTTAGGTTCTTGTGATTCTCAGAATTCAAATGTTCTCCTCAGACTTTTAGAATTTACAGCATGGAACATGAAGCAATTATGTCATATGTCAGCTGTACATAGGGCTTTTGTTGGCTGTAGTAGAGAACAGTTGACTGCTGTCTACTAGAACTTTAGTTTTTAGATTGAGGCAAACATGCAGAAACAACCACAAGATTATCTTTGTTAAGCTTTTACCAGCTTTCAAGGAAGTCACAATGGGAATAGGAAAAGAAGAGACTCAACTGGGGTGTGGAAGACAGCTTTAGAAAGACAGGAACTTTGAGTTAGAACCTGAGCGATAAGATTTCCCACTGAGCAAATGGCACCAGATACAAGGAATTCCTGACCAGGGAACTATGGGGCAAAGGCTTGACAGTAGAGTAGCTGAAACCCAGAATGCTGGGTTGTGCAGAGAGAGCCTGTGTAGGTAAGAGGGCTATATGTGTTGTAACTGCCTGTGGTGAGTCTGGGGTCTCAAACTGTAGGTTCCCAAAGATGGCAGCCCATGTAAGAGGATGAAAACATCCCATTGTATTCCCAAGCTCAGCCCAGGCCTGACTCATTTAAGGTCGACTCAAATAATTGTTGAATAGCATGAGAGGGAGAGAGGGTGGCAGAATGCAAAGACCCACTCAAACACTGGAATAAGAGACCTTGGGAGGCCGTGAGGTCATGAAGTGAACCAGAGAACAAGCTGAGAAGGATGTGCAAGACAAGCACTAAGAATGGGCAGCGACCCAGGGAGCTGTCCACCACCCTGTCCCTGGATGGATGAAGAAAAGCTTGGGGTGACACTTTCCCCACTATGAAGAACACACACAGATCCAGGGGAATCTGGTTTTCTCTTTGGGAACAAGAAGTATCTGTTCTTAATACTTGAAGGCACCCAGCGGAGTATTGGGTTGGTTGACAGAGCAGGGGTTATGCAAAGATCTAATTTTTAAAAAAACCACATGGAGGACTTTCCTGACAGGAATTATTATCCATAATCGAGCCACAACTGAAGTGGAGTGAGACCTCTCCCTGTCCCCCACCACCGCTCCGCATTGTCTCTTTTATGAAAATTGTCAATATTATCTCTAAACAACACTCAGAATTACCTTCGCTTAAGTTTGCATGGGACCAAACTGAGCACTAAATCAATGGAAGATCCAGTGAGCAAGGCCTTGGGTGTCTTTAGCACTAAGAGCTTTGTGCTGGGCAGTTCAGTCTGAGAGCGTGGTTCTGGGTGTTGGCAAGCCTGAGACCTTCAATTTAAGGACTGGTTGAATCCGTAGAATTGGGCCAGCCCCATTTTTTTAAAAAATAAGTAATAATAATATCCACCTTTTAGAGCCCAGGGGATTTACTGAATCATAAGCATCTCTCTTTCTCTTACTGTGGAGAAAATACACACAACATAAAGTTTACTGGCTTCATGAAAGTAAAAGTGAACCTGCATAGGGAAGGAGGCACTAATGGGAAGGAGAGGAGAAGGGAGAGGCAGGAGGTGAGGAGTGGAATAGGTCCACTATACGGCACATATATATACCGGTATATATATGTATATATATATACGCACACACACACACACACATATATATATATATATACATATATATACCGGTATATATATATACGCACACACACACACACACACACACACACATATATATATATATATACATACATACACACACACAGCTTAGTGGCTTTAATGTGCTTAGCAGCACTGTACCACTTTCTGGAATCATCCCTCTCCAGAATGCTTCTCTCTTCCACCTGATCTGCCAAATATCAATGCTCCCCGTCCTCCTCCTGTAGCCCCTGGCAACCATCATTTTACTTCCTGTCTTTGAGTCCAACCACTCAAGGCAACTCCCGTAAGTGGAGCAAAGCAGCAGTTTCTTTCTGTGACCGGCTCTTGATCCTAGCAATGTCCTCAAGGCTCAGTCACAGAAGCACATGGTCCCTGTCTGTCCTCCATGGCTAAATACTACCCTGTTGAGTACACCTTGTGCACCTATCCATAGAGGGGCACTTGAGTTGCTCCCTACCTCTCAGGTATTGTGTAATGCTGCTATGAACACGAGCATACACTTATCTTGTGTCCTTGCTTTCTATTCTTTTGATTATATACCCAGAACTGCGAACCTCTCCTTAACAGAAGGACTTAGTTCTTTTCAATTTCATTTCCTATCAATTTTGCTACCAGCACATTTGAGGGCCAATTCAGTAAAAACAAGCTATCACTTTCTCCTGAGGAGCCACTTGTAGATTATTTATTACAAGTTAAGAATGTTAAATAATATAGTAACATTTCACAAAGGATTATTGCTATGGTGAAAATAGAAAAAGATACTTCTCGTCTTAGGGACTGAACAGTCATCCCTGGATGCCTGCAGAAGATTGACTGCAGTGTCCCACGGGCACCAGAATCTGCAGATCCTTGTAAACTCTCTCTCTCTCTCTCTCTCTCTCTCTCTCTCTCTCTCTCTCTCTCTCTCTCTCTCTCTCCCTCCCTCCCTCCCTCTCTCTCTCTCTCTCTCTCTCTCTCTCTCACACACACACACACACACACACACACATACACACACAGCCTCCCTCTCACCTTCAATCCTGTCTAAGTTATTCATACCACCAAGTAAAATAAAAATGCAGTATAAATAGCCACTGTATTGTACTTTTAAGGAAATAATGACAAGAAAGAAGATTGTACTTTCCCAGCAAGAAATTTGAAAATATTTCTGATCCACAGGTCATTGAATCTATGCATGAAGAACCCATGAATTGTACCATAAATAAACTGAGTTTACTTTTACTGCTCTAGCAATTGAAAAATAATAATGTAACTAAAACGATATAATATTATCAAAGGTATAGTGTCATGGTTAAGGCTTCAAACAAACAAAAACACCAATCCCATAAGCAACTAGAGACAGCCAAGAGACTGTGGACAGTCATGTCAGTTAATAGACCGGTTACAAATGAAGTCACTTCTTATGTACCAGGTAATAGCTACCCACTTGATATTTCAGAGCAGGGGTAGAGAAAGTAACCCAGGTGCTATTTTGCATTGACTATAGAGAGGTTTTTCTTCCCTAATTTAAACATGTCAGAGTAAACATTTGGAGAGCTTGATGGGTTCATTGCTACTTTGATGAAATATCCAACAAAAGCAACTTCTAGAAGAAGAATCTATTTCACTCACAGTTTGAGAGGGATACAGTCTGTCATGGTGGACAGGCCTGATGGCAGGACTGTGAAGGGGTGTTGATTCTGTCTACACAGTCAGGAAGCAGAGGGGTGAGCACTGGGATGCACATTCTTACACTTTTCTTTCATCTGGGAGCCCAGCCAATCGCAGGGTGATGCCCCCATTCAGAGTAGGGCACTAGCCTCATTTTACCCTCTCTGGAAATAGACTCACATTCTCCAAGCCCAGAGGTTCATCTCCTAGGCAGTTCTCAATCCTGTCAAGTTGACAAGATGAATTACCACAGATGTGCTTACATTAGCCAAGGACTCTTTGGAACTATTTTGATAGGTTTGGATGAATAGTTTCATGCACTAAGTTCTCTTTACAAACAAAAGATGGACTCTTAAAGTCACTCTTTCAACAATGATTTCCTTCTAATCCCCTTTGTCAAACCTGCACTCACTCACAGTATGACAAAAGGTCTTGAGGAACACAGGGAGTCTGTGTGAAGTTCTTTAGCTGCTTGCACAGGCTCCCGTGTCTTTGTTGCGTGCCTGCCCTGAAAGCCACAGGTCTTATACCAAGAACCTGCAGGTTCTTTAGGACCTTGGTGTGTCTTCTGTGAAGTTGGCCCAATTTGTAGTCTGTCTTTAAATAAAAGGGCATTCAAAGACAAAATCAGCTGTTCAGATGTGGGCTGATAGGTTTAGGATGTGGGGCAAACCATGCCTCTATGTGTGATTCTGGGATTTTCTTTGTTCCTGTTAAGTTGAAATTGACAGGTAACTGACATTTTTATGTAATGCATGTGCTATACTACTCACAAAAGACTGATTTATTTTCACCTTTAATTATGCTATATGTCACAATATCCCATGCGTGTTCAGCGGCTGCAGGGCATCAGATCCATGGAGCTGAAGTTACAGTTGGTTGTGAGCTGTCTGACAGACATGAGGGTTGAGAACAAAACTCATGTCCTCTGGAAGAGCAGTAATCACTCTTTACCACTATATAGTGAACTATGATAACAACTGTAAATATCATTATTCCAGATTTCTAGATCAACCACTCAACCTGTGGGTCTCCAACAATTTGGGGGATTGAACAGTCCTTCCACAGGGGTGACCCAAGACCATTGGGAAATGAAGGTGTTCATATTATATCATAACAGTAGGGAAATTACAGTTATGAAGTAGCAACAAAAATAATTTTATGCTTGGGGAGTCACCACAACACGAGGGACTATATTAAAGGGTTGCAGCATTAGGAAGGCTGAGAGCCAGTTTTCTATATGAATAAACTGAGACTGGCAGGTGTGGCAGCTTGGAATTGGAAATCAAGTCGATGTCACTCTTACAGTCTTTGCCACCCAACTTTTACCTTCCCATCAGCATGGCATATATTTTCTTACCTAGTTGCTGGTACTCTATTGACTCAGATGGGGAAAAAGTCAGTGATGTTCTGATTTGCCTCAGTCTGTCAATAATGCTAGGACCACACATAACCCTGTGATTCATCTCTCCTTTGTCTTCTTTTGATTTTTTTTTTCCTCCTGCAACTTAATGTGATGCACAGTTTCAGACCTGGTTCAAAATGCAGTTGCTTAATAGCCTTGTCTCCACCATGCCAAAGAAGGAAGTCAAGGCATGTTTGACTCATGAGTGAATGTATACTGTCTGCCTTGTTTCTAAGTCGTCACAAACCATATCTTGAAACTTCCTTTTAGGATCTCCCAAGACTCCTATTAGGTTAGCTACCTGTAGCTTTTACTATCTTCTCTTTCCTCATCTCAGATAACAGTTGCATTTTTACTAACCGTGCACTTCTGGTCTTAGGGCTTTTGCTGTTGTGATAAGATGGCATGGCCATGGGTTTGAAAGGGCTTAATTTTAGCTTATAATCCTCAGGTCCCATTCCGTTGCTGAGGGAACTCAGCGGGAACTCAAACAGGGAAGGAACCTGAAGGCAGACACTGATGCAGAGGTTATGGTGGGTGCTGCTTACTGGCTTGCTTAGTTTGTTTTTCTTATAGCACTCAAGGTCATGAGCCTAGAGGTGGCATCGCCGGTTGGTGGGCTGGGTCCTCCCCCATCATCTACTCACTAAGAAAACGTACTATAGACTTTTGTACAAGGCAGCCTTACAGAGTCATTTCCCTAGCTGAGGTTCACATAATTCTAGCTTGTGCCAACTTCACATAAAACTAACCAGCATTGGTATGCAGTCACTGATAAGGGGATATTGACCCAGAATCTCGGAATACCCTAGACACAATCCGCATATCAATAGATTTCTAAAAAGATGGAAGGAGAGACCCCTGGTCCTGGAAAGACTGGATGGACTGGATGTAGGGGAACGCCAGGACAGAGTAACGAGAGGGGGTTGAATGGAGAAAAGAGGGAGGGAAGGGGGCTTATGGGACTTTCGGGGAGGGAGGAAACAGGAAAGGGGAAGTGATATGGAATGTAAATTAAAAAAAAAAAAACTAACCAGCACAAATTCCTAAACTATCCCAGTGACTATCACCACTGTATTGCATTTCCTTCAAGTACAAACACAAATTTCACAGGATTTTTCCTTTCCTTCCTCTCTTCCCCTTTTCCTTCTCCCTTTTTCACAAGGTCTTGCTTTGTAACTCCAAATCCCTCCAACTTGTAGACTTCCTGCCTCAGCCCAAGAGCTGGAATTAGAGCCAACAGATCTGACTTTGTTTCTTTTGATTGTTACCTGTTTTCAGTTCCTCATTAGGCTTATGCGATGGACTACGTCTTACCAGCTTTGGAGTTGGGCAGGAGAAGAAGGTCTGCCTCAGGGTGCAGAGCTTGTGAGAGAGTATTCTTGGCAGACACTGGGGAGCAATGATGGATCAGCACAGCTTTACATATGTGTGCATGACTAGTCAACATAGAGTCACATGTGTACATGGCTGGGCCAGCATAGCTTCACATATGTATGTGTGCATGGTTGGACCTGCATACTTTATGTATGTATACATGACCGGCTCAGTATAACTTCACGTATGTGTACACTGCTGGGCCAGCATAATCCCATGGATGTGTGTGTTGCATGTGTGATCATTTTTCTGACTGCTCTGAATTTCTGCTATCACACTTTCGTACATATATATTTTATATATGTCTACATACATACACAATACAGATTCAATACAGATATGAAATCCTTATATAGCCATACAAATTTTTCTCTTAAAAGAAATAAATTATAAACAATAAAAATAAACTTAAGCTTAATTTAATGTGGTGCTTGCTTTAAAAATAAAATAGATTCACAGTTTAAAACAATTTGTTCGTTGGTATACAAGTGATCTTGATTGGTGCAATTTTTATGCTAATGACAGAAATCCTGAATTTTGTCTCTCAATGTTTATTTAAGTATATATCACTATAAGCAAGATATTTAAAATAGTCTTTATGTTTCAGTTATTTGAAACCATATTTCCATTTTGAATAGTTTTAGTAAGATTTGTGCCATGATAGAATCACCTTTTATCTACTTTAACTTGGTGTCTCATAAAACACATCCATGCTCCTGAACCAAGAAACACTCAACAACATAACAAAACCATTAAGGGGAATACTTGGTACATGGTATTTTCTCGCTACACAGTAGGAATGTGATATTTCAATGTGTGTGTTCTGACCTTTCTGTACCACTGCCTGAAATTCTTAGCCAGTCAACACAGACGTTTCAGTTGTTATCAGACTTGTTATTCCTACTTGACAAGCCACGTCCAACGAGTCACATGTATCTGCTAGGTACGCTGATGCATGCTATGAATGATGTTCTGTAGAAATCTGAGTAGGCAGCCAGAACTTTTTTTCCTGAGGTAACAGGAAAACAGGTGGCCTTATGATTCCTTTTTGTAATTTTTTTTCTTTAGGTGACATGATGTTACATCTTGATTGTCACAAAGGAACCAAGCCATTTCTCCAGCCCGTTATATGACCTCAAGCTCCTACCACGGAGATTTCTCCATCATAATGGAGCAAGCCCTGTGAGCCAAAGCAGACACTTTCTTCTTAAGTTGCTTTGTCAGGGTATTTTATCATAGCAGCGGGAAATAGGTTACTATCGTTGCAAGCACGGGAACAAATAGCCCAGAACATATTATGAACAATTAAGAACACATTGTTTCAAATGTTTCATTTGTTTCAAAACGGGAAAAAAAGAAACTGTTCCACCAAATTAGTCAGACAAATTTGGCTGATAAATAGATATAAAGAGGAATCAAATAGAAATTTCAGAACTGAAAAAAATTAAGCAACTGAAACCCAAATCTTGGCCTCAGAAGCAGAATGGAAATGGAGAGAAAAAAAGCCAGAGTCCTGGGAAACAGAGTAGAGGAAATCACCCAATCTGCATTGACAAAATCAACTAAAACCAAAAGTTTTTGAGATCTCTGACCTGTGAGGCTATAAGGAAAGATTGGCCTTTCTATTCTTAGAATTTGGAGGGGCATGTAGCTTGCATTTTTTTTAAATTATTATTTAATTTTTTTTGCAGTTCAGTCATTATCCCCCTCCCAGTCTACCCTCCAACAGTTACTCATCCCATTCCTCCTTCCCCATCTCCAAGAGGATGTCCCCAACCATCCCATCCCACCAGACCTCCCTACTCCCTGAGGCCACAAGTCTCTCCAGGGTTAGGTGCATCTTCTCTCACTGAGGCCAAACTCCACAGTTCTCTGTTGTATGTGTTAGGGGCCTACTATCAGCTGGTATATGCTGCCTGGCTGGCGGCTCAGTGTCTGAGAGATCTCGAGGGTCCAGGTTAGTTGATACTGCTGGTCTTCCTACGGGGTCTCCCTCTTTCTCCTAGCTTGCATTCTTTATGGAAAAAGAGAGGCTCAGCAGGAGGGGAG
This sequence comes from Tokudaia tokunoshimensis, assembly GCA_036184795.1. Lineage (NCBI taxonomy): Eukaryota > Metazoa > Chordata > Mammalia > Rodentia > Muridae > Tokudaia > Tokudaia tokunoshimensis. Next base: position 111,315,447 of record BTHU01000016.1, on the reverse strand, counting down.
GGACTAGAAGAGGGCAATAGGGCCTTAGGACTACAATACTGCATGGAATTATTAAAAAGAAAAAAGAATTCTTAAAAAAGTGCCTAAAAAGTGTTAAAAATGGCTAAACACTCTGAACTTATCAAGATATAAAACCATGGAAACAAGAAGCTGAGTTAGCTCCAAGCAGGACAATCATGGAGAGATCTATGTCATGAGATCACATGATATGGAAATCACATGTCAGCAGCCGCAACCCAAGGACAAAGAAAACATGTAGAGTCAACCAAAGAAAACCGACACCCTGTTTTGGGGGAAACCAACTGGAACAACGATTTGTGTTCTGGAACCATGGCTGTGAGAAGGAAGTCCATACCCATTTTCAAATGCTAAAGAAAAAGAACTGTTGCCCCCAGTTTTTAATAGCCATAAAAATCTATCCTCGAGAATGAAAAAGAAACAAAGACACTCCCAGGCAAAGGGAAACTAAGTCTTAGTCACCAGCAGATCTACTCTGAAGGAATGGCTACAGAATGTACAAGTTTGATAAACCTCTTCAAACTTGACCAACCAACCAACCAACCAACCAACCAACCAATCATCAATCAATCAATCAATAATCAATCACAAACATGTTAAGATCTGTCACCATAGTGTCTACAGACAGCAACAACAGTAAAGCAATATTGTAAGCAACTGCATGGATGCGTGACTGGCTAAACATATCAAAATCAGTTAGTGTGAGCTACCATATTGACAGGACCAAAGAAAGCACATGATTAAATCAACACTTACAGAAAATGTATCTGACAGGATTCAGCACACAGTCACAAGACCCAGAAATATCACTGCTCAGCCTCAATTTGATACAGAGAATCAAATAAATACTATTGGCAGCTAGCAATGTAGCCGAGGAAGAAAGATTTGTCGAGTTCCCTGTGAAATTATGAAGAAGGGGTGAGAGCGCTGATTCAGTTCTTGTTAATTCAGTGCTGGGCTTTCTAAGCAGTGTGATAGGGGAACAGAAGACTCAGTGGTCGAACGAAAGAAATAAAACTGCCCCCAGATGATGCTATAGCCTGTATAGAAAACCCCAAAGACTACCAAAAACCTCACTAGTGAATTCGGCAAAGTCGCAGGATATAATACCCACATGAAAATGAAGTGGATTGATCTAGTTATTAACACAGAAATTAAAAACAGTACCATTTACAGTAGCTCAAAAATGAAACATTTAGGGAAACATTTAGGTCCAAATCTAGCAAATCAAGTGCAGAGCCATGGTTAAAACCATACAATACTGATGAAGAAGTGAAAGACCTAATGCATGTAAATGCTCTCTATACTTAGGAGCAAGGATACTTAACAAATCAGAAATGCCCATTTCCTCATATTAATGTACAGGTGCAACTCAATCCCTGTCAAATTCCATAAAGACCTTTTTCTATCTCTCTCTTTCTCTGTTTCTTTTGTTTCTTGTTTGTTTCTACAATATTTCTCTATTATGAAGCTCTGTCCTGGAACTCCCTATATATAGACCAGATTGGCCTTGAATTCACAGAGATCCACCTGCCTCTGCCTCCCAAGTGCTGGGATTAAAGGTGTGTGCCACCATACCGGGATGCCCATAAAAGACTTTTATAGGTGTTAATAGAACCATTTTGACATTTCTATGGCAAATACGGGAACAAAAACATCTAAAATGATTTTTGAAAAGAATACTGTTTTCGTCTATTCAAAGACTCATACAGGTACAGCCAGCAAGACACACTCTGTTACACTAACAATCAAGACGTAGGGATGAGTAAAATGGAATGTGGAGCCCCAGGAGACACCCACACATCTCCAACTGCAAGGGCTATGGGAGAGATGAGGGGCCATATTTGGACAATGGTGCTGGGTATGCACACAAACTCTGGCAGGGAGAATTTTGACCCAAGTTTAACTATATAAAAACAGATCCTGGGCTTAAATGTAAACCAATGGGAAGTAGTGAAGAAAATCTTTACAAGGAACTCTGAAGAAGGTATCTGGGATTTTATGTGAGATGAGGGATGGCCCAAAGACTCGTGGTAGGAGAATAATAAATCAGACTTGATAAAACTTAAAACCTGCGTCCCTGTGTACGACCTAATTGGAGTGGAGCTGCATCTAGTGGGGGAAAATTCTTTTAAAAGTTCTAATTATTAACACATTTGAGTTGTATAGATTTATGGGTAATGTTTGTTTCCACGTACAAACACACCATACTTTGATCACGTGACTCTTTCTACTGCCTTCCCATCTTTCTCCTGGCTCCTTCTCTGTTTCTCTAGTGGTCCTTTAGGAGTTGAAAACCATCCATCTCACAATGGATGATGCTCTCGAAACCCAAATCAATTAAGATGTGGGCAAAGTCACGAAGAGACGCTTCACAAATGAGCCCAGGAATAGAGGTTCGGGGTCACCACTCACCACTAAAATGAAGTCACACATGACAGAGCACTGTGTCCTTACCAAAATGGCGTCCTTACCAAAATGGCGTCCTTACCAAAATGGCGTCCTTACCAAAATGGCGTCCTTACCAAAATGGCGTCCTTACCAAAATGGCGTCCTTACCAAAATGGCGTCCTTACCAAAATGGCGTCCTTACCAAAATGGCGTCCTTACCAAAATGGCGTCCTTACCAAAATGGCGTCCTTACCAAAATGGCGTCCTTACCAAAATGGCGTCCTTACTGAAATGGAAAGAGCACCAGCAGTGGCAACGACACATGTGGGTGACTCATGAAATCATATAGTGTTAGCCAGTTTATTAAAAATGCTAAGTGTCCGACCACCAGACAACCTCGTCTTTGACCTCCTGGAATGTAGTTTAGACAAAGAACTCAAAGCTCTTTACAGGAATGGAGTCAGGAGTGGATTCACAGACCTGGTTAGCACATTGTGTTGACCCTGAATCAGTTTTCTCTACAAAGTTGGTCAATGCTGCTGTGGATGGCCATCAAAGAAGGCAGGAGGAGAGAGGACAGGGCTGGCATTTCCTGTTTATTCTTCTCCAATTCTTTGGAAAGGCAAGTGATTCTTAATGACGGAACTAGTTCCTGAACACTGTCTCTGCCCACATGGCACTGGCCAAACCCACATGGCACTGGCTGCTAAGAAAATCAGAGGTGTCCACAGGAAAAGGCGTTTGAAAGACAATGTTGAATGTAGTTGAAGGCACACACATTCACTGTAGTTTTCCTCAGCTCTAGCTGTACCGACATGGTGGTTTTGAAACTCAGAGAAGTAAGATCTCATTCATCTCAGCAACAACAAAACGGTTTCCAGGAAATGTGGAGAGTTGTCTACTTCACAGATTCTGAACATGAGCTGTAACTGTCCATGGTACAAGGCAGGGACACACTTCAAAGGTTTGTGAGCAAAACAGAAATATGATCTGCAAATAGACTATCACTTAAATAGAAACAGTATTTAAATGTCCACACACACTCTGACTGAATCAATTAAGTACAAAGAGAATTATTAGTCTCCCTGACTTTCCCAGTTATGCACTTTGGTGTTGAAAAGATGACTTTTATCCACCTGCATTCATTTCACATTGGGGTAAATTATACTAATTTCTTGTGCTTTGGGTCATAGAGAATGAAAAGATAATTGTCTTAGTTAGGGTTTTTATTGCTGTGACAAAACACCATGACCAAAAGCAGACTGGGAAGGGTTTAGTTTGCTTCTACTTTCACATTATAGTTCATCCTTGAAGGAAGTCAGGACAGGAACTCAAACAGGACAGAATCTAGGGCAGGAGCTGATGCAGAGGCCATGGAGGGGTGCTGCTTACTGGCTTGCTCATTATGGTTTACACAGCTGCTTTTTTTTAAAATATAGCATCTAGGACCACCAGCCCACGGGTAGCATCATCCACAATGAGGTGGACCCTCACACATCAATCGTTAAGAAAACACTCTACAGGGTTGCCTGCAGCCCAGTCTTATAGAGGCATTTTCCCCATTGAGAGTCCCTCTTCCCAAATGATTTCAGTTTGTGTCAAGTTGACCTAAAACTAGCCAGGACAATAATATTCACCTGTTAAATATGGATTAACCTCTCCACAAAGAATCACCGAAGAGCCTTTTCCTAACACACGAAAAGGGACAAATCCTTCTGGTTAAAATGTTCTCTGCTATGGTAGCAACAGAATACACTATATACACACTGAAGCAGAAAATTCCAAGATCGCAATGAGTAAAGCGAATGAAACGCAAGTGCAGTGGGGCCCGGAGGGGAGAGAGAGTTAATACACAAAGCTCCCCTTTCACGTGGGGCAGGACTAGACTATTAAGACTTGCTCTGTCCTTCCCTCTTCTAACCCTGGGAGCCCTCCTCTTCTGCTGTCTTTATGAACTGGCCTTTGCTCTTCTCTAATGAAAGAGGCGCTTATGTTCTGTCCTACTCTTTCTGGTGCCCAAAGGAAGCCCAGTTATGGGAAAAATAACTGTAGGTCTAAAGGAAGACTGGAGTGTGTTTCCAAGGCAACGGCACTCTAGTCTCCACGTCTTCGCTGGAGTGTCAGTTCCGGGAAACGCCTGCAGGGGGCGGTGTATACCGAAGAATGAGCAGAGGTTGGTGCAGCCACAGAGGGACGAAAGGCAGGGTAATTTTCCCACTCAATTTTAAAATGTTTGTTTCAAGGGTGATTTAATGAAAGAGTCATTGGACGTTAGGAACTTGAGTTTCTGTGATTATCTTTTCTAAGGCTTCCATTTCTCACGTGGGGAATTAAGCCTTACAGATAAGGAATTAAACCGCGAAGAAGCTTTGGGTTTAAGTAGCTTCTGAGCAGCGTTGATGCCAGGGCTGAGATAGGGTGATCACCTGCCGTGCTGTAGAAGACCTCTAACCAGCTGTGGCCAGCTTTGCAGAAAAGATAAACATCCAATGGTAAAACACCCCCAGACTCTCTCCCACTCCCAAACTAGCATTTCTAAAATTCAGGACGAAAAGCAACCAACAGCCTTCAGAGGAAACCATGAAATTGAAAGTAGATAGGATTATTAGTGCGATGCTGTGTTTTGTTGTTTTTCCATGGGGTCTGATGTAAAAGCAGCAGACAAAGGTTTTCTTATTGCTCTCTGTCTCTTCGTGTCTCTGTCTCTCTCTTTCCCTCCCTCCCCCTTCCTTCCTCCTCCTTCTCCCTCCACAACTTTCTATGTAGATTAGGCTGGCCCTGAACCCACAGAGGTCTGTTTGTGCTACCATTCTCAGCTATCCCGCCTTAAAAAAAATGAGTCAGATTAAAATACAATGACATTTTGCCCTTTTCTTTCCTCCCTGCAACCTCTCCCACGTGCTTACCCACCCTTATTACCTCTCAAAATCATGTCTCCCCCTTCTTCTTTAGTTGCCATTGTTTTACACACACACACACACACACACACACACACACACACACACACTTTATATATTTATTTCCCTGACATCTCTTCATTGGTCTATGTACTATTCATTTTTATAGTTTCCAGATATTTGTGGATTTTCATATTTCTGTTGTTTAATTAAAGCACAATTCTGTCGATCAGGACATATACATTGTATGTTTTAAATTATATATTTAGCATATAGGCATATATGATATATACATATGTACACACACACACACAGTGCATAAATATATAAATACGCCCTGCTCAGTCTGTATACTGCTTTTTGTGTATAAGTGGTTTCAGGGCTGACCACTAGAATTGGATCACCTATTAGGGGCTCCATCCTTGAAGAAGACTTCCTCCTGCTTTCAGTATTTCTTAGCTGCCTTAAGTTCTTAGTCTCTGGGCGGGGCCCACTGAGGTTCCCCATGACATCCAGCATTTCAGTTGGCGCTGTACTTCTTCAGTGGTCTTATTTAGGCCACCATGTTGTTTGGGTTCCTTGAGTGTGGCTTCTCTGTGGTTTCTTGGAGACACAACGTCACTGCAGTTTTCCTGATCCTCTGGCTTTTGCAATCTTTGCCTTCCTTCTCCCACAATGTTCCCTGAGTCTTAGGTGCAGGTGTTGTGTTGTGGACATCTATCCTTACACCCGCAGATAAGTGTAGTTCTTAACCCTCATAAATCATACATCAGAAGGAAACCATTAAGGGAAACCACATCCAGTCAGAATGCAAAGAGCAAGTGGTCTAGATCCCAGCCCTTGCTCTCAAATCTCCTCAATGGGCACACTGGCAAGCGGCCCCAACTCTCCTCTTAGCATGGCCTTCTCAGTATTCAGAAAGTTCTTGTAAGTCTTGCTTCCATTTAATTCTAGCAGTTATAACATTTCCTCCCTGACTTCTTCAAAGCCACACTGTCATTCGACAGAGATTGCTCAGTCTCTAAGAATTCCTGTAGTGTCTGTTATTTTTCTTGCTATTGACTTCTGGTTTTGTTCCTTTGTCTTTTATTTCACTGTCGACTTTAGATGTTAGCTTTGCTGGATATAGCAGTCTTGGCAATTATTTGCCTCAAGGGCTTGAAATACACTGTTCCACACTCTCTTGCTTTTAGGGTTGCTGGTGAGAGACCCCATTAACCCAACGTGTTTGCCTTTTAGGTGAGTTGGTATTTTTTTTCTCATAGTGTTTATTTTTTAAGTTTTTGTTTTATTTCTGTGTGTGTGCGCGCGCGCGTGCTTATGTGGTGTGCCTCTCTGTGTGTATGGACATATGTGTATGCGGGACCAGCAAAGACCAGCAGAGGTTCCCGTGGAGCTGTAGTTACAGACATTGAAAAGTCATGGAAGGACTTTCTATGTGTGCCACTAAGTGAAGAAAGCAGAAAAGTTTAAATAGCAAATAACATATTCGACTATTTTACTCTAGAGCAGGAAAGACTAGGCAGGGAGGGTGGGTGATTGGGGAAGAGATATCTAAGAAGGTAGAAGACAGATTTCCAGGGCAGGGAAACTACTTTTTAAATGACTTGACAATTGCCAGATATGTCATTATTTGCTTGTAAAGCCTTTTGAATGCACAAGATGGAGTGTGAGCTGAAATAGGTGCCGTGGACTTTGAGTGACAATGAGGTCTGTGAGCAGGCCACAGATTCTACCATGCTGTTGGGATGTGGGTGGGGAGGATGACTGTGGATGGAGACAAGAGAGATATGGGAATCTTTTCTATTTTTTTCCTCAAATTTGTTCTGAACCTGTAACTACATTGAAAAATGAAGTCTACTTTTAAAAACCGGAGAGAGTCTGTAGAGAAACTGGGTCTAGTGTGCTGTGAGCCTGGGTAGAAGGTAGAGACAGTCATCCTGGCTGTGAGAGAATCCCCATCAGAGGCTGAACTGGACCTGTAAGCATGTGTAATGGGGTCTTTGTCCGTTATGGTAACCAGACAAACGTCTCTGTTCACTCAAACAAACAAACAAAACCAAAACACACTGTGTACCAGCTCTGTGCCAGGAGTCTGGGACAGTCTTATATACATAATCAGAGAGCACGTATGTGATCAGGCAGTTAAAATCCTGGGGACAAATATTAGGATAGTTGTTTAACAGGGTTCCTAGAGCAACTCTTCGTACTGACGATTTGGATGGATGATGTCACTTCCCAGCTTGCTTTTGGGGAAGATGACAACTAATTAGCTGCTAGAACCCTTCTGCTAAACTCACCACAATTTTCTTAAATAACTTCTTGCCCCACCGATAAAAGTCTTGCCAAATTCAGCTCGAACAGATTGGTAAGTGTTATTTATTTTTTAAAGGATTTTATTCCGTTCCGGGAGCAGCAAAGGCAAGCGATACGTTAACTCAAGCAGAATACGGAGGGAGGCAGACGAAAGAGGCCCTGCAAATGTTTCCCTGTAGCCCCGACAGCCAGATGTTACAAGTTATAAATTGCCAAGTTTAAAAGTCACAGAGAGAACCAAAATACACTTTTTCTGTGATTGGGACTCCAAGCCAAGAAATGAGACTCTGTGGCTTAGTCTTTCTCCCCCAAATTAGGCAGCTCTCCTTCCCTGCCACCTCCCAACAGCTGCTACCCCACCTCCTCCCTCCCATGTATTAGAAATGGTCTCAGCAGCTGTCTGAGGAGCTGCAGCAACTGCCAGCATTTGAGTTTTAGTGCATCTGTAAGCTGTTCAAAGAACTCTGTGCCAGAATGTTTCTCTTGGTGAGGGCTAGGGTACAAAAATTCAGACTTTCCGTTTAAGTCGTAAGAAATTCCTGGCCAATAGCTTGAGATTTCTGGCGCCCAAAGTATTTTCTCCTCCTCTCCATTGTCCCTTTTAAAAGACAGGCTCTCATGCAGGTCAAGACCATGCAGCCTCTGGCTGATCTGGAACCCACCATGTAGACCACCATGCTGGTCTTGAACTCATAGAGATCTACCTGTCCCTGCCTCCTGAGTGATGGGATTAAAGGTGTGCACCACCATGCCCAGATCTTCTTTTAAAGAAAGACTTTGTTTTTAACTTAAGTTTATGAGTATGTGTGTCTATGGGACTGTACGTGCACATGAGTGCAGGTGCCCTGCAGGGCATACGGGTGGAAGTTGGAGTTTAGCTAAATCTTCTTAGGGACATGGTGACTTTTCAGGAAGAATTTGCAGTGGTCATTGGTAACCAGGGAGTCTGGCAAGCCAGAACACTGAGTAGTCATGTGTCCTGGGTTTACCACATGGTATGGATGGATGGATGGATGAATGTTCACATGGTTTTTATTTTTTCCTCCTTGCTATACTGGAAATCCAACACATGGCTTTGGGCTGGCTGGACAACTGATCTATTTATTACTAAGCCACATCCCCAGCCCTTTGTGGTGATGTCCTTTGTACACATGGATGTTCAGGTATGCATGTTTGTAGAGGCAAGGCTGCCTATATGCCATGCATGGAGACCAGAGGCTGGTGTACGCATGAGTATGCATGTTCATAGGGCTGTTGATGCCCATATGTGGAGATCAGAGGTTGATGCTGAGTGTCTTCCTCAACTGCGTCCTTCAACTTGAGTCAGGGTCTCTTACCAAATACAGGGCTCATCCTTTAGGCTAACCTGTCTGGCAAGGAGGCCACAGAGATCCGTCTGTCTCTGCCTCCCAGTGCTGAGGCTATACAGGTGCATGCTTCCACATGTGGCTTTTACATGGGTGCAGGGCTCGAAACTCAGATCCCCATGCTTATATAGCCAGTGCTTTATCCGTCGAGCCACCTTTAAGCCCTGGTGACTTCCTTAGGGTGGCGCTATCATTTCATAACTTACTTAGGATAGCCAGTGTCTGGGGTGGTTAAGGAAGTTCCATTCCTGGTACGCAGTGGGAAGAGACAACTCATCATGGGGGAAGGGCTTGTCTTGAGAATCTTTGATTTTCCTCTGGTTGCTGAGGGAAGATGCTGATCATGAAAGGGGAAGGGTGGCGATGAGCCCTAATATCCTGCTCTGACATCTTGAGGGAGCCTCTTAAGGAAAGTGGGATAGTAGAATGCAGGTGACATGAAAGGGGAAAGGTAACTATTGGGAGAGGAGCATTAAGTGGGAACAGGGATGGGAGGGTAGCGAAGAGGACCGTGTGGGAGGAGGGATAGCTGACATTGCAAGATGTTTGAAAGAGTCATATGAAAAGCATACTATTTTATAAGATCCCTAAATATGTGTGCATGCTCATTCATATGAAAGAGCCTAATTGGAGTGTCCCTGCACAGGGATGAAGCTCCTCCCAGAAGACACAGGTGACAGAATAAGAAGCCCAGTGCCAGGGCTGAGAAACCTCCCTGTACTGGCTGGTTTTTGTGTCAACTTGGCACAAGCTGGAGTTATCGAAGAGAAAGGAGCCTCCCTTGAGGAAATACCTCCATGAGATCCAGCTATAAGGCATTTTCTCAATTAGTGATCAATGGTGGGAGGGCCCGTTGTGTGTGGTGCCATCCCTGGGCTAGTAGTCTTGGGTTCTATAAGAAAGCTAGCCAGGGGAAGCAAGCCAGTAAGGAACTTCCCTCCATGGTCTCTGCATCAGCTCCTGCTTCCTGACCTGCTTGAGTTCCAGTCCTGACTTCCTTTGGTGATCAACAGCAGTGTGGAAGTATAAGCTGAATAAACCCTTTCCTCCCCAACTTGCTTCTTGGTCATGATGTTTTGTGCAGGAACAGAAACCCTGACTAAAACACTCTCCTAGAGTTGTTAGTCAAAGGTGCCACCAGAGACCCCAAAACAATACAGGGTATTGCCATTACTATCGGATGCCTATGAGGACTGGATGGTAACACTCTGCTGTTAAAGATACCATGCATTTTAGATATAGGATATGTAAAAAACCAAGTTGACACTGACCAAGAAGCTTCCTAACAGAACGTGCTATGTGAGAAACTTCCAACTGGTCAATGCTCAGAGGGCACTGTGGGAGGGTCAGCCACAGTGGGGCATCTATACTGCACTCCCTCCTTCCAAGAATCAGGGAACAATGCAGAAGAGGGGGAAGGAATGTTATAAGAGTCAGATGTCAGGGAGAATGTGAGTCAAAGATGCCTCTTGATGGGAAAGGATTGCTGTGCTCATGAAGTCCCAGCAGTTGCGGCTTTGAGCAGATCAAGACAGTTCCCATTTCACCATGGAGGGTGATTCATGATCCCTCACCCCTAACTTGTGAGCATATAAATACCATGTGCTTTAACTCCATAATGTCCTACTCACCTTCCTGTTCTACATTGAAGGTAAGCACAAAAATAGATAGCTTCCCCTAAGTCTCTGGGTCTTTCCCCTCCCCTGGAGGTTTTTATATCATATAAGACTTTGATTAAATAAAATTTAGCATGTTTTCTTCATGTTAACCTGTCTTTGTTGTAAGGGTGTCAGTCTTGGGGTGGGAGAAATGGCTCATGAGTTAAGAATGTATACTCTTCTTCTAGAGGAGTAATTCCCAGCGTTTATGTCAAGCAACTTACAATTTCCTGCAACTCCAGCTTCTGCACACATGTGTAAATATACGCGTGGGGACAAAAATGCACACATAATTTAAAATAATAAGATTTATCTTCGGGAAAGATAAAGCATGTAAGTCATGACCCTTAGTGATGGTGAGAGAAAAGGAATCTCTGGGTTCTGCGCACTCCTGCGCACTTACCAAAATCGATTCTGTTGTTGGTAGAATTTTTTTTTCACTTTGAAGTTGTTAAAAGTAACACTGCAATGAATATTTTACACATTTTTGGTGCCCGTGTGTGCGTATTTCAGTCATGTCTGTCTCTGGAAGTGAAGCTGCCGGTTCTGTGATCATCCACGCTGGACTCCTGCCCTGCTCCCGTCCTTTCTAGCCATTTCTAGTCCCAGATAATTTAGCCGTTATTGAAGCTGGTCATATGGAAGTTGATCAAGTCAGAGCACTGTGTGTGACTGCCACTCACAGCTCAGGGGAGGGGACAAATGGTGCCAAACCCTAAACCATGTTACAGTGTTACAGTCTACAGTGTTAGTGGCTTGTCCTGGGGTCCAGAGAGCTTGGAAGTCAGAATGTGGAGAGACATGCCAACGCTCCTGCTGTTTGGCAAAAGATACTCTTCTGATTTGGCATATGAGCCTGGCGGAATGGTTATCCACAAAGATGGGAGGGTGGCTATTACATGAAAATATGTCCATGGAATCATTCCCGGAGTATTCAGCCTCTCTTGTACGTTTTTGCTTTTTTTTTACTACCCCATTTATTACATTATTATCAGTGAGACTTACCTTTGAAAAGATTTCTGATTAAAGATATTACATGCATAAGATAAAATTTAATCGTGCATACCAGAGTTTTGAACTCATTAGCATTTATAGTGTCTATCAAAAGCAGGTCATGGCTCTCACTTTAGCAGATGTAGGAAAGAAAAGACTTTCTGATGGAAGGTAAGTTCCAGGTTAGCGATAAAGACAGATTCTTTCAGATTCTTATTCTTATTTTATTTTTATTTTTTGAGACAGGGTTTCTCTGTGTAACCCTGGCTGTCCTAGAACTCACTCTGTAGACCAGGCTGGCCTTGAACTCAGAAATTTGCCTGCCTCTGCCTTCCAAGTGCTGGGATTAAAGGCGTGCGCCACCACTGCCCAGCAACAGATTCTTGCAACACAGTGTGTGATGATTACTTACTTGGGTGGCTAGGGATCTCTTCAGAGAACAGTACAGGAAGGAGGGAGGGGGAGGAAGGGAGAGAGAAAGAGAGAGAGAGAGAGAGAGAGAGAGAGGGAGAGAGAGAGAGAGAGAGAACATCATGGGTTCATGCAAGTCGAAGACATCAGAGGCAAGTGAGATGGAGTGAGAGAATAGGCTGGACAGCTGTGGAGAAGAGTTGACAACTCATTGTCTAAGATAGTCGGCGGCAAGCAGAAGGGATGGAATGCTCACAACAGGGAGATCCTGCCATGGAGACATAACTCTGCCTTTGCTGGGACCCACCTGGTTGTAAAGCTTTGTCAATCACTCCTGTCCCACTGCTCATGTGACATCTACTCACGAGACCACTGTGTATCAGCCCACTCCCACGCACACCTAGTTCTACTTTGACAGGTTGACTCTGTCGCCTGTTTTTAGGTGATCCTGACCAACCCAGCCAGAGCTGAGCTCCACCATGACTCCCTCCCACATTCCCCTCTGGATCCTGTTCCTTCCTTGTCTTCTGTCCTCAGGCAGAGCCCTGGTTAGCACGTTCTTAGTCTCCCTTGAGCTCCTTGCACTGAAAGATTAATCTCCAGAGACAATGTAATCTCTCTCTTTCTCTCTCTCTCTCTCTCCCTCTCTCTCTCTCTTACAATAAATATAAAAACAAATCATTGCTTTTCACAGACTACCAAATAAAGTTCAGATCTCCAGCAATCCACCGAAGCCTGAAGTAGTCCATTCACATCCTCTGGGGTCAGACCTAAGCCCCTGCTCAGGCTGGATGTCCCACGCTCTGCTGAACACTACACAGGACGACTGTGTGTCTATCATTAGGTCTGTCTTGACCCTTCGTTCTTGCTGCTCCTCATTTTCCCCCTGTATCTTGCTTGCATGTCAGCATTGGTCATGGTGTTTCATCACAGCAATTAGAACCCTAACTAGGACAATTATCTTGTGGTTCTGGAGATGATGAGTATAAAATTAATATCTCTCGTCTAAAATCAAAAGTTTCACAGTGTGTTATTTTCTGGAGTCTGTAGGGAAGAGTCTACTTGTTGGCCTTCTCCAGATTCAAGGCTACATACATTCCTTGACCCTTCATACATTATCAAAGCTAGTAATGACATTTGAGTATGTCATGCCAAACATCTTCACTCACAAGGCCCCTTGTATATTCATTGAGAACTTCTGAGTATTCAAGATTTCATCCATCCATCCATCCATCCATCCATCCATCCATCCATCCATCCTACATATACACATATATTATACACATTAATACACACACACACACACACACACACACACACACTATATTCCATAGGCTGCCTTCAAACTCCTTGGATCAAGTGATCTTTCTGTCCTAGTTTCTTGGGTCGCTGCCACCATATCTACTCTAATCTCTTTTTAAAATAACTGCCTTAATTTTTATCTACAACTTCAATTAACCTTTGCCATATAAATAACATATTACAAGTTACGATATTATGGGGAACTTTGGGAAGTTTGGAAGATTTTTTTTCTCAATTACAGGCTCATTCTATCTACTATTCCTATTTTATACCTATCTGTCAATATGAAAAGAAAGTTATCTATTTTAATATATGACTTTTTTAAAGTATAATATATCACACACACAATACTCCAGAGCCACGGGTGGCAAGCTAAGCTACTTGCTATTGTGAATGATGGATGGAAACACAGACAGGAGTACTAAGTTTGGGTGTTCTGAGTTGACCACGGCTCACAGTAACCTACCACATATTTTATGGCATTCTGGAACAGAGGAAACAATAAAGGAATGGCAATGTCCACCACCCCAACTTGACCTCTGTGTGCTGTCTGCATTTGTCATTACCTTATCAGGCCCTATCAATATGCACAATCAATACAAGTCAGTTTAAAAAGGCTTGGTCTCCATTTTTTTATTTTTCTTCTTACTTTCTTCCCCCCCCCCCCGCCCCCAAGATGTTACAGTTCTGGGAGAGATTTGAGACTGCCTTATGTTTTTTAGAAAAATCTATTTTTATTCATATGTTCAGGTGTCCAAATGATGACGTCTCTTTCTCTCTCCCAATCGGTGACAACCCACCCACAGTGTCAGCGTGTTCTCTACTTTGGCTTCTTAATGACAGGCCGGATTCCTGCCCAGCACTACCGCCTGCGAGGCTCTGCAGGGCGCCTACACCAAGCTGCTGCCGAGGGAAAAGCCTTTTTGGAAGGACTGGTGTGCAGCTAGTGCGCAGCTTGGTATGGAGAGCTGGCGGTGCTTCCTTTCACTAAAAAGTTTGGGAAGGGGGCTTATGGGACTTTCGGGGAGGGAGGAAATGGGAAAGGGGAAGTGATTTGGAATGTAAATTAAAAAAATAAAATAAAATAAATAATAAAAAAAAAAGTTTAACAAGAGCCTCTAAAGCACCATCCGAGGACAGAGCTGATAAAACTGTCCTGTGCTGAGATATGCTTCTGCGTAGACTTCAGCTGCCCTTGTCACACAGTATAACCATTTGAGAGGGTAGACAGGCTAATCTGCTTCACCAGGGTAACAATTGTATCATCTGTATGTGCCTCAAAACATCATGTGCGAGCCTGAGGTATACACAATGTGATGAATTTTAAAATATGCAGCATGAAATTAGAAACAAAGATTTTAGGATGTAGCTCATTTGGCAGAGAACTTGCCAAGCAAGCACAAACTGGGTGTCTTGGTACATGCCTAGAACCCCAGCATGTGGGAGGCACAGGCAGGAGGGTTAGAAATTCAAGGTCGTCCTTGGCTAGGTAGTTCTTGGCCAACCGGAGCCACATAAGACACTGTTTCGAAAAGGAAGTCGTTAATGAGCTGTAGGCGTTGGCAAACCCGTGCGAGCCCAAGCGATGGGTCTCATTTCCCTGTGCTCACCCAGCACACTCGCTCTCTCCCTGTGTTTATCAGTGTTTCACTCATGCCTACAGGCCATTTCTGGATTTATGAGCAGCAGTCACTTAAAGCAAAATCTACTCTACTGTATGGACTGAGAAATGCCAAGTGCTTCCCCTCTCCCCATCCTATGTCTGCACTATGCTCTTCCTGATGGAAATCACGACAAACCAGAGTTGTGTCAGCTCTCTCTGTTGCCGCTGTAGTGACACCATAAATTCAGAGGCTTACCACGCCCACCCGTTTATTCTCATTCTTTTTTTTTTAAGATTTATTTATTATTATATGTAAGTACACTGTAGCTGTCTTCAGACACTCCAGAAGAGGGCGTCAAATCTCATTACAGATGGTTGTGAGCCACCATGTGGCTGCTGGGATTTGAACTCAGGATCTTTGGAAGAGCAGTCCGTGTTCTTTAGCGACTGAGCCATCTCTCCAGCCCAGTTTATTCTCATTCTTGAACAGCAAGTGTGAAATGGGTCTTCTGGGGTTATCCCTCGGGGAAGATCTGTTTCCTTGCCATTGTCGAGACAGGCTGCATTCCTTGGCTTGCAGACTTATCCTCAATCTTCAAAGCTGGAAACTTAGCAGCCTCCAATCCTTCCTTTTCTCTGAGACGTCTTCTTTTTTCTTTTTTCTGACTCACTCTCATCTGTCTCCCTTTCCTAGGATCACTTGCGATCACACTGGTCCGTCCTACCAGGAACTTTAATCGTGCCTGTAAAGTCCTTTTTCTCCTGTAAGGAAACACTTTTACAAGGTCTGGGGATTAGGATATAAATATCTCTTCAGAGGTCTAGAGCTGAGTTAATGAAAATCATTATGGCCCACATGTGATGCTGATGACCATGGTCACATATTCAATATTAAAAGTGGAGACATAGTCATTAAAAATAGAAACAAAGCCAGGAGAAATGCCAGGCATACACTGTAGTACTCCTTCCAAGCTATAGGAAAACCAGCTGACGCATGCTTGATAGGTTTTATGGCACAGCGAGCTCTCTAATTATTGAGATTCGATATCACACAAATGTCAACTTATAAAAAAACAGCGCAGAGACTATATTTTCTAGAAGCTTTTAGATTAAAAATTACTTAATTATTATTGTTGTTGTTGTTGTCTCTGTAAGAGCATGGGGACATACATTCCCTGTGCTTTCGGACCAGAAGACAGTGTTCAGGAGCTCTGGGGATAGAACCCAAGTTGTTAAGCTTGGGTGGCAGGCACTTTTACCCACCGAGCCATCTTATCTACCCTAAGATTTGGTTTGTTGCATGTGGCAGTTAAAACATATAATGAGGAAAATGAATAAAATATTTATCACCGCAAGGCAGACTTGAGCTATTAAGTAAATGTCTTATTGAAAACAGAAATTTCCCTGGTAGATAAGGATAGTAGGATCTGTGCATCCTTGGTTCATAAGCAGATGTACAGTATTGACATAATACCCTCTTGTAGAATGGGCCTTAAATCCAATAAGAAAGCAATTGGTTACCCCTATAACAGGCACACCACCGTTGCTTCAATAGGCCTATTTTGTCAAGTTGCTCCTCATTATAGATGGTGATATTCACAACTTGGTAAGTCCGTTAATGACTTCTCTCTAAGCTGCCTTGGTAGCACCTTCTAGCATTATGAAAGCTATCTGGAAGGGAGACACTTTCCCCATAAGGACTAATATTATTTTTCCAAGTTCTATGGCCAAAGTATGTTCTGTCCTCAGCAATAGGGTCTTGTCAACAGGCTCTGATTGGTCATCTAGAACAATGGCAACAATCTTTTTTTTTTTTTTTTGGTTTTTTTTTTTGAGTCTTTGGGACTCTCTTGATAACAACTCCAGTGGATATTTCACATCCCTAGTTCTTTGTGTTTAATACCAAATGATTTCTGGGAGAAACAATGTTTTCCTGGGTAGGATAACTCCAATTAATGTTTGGTTTTTAGATTCTGTTTCTTAGGAAGCTTATTAGTTAGTATGTTTCTACTTTTTTTTAAACATCCTTCATGTTACTTATCCTTCACCCTCTGTCTTCTGTCCTCTCTCCTATCCTCTCCCCACTTGAACCATCCCCTCATTTTCTCCATTCCCCCTTCATATCTGTGATCTACAATCCCTTTTCCCAGATGATAATGATACCTTTCTTTCTTTCTGGCTTCGGCACACACGCTCCAAATTCAACACAACTCTAGATATTTGAAATTACACATGAGAGAGGACATTTAACATTTTTCTTTCTGGGCCTGTTACTGTGACTGGTAGTTCTACATCAATTTAACACAAGCGAGAGTCATTTGGGGAGAGGAAACCTCATTTGTGAAGATATTCCCACCAGATTGGCCTGTGCATGAGCATAGGATGCATTTCCTTTTATTATGGCAAGAACAAGTGTGATGTTGCCATTTTCTTAATGTATCTTCCAATTCTGGTAGATTTTTCTCTTTCAATGACTAGAAACCCACCCAAAGTTTCGTGTCCCCTTTGATTCCAAACTTCTCCCAGTCACAGGCCACCCCAGAAGGGAGTGAGGCAGCTCAGGAATGAATGCATGGACTCCCAAGCTGCTCTCCCCTCCCCGCCCCCCCAATCTCAGCTCCTGTCTGAGAAATGAGACATGCGAGTTGGGCAAGCTCCTTGGGTTCCTGTTTATATTGAAATGTTATCATTGTAGGCAGAGACCCTACTGTGCAGGGGAAAAACAGGGAGTCAACTTTTAACCTTTCCTTTTGCTTCTTTGTGTACATATGTAAGTATGGGTGCATGTGTATGCATCTTCACATGTGCCTGTGCATGCATGCATGTCCGTGTGTGTGTGTGTGTGTGTGTGTGTGTGTGTGTAGGCTTGAAATTGACATTGGATATCTTCTATTTTTTTAATTACCTTTTTTATTAGATATTTTCTTTATTTACATTTCAAATGCTACCACTTTTCCTTGTTTCCCCTCCGGAAACCCCCCTATCCCATCCCCCTCCCCCTGTTCACTAACCCACCCACTCCTGCTTCCTTGTCCTGGCATTCCCCTATCCTGGGGCATCGAGCCTTCTCAGGACCAAGGCCTCACTTCCCATTGATGTCCAACAAGGCCATACTCTGCTACATATGTAGCTGGAGCCATGGGTCCCTCCATGTGTACTCTTTGGTGGTTAAGTCCCTTGGAGCTCTGGGGGTACTGATTGGTTCATATTGTTGTTCCTCCTATGGGGCTGTAAACTCCTTCAGATCCTTGGGTCCTTTCTCTAGTTCCTCCGTTGGGGACCCTGTGCTCAGTTCAATGGTTGGCTGAGAGCATCCCCCTCTGTATTTGTCACTCAGTGGCAGGGCCTCTCTGGAAATAGCTATATCAGGCTCCTGTCAGCAAGCACTTCTTGGCATCCGCCATAGTGTCTGTGTTTGGTTATTGTATATAGGATGGATCCCCAGGTGGGGCAGTTTCTGGATGGTCTTTTCTTCAGTCTCTGCTCCACGCTTTGTCTCTGTATTTGCTCCCATGGGTACCAAAATGCCCATGGGAGGATATCTTCTATTTTCTAATTTATTTATAGAGCCAGGGTCCCACAATGCGCCCAGAACTCACTGATTCCTGCTAATCCAGCTACTCAGCTTGCCCTGGAGATTTCCTGTCTCTGCCTCGTCAGTATCATGATTGTAGAACATGGGTTCTGGAGATCCAAACTCTGGTCCTCATACTTATCCACTGAGCCATCCTCACAGCCCAGGAAGGAACTTTTAAAAGGTGATAATAAGCCCTCTTCCCTCCCCCTACTCCCCATTCAACCCCCTCTCGATTCTCTGTCCTGGTGAGGGAGGAACTGGGGAAAGGGGAAATCATTGGGAATGTAAATAAAAAAAAAAAAAAGAAAAAAAGAAAAAAAAAGGTGATAATAGTTGACTCTAAAACACAAGGGAAGCTCAGTGTTTTTGTCTTGCCTGCCATGCTAGGCCTTTTCAAACCTCAGTGACTGGGAAAGATAAGTGATCATCAGCTTGCCCTCCCTTCAGAGGAAGAGACAAAGGGAAGCAAGTTTTTTACTATCCTACCAGCATACTGCAAGTCTATAAAATAGTAAACTCAGTTTCTACCGCACAACACCCTTTGAGGATGGCAAACAACTATGATTAGGTTCATTCGGCAAATGAGAAAATTTGCTCTTTGAGTTAAGTAGCTTTTCACAGTTGTTACACTTTGGCTGAAGCCTCTCACACTCAGCTTTGCATCTCAGATGTAATCCTCATGAGGCCGGACTTGGCAGTCCCATCGTGGTTGTTCTGGAAAGACCTTTGCCATAGAATTCATCCACCATAAAGGATGATAACAGAACCCTTATAAGCAGATGTCTAGATGGTTGTAACCAACACTGAAGGCAAAAGAAAACTGAACACAAAATTATATGTTCTTTGTGATTGGGCCTACTTAACAATGCACAGTGATGGTCAAAACATTGGAAAGTCTTGGTAAAAATACAGGACTCATCTTCAGTCCAGACCAGAACTTTCTTTACTAGAAAGAGGGACATCAGAACATCATGATGACTCCATGAGAATACTCTGTAATGAGGCTCTCTAAAAGCATCCAATGATGAAGAGTTTATTAGAGATCTATTAGAGGGCATAATTAACAGGCATTACTAGCCTACTGAGATAGGAGTTGAGGGAAGTCAGGCAGTAGCTTAGACATGAGAACAGGGAAGATCCTCACTGGGACTAGGTCAGCCCTGAGGTCTGATGATTCAGTCAGAGAGAGCTGGAAGCTTTTAGAAGTTGTAGTGGTTAGGTAGACCAGATCTGAAGAAGTGGATTTGGGAGCCAGAGGCAAACAGAAGACAGATGAGTTAGCAAGGTTTAGATGAGCTTGCCTGAAGAGATTATTGAATGAGAAGGACCAAGGTGGAATGACACAGCACATCAGTCTCTAAAGAGACAGTGGAGAAGGGGAACCGTCTGAGAGACCAAGGACAGGAAGCACATCTTAAAGGTCAGCAGACAAGGTTAAGGAGATAGGATCAACAGTGTAAAGAATTACAGAAATGAAAAAAAGAAAGACAAGAAGTCAGAAATATCCCTTGATTGCAAAGAGGGGCAGGGATCCAAGAGTTAATGAAAAATGGAAAGAAATGAATACATATACCATATATATAGTCATATCACTATATTATATATATACACTTATATATTTATATATAGTATATACTTATATATACTATAAATAAATAATATGTAGTATTTATATATAATATATATATAAATATGTATATCATTATGTATAGTCATATATAGAGACACATAGTCATATAGTCATATATAGTCATATGCCTATATATGACTATATGATTATATATGACTATATATCACTATATCTCTCTCTCTCTATTGAGATGTTTTGTATTATATTATATTAATTATGAGAATATAATGTTGTATATTATATATGCATATATCTATATATATGTATATCTATATATAATGAAAATCTATATATATTACATGAAACAGACTTAAAAGAATTAAAAGCAAGCAGCAACAGAAAAAAAAAGAACGGCTTGAATTTAGGTACTATACAAGCAATGACAATCTCACAAACAGACTCGATGTTTGGGAAATATTGTGAGCCACACCCCTGGCACACACATTATTCCAGAATCTAAGAAAAATTACTTTAGTTTACACATGTACACATGTTTGTGGGTTGGGTCTTCATGACTTTGCAATATCAGCTCAGTTCTGTCAACTTTTAGTTTGCAAAGTTGCTCTTTGGTCTTCAGAGGATACACTAGAATAAGCAACTATTTAATTCTTGTTTCTGTAAAGATTATAGAATGAAAGACCTCCTCTTTGTTTAGCTGTCAAACAACTGTTGAATGGATGACTGGGCCACATCTTAGTATGGAGAGTTTCACCATCCTTCTCTATGTATTCCTCCTCTGCTCTCCTCCCTTCTCGACCCCTCCCTCCCCTTACTTCCCTTCTCTTTCCCCCTTGGTTTTTCTTCCCATCCTCCCATCCTTTTTCTTTGTGGCAGGATCTCACTATGTAGCTCAGGCTAGCCTCAAACTACAGTCCTCCAGCCTCAGCATCTGGAGTTCAGGATCTGTGGGTGTGAACCCTCACTTGTAGATATTTTGTTAAGGAATTAAGATTTGGTTTCTATTCCATTTTGTGATTTACTCAAGCACAATATGACATTCACATTGCTTCAACAGAAAAAGGAGTCCTGCTTGGTTGCCATTCTATATGGTACATCTCAAAAGAGTTTGTGGAGAGAAGCATTTGGGAGTTTGATGCCATTTTTTCACAGAAGGAAGTGGGGCAGGTTCCCCTGAATGAGTCGTGAGAAGGACCTGGCAAGTGCTTAGCACTTGTCACCCAGGACCCTGGGTTAGTGAGCTTCTCAGAAGGAGCTGATCTTGCTCTCAGCTCAAGCTAACTTGCTGCCACTTTGCAGACAAACATGCAAGGTACTTTTGCTTCGCTAAAACAAAGCTCCAACTGGGTTCCTGCAGATATAGTCTCTCCCTCTTACAAATGACAGAATCAATTAGTGTAGGGTCATCTCAGCTGTGCGCCATGGGTATGACTTCTGGGCTGAGGGAATAAAGACCTGTCATCTGTGATGATGTTCTTGAGAACAGTGGGGATCAGGTGACAGCTCGTCAGGTTATGAAAAATGGTGTCTCAGAAAAGTAGGTGCAGGCACAGTAATGACCCACTCAGCAGATGCCTTGTCTTAAGTAAAATTTTCAGATGTGATATAATTGCAAATGTGGGTTGGCTCAATACGTTAGAATCCAACAGTGAAGGGAAAGTAGAAAATAGCATTTCCTCCTTTAATATCATCCACATATGTTATTACAATGGGGTCGGAATTCTCAGAGTGAGTTATGGGAAAAATGAGCTCTAGATTCATCCCGGTGGCTTGAATCCAGGGCAGCTAACATTTTATCTGTGTCACATGGTTTCATTTATTGGAGCAAGGCGGAGTGTGTGTGTGTGTGTGTGTGTGTGTGTGTGTGTATGTGTGAGAGAGAAGGGTAGAATTCTCTCATTCACACAAAATGAGTGAATATTCACTTAAGAGTCAATGATAATCATTAGCTATTATGAGATATGATTCATGTATATATGTTTTTTAAAAAGATTTATTTATTTATTATATGTAAGTACACTGTAGCTATCTTCAGACACACCAGAAGAGGGAGTCAAATCTCATTATGGATGGTTGTGAGCCACTATATGGTTGCTGGGATTTGACCTCAGGACCTTCAGAAGAGCAGTTGGTGCTCTTAACCGCTGAGCCATCTCTCTAGCCCCCATGTCTGTACGTTTTAATGTGAATTAAATTGCATCAGTCCGTCACTGCAGAAACGAGATACAGTTTTAAAAGGCAAACGAGGAGTGGGTGGGGGAGATGGGTCAGTTGGCAAGTGCTTGCCGTGCAAGTGTGGAGATCTGAGTTCAATCTCTAGAACTGACCTTTTTTAAAAAAAAAAAAAAAAAAAACAACAAGCCAGCTGTGGTGGCCTGCTTGTAATCCTCCTGCTCACAAGCTGACAGACTTCCCTGTTTGCCAAGTTCTAGGATGATAAGGGACCCTGCCTGAAACAATTCGGTGAGTAACATCTGAAAGAGTGATAGCTGAGGCTGACCTCTGACCTCCATAACTATGTATTCATGCATATGCACATCTGGTATGCACCCTCCCACATGAACACACTTATGTGAACATATGTATACATATTAGAAAACTAAAAATGCAAATGGGCAGTTCATTATATCGAACAGAAAGTCACAGTCAATCCCTATCTGTTTTCCATCTGCACATTAAGGCTCTTTACCTAGAGCTGTCCCAATTGTGCTCTGCCCTAGGGCATATCTAACTTGGCTTTATCTTTTCCCTCTACTCTAGCCTCAAAAATGAAAATGGTTGGTCCTAGACAATCATAGAGTTGCAATCCCCATGAATTCTGGAGACAAGATACTTTGCTTTGAGGCCACACGAGTCTCCCTGATGGTGCTCATGCCCAGTGCTACAAACTTTCTTTTTTCCTTTCTTCAATTCTTTTCCACCCTAGAGGTAGGACCTCACAGTTCCACATGAGGGCTCAGTATCCACAGTGGGCCAGAAGAAAAGTGGAAGATTCAGTTAACTGGACAGCCTGTCTCACTCACCACTGTTTGTAGCTGCCCTCCTATAATCCACCACCTAGACGAACATCAGAGAGAGTCCCAACTGAGCCTCAGTTGGCTGAACCATTGAGATGACATACTGGATTTAGTGTATATACCTCTCTGATCCTTCTGGTCTTGCCTTACCCCAGAGCTTGGGTACTTGCCCTGTTTCCTGAACTGAGAGCAGCCTCAGGATAGCTCATGCCACTCACTGCTAGTTGTACAGTCTACTCCTGTTGTCTTCATTCCCTGGGCACTGAATACTTCTCAGCCTTCTTCAGGATGGAGGCTAGACTTTACCCACTCCCTAGGAAGCTTGTGGAACTACAAAAGTCCAGGCTTCCTGAGGAAATGTTCATAGACAGAACCCTGTTTATAAGTTTTGAAAAAGCAGATAGATGCTTGTAAGGAACCAGCATACAGGTTTCTAGCCCTTTCTCTGGTAGACAGGTCTGCATTAGCTTCACATGGCTTACTCAGTGGTGTTGCATATGATCAAATGGGTAGCTCTGCCTCCAACACTTTCGTCAGCCTGGTAATGTTCCACCTGCTATTTGCTTATTTGGCTTCCACTCTGTCTCAGACCTTCTTGAGAATCCAACATGGAGGATTTAGCTCTTGTTCCCTTTCTGGGGACTGGATTATAATAGACTGTCTGATTTTCAGGGAATAGCGCTCTTGTGCAAGGACAGTCCATCACAAGCAGAGCACCCTAAGATGGGTCTGCCCATTCACAGACTCTACCATGGTCCTTGCTGGTCTGCTGTTGACAAACCTAATTCACACCTGACTTATGTTGAAAAGATGGGTGGATTCTTGGACATTTTGGTCTTTGCTATGTGTGGTCAGATGCTCTAGAGGTTGACTGGGCCAAAGGAGAGAAATTTTGACTTAATAGTTCTAATATCTGGCAATCCAAAGTAGACTGACTATGTGCTCAGGCCTGGGGAAGGTCAACACTAATTTTGATGTTTGTTCTTCTAGAACAGAGGCTTCATAGGGCAAAGGTTACTGATTACATTATTTCAAGTCCTAGAACAGTCTGGTATCCAGGAGATCTTCAGCCCTTGCTGAACACACATGAAATAAGCATGTCATGTACATACAAGCACTTCATCTGTAACTAGATGGGTTCCTCCTTTTCTCCTTTGCTGGGAGGGATTTGGCTGGAACCCATCTCAGAGTGTTGGTTATTCTGGCTTGCCATTACACTCCCCAGGTGGTGACATTTCCACCTTTGGTCATCTTCTCACTGACACAGCACTGATGGTGAAAGAACTTGTCACCTGGGACCTAACATAAATAAGAGAGTCCATGAAAATATCAGCACAAAGGAGTGTACCAACATGCCCAAAGTTCCCTTTAATTCCAGGCAGTGATTCCTTTTAATCTTCCCAAATTCAGAATTCAAAGTGCCAAAACCATATCTTGTTTCTGATATCTTGTTGTCTTGGTTAGGGTTTTATTTCTGTGAAGAGACATCATGACCAAGACAACACTCACAAAGGAAAACATTTAATTGGGGCTGGCTTAGAGTTCCAGAGGTTTAATCCATTATTATCATGGCGGAGAGCATGGCAACATGCAAGGCAGACATGGTGCTGGAGCTGAGAGTTTTACATCTTGATCCACAGGCAGCAGAAGGAAACTGTGTATCACACTAGGCATAGCTTGAGCATATAAGACCTCAAAGCCTGCCTCCACAGTGACACACTTCCTCCAACAAGGCCACATGGTTCTCCTAATAGTGCCACTCCCTGTGGCCAAGCATTCAAACATAAGTCTTTATGGGGGCCACATATACTCAAACCACCACATTGTTGAACATGACTTAGGATGATGAGAACTCTAAGTTAAGAATGTGAATAACTAACTGGACGTCTGCTTTGTACTTCTTTCTGATGCAAATAGAAAGTTCCTCTGCATAATCTTATTTCTTCTTTTTTCTCCGTTTTTTAATTAGATATTTTCTTAATTTACATTTCAAATGTTATCCCATTTCCTGGTTTCCCCTCTGAAAACCCCTAACCCATCCCCGCTTCCCCTGCTCACCAACCACTTCCCTGTCCTGGCATTTCCCTATACTGGGGCATTGAGCCTTCTCAGGACCAAGGCCTCACCTCCCATTGATGTCCAACAAGGCCATCCTCTGCTACATATGTAGCTGGAGCCATGGGTCCCTCCCTGTGTACTCTTTGGTTGGAGGTTTAGTCCCTGGGAGCTCTGGGGGTTCTGGTTGGTTCATATTGTTGTTCCTCCTATGGGGTTGTGAACCCCTTCAGCTCCTTGGGTCCTTTCTCTAGCTCCTCCATTGGGGACCCTGTGCTCAGTTCAATGGTTGGCTGAGAGTGTCCCCCTCTGTATTTGTCAGGTACTGGCAGAGCCTCTCAGGAGACAGCTATATCAGGCTCTAAAGGGATATTATAATAGTTGAGATTTTTAGGGTATAGAAAAGGTTGACACAAGAGATTGGGGGCTCAGTCATCCTCCCTCCCCTGCCAGCTCATACAAACGTGTGGCTTCGCTAACTGCTTCCAGAGGGCAGACTGAGGAAGCCTGCTGGTGACTGCTTAATTACACAGAATGCTGTGTGGCTATGGGTTACAGACTAGGTATCTGTGGGCAGAGGGGATGCTGTGCATTGTCCACAAGGGACATGGCTGATTCCTAACATACAGTGAGGGATAAGTGTGCCACTGTTTTACACTCCATCACTATCAGTACTGACTTCTGCCGGCTGCTGCACATTAGTCTCCCTCGTAAAAGCGTACACCTTCATCCCTCTGCCACTGTGTCTTACAGCTTGTAGAATACATCAGCTAAAACTCATTTATTGTTGAAGAGGAAATTCATTTCAGCCAATTTCCCTTGTGAGTTGGCCACTTATTTCCAAAATGGCATGGCCCCAGTATTTGACGGATATACATACAATTTCTGGCAAGCAAAAGGAAGGTCATGGACCACATGATGAGCGTCAGAAGAGAATAGGAAATTTGGATGCAGTAAAGGCAAGGACAAAACTTGGCTTGAAATACATAAAGAGATTCCCTGCCCCCCCTCCTCTGCCCTCTACCTCTTTTCTCTCTCCTTTCTACTTTTGAGTAGTAGTTGTCAAAATATTTAAAATCTTTTCTGATATAAAAGGTAGCTTGGAGTGCTATTAACATCTAACATAAATATGATAAGGGGATTTTCTTACTGGGGGCTAAGGTAGGCACATTAAATAAATATATTCTGTCCATATTTTTCTTATTATTTTATGGCTTGTAGAATACAAATCACTGCAGCGAAGCACAAATATTATTTTTTTCCCCACAAAACCCACAGTGAAACTCGGAATTTTTCCATGGTATCTCATTGGCATCTGGCAGTGCTGCAAGGCTGAACTGTGGGATGAGCAGAACCAAAGAAGTTGGTCAGTCATGGGTAGGTCAAAGGCATCATGGGACTAGGGAGCCAAGACTCATCAGCTCCCAGGGGGTTCTTGCTAAATGATGCCAGGTTTCCCCAGCAACCTCAGGCTAACATCACTGACACTGAGACATCACACCTCTAAGTCTGTCCTACAAAGCCTTGAAGCAGAGACAGAGGGAGAAGATGAGTTTGTCATGAAGACAGGCACAGCACTGAGAACTCCAGACCCAAGGCTGCCTGGAAAATCTTTCATTGCAAATATTGAGGGGAAGCAACTCTCATTTTCTCTTCTTCAAAATCACCTCCCTTACCTTCTTCTGCAGGCATTTAGTGTAATGGAAGCACACTGGTTGTGGGGCTATACCCCAGTTTGGCTTTTTTTCTGATTTATATGGTTGGAATCCTTAATAACCACTGAAGATCCACTTGGCAAAATCATGGTGTTCTACTTGGTCCTTGTACTGGCTGGTTTTGTGTGGCAACTTGACACAGGCTGGAGTTATCACAGAGAAGGGAGCTTCAGTTGGGGAAGTGCCTCCATGAGATCCAACTGTGGGGCATTTTCTCAATTAGTGATGGGGAGGGGGAGGGCCCCTTGTAGGTTTTGCCATCCCTGGGCTGGTAGTCTTGGGTTTTATAAGTGAGCAGGCTGAGCAAGCCAGAGAAAGCAAGCCAGTAAGTAACAACCTCCATGGCCTCTGCATCAGCTCCTGCTTCCTGACCTGCTTGAGTTCCAGTCCTGACTTCCTTTGGTGATGAACAGCTGTGTAGAAGTGTAAGCTGAATAAACCCTTTCCTCCCCAACTTGCTTCTTGGTCATGATGTTTGTGCAGGAATAGAAACCCTGACTAAGACAGTCCTGCTGGAATATGGCCGAACCTTTAAGGCGTTGAGGAGGAATCTTCAGGTCACTGGGCACACACTTCACAGGGAGAGCAGGATACCATCACTTTCCTTTTTTCCCCCATGATTTTCTGAGCCATTTCATTGTGTACTCCTACTGTGAGATTTCTTGTTTGAAGCTTAAAAACAACAGGGCTAATCAAATGCTAACTGGAACCCATGAAACAGAGCCAAACATAAACCTTTCCTTTCTATAAATATATTCTTTATCAGTATTGTAGGTATTTCCTACAGAAATAGAGAAAACTGACTAATGCAATCGATCACTGTGAAGCCAATTCTCCTGAATAAAAGAGGGTTGTTTAACCATCAAGTGAGCAGCAAATGATAAACCTTTACAACCGCAGAAAGTACACAATCGTGACACACTCCTAGCTACTGTATACGGAGAGCGTCTTCTTATACCTTAGTACTCGATGGGCAGGTAAGACTTAGGCATCATATTCTGTTAAGAAACCAGGAAGAGAAGGGTCAATGTTCGGAGTCATAGTTTATCCAAGAGATTCTAGGAGAATACAGATCACCTGAGTCAGGTTCACAAATGTGCTACAGACCGTAAGTCACAACTGTTCAGTCAAGAAGCAAAGCACTGATATTGGCATGAGATGAGAACTTCTGGGTTCCCACCATACCACCAAAGCACATTCCACCACTGGGGGCCGCTGGTACCTGAAAAATGCATTGGCCAATATTTCTTACAGACACAAATGTCAGGCGTTGTGGAACAAAATGTGTTCCCTCCACTTTATACTGAAGGCCTCACATCCAAAGAGAAGGATTCTGGAGGTGGGGCCTTTGAGGGGAGTGAGTAAATTTAGATAATGTCATGAGGGTGGGGCCTTCATGATGGGATTAATGTCCTTATAAGAGAGTTTTCTCAGCGCTTCCTCAACCTCTTGGTTTGTAGAGAGAGAGAAGTCTGCACACAGTCTCCCACTACCATCTGACTGTAATGGCACCTTGCTCTAAGACTTCCAACCTTCAGAACTGGGAGAAAGTAGGTTTCTGTTGTTTGAACTACCTTGTCTGTGGTGTTTTGTCATGGAAGTCTAAGCTTGCACACTACCAAGAAAGGACTGAAGTGTAAAAATAAATACAAGTGAAGGGAGCCTCCTACAGTCTATGAAATGGTAGAGAGTACACACAGTGTATTCTTAATGTTGTCACCTGATTTTACACCTGCGTTTTACCCAAACTGGTCAAATGTAACAAGGATTCAGTGTCACAGTGTATCACAATGTGTTATAGTGTGTCACTAGTACAAAGGATCTAGAGAATGTTGGTCTAATTCCCCTATTCGCTCATTTCCTACAAGCAAAGCAAAGATTCCAGGTTAGAACAACACTGATTTTGTCTGTCCATCAGTCAATGGGTCTTGCTAAGGAATTCTCCTAAGAGAGGAGAGGAGTGGGGGTGGGGTGGGTGGGTGGAGATGAGAGATCAGCAATCAGAGGGCAAAACTGGACAGGGCTGAAAAAGAAGATCACTTCATGTTCAGCCATTTAAGCCTCTGGGGCTGGCAAGAGAAAAACTCCCTTTCTGAGGACAAGGGGCCAAAGGAAAGAGTAGCATCAGAGGGGGATAGCCCAGTCTAGAATAGTCCTCTAGACTGACTTTAGCAGACTGGTTCATAGGGAGGAGATTTACAGGGCCAGGGGGATATCCATGGTTGTGCCTGGCACCCTGTGGTGTACATGGGGTTGTGGTGGGGAAGATCTAGTCTTTGTAAATAAATGTATTTATAGGGTTTTCCAGTTATCCATTTTCATGGTTTTGTTTTACATTTTTATTTTAAATTATATGCATATCTGTGCATCTGTGTGTGTGGGTTTGTGCATGTGAGTGTGGTGACCACGGAGGCAAGAGGAGGGTATTGGGCCCACTGGATTGGGCCACTTGTTACAAGTGGTCTGAGCTGCCCAATGTGGGTGCTAGCAGCCAAATTCTGGTCCTCTCTCTGCAAGAGCAGTAAACCCCTTAACTGCCAAGTGGTCTCTCCCTTCACTAAGGTTCTTTGTTTCAAAGTAAAATTTGTTCCTGGTACACAGATGCCACAATGCATCCTTACAGCGTGTTCTAGGTAACTAACTCAAACTTCATTAATAAATTTAATTTTCACAAATATTTACAAAAGGATAGCTAATTAGGGCAATTCTATACTTGAAGAAAAAACCATGAGAAACAAAGTAATTCATAGAAGGTGGCAGAGTAGTAAGGTCCACCTATGTACTCAGGGCTGATTTCCCTAAGTCTTGAGGGTACTTTCCCTGGTGAACAGTCAGCCTGAGGGACACAACTGGTAAAGCACAGACACTTGGGTCTACCAGGAAGGGTGAAGGGAGCAGAGAGAGTTCTGAGCTCTTGTACCTTCTGCCTATATCGGACAAGGACTGAGGGTGAACAGTGGACCCAACCACAGCAGCTGTTATCATTTTGTATCATTCCTAAAATAGCGCTCTTAAAAATATAAAAAAAGAGCAGAGCCCACTGTTATAAGTTTAAAATATTATTTAAATTTTAATGTAGTTACCTCCGGGACCGAGAATCTAATCCTCGAGGCTAAGATAAAAGAAGCTTGCCAAGCTGTTTCTACAATGCCCAGCTCTGCGACTTAAGATGTAGGTGGTTGCTATAGGCAACAACTTAAATAAACTCAGGAAGGGTGGGGGCAGTGAGCCCTGAAGAGCACAAGGATTCAATGAATTTACCTGATTTTGGAAAATCGAAACAAAAGAGCTGACATGATTTTCCACAAGGGTCGATAGATCCTTCTTGAATATTACCAGAGATGAATCTACCTGTTTCCTTCAATTGACAGGTAAAGAAAGCTAGGAAAGTGTGTGTGTGTGTGGTGGCAGTGTTATTTTCCAAGCAGCCAAGTTTCAAGATCTACAGGAAGGAAAGATGCTAGAACTTTTCATTATTTTTTATTATTTTAAGCATCTGATGAAATGCCATTAGGATTGTGAGCTTTAAAAGAAAAACCAAACAACAAATCCAGTGACTGGTCCCTTGGTTGTTTTCTGGTGATAGATGGCTTATGTCTACCCCAAGTGGCAGGGTCTCAGTTCAGTCCTCCTTGCTGGGAACAGAAGAGTTAGGCTTCTGTGATCAGTGTTTCTCATTTTAGTGGTTAGGAACACATCTTGCTGTATGTCGGGCTTTCTGTTTTATTTCCCTTGCTTTCAAATGACTCAGTGCTCTGAGGTCCTGAGCTGTTATGTTTATAGCAATTACTTTTTAACTCTCACTTCCTTCCTATACTCTCAGCCAATGATTACAGTCTTATGGCCATTTTGATATGATACGAATATATCATTTTCTTAAATTTAGGCCTCCCATAACTTTGAATACAAATATTCCCCAAAGAAAAAAATGGTTGCATAGATCATGGTATATGGACATAATGCAGTGCCCAGAAATTGTTAAGAAGCATGTAGTCTGGTGTAGGAAAGATGGCTCAGTGGCTAAAGTACTTGTCACAGAGCATTAGAAGTGGAGTTTGAATTCCCAGAAGCCATATAATTCTCTGTGTGTGGAAATCTGGGTGAGATTCTAGTTTCCTTTGGAAGACAGAGATAGGGGACCCTTAGAATAAGCTGGCTAGAGAGACTGGCCATACTAATGGGATTTGAGTTTGTTGAGGGACCCTACTTTAATGAATAAGGTATAAGGGGGATTAAGGATGATTCCTGACATCAACTTCAGGCCCCAAATGCTCCCCATGCACATGTACCCTCACACATGCAAACATGCATGCACACACATACACATGACACACATGTATAGTGAGAACTTTGGTTCCCAGATGTGGAACATGGGGCTGTTTCATTCAGATTGTCCACACCATCTGACTATGATTTGCCTCGTGCTCTAGCAGAGGTGTGATTTTGCCAGCTGCAGATAGTTTCTGCGAACATGTGATATTTGGAACTCTGGGAATTCTTCAGAAAGTCCTGCTGATTAGGGTGACACTAAAGAGGATACTAGTACCTTCATATCGTCTTTCTCTCTGAGCTGCCATGCTGCCACTTGGTAAGGAGTTTGGTTCTAATGTCACATTCTCTACCATGATGCTCAGTCTCTAGGTTCCAAAGCAATGAAACCATCCAACCACGGTACTAAAATCTCAGAAGTCCCAAACCCAAACACACGTTCCCTTCTTATACTATGTATATCAGATACTTTGTCACCATGCTGAAAAGCTGATTGTGTTGGTTAATTTTGATTGTCTACTTGACTGGATCAATAAACCCTCAGAGCATCAGTGGATGGAGCCTCTAGATACAGGGAATTATTGGGAGTGGTCAGGGACAAGAGTAGGGGATACGATAGAAACACATTATGTATGTGTATGGAAATGTAATAATGAAACCCATTATTATGTATAATTAATATGTACTAATAAAACATTAGGAAGCCTGTCTGGCTCAGGTGGTATCTCCATAGTCAATGAGATCATGAGAGATTTGACTTGATGGGTGGATTCATTCACTGACAGACAGATTCATAATCTGATGGCATTACTGGGAGTCATAATCTGATGGCATTAGTGGGAAGTGAGAAAGGGATGGTAGGTCTAGTTATAAGAAGTACGTCTCCAAGGGTGCACTTTGGTGCTATAGCTTATCCTGGTCCTTTCTATATTTGGCTACCCTCTCTGATTTCAACCCACCATGAGCCCAATGTCTTCCTCCTTCTGCCTGTGTGAGGCATTCAGTCCCAATATCAAGAACATAATGAATATTCTGACTAACGGTTAGGTATGTTCATCTCTGGTTTACCTCCATCTTAAACTCTACATTTATCCTTTTACTTATTTGTGTATGTGCCACAACATATATGCAGGGAACCGATTGGGAGAGTAGGTTCTGCCTTCCATTATATGGGTCTCGGGGACTGAACTCAGGTTCTCAAGTTTGACAAGTATCTTTATCCATTAAGCCATAACAGAGCCTTCTTTCACTGAGTAGGGCCAGTCAGTGTTCTCAGTTAGCTTTTTAATCTAAGTCTCTGAAGAGACAGGCTCTAGGAGAAGCCAGATCTTAGAATCATGTGCCATCAGCAGAACAAGAACTTCTGAAGTCTGGCCCAGGATGACTCAGGTATAGGCAACTTCATACACAACTGGTAATCTAGATGGATGGCAAGAGCTGTCTGCCATGCTTTTGCTAGGAAAGAGAAGTTATCCAAAGAACAGAAGAAGGTTCCAGGCTGAAAGTCAAGAATAATGTCCAGATGGTGCAGGTGGTCCCCAGATTGCTCAAGGAAAAAGTCCTTACTGTTCCATGAGTCACTGAGAGGGAGAGACATAGAAAGCAAGGAGTTAGACCTTAAGACACAGGGCAGAGCTAGGAACTGGCTGATAAGGAGAAAACCGGTGATTCTTTTTGTTAAATTTGATTCTATATTCCTTTTGAGAACACTGAGATCAAACAAGACGCACTGAGAACTCTGAATAAACCCTTATTTGCAACTATTAATCTTGAAACGAGAGCTATAGAGGAGAGGGAAAATAGCACTATTTACCAGCACAAAGGACCAGATGCCTCTACCCTTCCTGGCTTATGTGGATTCCCAAACAAGTTTTAAAAGTACCAAGTGTGGACATTGAAGAAGATTCCCCTCTCCAATTCTAAAAGGACTCTGTTAATTAATCAGAATCTTAGGGATTCCCCCAGATAAACTAAAGGAAATATGCCGGCATTCAAAGTGGATGACAGTACTGGGGATGGCTGTGTAGATATTTTTAACACGATAATGCATACCTGACAGACTGAGTTCTCAGCCTCCAGGTGGGCTGGCAGTGCTAAGCAGGGTTGAGAGGAAACAGCCTTTCAGAGAGCTACAGATTCTGAAGCATGGGGCGGCTGAAGAATCTGAGAGATCACAGGTACACCCGAAAGACTCCTGGCAGAGGCTGGATGGCCAGTCACCTCAAGGACTGCAAGTTGATGCCTCTGTGGGAAGCTCTTGTTCAACCTACATTAGACACTCAGGGGTGGTGTCAGCGTAGGAAGCACATATTGAGCATCTGCTTGGGTCCTGTGCCAAAGGCTGCACAAACATTACTTGTCTTCTACAAGAGGGAGAAATAATTTATGATAGAAAAGGACACAGGGCTGATTACCTTCGCAAATATTCACCCTGAGAGTTTGCAGGAAGAAGAAATATTGACCACGGGGAAGTGTTATAAGTTCGAGAGGGAGGTTTAGAAGAATGGAAATGTTCATCTGGTCCACTCTTTGTTATTCTAAGGCTCGGAAGACGGCACTATGGGATAGTAGCACTTAACAACGTGGGTGATGATGTCAGCTAAGCTGTAGAGAGCATCTCTCATGCGCTGAGTGCTTCACACACATCACCTTGAATCTCCGTAGTTACTAATCTTATTTCTGAGTCATCGGTGAGGAAGCTGAATAGTCAAATAATTTCCTATATGAGACTTGAAGTGTCATAGCTAAGTGTCTGAACTGAGATATCTAGTCTTAAAGTCTGGGCTGTGTGCTTGAGTGTTTTATGGGAGGATTGAGGGACAGTAATGACAGTGTTTATTTAGGAGCTCGGGGGGAAGAGAATGAAGAAGACCCCCAGGTGTGGCGACTGCTGCTCACCAAACAGACTCAGTTCTCAGTTTTCTAGGCTAATGGTAGCACAACTCTCTCAAATGCCTCTTTGAAATGAGGTGAGGCCATGCAGTATGCTTTAGCACTGAGCTGTGAGTCCAAGCCACGTCTCACTTCTAGGAAACTGCTCAATTCACCGCCCTCCGTTCATTACTTGCCAACTGTGGAAACAGGTGCTATGGTGGAGCTGCTGCCTTTCTGAGTTTGGGAGTAATGGTAATGAGCAGAGTCTCCTGCTCATGGGCATACAAAGCAAGAATCAAACGGTGGAATTTGGGAATCGATTATCAGCAGAGCACAGCTTAACCTGTCCTTGTTGGGGCATGAGCTGGAATCAGAAATATGGTGTTCCTATAACAAGAAGAATGAAAAATCTCAAAGTGTATGCCTGTGGTTTCAGGACTTGTTGGTCATCAGCAAATACTTGTCATGAGAGGCTGGAGAGAGTCTTCATTAATGCTCCCTAGTAAGTGAATCATTTTGCAAACTGTTTCGTATAACCTGGAGGAGAGATGATGTAAGAAATGGACTCATGTCATAGTGTTAATAACGTGTTGGTTGCTGTTGGCAACACCTGACAAGCTATTTCATGTTCGGAAGGAAATAAATTCCGAGAAAAGGAGGGTATTCATTTAAGAAGAAGTGAAAGAATTAAGTGGGCCAAATATTTGAGAGCTTGCTGGACCGGAAGAAGGAACTGGTTTTAAACTAACTTGTAGAAGGTAAAACAAACCCTGAGAAACTTTTTTTTTAAAAAAAAGATTTATTTATTTTATGTATGGGAGTACACTGTCGCTCTCTTCAGACACAACAGAAAAGGGCATCAGATCCCATTGCAGATGGTTGTGAGCCACCATGTGGTTGCTGGGAATTGAACTCAGGACATCTGGAAGAGCAGTCAGTGCTCTTAACCTGTGAGCCATCTCTCCAGCCCCTGAGAAACTCTGATGCTGAAGGAAGGTGAGACTCATCTCTTCTGGCAAAGTTCCATCCAAGGACATGCCCACATTCCCCATTGCTTAACCTCCCTGAAAGACACAGAGAACTTAAGTTGAGGCAATGAGCTGAGAGTCTCTAAGATGGAGGTGTGTGGATAAGAAGGCAAACAAGTCTAGATAGCAATTGCATGTATGTGGATTCTGTGAGTATGACAATCAGTTCACCAAACTCACTGGAGTCAGAGATGAGAGAGTGCCTTCAGGATTATAGGGTTGTACTGTTCAAGGAACCACAGATTCGATCAAAAGACATGTCTCTAAAGGTGTCCTGAAATACCACTTGGGCTCCTCGGGAACAAATGGTCCTCAGAATGCACTTCAAGGAGGATAACTGAAATGTCCTTCCAAAGAATATGCTCAGAGATGTGGAGGAGACCCTGAAACATCCTACCCAGAAGAATCTCTGTGAGTGCACATCTACTGTGTCCTATCTTCTTCCTTCCTAGTGAGAGTATTGATTAGGGATCTTTATTTGCTCTTACTTAACAATTATATTAGATATATTGGTGGCAGCTCATTTGCCCCTTAGAGTCTCTGTCACAAAGACTCTTATACTCAGTCATGTACTGAGAAATTGTTAAAGGCTAAGTATCTGGGCTGGGGAGGTGCCCAGTGGTTAAGAATTCTTGCTGCTCTTCCAGAGGACCTGAGTTCAGTTCCCAGCACCCACATCAGGTATCTCACAACCATCCTAACTCTGGAGCCAGGGGATCAGACACCCTGTTCCAGTCTCTGCTGGCATTTGCACTTATGTATACATACTGCCCCTCATGTACATACATATAATTAAAAACATCTTTCAAAAGATATAAATGTCTTCTCTGTGTTCTAATCTGTATATGTGAGCTCTCTGAAAAGAGTCTGGACTTTCTTTTCACATCCATTAAGCATACATGTGCTTCTCCTCTGTGACCAAGGCCATTTCATGGGAGTTCAATCTATGCAAGTTTGCTTCAAAGATAGACTTTTAAAAGAGTAACCATATAGTACAGACCACAACATTCAACAGACTAATACTGTCTGAAGGCGGGTTTTTAGATCCAAGGTTTTGGAGCTTGGCTTGGTGATCAGAGACTGAAGCAGAAGGCAGCTCTTTGTACTAGTTACCTCCTCTGTTCAGTCAGGCTCACTCCAGCTTGGGTTTGAAAGATCTCTGCCTACAAGCAAGTGATAATTTATTTATAAGAAAGAATGATGCTCCCGTTTTTAACATTTTCCAACTTATTATTTTGGAATGTGAGAAGGGAGTTGGAAAGACTGGGGACAGTAAGAGAAGGTATTACTGTCGCTAGGGATATAAATTTACAATATTGTGTGTCTGGTTGATTCTGCCCTCCCTGCTACTGTATGGGGTATTTGCTAGTTTATGTCACAGTTATATTCTGGGGGAAGGTAGGAGAGGAACAGGAGAGAATCTTGGGGAAAACAGACAACAGAAGAACAGAGACATTTCAAAGCTTAGGACAAAGATGGGTGATGTATATTGCTATGTTCTTAAATATGGCTCATATATTTTGTAAAAAATAGCAATGCTCCCATCTCTTTCCCCCTCTTCCTTTTCTGGGAAGAGAAACAACATGAAGAACAGTCGGTGGGTAGGAGGGGCATGTGGAGCGTGAGGAACAATCAGGGACACAGCGTGTCTAGAAAGAAAAAGAAACTTCTGCAAAGACCAACAAGTTTTTACGCTCTTGAATGTAGACCTTCATTTTAGAGTTGATTTAACTTTAGGCATTTCTCAAAGAGCATTACTTGCCAATATTGTTTCCTT
This sequence comes from Tokudaia tokunoshimensis, assembly GCA_036184795.1. Taxonomy (NCBI): domain Eukaryota; kingdom Metazoa; phylum Chordata; class Mammalia; order Rodentia; family Muridae; genus Tokudaia; species Tokudaia tokunoshimensis. Next base: position 111,278,591 of record BTHU01000016.1, on the reverse strand, counting down.
GTCTTTAAACAGTGAATAACCGGGCAGTGGTGGCACATGCCTTTGATCCCAGTACTTGGGAGGCAGAGGCAGGAGGATTTCTGAGTTCGAGGCCAGCCTGGTCTACAAAGTGAGTTCCAGGACAGCCAGAGCTACACAGAGAAACCGTCTCGAAAAACCAGAAAAAAAAAAAACAAACCTCACAACAAATAGTGAATAACCATCCCCCCAACCCTCCGCCACTACACTTTATCTCTACATTTTCTTCATTAGTATCATGCAGATCCTCAGGGATCTTTTATTTAGATAAACAATGACATCCACAGACAACAGGGGTCAACTGAGTCCAAGATAAGGGAGTCTAATGCTCATCTATCAATGCTGGGATCTGCTAATGTTGCCTGCTCATCTATCAATGCTGGGCTCTGCTAATGCTGGCTGCCACAGCCTAGGTCTTAGAGCCACAGCTTAGAGCTCTCATTCATGCAGAAAGTCTGACTTATACAGAGATGTTGTTTAGCATTAGCCAAAAGGAAAGAGCCACTTAGTGTGTCTCACCTCATTGTCATCCCGACTGGACTTGGAATCACTTTGGAGCCACACCTATGAGAATATCTGTAAGGATGTTGTCATAAGGGTCCAAGGGGGGAGGCTCATCCAGGGTAGTGCCATCTCATTAAATGGCCTCCTATACTGAACAAATGGGAAACGGGGCCAGCTAAGCAGAAATATCAAGAACTCTCTGTTTGTGCACTGTCCAGTTGGAAGGAATTCTAACTGCTATGAACTTTGGCATACTTCCCCGCTAGGACGACCATGCCCCCTCAAACTGTGAGCTAAAACCAGTTATTCCTCCCATGAGTTGCTTTTTGTCACCTATTTGGTCACAACATGAGAAGAGTAATTAATTTATCTTTTAAAACGTGAGGAGTTAGGAAATAAATGAAAATGAAGAGGATAAATCACCTGAAATATAGGATTGAACACAAATGCCCTTGAGGTCACAGGTTAGATGCTCTGAACTGCTAGGAGCCCTAACTGGTTCTATTTTAAAGGCTGGGGTCCGTCTCAATAATTTTAGAAGTCCCCCCACCAGGGGAATTTTTTTCACCTAACATTTAGATCAAGGGATTAAAAATATGAAGAAATTTTAAAGCATTATTTGCTTTGGGTTACTGATACTTGAACTTAATTTTAGAATATTTATAACAACAACTAATTATTATTATTATTATTATTAATATTTTCTTGAGACAGGATCTCATGATGTAGCTTGGCTGGCCTGAAACTTGCTACATAGACCAGGCTGGCCTTGAACCCACAGAGATCTACCTGCTTCTGACTGTTGGATTAAAACCATGTGCCACCGTACCCAACTCAACTTTAGAATGTTTTAAATGGAAGTTCACCTAGAATCATTTTAGAACATTCCTTCTATAGAATATTTGACTGAAATAAATTCAAGACTAGCTTGGGCCTGATTATAACCAACTGTTGTAGCAGTCCAGAGTCTAATTTGAAAAGAAACAGAATCATAAAGAATCGAAATAAAGACCAATGTTCTTCAGAGCTGAACTGTGGAGATGTGTTTAGAAGAAACTCTGGTTCCCAAACCTCTCCCTCACCTGCCTAAAAATTTATTATTAAATATTTTGAAACTTCTCTGAAAACATTATAATTTTCTAGGGACCAATGCCATTTCAGATGCATCGTTAGCTGAGTACAGAAGAAGGAGACAGTAGTGATGAGGTCAAAGGTCGGTCCGGTGGCGAGGAAGAGGAGCACGAGGGAGACAGGCTTTCAGACAGGAGTTACTAAGGAGCTCCGCAAGCCCAAAGGTGGACTTCATTGCCAAGTCTTCTCATGATTCAGAATGTTCATCTGCCTTATGCTTTGTGTGCCGAAGATTCAGTCACTAACACTAAGTAGCTGACGCATAAACAAACTCTAAAGATGCTTTTGGAAAATAAAAGAAAAACAATAGAAAGGACTGTAGGAGTGTTCTCTCTGCTTCTTCGAGAAGAAGGGAGTGGAAGGCCTCAGACAAAATGTTGTCCTGGTCCCACTAGACTAATTTTAGTTATCTTGGCTCACGGCTATGACTCATCCCAAAAGCTCTGAATTGTTGAGGAGGAAGGAGGGAAAAATTTGACTTAAATGTCAAAGAAGTAGGAACATAAATATAGTTTTCTTTTTTGGGGACTTGAATTCCAGGATCTGGGTATCTTTATCGCATGAGGGCTGAAAGCTTCCAACTTCTAGAAAAATCATGACTTCAATCAAAACATCGTTAAGGACTAAGAAGGATTGATTCCAAGTCATGACACTTTTGACTTTTAATTCTTCAACATGGTTAAACTAGATGTCAGTTAGTGATTATATGTGACTAAGGATGATGGAAATGTAATATGGAGACTGTGGTAAGACTCATGAAAACAGGACAGGGAGAAATACAAGCTGACAAGCAGACGCAGGAATAATTCTGTGTCATGTTGTGGTCACGCACAGAAAAAAAAAGGTGTGGTTATACACTGCTCAGACATTTTTGGTCTGCCAGTGAACAGGGGTCAATACAGAAATGGCTTCATGGAACTCTGTCCTGAGTAATGAAAAATGTTTTTTAATTTGTAGGTAAACTGGTTTTCATTTTGAGTTTCCATTAGTTTGGAGAATAGAAAGAGCCCTTACCCACTCACATCCAATTAGAGCATTTTACTGAAGTAGACTGTCCTCCTCCAGGAGTGTCTGACCTGTGGCTCACAGACTACATGTACCTCAGATGAGTGCTGTTTCCAGTCAAAGTCATCACCTTAAAAGCATTATGGTTTTTTGTTTTTGTTTTTGTTTTTTTTTTTTTTTGTAACTCAATGACACTTTTCTCAAGCACGGACTTCGTAGATGACAGCATGTCACAATGTCACAAAGTTGGACACACATGTGAGTGGTTACTATACTCTTACTACTTCTAGAGAATAAAAAAAAATGTGGTTGTCTAGGTATGGCCTAGGAAGTTAAAGATGGAGTATTATGCAGAACGCAAAGGAGAATTAATTTCAAGGGATGTGTTTCTGGGAAGAGCAAAACTGTGAACGTTGACTTCAGCACCTGTCTGGTGACAGCCTTTCCAGAGCTTTCTTCACGATCTTCACAGTCCTTCTCCTGTCTCTTCATTTTATAACTGTGTATTGATGTGAGCAGTCATCATTGTATCCCATCACCTAAGACCCAGTGTGTCACTCAACTGGGGTGTCCAGCATCCTGACAGGATGCTCTAAGGGGCAGCATGGAGGATGCTAGAAGCTGTCTATCCTCACTTCTTTCAGTTCAGGTGAGCTCAAGAACTTCAAGGACCTATGTCATGTCTTAACCTCTGCATGGCTGCACTTGTCTATTTTGACACCGTGGCTGTGGCAATTATCTCTTGATATTTTAGAGAGATATTTTAAGCCCTACAAATTATATAAGTCTATGTCTACGTCTACATCTATGTCTATATCTCTGACTGTGTCTCTGGCTATACAACACCTTGGCTCACTATTTTACAAAACCCATCTGCTATTTGATTTTTTTTGAGCATCTCACGGGTCTGTCAAAGTTCAACAGAGATTTATCTTTTAAAATTTCTCCAACCAACTTTTATCCTGTAGTCATGTTATATCCCCCAAATAGATATGCTGCCAATATTTGTGAATGGTTACAGAAAGAAAAGGGTCTTCCAGATTTAATCAAGTTAACATGAAGCTAATTAAGGAGGTCCCCAATGCTACAACTAGTGTCATGAGAGTGATGAGCTAGCCCCATGTAATGTCAGTCAAGGGATGCCAAGTATTTCTGGCCTCAACTAGAATCCATGAAGAGATGAAGAAGGGCCAACCTCTGCAGGTTTGGGCAGCTGTACAGCCCCACACCTCTAACTTCCTATGCTGGGAAGCAATGAATTGGTTGTTTGTGTTAAGATCATGAAGATAGCTCTGAGATCAGCTAGCACACAAAGCAAAGTGAGAGAACACGGGAATGGGAGGTGAGAGAGAATGGCTTCCCCTTGTGGATTATGATGCTAATATATAAATGTTAATTTTCAATTTAAAAGATTTCAGAGCAATACCATATGGCCCCTTGAAAAGGATCCAAGAGTAGATGTTCCTGTCCAGTTCCTTATGTCCTTCACTATTTAAATTATTCTTGTTACAGATCAGACGGCTGCTTTTCAATGTTCTTGATCAGTAATCTGATTTGTATTTTTAACCTAACTGCTTTGTGCTTTTCTGTTTCATTTGCCTCTTAATATTTCGCTCTGTAACCTAATGCAGGTGCATAAATAGTATTAGTCACATGCATTTTATAAAGAGAGTCCTTTAAAAACACTAATTGCCTAAAATATATCCTTTAGACCCAAATAGATCTATATTCCAAGGCTCTCTATAAAAATATACTCTATAAAAAATATTTTAAAAAAAGTTTTTTTTTTTTGAAATAATCAGTGTCTGGGCTGGGTATTGTAGCAATGCCTTTAATCCTAGCATTCAGGAGGCAGAGGCAGGTGGATCTCAGGGTCAACCTGGGCTACATAGTTTGCATCAGGCCAGCCAGAGCAACATAGTGAGACCTTATCTCAATAAATAAATAAATAAATAATTGAGTTTTGCTTCTTTCCTTTGGAGAAAAAAGTTGTTTTTCTTCAAATAGCACAACTGTAAACACTTATACTCACATTTTCCCCAAAATAAACAAACAAAAAACACTTTTAAGGTCTTACAAACTGTAATATGTATGGAACTCAAATTCAAACATGCATAGTAAGAACTGTTGGGGCTGGAGAGATGGCTCAGCGGTTAAGAGCAGTGACTGCTCTTCCAGAGGTCCTGAGTTCAATTCCCAGCAACGACATGGTGGCTCACAACCATCTGTAATGATATCAGATGCTCCCTTCTGGTGTGTCTGAAGGCAGCAACAGTGTACTCATATAAATAGTAAATAAATAAAACTTTAAAAAATGAAAACATACTATAAAATACAAAGAACTGTAATGCACTACCTAGTTTCCCAGCATAACCCCATTCTATAAAATTCTCTGATATAACCATTGCCCTCACATTATATAATTTTCTGAAAAGCCAAGTCTTTGAAGGAAGAGTTCACTTCTATATTTAGTAGATGAAAAAAATATTCCAAGATGGGGTACTGGACTTTTTCATTGACCAGAAACCTTCCCCCCCACAAAGTCATTCTGATTGGTTTTGGGCATTAAGAGTGCACCTACAAGTCAAATTCAATGTCCAAATCAACAGGCCATTCAGTCATTGTACTTGAAGGATGTTTTTGGCTTCGCTACATCCTGTCATCTGTCAGATCAGAGGTGCTAACACCAGGGGCAGAGGGAAAAAACAGGGGTAGGATTACTCACTTGAGGGTGGTGAGCTCTGTAAGGGACGGCTGTGTGGCCTTGAGATAGCTCTCTCTTCTTGCAGCCACCTTGGGAGACGGCTTGGGGCTTGTGTCCGAGTCCCCGCTATCCTCATCCCCCATGGCTTTGATGTAGCTACCACTGCGCATCCTCCGGCACGGGATCTCGTCGTCTTTCCCGCGAGGCGTGTACCCTGTCCATTCATCCTGGGGAACCTAGTCAGGGAGAAAACAGGAAGTTTAACTTTCAATGGAATTGAACTTTTAAAAGTTTTACTTGTCCTCCTCCTCTTTTTTTTTTAATGACTATGGATTAGGCAATAGAGATAAATTATCTTATCCTTAGACGTTTTTTTTTTTTTTGATGTTAACTGTAGCCGATTTGAAAATCATTTTAACGCATGCACATCCATGTTGCAATTGTAGACAAGCAGTGAACATCTGGAAGAATGTGACCTTCTGGCTCTGGTAACTTATACTTATCAACTTTCTCATGCTGTTAACAGCTGAGGTGGAAGAAGGTGATAGAGAGGAAAGCCCACTGGTTTGAACTTTACGCTGACCTTTCTCCATCACTACCTCGGAGTGAGGACGTTCCCTGACTCATCCTGATTTCTCTAACTTCACATCTGTACCACCCCATGTCTGCTTTCGTTTCTTTCTGACCACTGCTCCGTTCCAGCCCCACTGACTGTCCACTCATCCCTTTTTTTCTGAGCTCTTAAAGCTCTTTTTGGGAGTCTTCCCAGCGATGTTTTCATAACGGCCAATCGTGCATTTGCTGATCTCGCCAGCATGTGCACATGTCACACACATCACACTTACTGACGGTGTCTCCCTGTTTGGCATTCTGCTTGCTCTATGACTTGAGATAGCTACCACCTCAAGCTTTGCTGGATCCTGTTCTACATTCCCACTGTGGACTTCACACAGGAGGAGGCTGTCAGTGCGTTGCCTTCTCATGTTTTCCACAACCGTTTCTGTGAAGCCGCATAGGGCATTACATATTCTGTTTTACATTTGTTACATTCTGACATTCATTTCAATTCCTTTTATCGACTTTGGCATGGAGTCAACCTAATTCCTGTTTAGCTTCATTCTTCTCCCACTGGTGAAAGAAACACATACTGATCACTAGCTTTATCCTTCAAGAAGAATAAAGAATTCACAAAGCCTGGCCCTGTACAGGGATTAATCAGAGGCTGTTTGTACCACAGACATGCATATGATAGGGAGGAGTAGATACATAAACATAGGAATACCTCTAAATCAACATGCATACAGGTTGAAGAGACCCTAGGAACGTGGTCCTGTCAGTAATGAAAATGGTTGAAGAACCTTAACCTGGTCAGGTTTGCAATGAGAAGATAAGATGAAGATATATACACATACATCCATGCATACATATATACATACATACACATCCACACATATGTATGTATGTATACATGCATGTATGCATGTGTACATGCATGTATGTTTTATGTATGTGTTACGATCTCACAGGCAGGCTAGTAACTCACCGGGACCAAGATAGCTTGTAACTCTCAGTCTACTTGCCTTAGTCTATATTCTGGAATCAGAGGTAGGCATCTCCATACCCAGTGATAAAATATTGCCCCCCTTATATTCTGGAACTAAATATTTAGATGCTGAGCAGTTCTTGCTTATGGAAATCGATACAACCTCTTGACAGCCACATTTAACTATGCTAAATAGCCTGTCTCTGTGCTTTTTTCTTTTCTGCGATTTTCCAATGAAAACCTGGAGCTCAGAAAGTCGAAGTCACTGGACAAAGGACATGAGGGGATCCCTGGGATTCAAAGTGTTCTGGTTGCCACACTCCAGGCAAGCTGCTTGTCCAGGAGTGGTTGGCCAATACAGAACAAACTCCCTGGGATTTCTCTTACCTTCCTTTTGACAATCTTTGTCTTATTGCTTTCTGTGTTGTTTGCTTGTCTTGATATTCCTTTTTGTATGTTGTTTTTGTTTGTGTGTGAGAGAGAAGCACACACATACACACACACACACACACACACAGAGAGAGAGAGAGAGAGAGAGAGAGAGAGAGAGAGAGAGAGAGAGAGAGAGGGAGAACTGAAGTTGGGTTGGTAGGGAGGATTTGGAAGGAGTTGGGGGAGGAGAAATCTGATCAAAATATGTTGTGTAAAAAATTAAAGGAGAATAACACACTCACTTCATCTGGAGAAAAATCTTCAAAACATAAAAGACTGCTCCAGTTGAATTACAAAAATCAGAACATAACGGCTTTTTGTGAGGGATAGTCTGTGAATTTGAAAGTTAAAAGTGTTAAGAAAATTGTCCATGATTACTCTCACCTATATTAGATACAGACCTCTAAATATTATCCACTGTCGAGAGTGAAATTACACATCAACTATCAGAAGCACTGTTCTTTCCTCCTTAAATCACGGACTTCGTTGTGCCCATCAAGATGCTATCAACTGCTAACAGCCCCTTTGCTGGGGTGAGGCCTTGTGAGCCTCTGCTCCATTCATGGTGGAATGCTCACTGGTTTGATCTTGTGTAGGCACCCAGAGTTTGTGAGTGTGACAGCTTCGTCATGTCCAGAAGACACTATTTATTTCTTAAGAGTCTTCTCCAAGTTCTAGCTCTTATAATCATTCATTACCCTCTTTCTGGTTGTTCCCTGAGCCATGGGGAAAGGAGAGAAAATATAGATGTCTCATTTAAGACTGACAACTCTACAGTTCCTCATTCTCTATGCTGTGACGGACTGTGGATCTCTGTGTTAGTTCCACCTAAAGTAAAAAGAAACTTCCCCAAGGAAGGTTGAGAGTTGAGCCCTGCAGAAGAAGAGGCCAGAAAGAGGGTAAGCCAGAGGGGATGGAGGCCACTGGGAGAGTAAGGCAAAGCTCCTATGAACTCACGGAGATGTAAACAGCAATCTGCTCTGGTCTGCACCAGGTCCTCTACGCATATATTACAGCTTCCACTTTCGTATGTTTATGGAACTCCTGAGGGTGTGAACAAGTGGGTCTCTGGTTATTGTGCCTACTCTTGGGGGCTCTTTTCCCTCTGTTCGTTTGCCTTGTCCAACTGCGATGTGATGGCTTTTGTTGTATCTTATGTTCATTTCGCTTTTTATCTCTTAGAAGCCTGCTCTTTTTAAATGTGAGACAGAAAGGGAGTGGATCCGGATGGAAGGGGATGTGGGGAGGAGATGGGAGGATTGGTGGGAGGGGAAACTGTAATCAGGATCTATTGTGTGAACAATGAATCTATTTTCAATAAAAGAAAAAAAAACCATAACTTTTGGATAGACAGTGTAATACTATGTACACTAAGAAAATAATAGTATTAGGTTCACTCCTAGGGACTGTGAATTTTTCAACCGTGGGTTCTCGGCCATGTTTTTAGCATGAAGCATGAATTCCTTCCTTTGGAGTAGGCTTTAAGTTTAAATAGAGAGCTGATGGCTACCTCCATAATCTGCATTGCCACCATTGTACCAATGGATTTATCTTGTTAGGCTGGTTATTATGTTCACAGCTGAATAAAGTCATTGATGTCTTTTCTCCTCAAGCAGCCTGAATAGCATTTTCTGGTACTACAAAAGCCAGGCAGCGTGGAGGAAGCCTTGAAGTCAGTACTAGTGCCATTTCTGTGATCTTTCCTCAGACCAAAGTGTGGTATCTTCAGGAGAACAGCCTTCCTGCCATAATTTCCACAGTCTTGTGCCAAGCTCCGGGAGTATGGCCACTGTCTGAAATGTGGCCTGTTAAAATTTCTTTGATTGACACAGTTAAGCGGTGATGCTGTTTGCCCCTCATTTTACAACAGAGGGAACTCAGGCTGTGGAAGTGACCCATGTTACAAAGAGCAGTGTATCAACAGGGCAGCTCCTGGGCCTTACAACTGGCCAGTATTTGATGGATTATTCTTTCTGGGCTGTGCTTTGTCGCACCTGTCAAATTGTACAGCCACGGTCCTTGACACATTCATGGCTCACCACATACAACTCGTTTGTCATTTACAGACCATGCTGTAGCAGTGTGGACCTTTCCATTTTTCTAAGCTAAAAGCCTCAGGATCAGCACAGCTACAAAGATTTCTCAGAGAAGTATAAACAACGAGAACAGTATTGTTTTCCTTCAGTCGATAAGTGACTCACTGCATAGGTATGATCGTGTTCAGATTCTCATCACCAGCTCAGCAATTGCACACTAAAAATTAACAAGCCACTGACGACCTGTCACTTGCCGTTTTCTCAACACCGATGTGGAGTTCATAAGTGTTGCCTTCTGGAATATGTTAGAGATAAATGGCAAACTGATTAGCTAATACACCAATTTCTGTTCGGGTGCTTTGCAAACTTAGCTCAAGGCAGAAACCTGGGCTTCAGGAAAAATAGTCTGTGATTGTTGCTAGGGGAACAGGCTGAAGAGTATTTAATCTGTATGCCTTTCAATTAATCATTCTTTTTAAATGATAGTGGTGAAAGAATTGTACCAATGTGACTTCCATTAGAGTGCAGCATAACTATTAATACATAATTCATCTACCTAAAGGCAGCATACAGCCAGATTTCATATAAAAATAACAAAGACATTAGTTTGAAAAAAAAATAGAGATGTGCAAAATGTAGACCCTGGAGAAGAAAAATACCATCGCTGACCAGCAAAAATAGTGTAACCGAGCATGTACGTGTGTGTTTGTGCATTACCACTTAAGAGTAAAAGATGAATGTCTTGGAGGTCTGTAGGTCTGGAAGGAAGTGTACTGGTCCGTAGAGTTCAAAGAGTGCAGTGTTACTGTCCTTTGGTCAGAAGGAAAGGATAGTTATGAGGTGGCAGCTACCAATGTGACCTAGTTAAAGGCTGCCTGTGTAAGCCCAGATTTCCCCTCTTACTTCTAGGTTGGATTTCCATCTCCCCCACACCCACTGAGAAGGCACAGTTCTATGCACATTGACGTTCTAGACATTGCCTCTGGCTAGGAGTAGCTATTGCTTTAGATTTTGGTGATAAGCTTCTCATACCAGGGAGCATCTCCCTTGTGCTGAGAGTGACATGTGTGTGTGTGTGTGTGTGTGTGTGTGTGTGTGGTATGTGTGTGATATGTATGTATGTGTGATGTGTGTGTGTGGTATGTGTGTGATATGTATGTATGTGTGATGTGTGTGTGATGTGTATGTGTGTGTGTGTGATGTGTATGATGTGTATGTATGTGTGATGTGTGTGTGTGTGTGTGTGTGTGTGTGTGTGGTTTAGGCAGGCTTTTAGGCTGGCTCATGCTGTGTCCTAATTCACCGCTGTGACACAGTCTAGCACAGCAAACAGCCTCCAGACCGAGAGGGTTACAGGACCCTGGGAGGCTCTTGCGGCTCTCTCATTGCATAGTTCTCTCTATTGAGCTGCTTGACCAGCTGTTTTGCTTTCTGCTGCTTACATCAAAAGGCCTTGAGTGCCTCCCTACCTGGCTGAGGAGAAAAAGATTTAGGGACTTCTAAAGAGAAGGTTGACCCTGCCCACTGTCTGAGAAAGGCTATGTTGTTACTGGCAGTGGTAGTAGAGGATCCTGGTTTAAAAAAAAAAAGGAGCAGAAGGGATAGAGCCCTTGGTAGTGGGCAGCAGGTGGTCCTGCATGTTTGAACCATCCCAGCAGGCACCTGGGCCCAATACACTCTAAAGAAATGGCACACAAAAGCATTCTTCTACAGGTCAAGTTTGACAATAACGATGGATCACAAGGAAAGATTATATGCTTTTAAATACGTGTGCTAAAGCACTAACAGTCTAATAGAGAGCAACTTATTGTTGTTGTTATTTATTATTATTATTATTTTATGATTTTTGAGTCAGGGTTTCATTACTTAGTTACGTTTAACCTGAAGCACACTAGGTAGCCCAGGCTGTCCTCCAACTCGCAACCCTCCTAGTTGAGCCTTCCCTTACAGTGCAGTGATTGTAGGCATGTGTTACCAGGTCCATCTGAGGGTTTTGATAAAATGAGGAGTTATGAGACTTTTCTATCTGAAGCCTGCAACTCTATCTGCAGGTCATCATTGAGAGGTTGAAGGACCCATCACCAACCAGTGACTGCAGCAGATGCTGCCAACCTCTGCCCACAGGTGGATGCTATGCACATTGAAATGACATCATAGGCACTGAACGGAGGTACAATCTCTCTAGTCATAGGACAGGGTCAAGAGTGGGGAGCCAACCACCTATCGGGGCATGCCATTATTTCCTGAGCCTTCCTGCCTTCTGCTCTTATTCCGTTATTGGTGCACACCTTTTTGGTTGTTTTATCTGTCAGCGGTACACGATTCAAACGTACAGACAGCTGGAAGAGACTGTAATAGATACGCAGAGAAATAAACGAACAAGATAATGTAAGAAAGCATAAAGGCTGTAGGGAAATCATATGAGTCAAAGTGACAGGGTGGGTGGAGGGGGCTGGCCTTCACTTGTTTTCTCTCTTGTCTGGAGGGGGTGACATCCAAGAACCGTAGCAGACAGCCTTAGAAAGACCCGAGTCCAGTCAGCATAAAGCCTGTAGCAAAAGAATAAGCTTGAGCCATCAAAACCTAAGTCTGAAAAGTGTCAACCTGGGCAGAGAGCACTGTGCAGAAGAGACACCAGCAGGCAGGGTCAGGTCACATCCATCTTATGGACACATCTCAAATTATCCTCCAAAGAGAAACTCAGCCTTCCCATGGCTCCCTTTAACCATCGCAGCCAGAATTAGTTTTCTTTTGGTGAAGTCTATAAATCTGATCTATTTACTTAGAGGTTTGTGAGCTATAGCTTGAGAACTAAATATGCCTTACAGTGTGTGTGTGTGTGTGTGTGTGTGTGTGTGTGTGTGTGTGTGTGTGTGTGCGTTTTATAAAGAAAGCTTCATTGGAACACAGCCATGGTCAGTTATATCTTGTCTGTGGCTGGTTCTGAGTTATAAGAACAAGACAGTGTGGTAGTGAGAGGAACAGTGTGCAGTCCACAAGAGGGAAAAAACCTGTCCCCTCTCAATCTTTGATAATGCAGGTCCAAAAAGTAATTGAGTATGTTAAATAGAAGTAGAAAGTCAGAACAGACTGTCAACACCAGCGGCTCTGAGCCACAGTTCCACATCAGGAAGTATTCCTAGCTGTTTGTCCTTGGGGCTTGTTCCTGTTCAGGTGGAGGATAGACTTTCCTGGCTTCCCAATGACCCTGCAAGAATGTCTCTTGACACCCTAGGGTAGAAGAACCACAGTGGGTTCTACGTTTTTTTTTTTAATGATTTCTTAAAAGACCATTTGTCCTAAGACCTGTGTACTTGATACATGTGAGGGCTGTGCAGGCTGGTGGTTGGGGTCAGGTGACTCACAACTTCTTGTAGTCACCAAGGTAGAAAAGAGCAGAATCACAAAGGTATGAGCATCCTACTGTTTGTCCAGCTACTTCCAGGGTCGAGAACAGTGCATAATTCATTAGGTTTCTGCATTGACACGATTGTCCACGTGAGCTTTCACTCACTATGATTGTAGCTATTTGTATAATCACATCTTCGCTTCAGTCTTTTCATCTGTAAAATGGGAAGAGTAACAGCTATCTAAGGAGTTCATGAAGTTGAGTGCCTTATAAACGTGAGCATAAAGGTTGGAAACACAGTTCTACTTTGTGTAGTCAGTCATACAATATCTTGGAGATGGCAAAGTGATTGCTTTTCAGGATGATATACTTCTGTGCATTAGATGTTCTAGTACAGGGATATACATGCGACAGACTATGTAAATAACCATATGCAAAAACACAAGCATTTCTTCTATGGTGAAAACAGTACTCCTAGAATGGCCGCGGGTAACAAAAGGTACTAATTTATCCATCTTCTAGGCCCTTTGGAAATCGACTGTCTTCTGATGCTTATACTCTCCACCCTTAGGGTTCCCCAAGTGACATTAAAAGAGTACCACACTGCTTCTGTGTGACCAAAGATTGGGCATTTTGATATTTTCCTCACATGGAACCTTGGAAGGCTGTAAGGCAAAATGATCACTTCCAGGGCTGGAGCGATGGCTCAGCGGTTAAGAGCACCGACTGCTCTTCCACAGGTCCTGAGTTCAATTCCCAGCAACCACATGGTGGCTCACAACTGTCTGTAATGGGATCTGACTCCCTCTTCTGGTGTGTCTGAAGACAGCTCATATACATAAAATAACTAAATAAACCTTTTAAAAAAGTTATCATTTCTATCTGGACATCTCAAAGTTCAATGCTTGGAATAGACAGGTGTTCCTACATTTGCTTCTCCTTTCTCTCCTGAGCGGAGATGCCTCATTTTTTTGAGTCTAAGCTGCAACCCCAGCCCTGCTGACACTAACAAGAAGGCAAGGCTGTCAACGACTTCTGTTACTCTAGATTATATGCTGCATCTGGGAAATGATAAATATGTGGAAAACATGGGTCTTAGGGTCAACTTAGAACTCTTTAAAATGTATATGAAGAAAACAAGAAATGGTAGGGCTTAATGTAAAACTCAGTCATTTGAATGCAGCATTCATTTGTTGTGTTTGCAAAAACCAGACCTATACGTTCATAGGATGTCTACGATTCTGATGGCTAATTTGAGTGATAGTAAGGGTTATTTTTTAACTTCTAATTATAATAATTTGTGTCAAATAAAGAGACTGGGTACAGAAGGGGTTAAAAGCTAGTGCTGTAGAGCCCCGTGCTCAAGCTGGGTTCCACCGTTCGGAGTTCGAGAGTAATTTTCCTTCCATTGTTTATGAATTTTTTTGACACACAATTGTTATTTCACGATGATCTACAGAGTACATACTTCAGATATAAAAAATCCAACTTCGGGTTTAAGATCAGCCTACAGGAAAAACAAATTAATACACAAACCAAAGTTTGCATGACTTGGAATAAAGATGACTTAGGAAAGCATGTTTGTAAGACGCCCTAGCAAGGCCTAAGAGCTTGAAGCTTTGCTTTAGTTGGCTGCAGGTCCTGAGATGTATCTACAAGGAAGACAAGCCAGACATTCAGCGCCCATGATGGTCCAATGGCTGAGATGGAGCCGTGTGCACATCCTCGAGAGTGGAGTCTCTCAGGATGGGAAGTCGGATGGTGGGGTTTGGAGTAATGGAAATGTGTGAGATTTGGGGAAATCTGAGAGCCACAAAAGGAATGAAGACACTTAGAAAGCCTGGACAGCAGAAGTGGTCTGCGCATCCTGAGAACCCACGGGTCAGGCCGATGCTCTTTTGGGGAACTGTGGAATGGTGGTTGCGGGGCACAGAAGGCAGGGTCTATTTCGACAGGGCCAGAGAGGCTGGAGAAGTCACAGGCATTTTGGTGATCAGATAGACTACAGGCAACAAAGCAAGAAGAAGCAGGGATTATTGTGGTGCCATGAGTAGGCTTATGTTTACAAGGCGACCACTTAGCACTGGTGATGAGAAAATTTCAACGACAGTGATCAGGTAACTGGTGCTTGGCTCTGGCTGAGGGGGCCGACAGAACTACGCGCCCTTCTGGGCCTTATGAGCAAAGGTCAATTGCAGGACAAGAGCCTGTGCTTATGAAAGAAGAGGTGGGGATCTGCTCTCTATAGAAAAACAAAAAAGAAATCGAACAATTATGGACTAATCTCCAAGGGTCAGGAGCAGCAGCATCCGGCAGTCCTGTAAAGCAGTCATTGCCTTTTCTGTTTTGCCCTTGCGAAGCCTAGACTCAGAAGAGGCGAAATGACCTTCCAAGGTCATCATAATGAGCAAGAGGTGTGCTGTCTGACACCAAAGCTTTTAACGGCATCACCCAGTCTCCGATGAATCCATCAAGGTTGGGTGATGAGCCAACAGGCTACGAAAGGGGAAATGAAAAGTGACAATGACGTGCATGCGGCCGTTTTGCTGCACTTAAAAATGAAATATAGCCATTAAAATAATTACAAATATTATCTTGTCACTAATTTTCCAGCTTTGGTAAAAAGAGTAAGTACTTAAAATAAGTAGGAAGCGAGAGAGTGTTAGTTCGGTGACTCTGTTACCAGTGTTCTCCGCATCACGATTTAAACAAAAATGGTCAGTGTGTGTGTGTGTGTGTGTGTGTGTGTGTGTGTGTGTGTGTGTGTAAGTGTGCTTAGGGGATCAGGTAACTTTCAGGACAGTCACACTGGTAACAGTGACTCTGGAGGCCTCCGGACAGTGGGTTAACATCGTTAGGAAGGCTTGGCTCTGGAGAGCAAGCTTCTGCCGCCAGCTGCCTTGCAGCATGCTGGCCTTCTAAGCACTTTTGGTGGCTCTCAGATTCCCTACTCACTCTGCTCCTTCGCATCTTCTTTGTGGCTGGGAGAACTGCTTTTCTGCTCCACACAGCTTTCACCTTGACAAATACGACTTGGCTTAAGTGCCCCTGTATCCTTTTAAGCTTGCTCTTCTCATAGCAAAAGCAGCAGAAGGAAAAAAAAAGAGAGCAGGGATAGGAAAATTACAATGACAAGGTATGCAGATCCTTAAGCTTCTCTCTGTTCTTACCCAAAGAGGATTTGATTTCCCTAGCTACCACCCCTCTTTTCACTCCTATGGAAGCCCAAGTCTGGAGTGGGGCTGAATTTGCTTCAGATTACTTACAGTTACTTATAAAAAAACAAGCATGAATACCTACCTTGCTTAAAATAGGGGTTATAACCCTTGCCCAGGCTCCCTCTACATGTTTTAAATGCTCTGGAAATAAAAGAGCCATATGTTCACTGAGCAACTCTGTGAGATTATTTTCACTCACAAACATTTACACTTGTCTTTGGGGGGGTCCTAGCACCATAAGAGTTTCTGGGTAAATATGCCCAAAGCTTTTCATAAAACATGAAATCTCTGGTCTCAATGGAATTTGCAAGTTCTCAGTGGATGGAGAGATTTGGAGATGGATGAACGGAATGAGCAAACAATTCTAAAGCATGCCAAACGGAGTCAGGTACTAACTCTCTTGGTGCAGCTGAGTTATATACTGTTGGTAATCTGCCCTGTTCCCTAGTGGGTGAAACATCTGGGGTTGTGGGAGTTTTCCCAGGTCACTTAAGTCACCTTTGGGGACTGCTAGGAAGTGTTATCAAGGTGCCAGTTAACTCAAGAAGGGGACTATTGGACACAGATTTTGTGATATCACATTCAGAAATAGTAGCCTAGACACTGTAGCCCAGTTGTCTATACAAAGGGGACAGGAGGGAAAGTGAATATGATTTTTTTTAATTAGGTATATTCTCTATTTACATTTCAAATGTTGTCCCCTTTCCTGGTTCCCTCCTCCCCCGTGAATATGATTTTTAAAGATTTATTTACTTTTATTTTATATGTATGGGTGTTTGTCTGCATGTGTCTCTGTGTTGTGGGTGCCTCCAGAGTTACAAACAGTTATGAGCTGCCTTATATAAGGGTGGCTAGGAACTGAACATAGATCCTCTGGAAGAGCAGCCAGTGCTTTTAACCACTGAGATAGCTCCAGGTCCTGGAAAGTGAATATTTATGAATGGTCTACCCTGTATTTTGGCTAGAACGGACCCTGAGGAGTTTGTTATCTAATGCTCACTGCTGTCTTTAGTGGTCATATTACACTGGTTTTGTTTTGGGGAACGTTTCTCCTTTATTGAGACGCTTGTGCATTAGGAGAGGTTCAGGGTTCAGGCTAAGGCCATCTGTATGTTGCCCCGTTCACTGTTCTTTGCTTCATGGCGCTGCTGTGTAGCCGTGTGTATGATCTAAGCCTGTTCAATGCATAAGGGTCTTGGGACGTCTGCTTGGAGTGATGAACAAAAATATTTTGTCTTTCATTGAGTAACGAAGTAGGGAAGCAGGTAGCCATATAATCACAAACACACAAACGTTTCCTAATATACCATCAACGTTATGTTGCTAACAATCCCATTACGAAAATGAAAACATTGAGACTGTATGGTACCAAGTGACCTACATTAAATGTTATTATACATGACAGTCAGATTTCTTCGCTCTTAAAAAAAAATCACACTATGCTCTCTAAATGAGATCCTGACCTTCACGTCAGCAGTTTTTTGTTAATCATGAGACTCAGGAATTAAATTTTCAGGATACGTTTTGAAAAGAAATTGACAATCAAAGACCATTAGATGCTTGGGAGAACCCAAAGAGCTTGGAGTAACAAAGAGTATGCCTGACCCAGCAGTTATAGCTAGCTTCGAGATTTAGCGAAACTGGAGGAAAACCCAACACATTGTAAAGGAGTTCAAGATTGAACGCCACAGTGTTTGTGGTGGATTGACTCGTTTCTACCAGCTACATAGGAGGATAATTTGGAGCCCTTAGTAGTTTTCACAAAGGTTCTTGCTTTTGGGTACATGGAGGCATAGCTCAGAATGGCCAAGGTGGACATTGCATTTTTCCATCACTTCGATAGTCAGTGGTGGGCTATTGTCTGTCCACAACATTGTGTGTGGGTTTTAAGTATAGTTCCTAGTACCAAAATGGAGTTCTTTGAGGGAAGCTAGAATTCTCTACCAGGTGTTCAAAAACAGAGATGGAACTGGGTCAGTTGTCTTCCTGTTGGGGTTCTGTAGAAACCCAGACGTGGACATATCATTCGTCCCCCATCATCGCCCCCCAAACATCAGTGCTGTTTGCTAACATCCCACTCATCACTCAGCCAGCCTGTCAGCTGTCAGTGCTATGCTCTCCCTGCCTGTCTAATTTGTAGGGCTCTGATTCTATTTCTCTGGAACATGAAGCCTGATAAACATGGGATGAACAAATAGTACAGTTATTTTAAAATGCTTATGAATATAGATGTTGTCTCTTAGAACAGAAAGTCTGATAATCTTGTTGAAATGGTACAAGTTTAGTCCATAAAATATTCAGTCAACCATCTCGTATACTAATAGTGAAACATGGATTTTGAAATAAATTTCAGGAAATATTTTTTTTCCTTCAGAGCATTTATCATTAATTTTAAAAGACTATTTCTCAAATGAGCCTGTGACTAGTTGTACACATAAATCACTGACTTAACTTTTTGACATCTACAGACAAGCAAAGGAAGGAAGACGTAACATATTTATGAAGACATGCACTCTTGCACCATCAATGGATGGTGGGCGATCTGTCCACATAAATCTAGTTCTTGGTATCTAAGCAGGATAAAGTCATATTTTGGTGTCTTTATGCACTTGGGTGATATAGAATCTCACTTTAAGAATTATCACACAGCGACATTTTCTCTTGAGGATTTGAACTTTGTGCTGTTTCTTATAGAGACATCTATAACAGGTACGTGCACAGATGGTCTGTGCTAAAATAGCTAAACAGCTATTTTCATCAGTATTTTATCAGGCTGTTGTAAAGGCCGTGGCGGAGGTTTTAAATAGAGAGAGACATATTCTAATTTAAAGGACTCTTTTAGGTTGTCTATGTAGGGATGACTAAAGAGAAACAAGAAGAGAAGCAGAGATAATGTTCATGTAAGAATCCTGGTGGAGAGCCAGGAGGCTGTGGTGAGAGAAGAGAGGACAGAGTTCTTAATGATGACTTAGGTGTGAGGTCTGGAAAAAAGGAGGCAAGGATGACCCCAAGGCTTGTGCCTTGGTTGACTAGAAGGACTGAATTCTATTGACTGAGATGAGGAGGCCCATGAGGAAGAGATTAGGGGTGCAAGACTCAGTCTGGACTCTGAGTCAACACATGCCGCAGTGACCGCTAAACACTCATAGAGTCATATGAAGTAAAAGAGTAAGATCCAGAAAGAAAAACATTTCATGTTTTCTCTCATTTTTGGGTCCTATGTCTTATATCAAAACATAAAACCATATATGTATGTATTATATGCATGTAAATATGCACAAAGGGAAGACTGGTATAAGGGGGTAGATGAGTGGGAAAGGGAACAGAAAGCAGATGGTAAGGCATGAGGACAGCTTCAGTCAAGGTGTATCATGTCCTGAAAACAGAAGAGCCTTCTCAGCACGTGCTGAGTATGAGATGCTTGGGAGACATCCAAGAAGAGATGTGGAGAAGGGAACTGGATGTATACACATGGTAGACCACCACTCTGGGCTGGAAAAATCCATGCAGATGTGTACAGGGTGAGTGTTAATAAGAAAAGAAGTGGCCCAGAAGCTGTCATGAACTCAGGTTTCTTTGTATGAACTGTGGTGTGAAGACGGCAAGGTGTGCAGGCCTGGGAAGTGGAGCAAGGGCAGGCATTTAAAGATGGAGGATGAACTGCTACATCTCATCCCCAGTCTCCTAGGATAGCAACATCCATCTCACCTCTTAGTCTCTGCTTTATATGAAAGATCCTGCCATTAATTAGCTTCCTTTCTTCAGTGGGAAAGCATCTCAGAGAGAGAGAGGGAGAGGGAGAGGGAGAGGGAGAGGGAGAGGGAGAGGGAGAGGGAGAGGGAGAGGGAGAGGGAGAGGGAGAGAGAGCTATCGAACAATGTTTTTGTTTTCTTCTTTTTCTTCTCTTCAAACTCTTTGATGACTTCCCACAATAAGAGTACGTATTGCTTTGGAAACGCAGTGCCTCCACACACATGAAAGAAGAAGAAACACTTAACCTTCTGTCTCCCCACAAATGCTGTCTTCTCTTCTATTCTCTTCTATTGTATTCTACTGAATTAAAAATAATGTTGCTCCCGACCCACTAAATTGATTTCACTAACTGCTAATTCATCACGGCCATAGTAATGAAAAGCAGCTCTTCACAGCAACTGGCGGGGGCTTGGCCGCATTTGTTATTAATCAGAAAGATAATGTTATTCCTCTTAACTTTTCTCAGTGAACCTTCTGCAAAATCAATGCTTACCATGTATTTGTTGAGAGAATAGTTTTGAGACCCTAACATCATGTTTCTTGAATCAAGCTCCATGGAATTTGTTGCCTTTATTGATTGTACCTTCTGTGGAAGACGATTACCTCAAAGCTCTTTAGAGAAGATTTGAGTCTTTTTGACTAGTTCTTGGAAGAGGCAGGAGAAAACCATACTTCAGATGATACCCAGCAGTTGGGTTACTATCAGCTCCATATGTCTTTGCATATTCCTGCATGTTAACCATTTTGGGTCTGGCCAGTGGTGTTGAAAAAAAAAATTAAGAGCTAGTTGGCTGACTCAGGGGATAAAGGAGCTTGCCACCAAGCCAGAGGATCTGAGTTCAATCCCTGAGACCCACATGGAGTAAGGCAAGAGCTAGCTTCCCACATGCACGCTGTGGTGGTGCATCTCACCCCCAAATAAATGCAATAAAGTCTAAAAAGTGTAAAATTCAAATAATAAAGCCCCCAACAATCCTATGATCTAAAAGAAAAGAACTCAATATTTTTGAAGAATCTTATTTTTAATATTGTCATTGATATGGTATTTCATGTCAAGACAAAATATCTGTCACCTTCAGGATAGAAGGGAAAGTTTCTGTCAATTATCTGCAATTTGAAACAAATGATCTGGAGAGCAATTATGATTGCCAATTTACCTTAGAATCCTAAAACATCTGATTATAAATGATGTGTGATTTAGCCTGCACATGCTATTCAGTAAAGTTTTACAATGAAAGCCTTGTATGTAGTAAGTCATCAGTAAGTGTGAAGTGAAATGAAGTGTGTTATACGAACACCTACAAAGGGAAGGAGATGAGGGTCTTGCTACCACATAATTCTTCCTAATGAAGCTCCCCACTGACAGGAAGGAATACGCTACAACAAAGTGTGCAGATTTTGGAATTAGATCAGATGGCACAAATCTGATTGTCAGACTTGTGATTTTTTGGTTTAATTATATGAACATCTTCTATCTTTGGACTTTCAAATATAAAATGAGACTATTGAGACAGGGATATGGCTGTAAGGATAAAGGCAATATAAATATAAAACAATTTAGGACATACTAAATAAATATGTACAAAACATGCCTATTAATATGGTAAGGAAGACACACTTGCCAAACAAAAGCTTGTAAGGCTTTCTTTGGGGTGGAAGGGGCTTGATCCAGAAGGTAATTTTGTGTGAAAAATT